>JAAXCT010000049.1:1200000-1892195 GCA_012490785.1 Eragrostis nindensis | reverse complement strand
GTTAACCGATGATGCTAGTTCAAACCTAGGGAACCGTATGCTATAATTAAGACCCTGCTGAGTCCAACCCGGACGTGGTGGATTACAGAGACCGGTGCAGTTGTCACATACACTCGCAGCTACCATCCTCCGTGGGGTTGGGTGCCAAACGTGCATAGGCCAAGTTCTAAGCGCCATGCTTACAACCCGCCTAGAGGAACTACTCTTGATCAACGGAGCAGTCCTATCTAAGAATAAACAAGCACAGATTTCACACGACGTCATCTCGACGAAGGCACTCTCTCGTACTTGCCTACTCCAACAATCACGAATCCCACAACAAGACTTTTACGAGCACTTACTTAACCGAATAAATAAACTAAATAGAAAAGAATTACTAAAAGAAATAAATAAAGAATAAACTAGTTATATATTAAATAAAATCTCAAAAGAGTAAGGATACAAAGAACTATGCCGAACTCCGAGAAGACTCCGGAAGCCCGAGAGAGCTCTCACTCTACTCTACTCTACTCTAACTCCCTAAGCTACTACTAAACTAAACTAATGAACACTTGGATGAAGTGTGATGGTGCGAGTTGCTTCTGAGGCCGGGGAGTCCAATTTATAGCTTGTGATGGCGGTGGGAGCACCCTGGCCGAAGCTGGAGAGGCGGTGACGCCAAAGTCGGCCGGCCGGCCGGCCGTCCCCTGTGGCGGTTGGCCACCGTCTTCTGCCTGAACGCTCCAGATCATCTCCTGATGGCGGTCCGAAGGTCGGCTCCTCGCTGGGGTCGGCAGAATTGAAGTGAGGGCCAAGTTAAGGCCCAAATAGCCCACCTTCTAGAATGACGGTGGAATTCTGCTGGGCTGGCCTTGAATTATATGTTATGGATTATTTTCCAGCTCACTGGAGGAAGTCTGGGGCCTGCGGCCACCAGGTGGGGCCGGCCGGCCAAAGGTAGGGCCGGTCGGCCAGGAAAATTCCCTGGCTGGGCCCACTTTCCTCCATTATTCACTCCTGCATCCAAATATCCACCAAAACTTGTGGAGTAGCATTATTCCTATCTACTATGCACAAAATTTTGGTGTTATGCTTTTATTTACCGGTAGGGTGGCGGTCAAATCATGATTTAACGTCCGCCAACAAATGCTACAACGGTATTCTCCGTGCGCTTGCGGATTTATCTATGATCGTTAAGAAATACCAACAAGCATTTCTGGCGCCGTTGCCGGGGAAGACACTTGGTTTAGGAGTTTACAAATGCTCTTAGTTATATCTGCAAATACATGGTCCTAGCCCATACAGGCTATCACTTGCTTGTTTTCTCTTCATGTAAAAACAGGGTAGTGCATGATGACTTCGATTTGCTGGCAATGCGCTAAAAATCCATACTCAATCTTGAGAGAGTCCAACTTCTTGTCATTTCTCCCCAAGTGTGAGATCCATGGCAATCGAACTCGTCATAATGTCTTGCTCTCGTATTTGATTTTTCCTATTGCATATTTGGTTTTCCTTTGATTTGAATTCAATTGCATTTGCATGTTTCATTTTTCCAAATCATTTTGCATGTTGGATTTTTCCAACCTTTTCCCAAAAAAAAAGAGAAACACACAAAAATGAATTTGAGACTTTTTTTCGGAGAAAATAATTTTTGGGCATACTTGAGCTTTGGCCAATCCTCCACTATTCCCAAAAAAAAAAACACACACAAAAAAAAAACATATAAGTGGTGGAGGCTTTGAGCCAAGCTTGGGGGGGAGAGTCCCTATCAATGGATCACCCGACATGACATGGCCATTATTAGCACCTTGTCTTATTTCCCATCGGCCACTTGTCATTGTTTCTCCCCAAATACGGCCATCGAACTTCAAGTTTACAAATAAAAGGTCGGGTGGTGACGTTTTTCATACCAACTCCATTTCATTCGTCACCCAAATGCCCTCCTCACCTGCTTTACTCTCATTTCTCCAAATTCTCTCAAATTCAACAAAAAGATTTCCCTCTTCTTTGTTTTGCATATACAAGTTATGCTCAAGCGTAAAGAACAACCGACGGGCGTGCTAATTTGATTACGCTAACATAACCCGTTTCGAGTTTGTTCTTGTTTGTTTTGCTTTTTGTTGCAGCCATGAAGAAAGGAACCAAGCAGTTAGTGGCGCACTCAAGCAAGAACTAAGCTTGGAGGGGACCACTCCCCCACTGAGGTAACTTGTATCTTCCCTTTGTTTTCTGCATTCAAAAAAAAGATAAAAACAAATAAATAAAATAAAAGTAATTTTTGTTTTCTATGCGCGATAAGAATGTTTTAATTCTCTATGTTGAAATGATGAATAGTTGCTCTGTTTTATCCCTCTCTTGTTCCTGTTTGCAACTTAGTACTCTCCCGAGTTTTGAGTTTGATGGATGCATTCTTATTCTTGAACCTAAAACTCGTGGGTAGTAAAATGCATGATCCAAGTCTAGGTTGTTGTGAAATATGATACAGTATTATAGAGCTGCTATGATCTTGTTCTAAGTAAGGCTTAAATTCTGGAGATTTTATTTTTCTCTCTTCTTTCTCTCTCTAAAATTTCAAAACCAAGAGTTCCTCAGTGATGAAAATTCCTACCAAAGCGATATGTTGATTTCATTGCAAAACCTCGATACATATGCTGCTTGTTATTACATTGAGCTTTTTCAAAATTGTTGTGACCCTTGTGAGATACCTTTCATACTTTTATGATCAAGATCACGTACACTCCACCACATACATATGCTTAACTTCTACACTGGAAGTAAGCATCACATTTTCCATCATTCCACAAAACAAATACTCCATATGTTTTATACCCCTCTCTCTCTCTCTCTCTCTCTCTCTCTCCAAGTATCATTGCAAAAGAGGAATGGCTATGAAAAAAAATCTTGCTCACTCAAGAAGAGCTTGGTAAAAAAAAAGAAAGAAAAGAGATAGCCATTCCTTCAAAATTAACAAAAAGAGAGAGAAGGTATATAAAAAAAGGGGAGTAATCATTTTTCCTCCATCACCCACATAACCACACACATGCACATCTTGATCAGATTGTATGACTTGCTTCCTCCTTGGATCCGGTCTTTTGATTTAGCAATATATGTGATGCAAGTTTGCCTTACTTTGCCCCTACCAAACCCCACATATAAAAACCTGTTAGAAGTAGGAGGAAAAGAGGCAAAACAATGCCTTGGTAAGGAATCATACACATTGAGCGATTCGAGAGAATCATTTAAGGAACTTTGTTTTCATTTGCAAAATCTTTTGAAAATCTCTGGAATGAAAGTTTAACAAAGAATGAGTAAATAGTACTATACAAACTGTTCTGTCTCTCAACCGCCCAAGACAAGGAGAAGCAATAAGCCCCATGAGGACTAAGGGGAAGAGTAAGTTGCCACGCCAGCTTATTCAATTCGAGGAAGACTATTTTGTTGTACGCATGGTACTTTTGCGGAATAAGACTGTTGGTGCTTTCTAGGTACCCATTTTATATGACAAATATGGTGTTTTTAATACCTTATTATGCCATTATTGCTAACAATTAGCCCCTATTATTATATATATGCGTAGTTTCTGTGTATTTGGAAGGATTTACAGGAAATAGGTGAAAATTGAGAGACTACGGATAAAGAGCTGCCGGAGGCCCAAGAACAGAGGAATTGAAGACCGTGCCGGTTGGCACGGCCTTGTGCCGACCGGCACCGCGGGAGTCGAGCCCAAACATGAAGCCCACTCGGAGAATATGAAGGCCAGAAGAAATGACAGAGTCGGAGTCGGTGAAATCCAGCCCACAATCGAAAGGAACTATAAAAGAGAAGATCGGGGTCACGAAACGGGAGACGAAGAAAGATACGGAGGTTTTGACCTAGGTTGAAGGT
Source organism: Eragrostis nindensis (assembly GCA_012490785.1). Classification (NCBI taxonomy): domain Eukaryota; kingdom Viridiplantae; phylum Streptophyta; class Magnoliopsida; order Poales; family Poaceae; genus Eragrostis; species Eragrostis nindensis. The sequence goes on along the minus strand of JAAXCT010000049.1, from coordinate 1,888,331 downwards.
TGTGGCGGCGAAGACGGCGATCACCGATCATCACCACCAAAAGGGAAGATTGTGCCGACCGGCACACCGCCGTGCCGATCGGCACCTGTGGGACCACGCCAAAACTCTGCGTCCTATTGTAGCCATGTTCATGTGTTGCAGTATGATGCGTGAGTAGATTCCATGTTCTCTCCGTGGTGAGGGAAATCTGGTTATGTAACTCTCACACTTACAATACTCTTTTGATATGTTCAGTCTTTGTGATGCTTCTATTTCGTATCTGATCAATACGTTATTATCACATAGTGCAAGAAACCAGTGGGGAACTATTAACCCTTGTCGTGACAGGGCGAGAGGAGAACGAAACCACCATGTCTTGTAGAATACTAAGCCTATCAATCGACCATTAATTAGAGTTGCATGCCAGTACCCCAAACCATAGGAAAGAATCCCTTCATAACCTTGTTACAACCGCAGGCCCTTTCATCTCTAGTTGTTAATCACCCTTTCCACGCGCACCTTTTGTTATATTAATTTAGTAGTTTAAATAATAGTTAAGTCCTGCTTGTTCTCTGTGGTTCGATATTAAACCTTGGAATACTCTAAGGGAAAAAGTGCTACAACCGTACACCGTCCTCTTGCGGTATATAAGTGGGTGCATACAAACGACCAACAAGCACGTTTTCTGGCGCCGTTGCCGGGGAACAAGCCAGTTCTTTTACTATTTATTTATTCTACTAACCTCTAATCCTCTCTTTTCTAGTTCGTTTTTGTGTTTTCTTTCTGTGTTTTCAGGATGGGTACTCCTGAACCGGCTCATGCGGTTAGGGAGCATTCACTACCGTCTCCGGGATTGCTGATTCCACAAACTTCTGATGAGAAAGTTACTGCTTCGTCATACGGTCTCAACCCGACCATCATCAGTATGGTCGAGAACAGCAAATTCTCTGGGACGAAGGACGAGAACCCGTACACACATCTGCAAGATCTAGAAGTTCTCTGTCAGACCTTTAAGCATGAGGGAGTGCCTCAGAATTGGTACAGATGGTTGCTATTTCCATTTTCTCTAGATGGAAGAGCCAAGGATTGGTATAAATCTGCAGCCCGAGAAGCTAAAGGAAACTGGGATAAGCTTGTGGGAAATTTCTGTTTGCATTTCTTCCCGCTTCCGAAGGTGCGGAAACTGAGAAGAGAAGTGGTTAACTTTGAGCAATTGAAAGAAGAAACCCTCACGCAAGCATGGTTACGCTTCCTATCTTTATTAAAGCAAGGCCCCGATTTGGGCAAGGATGATAACTTGACTGCTCAGACATTCTACATGTCCCTTGAAGGAACCTCCAGGATGCATATGGATAGTTCGGCTGGAGGTAGTTTCCTAGACTTGACTGCCACCGCGGGACTGGATCTTTTGAGTAAGATATCAAAGACTGAAGCTATGCATAGACATTGGGAAGAATTCCAAGAAGATCCAATTCGCCCTGAAAGGTCGACGCTAGCAAAAGGTTCTTTGGACTTGAAGGCTGAAGCGGAAAGCTGTAAAGTATCCGAAGTCGAATTAACAGTAAGAACAGAAGAACCAGCGCAAGGTGATCTGAAAAGACCGAGATTGGAGGAGGTGCCGGCCGGCATAGATTCTGTGCCGATCGGCACACTCCAGCCCCCCGTGCCGACCGGCACAGCTCTTGTACCGAGCGGCACGGTGTCTGCTGTTAAAGGAATTTCAAAGACCGAAGCTGCAATATTAGAGGAGCATGAAAACAGCTTCATGAATAAATTTCCAAGACCAGTAGGAGATCCAACCCTGAGCAACGCTAAACCGTTGGACGAGTTTGAACCGTTGGATTGGGTTCCTATAGATTTCAGCTCAAATTTGTTAAGTATGAGAAGAACATATGACCCAAGGTATGCCTCTACTACAGGAGTTCAGTATAATTTCCCTAAAAACACTAGAACTTCGGAAATACTTGACAATGTTGTCACTGGTGAAGTATTGGGGAAGTTGTATAAGGATGATATGGAAATTGACCAGATGGAGGTTCAGCAAGCTAAGAAGCTATTTGATAGTTGTTTTGTGCCGTCGCCGTATGAAGGATTATGCGGAGTATATGCAGTTGGCCTTACGGAACGAACGGAAGTTGATCCTTACATACCGTGCGAAATCGAGCATAGAAGCTTTCCTAAAGCACTATGTGATTTTGGTTCCCGCGTCAGTTTGATGACGTACGAAGCATTCATGGACATACCTTATGACATAAAAGGAAGATTGCTAGGAACCGAGCTTGAGCTAATCATGGCAGATGGAAGGAGAACTAAGCCACTGGGAGTTATCAAGGATCTGAACATTGAGGTAAAAAAGAATGCTATACCAGTGGATATTTTTGTTCTTGATAAAGGTGAAGTCGGAGTTGAAGATATTATTTTGGGAAGACCTTTCTTGAAGCTTGTACAAGCTGTTATTGATGCTGGAAAAGGTCACCTCAAATTGACTCTGGGCGGAGAGGAAGTCCTCTTTGAATTCGAAGAACCACCCGTCGTTCAAGAAAGTGAAGACCCACCCTCTCTCCAAGAATTCTTTACAGAAAAGGATGAAGAAATCAGTACAGGATACTCAGATCCGTTAAATAAACTGTTTGAAGAATCAGACAGGGAAGAGGCCGAGATCCAAGGTGGTGCCGACCGGCACGCTGCATGTGCCGATCGGCACAGTGACGGTGCCGACCGGCACGGGAGCGAAAATCCTCAATTTGAGCCTCTGGGTAATCTGGATCCTGGTGCAGCACCAGAAGTAGAACGGAAGCCACTTCCTGACGGGCTAGGGTACGAATACTTAGGCAAAGATAAAACTTATCCCGTCATCGTCAATAGTGCTTTGAATGAAGAAGAGACAAAACGATTGCTTGCTGTTCTGAGAAAATATAAGAAAGCGATCGGATATTGTCTTGATGATATCAAAGGAATAAGCCTGGCTTTTTGCACACATAAGATCAATCTTGAAGAATCGGCAAAGCCAGTCGTTGAAGGCATGCGACGATTGAAGGAAGGCATGAAGGAAGTTGTGAAAAAGGAAGTGTTGAGACTTCTCAATGCAGGAATGATTTATCCTGTTGCTGATAGTGAATGGGTGAGTCCAATGCATTGCGTACCGAAGAAAGGAGGACTCACAGTTGTGCCTAATGAGAATAATGAATTGATCCCTCAACGAACGGTTACAGGATGGCGAATGTGCATTGATTACAGGAAATTAAATACCGCTACAAAGAAAGACCATTATCCACTACCGTTCATCGATGAGATGCTTGAAAGGTTAGCCAAGAACTCTTATTTTTGCTACCTCGATGGTTATAGTGGTTTCTTTCAAATTCCTGTTAGACCTGAAGATCAGCATAAGACCACTTTCACTTGTCCTTATGGAACTTATGCTTATCGACGAATGCCATTCGGACTTTGCAACGCACCGGCTACATTTCAGAGATGCATGAATGCTATATTTACTGAATTCATTGAAGACATTATGGAGGTATTTATGGATGATTTCTCTGTTCATGGTACTGATTTTGATCACTGCTTAGCAAATTTAGAGAAAGTACTAAAGAGGTGCGTAGAAGTTGATTTAGTTCTTAATTGGGAGAAATGTCACTTCATGGTAACCGAAGGGATTGTCTTGGGGCATGTCATTTCTAACCGAGGCATTGAAGTAGACAAAGCTAAAATATCCACAGTGGAAAGGTTGCCACCACCCACTGATCTTAAGACGCTGCGAAGTTTTCTTGGACATGCAAATTTTTATCACAGATTTGTCAAAGACTATTCGAAGATTGCTAAACCATTGACGGAATTGCTGCAAAAGAATGTTGAATTTGAGATGAATGATGAAAGACTTACTGCTTTCCGGAAGTTGAAAGAGGCATTATGCTCCGCACCTATCATGCAACCTCCAGATTGGAATTTACCTTTTGAGATTATGTGTGATGCAAGTGATTATGCTGTTGGAGCAGTTCTTGGACAGCGAAAAGAAGGTAAAGTGCATGCTATCTACTATGCTAGTAAAACTCTTAATGAAGCCCAGATTAACTATACAACAACAGAGAAAGAGATGCTAGCTGTCATATTTGCATTTGAAAAATTTAGATCCTACATCCTCAACTCTAAGGTCATTGTTTATACGGATCATGCTGCCATTAGATATCTTGTCTCTAAAAAGGAGTCGAAACCTTGATTGCTTCGTTGGGTTTTGATGTTGCAAGAATTTGATTTGGAGATTAGAGACAAGAAAGGGATTGAGAATTCAGTAGCAGACCATCTATCTCGTTTGATGCTTGAGGACAAGGAAGGATGCATTGGTGATGCCATGGTGCAAGACCAACTATTTCAAGTTAAGGACCATCGGGAATCATGGATGCAAGACATCATAAATGGATTCACAAGGAACTTGAATGATCATACCAAGAATTCCAGAAAGAGGATTGTCAGTGAAATGAGGAAATTCATATGGGATGATCCTTATTTATACAGATACTGTGAAGATGGAGCTGTTCGAAGGTGCGTACCTCGTGACGAACGCGAACGCATATTGGAAAAGTGCCACTCATCAGAGTACGGTGGACACTATGGGCATTTTCGAACACAAGCGAAGGTATGGGCTAGTGGATTTTATTGGCCCACGATGCATGAAGATGCGAAAAGGTATGTTGCTAGATGCCCTCAATGCCAAAGAATTGGAAATGTCAATGCTCGTAATGCTATGCCTTTGAAGTACAATTTGCAAGTTGATATATTCGATGTTTGGGGCATGGATTTTATGGGACCTTTTGTTAATTCTCATGGCTATGAATATATCTTGGTTGCTGTGGATTATGTCTCAAAGTGGGTAGAAGCAATACCGTGCAGAGTCAGTACAACTCATGAATCCAAGCAAATGTTGAATGAGTGCATATTTCTAAGATATGGTGTTCCTAGAGTTATTATAACAGATGGTGGAACTCATTTTACTAGAACTGAGTTCACTAAAACCTTGAAGAAGATGGGTATTGAGCATCGAATTGGGACAGCCTATCATCCGCAGACTAACGGTCAAGCAGAAACCTCTAATAAGCAGTTGAAAGGAATTCTCCAGAAAATTGTTACAAGAGAAGGAAAGGATTGGTCAAACAAGTTGAATGGCGCACTGTGGGCTTATCGCACAGCATTCAAGACACCAATAGGTATGACACCCTATCAATTTGTCTACGGAAAGACTTGTCATTTGCCTGTGGAGTTAGAACATAGAGCATATTGGGCGATCAAAGAGATGAATTTGGATTTAGATGCTGCCGGGGTGAAAAGAAAGATTCAAATTAGTGAACTCGAGGAAATGCGCTTAAAAGCTTACGAGAATGCAGCTATCTATAAAGAGAAAACAAAGAAGTGGTATGACAAGATGCTATTGAAAAAGGAATTTCGCGAAGGAGATAGAGTGCTACTCTTCAATTCAAGATTTCGGTTGTTCGGGAAAGGCAAATTGAAAAGCAAATGGGATGGACCGTATCTTGTTCATAAAGTTCTTCCTTCTGGGGCTGTCGTAATAATGGATGAAAAGCAAAATACATACACGGTGAATGGCCAACGACTAAAGGTATACCTTGAACCCGACACTTTTGAGTTAAAATCATTTGACATATATTATGTGAATTGAGTGATTGGGTGGTCGAGCTTAACGACGTAAAACAAAAGCACTGTTGTTTTTGCTGTTTTTCTGTGTGTTTTCTGTTTATTTTATTTTATTGAGTCCTGTTAGGCAAATTTGCCTCCGTGCCGACCGGCACGACGTCGTGCCGATCAGCACGGGGGAGTCCGTGTCGATTTTGAGTCGAGTCTTGCCCTTCCTCCAAGACATGCTTCGATGACTTCCAAATTTAAGAGATAGAGTCCGTTTGGATCAAGAGAATCAAAACGCGAGCGCCGTCAGAGTTCCAAACAAAAACCTAGACCCTAGGACAGTGCAAGGCGGTGGATCTGGCGGCGGAGGCGACGGTGCCGATCGGCACGCTGGTGGTGCCGACCGGCACGGCTGTGCCGACCGAGGCGCCGATCGGCGCAGCGGCGTACTTTCGCCAATGAGCCTTAACCCTACCGAGGACGACCCAATAGTCTGGTCGCACTTGAAGCAACGATGGATGTTGAAGAGTGAAGCGGATGAGTTCAATAGAGAGAAGAAGGAGATGGATGAAGCCCTTCGGAAGAAGGTCAGAGAGGTGCTAGTACACAAAGGTAAATCCAAGATTGATGATAGCGCACCAGCCTCCGATAGGTACACAATGGATCGACTTCTCGCTATGGAACGTCCTTTGACATATGATGATCTTATCAGCTTTGAATCGATCCTTACCGATAGCGAGAGGCAAGAGTTAGACAGATATTGCTTTCTGACCATCCATAGGTCTCGGTTGAACGATGGGAGGACTCCAGACGCAGGTGCCGACCGGCACACGACTGGTGCCGACCGGCACACTGCGCTGCCACGTGTCCTGACCGTCTGGGAAGATCTCCAAGAGAAGATTCTACACAAGAACACCAGAGGTTTTGGATGTAAGTGTTTTTACTGTCAGAAAGACCATCAGAGACAGATTGAAGATTATCTAGCTGATCCTGAATGCATCCCTGCGACCTTCGTCTTTGATGATGGATTCCCCGTTGCTCACGGGCGCATGACCCCTAAAGAGATCAATGATGAAATTCAGAGGCGTATTGACAGGGACAATGCTGCACAGAATAGAGCTCGCAACCTTGCAGATCTAAAAGCGTATTTTGCACGGAACGGCCTGCGTGCCGACCGGCACGGCACCTATGCCGATCGGCACGACCTCAAGGTTGTGGATTTCGTTGAGATATTTGATGATTCTTCTGATGATGAGCCAGACCCTAAGAGATCAAAAGAAGTAGAGGGAGTTCGGCGTTCCGCTCGTCTTTCTTCAAAGCCACGAGCAAGATATACCTCGGAATCGGTGAGTTATATAGAGACAACTCCTGAGCATGAACATCCATTAGCTAATCTTGTTGCGAAGGAGGAAGAAGATCCTGAAGAGGATCCGGAAGAAGATCCCGAGGAGGAACCAATAGAAGACGAGCTAGAACCTACTGATGCCGAACCACCCAGTGCAGAAGGAGCTACAGGAAGCCTTGCAGGAGCTCAAGAGAGTGCGAGGACGCGCTGTCAAGCAAATGGAGTCCCGTGCCGACCGGCACGGAATATGTGCCGATCGGCACAGAGGGGTTTTAACAGGAACTCGCCCCTGCGAGATGAGCGTCATGATCTTCCTGCCAACTGTTGCCCAATCTGCAGAAGAAACATCGAACGTCTTTATTATGATATGGAGAGATGCTATAGGCACCATCGGGACATTGATATAAGAATTGACGACATGGAAACCATGGCCGCGGCAGATTACTCTTTTCTCATGCGGAACATTCGAAGCATCTTTAGCATGTTGAGGAGGCATGGCATTTCAGATTAGGTTGGTCTAGTTGTTTTTCTTTTGCAATAGGGACATTGCAAGGTTTGAGTGTGAGGGATTCGCCCTTACACTTCTTAAGGTCGTTTTCTTCGATTTAGCATGGTTCGCGTTAGTGTGTGAAAGTGTGAGAGTTATCTAAGAGAGGTTTGAGATGGTGTGCTTAGTTAAGCTTCGAGGTCAAGAATTATTGCAATGTCTTGAATAAAGTTAGTGTTAGTTGTCGAATCGATGTGTTACCCCATATTCTTGATTTTGTTTTTGACGATCGTTTTGCCAATCTACTTGAGTTCATTGAATAATCGCTTGGCTTTATATATCCGCTTTTCGAAAACCCCTTCTATCATCATAATTGAAGCATTTAGCTAAGGATTTGATTTTGTACCTATTACACTAAGCCAAATGAGATGAGAGAAGCCTACACATAAACCTTTTGATAGGAAGACGTCTTTGTCAACTCTTTGCTCTTGATTACGACTAAGCTAGAAGGGAGAAGTTTCATTGTTCATCTCAGTTTGCTAGCCATCTATCATCAAATTCTTTCTATCCATAAACCGACACTTCATTGTTTCTCCCTCCTCCTTGATACAACCTACGAGCAAGTGAAAGTTAGACAGATTTCGATTCAAAAGTTGCTCTGCTAACAGTCTGCAATAAAGAATAAAAGAAAAAAAAGAGGAAAAAGGAGAAAATAAATAAGGTGCCGACCGGCACGAGACCGTGCCGATCGGCACAAAAAGAAAAATAAAGAAAAAAAAGAAAAGGTCAAAAAGAAAGAGAAAAGTGAATATCAGAGGAAGCAGGCTGCAGGTAGAGTTAAAATTCTAAAAAGATCTGTATATACTTCAAGCTTGATCCTTTCTTAATTCTATTCCATTCATTCTCGGTTGTTTTCTTTTCCCCTTGATCCTTGTGCTTATATTCTGAATTCTCATGATGAAAACTCCCTTTTGGAAGGCATGATTGAGTGAATTGTTGACTTAGTTGTCCTTTCGATTCAATTTGGTTATACTACTTTCCAAGATCCACAAAAGAGCCTTATACTATAGAATAGGAGAGGGAAGGAAATACATTTGAGCGATTGAGTGGAGTCTGAAGCTTTTGCATTACAAAGAAATATTTGTTTGATAAGCCTTGTGATTGATTTGGTCGACTCAAGTTTTGAGGTGAAATTGTTTTCAAAAATTGAGAGAAAGTCTTGTGGAGGGATACTAATTCGATGAGATGATTGACAAAAACTAAGTTGAAGATTTGTGAGAGTTTTTGCCTCTTAGCACGATGAAAGCACGGTGATGGTTTTCATGGTTTAATTGCTCGAGGACTAGCAATGATTTGAGTGTGGGGGAGCTGTTGGTGCTTTCTAGGTACCCATTTTATATGACAAATATGGTGTTTTTATACCTTATTATGCCATTATTGCTAACAATTAACCCCTATTATTATATATATGCGTAGTTTCTTTGTATTCGGAAGGATTTGTAGGAAATAGGTGAAAATTGAGAGACTACGGATAAAGAGCTGCCGGAGGCCCGAAGAACAGAGGAATTGAAGACCGTGCCGGTCGGCACGGCCTTGTGCCGACCGGCACCGCGGGAGTCGAGCCCAAACATGAAGCCCACTCGGAGAATATGAAGGCCAGAAGAAATGACAGAGTCGGAGTCGGTGAAATCCAGCCCACAATCGAAAGGAACTATAAAAGAGAAGATCGGGGTCACGAAACGGGAGACGAAGAAAGATACGGAGGTTTTGACCTAGGTTGAAGGTTGTGGCGGCGGAGACGGCGATCACCGATCATCACCACCAAAAGGGAAGATTGTGCCAACCGGCACACCGCCGTGCCGATCGGCACCTGTGGGACCACGCCAAAACTCTGCGTCCTATTGTAGCCATGTCCATGTGTTGCAGTATGATGCGTGAGTAGATTCCATATTCTCTCCGTGGTGAGGGAAATCTGGTTATGTAACTCTCACACTTACAATACTCTTTTGATATGTTCAGTCTATGTGATGCTTCTATTTCGTATCTGATCAATACGTTATTATCACATAGTGCAAGAAACCAGTGGGGAACTATTAACCCTTGTCGTGACAGGGCGAGAGGAGAACGAAACCACCATGTCTTGTAGAATACTAAGCCTATCAATCGACCATTAATTAGAGTTGCATGCCAGTACCCCAAACCATAGGAGAGAATCCCTTCATAACCTTGTTACAACCGCAGGCCCTTTCATCTCTAGTTGTTAATCACCCTTTCCACGCGCACCTTTTGTTATATTAATTTAGTAGTTTAAATAATAGTTTAAGTCCCGCTTGTTCTCTGTGGTTCGATATTAAACCTTGGAATACTCTAAGGGAAAAAGTGCTACAACCGTACACCGTCCTCTTGCGGTATATAAGTGGGTGCGTACAAACGACCAACAAAGACATGGTAGCAACTCCTGATCAGCACAACCAAGTCTTTAGCTTTGCTCGGGACGAGCAAAGGTTTAAGCTTGGGGGGTTTGTTGACGGTCGTTAAGTACCAATTCCGACCGCCAATAGTCGAACAAATAATGGAGAATTAGCATTTCTTATACGCATATTTATTTAAATTAATAAAGTTCCACGAGTTGCGGTAGATTTATTGATGCAGGTGTATTTCAAAGGAAAGGTGGACAAGGGTTGGATCAAACATCTCGACAAATTGAAAACGATAAATCAAGAAGCAATTGGACATGAAGAGAGATTTATTCAAATGACAAATTTGATATCGCCATGTCGAAGCCCTCGTCGAGATAGCCAAAATGGACTTTTGGTTCACCCAATTTGGAGTTTGGGAGCAGAAGTTATGCCACGAAGAAGATTTCAGCGAATGCTGAAAATAGTTGGCCGGCCGGTCACCTCCCTAGGCCGGCCGGCCTGGACTTGTCTCCAAATTGTCCAAGCTTCTTCCAGTGAGCCACATACACAACAAAACATCAAGCCCAAGTGCCCTCCATGGTGGATGAACAACCGACTTCTAGAAGGTGGGCTTTTGGACCTAAACTTGATGGTTACTCCACCATAACCGCACCCAAGCGCTAGCCGACTTCGGAACCGCCACCACGGAGCAATCTGGAGCGTCGACCCGGAAGGCGGTGGCCAACCGCCACAATGTGTGGCCGGCCGGCCTGCCACCTAGGCCGACCGGCCTACCTTGGCGGCCAATCTTCCTCAACCGCCTCTCACTTGCTCTATTTAATCCCCTCTCTCATTTGGGGCTATAAATGGAGGGGTGCTCGGCCGGTTACAACACACACCAAGTAGAGAGATCACACTCTTGCATTAGTTTAGTCTCCAAGCTCTAGTGGAGTTAGGCTTAGAGTAGAGCTACTCTAGTTCCCAAGTTGTCTTGGAGATTCTGGTATGGCTCTTGTATCTTTTTCTCTTTTTGCGACTTTATTCTATTTAATAATATTATTCTTTTCATATAGTCTTGCCTTGGTTAAGCGTTCCTTGTTTGGTTGTGGACCCTTGGCTTGCTTATGTAATAGAGTAATTATTATCTTCTTATATAGTGCTGGTGTGATATTCATATGCTTGTTATGTGGGTATTGCCTAGAGGACTGGCAGTATGGACATAATTGCCTTATTGTCACGTGTCCTAGTACATAGTATACCATGACATGTATACACTTAGGTTTACATGCATTTGCATATCCAAGCATGAGTCCAGTGATCCTTAGGATTATGCTCTAGATCTGATCCATCGCTAGGGATTTAGAGTAATGTTTTAGCAATGCAAGCGTGGTGCTTGGGTTGGTCGAATACATTGGATGCCTCGTGCCCCACGGATTGTTTGAGGTAGACGGTAGGTGGTGATAGCTCTGTCCGTCCTCGGTATCCCTCCACGTTCGGGTACGGCGTAGAGCTGTAGACCGGAGTCGCCTGGCAGACCAGGGGTAAGCCGGTGCCCAATTTGCTTGAGTGCATATGCCTAAACCTTAGTTGATGTGCATGTATGTGTATGTTGTATACTATGCCACTGTATAATGAAGTAGAATAGGAACTTAGCTCTTTTCTTTGTTCTTCTCGACTTGGCTATGGATGTATATATATTATTGTTTAGCACTGTATGGACGTGATCCATTTAAATGTAGACATTAACTATGAGCACAGTACTCTCTTGACCATCGTCTTCCCTGTGGAAAATATAAATTACGATACCTTGGAATACTCTCGGGTGAAATGCTACAACGGTATTCTCCGTGCGCTTGCGGATTTATCTGCGATCGTTAAGAAATACCAACAGAGATCCAGCGGTTTAGAGTCTGCCCCAACCTCCGGAGTTTCCTATTTACTCCTACGTCATGCCCGAACGTGGAGGATTACAAGGGACGGACAGGGCTGTCACCACCTGCCGCCTACCTCTATAAACCATGTGACACGAACACGCAACCAAGGGTGGAAAGGAAGCCCTAGCACCATACTAGCGTAACTAACCACAACTCTAGATCCCTCGAGGCACCTCAAAAGGCGATAAACCTATAGCACCTCTGCAGGACAATAGACCCGATGACTAAGCAGGGGAGGAACAACTAGGTCTGACTAGCGATTACTTAGACAAGGGATCAAAACTAGCACTACATTATGCATAAGCGTTCGTCGCTCAAGAACGAGCGACGAACGATGAACGATGAAGAAGGATCATCGTTAACCGACGATCAAGTATGAACGAACGACGAACGAACGATGAACGATCATGAACGAACATCGATGAACGATGAACGAACATGAACGATCGAAGAACGTTCATGCAAAAACGATGAACTAGCATAAGCACATAACTACTACAAGAACGATGATATTCCATTGATAAAGAATAAGTCTTACAAAGAGGAAAAGATACAAGGGATACACCCAAACTCTCTAAGGGACTTGGGAGCCAAAAAGGCAGCCCACTACTCAGCCTAGGACTACCTAGAGAGCCTCTAGCTCTGATATGTGGAGGAGGGAATAAGCTTCTTGTGTCGGTGTGTGTTGAAAGGAGGGAGGTACCCTTACTTATATAGCCTTTGAAGGTCGGTTGATTTGAGTCGGTTTCCAGCATTAATGGCATAGATTGCAGGGGGAACCGACCTTCCAAGGTCGGTTGCAAACCGCCATAGGAAGCTGGGCACAGGGGGCCATCACAGGGGGTCGGCAGACCTGCCCCTGGCCCCTCCTGGGCTAGGCTTTGACAGGTTGCACCCCCTTGGCCTTTAGGCCTCTTGTCCAGGTGTATGGCCTCAGTTGATGTTCTGGTGGGTTCTAGGCCTTTTATCCTTGAATTATATTCCCGCTGCGAGCGTCATTTTATAGGAGTGTTAAATTCGTCGCTTTGGTGCATGTTTACGCTTGGAATTCCCTGTTTTCCACCTGCGCACCAAAATCTAGAGTAGGGGTGTCAACGAGCCGAGCTCGAGCGAGCTCCGGGCACCTAGGCTCGAGATCGACAGAACCGCGAGCCGAGCTCCAGCGAGCCTACTGTAGCCACCAAGCTTCGTTGCAGGATCGAAATCGGCTCGATGGAAGCTCGACGAAGCTCGTGTTCGGCTCGTCCAAGCTCGCCAAGACCGTCACAGCATCCCTACGACAAGATCGACCCTGCCCTCGCACGCAAAAATGACCGGCGCCTCATTTGCATGCCCCAACAATTGGAGGACTCGGATGGGGACTGACGACTCCGAATCACACCGCCGGAACTGCAGGTGAGGCTCTTGAGGAGGAGGAAGCCACATAAATCAGATGGATGCAGTGCCGTTCTGCTAGTGAATATCTGATGGAGCTTTGCGAGTTGCGAGATTCTGGGGACCTGCAGAAGTCGATGGGTGAGAGAGAGAGAGAGACGACGCTGATTTGGGGGATGGGGAAAGAAACTGTTGAACCATAAGTATATTGCCCACCTTTCCCCATCAGCTTAGGCTTTTAGGTGAACTGGTTGGTGCATGCAACTTAACATGGTATCAGAGTCAGAGGTCTTGAGTTCAAGTCCTGGTGACCGCATATTCCGCTGCGCCGCTCCTATTTCCACGTTTGCGCCCACGAGAGCTGCACGTGAGGGGGAGTGTTGAACCATAAGTATATTGCCCACCTTTCCCCATCAGCTTAGGCTTTTGGGTGAACTGGTTGGTGCATGCAACTTAACAGAAACAGTGCAGGCCGGTCATATGTTGGCTTCGTGATGCCTGATGCCTCTCCGTGAGACAAGACAGGAGTGGGACCTTTGCACATGGGTCATGTGGGCTTTAGCTCAGCTTCATCTCTGTTCTTTCTTGGATAAACAATCACAAGCGAAGGCGGTCGTGAAGAATTTGGAGCGGCACGGCGGAAGGTCCGAGCCTTATCGAATAGGGGTGCGTTATCGAATAGGGGTGCGTTCAGCGCACCCCTCTAATTTTTAGCACCAATCACATTAAAAAGAATCTTGATATTTAAAACTACTTTTATTAATTTAATGACAAAACCTATGTCACAACCCCCTCTAAATCACGAGACGAATCTAATGAGCCTAATTAATCTATATTTTGCTACAGTGATGCTACAGTAACCATCGTCTAATTACGGCTTAATTACCCTCATTAGATTCGTCTCGCAAATTCGAGCGGAGTCGTGAAATTAGTTTTGTAATTAAACTTTATTTGTAATTAGAATATTCGTTGCAAAAATCCTCTAAAATTTAGACCCCATGCGCCGAACGCATCCTAGCTCGAGTTCGGCTCGTTTGAGTTCACGAGCTTCAAAGTAAACTTGAGTTTGGCTCGTTTTCTTGTCGAATCGAGCTCGAATCGAGTTTTTAGCGAGTCGAGATCGAGCGATTCACGAGCTCCGAACTATTTTGACAGCCCTAATCTAGAGGTACATGTGGAAATAAGTTATTTGATAACAAAATGCAAGTAAGAAGTGTTAGTTCTTCCTTATTTATGAAGCTAATTGACGGTCATATTCTCGGTCTAAGGACCCTCAACAGTAAGCTTAGAGAGTGCAGGTAATTGACGGTCAAAATATGTTTTAAGGACCGTCAACAACCACAAGCTATGTGCTGAATTTGGTGATCCAGTGAACAAAGAGAGATACTATAAAAGATTGGTTGGGAGGCTTATCTATTTATATCATACAATACCTGATATCTCATATGTTGTTAGTGTTGTGAGCAGATACATGCATGATCCTATAACTAGACATCTTGATGTTGTTTATCGCATACTACGATATTTGAAGAGCACTGACCATTATTTTTGAGCAAATTTCTTATTTGCCATTGAAAACTATACTCTTATGTTATCTGTCATCGAAATTTTGCACTTCTCTTATCTGCCATCGGATCAAAATTCACTTCTCTTATCTACCACTCTAGTCACTTTAGCTCAGAGAAAATTTTGCTTTTGTCACAACAGTGTTCAAGCTATAATATCGGCTATAATATCAAAATAGATTTGTCTCAATGTATACTTTATGCCGAAAAGAATTTTCAAAATTTTTAGATGGAAATTTGGGTAATTTTTAGTAAAAATCAATATTGCCTCTGATTTGCATCCAAAATTTTTGAATTTTTCTTCGCATATAGTATGCATTGAGACTAATCCATTTTTGCTACTGCAGCACAAATAATGCATAGATAAGAGCACACTAATTTGACCACCAAAGTGATTAGAGTGGCGAATAAGAGAAGTGAATTTGCATCCCCTAGCAAATAAGAGAAGTGCAAAATTTCGATGGCAAATAGGAGAAGAGAAATTTGCTCCTTTTTTTTTAGTCAGACTTGGCAGGTCCTCCATGGAACCTTCACTGGCATTGGGTATGTCAACCTCAACGAGAAGATGCAACTCTTTGCCGTTGGTCATGAATGGCAGAGCCGCTCAGTCTCAGTCTGACGACACGCCCATCACAACATGCCCGACTGTAGAGGCATCCTGCTAAATCTTGCAGAGAATTTTTCTTTATAAAAATCAATGACAATGTTTCATTTACGTTAAAAGTTAACTTTTAAACAAAAGATAGCAGTTCATCATTAAAAAAACAATATTTGCTGTCTCTTACGCCTCCGTTGGAGACGCTCTCATGGAGCTCTCTCCTTTCCCATTCGAGCTCCAACTCCAAAGCTTACGCGATCTCTGAGGGTCTTTCTCCCTGTTCCTCCGGCAGTAACCGTCTTCATGACTGAGATTCTGCGGCGGCGTTGGCTTCGTCTCCGTCGGCTGTATTGGCAGGTTTCCCAAGAAGGCTTGTTTGTAATTGATAATTTATTTACGTCCTCCTTGGCTGTTTAAAGGACCCATATGTGATTTCAATCTTGTATGAGGGTCATTTTGTAAAATGGCTTCTGTACCTCGCTCGAAAATAAAGAAGCTCCGAGGTTCGAGCCCCTCTGCGGCGTTTGTCCTTTAAAAAAAAGCTTAGGGTGTGTTTGGCAGCTGCTTTTGGGGCAGCTTCACCACTGGCGTATGGGCAAAAGAGCAAAAGCTCTGCCAAATATGTTCAAAAGAAAACGGCTTATGCTAGGTTGTCAGAAGAAGCCGGTACAAAATGAACTGGGAGGTGAAAGCCCAAAATAGTGGCTCATTCGGCTTATTTTCTGACACATACCTCAAAGTCCCGATTCGCCCCGCGCGGCGCCTGTCGCTCTCGCGCCGTCGCCCCCGCGCGCTCGTGCGCTGCGCCCGTCGCCGAGCTGCTGCCGCCTAGCGCGCCCCCGTGCCGCCGCCGCCTCGCGCGCCTGTCGCCGAGCTGCCGCCGCTCAGCGCGCCCCCGAGCCGCCGCCGCCCAGCGGACTCCTGTGCCGCTGCCCGCCGTCGCGGCCCCGCTCCGCCCCGGTCTGACGCACGTTCCGCTGCGAGCCGCCCCGGCCGCCATCGCTGCCCTTCCTCTTCCCTGATTACCCGCGCAGCTCCGCGTCGCCGGGCCGCCCCGAGCCCCACGCCGATGGCCTGCGCGCCACGCTCATCCGCTGCATCTCCTTGGCCACCTCCATCAGCATCTCCCGCGCTGGATTCACAAAGCATGGAGGTCGCTCGAATCGATGGATTGCTTTTCTTGGATGGCTCCGGAGAAGAAAAGGCTTGACTGGATAAGGATAGCGAGGAGAGGCTGTAGTGCGGCTAGTGCCTGTAGTTGCTGTGCCTTTTCTCAAATTGATGGACCCACTTGTAAGCTCATGCCAGGAAATAGAAAAGAGAAAGTAAAAGATTTACAGATGATGGAATTATAAAGTTGAAAGACTCGATATTGTACTCTACTATATTAGTTATCACTATAATTATTTGTTCAACTTTATTTATTTTTTAACATTATTTCTTTCATTTCATAAAAATTGCATCTGTATAGCCATGTCAAATGAACAGGGACACTAGAGACATTTTACCAGAATAAGCTGTTTTCAGAAAAGATAGGATAAGCTGTTTTGCCAAACAATTTGACAGGATAAACTGTTTTCACATATAAGCTACAATAAGCCAGAAAAACTATTTTCTTGTATAAGCCACATAATAAGCTGTTTTCATAATAAGTCCGAACCTTACCAAACATAACTTTACACGAGGTTTCTTTTTTTATGTGCGTGGAGATGCCAAGCCTCTTAAATGTGTACAAACGGCCGGTGGGTCCTCGTGCCGGGGGATCCAGATGTCAGTGGCACGATCTGGCTTATTCGTGCTGAATCCACCGCCCATGGAGAGCCTCTGCGGTGGGTGGGACCAGTTCGTTCACATGGTGTCGTCATTGCTATCCAACAACCGACGCCGCCGCATGTGACGTGCAGCTTTTCCCTTCACATTTTGTTATACTAATTGATAATTATGTAAAATAAACTACCTCACGGTAGTCTATATATACACACACATAGGGCGTTTCTCTGCGTTGCCGTGTGCCGCCGCCGGGCAAAGGCCGTTTATCGAGCAATCCGAGGAAAGGGGCGGCGATTCTATCTCCTCCGACCTTTGCCACCACAAAGGTCCTCTTCCTCCATGGCGACACCTTTGCCACCACAAAGGTCCTCTTCCTCCATGGCGACGGGGGAGCCGGAGCCTAGTGCTGTGCTGTTGCTGCGTCTCTTCTCATGGATCTGCCACACGAGCCCTCCTCCTTTTTCCTCCTTCGGTCAAGGTCGCCGCAAAGCCCGAGCCAGAATCGTGGCACAGAGGTGACGATCTGGTTTCAGTTTGCTTTGTATGCGTGTGTGTTGTTTCTCTTGTGGATCAAAGTCATTTGATTTAGATCTACATATTTGTGGATCTGCGTCTCTTTGTTTTTTTATTGTTATTTGTAAAATTTTTATGGAGAGCTGTACAGTTTGTTTTCAATTTACAACCGTCAAATATTACTCATTTGTTTATAACTTGCTATGGGGGATTGATATAAAATTAAAAAGGCAATTATTAGTGGGAGCTTCTGTTTTATGGTAAGCTATATCGCTTAGTAGGAATGATGTAGTGTTTGACAAATCTTCAATTAAAACTTATATGCATGTATTGTACCGGAGCACTAATTGGTTCAGATTTTGGGCGCAGTTGCAACGGCGAATGAAGACAAGGAGACGATGAAGAACGTATGCCTAGCTCTGGAAGTGTTGGTTATGTAGATCTTCGCCAATCATGGATAGAGATTTACCAATAGAATTGTCATGTCGTCTAGTGATTCGAGTAAGTGCAGACGGAAGAGCTGCAGTTTGTATAATGAACAGTTATAGCCAGCCAGGTACTTTTTTTTTATTATCTAAATTTTTTTTTACATGTTTGTCAATCATTTTTCAGGTGAACGAAGAATGCCAAAAATTATGAGATTCTCTTTTGTGCTTGCTAACTTAGCTCTACTCATCTCTGGCGCCGGGCAGGGCCGGGATGCAAATGGGTGAAGCTGAGTTTGCGCCGCCGCCGCGGCGGCCTAACATGGGGCTGCTGGGTGGGCAAATCTTGAGTCCAAAAAATCCACTAAGAACACCCATTTTGTCATTCGCTCGGCCCATAGCAACATCTTTCAACTCTCTGTCTCCAACTGCTGCTGTTCAGGTCGTATATCTCTAACTTTGCACATACAATTGATGATTTGAGTTTGCAACATCTTAATGTTTGACCATTTCTTTCCGGTATAAGCGGCACCCAAAGATGAAACATCAAGCGTCCTTCAAACCAGTAACACAAATTTTTCTTGCCACATGCCCTGCAGCGGACCAGCCCAAGCTTATCGGCCCACGGATTCTACTCTTTCTGCAGAGCCAAAGCAAAAATACCGCAACTCTAGCTATATATAGCTCGGAGCCCTCCATAAACCTTAGGGTACCAGTCCCGCATCCGCCGCCGCCTTCACCAACATTCCAAGCTCGCTGCCGCTAGGCTGCGCCCCCTCCCTCCGGCGAATCCTGCTTCAGGTACGCTGATCCCGCTCCATACCACCTCTATTCACGCGCAGATCTGCTCGCCCTGCGAGATCCGGATCCGGCGTTGCCCTCTCATTCGCGCACAGATCTGCTCGTCCGGGAGATCCGGTGTAGGGTTGAATGCTAGTGTAGGTGTCGGGTTGATTAGAGGTTGTCTGGATTGAAGGCAGTGTAGGTGTCGAGTTGAATCCACATACGAGGTTCAGATTGAAAGATTTTTGAACAAAGCTCGCTTTTGCATGAATTGGCTGCGCCAAATCCATCCTTTCTGGTGAGTTGTCATCTTTTGGGCAAGTGAGCTTCAAAATAGTGCGGTTCGTTGTCTGGGGACAACCGAAATGATTCGCTGTTGTTGATGTTGTTTTGTAGCCGTCTAGATGCATCTAAGGCAGCTTAGTTTATTGGTATATGTAGCCATAGAAAACTCGTTTTGTTTGCATTTCGTGGCTGCAGCTGTTTATAGGCCTCTTAATATGGCAATCATTTGCTTTTATTATGCTGATACTGTTAAATTGTAGCACTGTTACACCCCGAAGGCCGCTGTACCCGTATCCGATACGGCGGGATACAATACGGCGATACTCCGATACTCCCTCTATAAAATCACCGTTTTGGTTTGAAACTCACGTATCGCTGTATTGCCGTATTGTATCGCCGTACCGGTATCCCCGTATCGGTGATTCTTAGGTTACTGTTAATAGTTTTAACCTGTTACCCCATGCATACAGTACCTTGTCTGGGGATACTCATTTAGCTGGTGTTGATTCTGTCTTTTATAAGTTAATAATGTGAATTTTGATTTTAGTTAGGACTCTTATTAGTTGCACTTAAATGGTGATATGCAAGGGTGTTACTATGAAATAAGCTCAGGCTGTAGTTTGCTAGATGTAGGTTTTGCGGCTTGGCTGTCTACTTGGATAGAATGAAGTACTTGCTTTAGAGTTGTGTATTTTGATCAAGCTAGAACAGTTCTGTTACTCAGAATGTGTGACAAAATCATCTATTGAACTTTGGACAGAAGGTATGGCGTCCGGCATCAGGTTGGCCGGCATGGCACGGAGGGCTGCTTCCTATGCCCGCTGCAGCACCCGCACAGCAACCCCATTGGTGGAGTTCCTTGGGCGAACTGGCACCACCACCACCACCCCGGAGGCCTGCAGACACATCCCTGGTGTCCTACCCCATGTGTCCTCGCTTGACATGCTCTTAGGTGAGTTTGCTGCACACTCTATTGTTCACTACCCTCACAAAAGAATTGATGTTTGTTGTTTTTCTGAAAACTCATTGCTGCATTTATATCTCTGTGCAGGGAAAGCACCATCCACTAATAGTACCAGAGCTATTGGACTGACAGGTGTCCGACCCAACATGGTCTCACTGCCATCCTGTTGCTGGTGAGTTGTGCAGACTATTGTCTCCTAACCCTCACAAAAGAATTGCTGTTTGTTGTTTTTCTGAAAACTCATTGCTGCATTTATATTTCTGTGCAGGGAAAGCACCATCCACTAATAGTACCAGAGCTATTGGACTGACAGGTGTCCGACCCAACATGGTCTCACTGCCATCCTGTTGCTGCATTGGTGAGTTTGGTGCAGACTATTGTCTCCTAACCCTCTCAAAAGAATTGGCTATTTGGTTGCTTTTTTGAAAATTTATGCTGTATTTATATCTTTGTGTAGGGAAAGCATCATATAGTTCTATCAGCACCAGCGGGGCAATAGGACCGATTGGTCCAGATGGGCTGCCCCTCTACGTGGATTGGAGGTTGGCTGGTGCTGTCACCGAGGTAATGAATCAAGGGAAATGTGGCTGCTGTTGGGCCTGCACTGCTGTGGCCACCATTGAAGCGGTGAATTTTCTAAGAACCGGTGGTCGGGTGAAGCTCTCAGTGCAGCAGTTGGTTGACTGTGTTGATGTTAATGCGAGTGGCTGTCATGGAGGCTCTCCTGGCGCAGCATACGACTATGTCATCACCAATGGCGGGATTGTCCGGGATTCTGACTACCCATTTCAAATGTGCCAGAATGCAGTGTGCAAGTCTATCACTGTATGTTTAAACTTCTCATGTTTGTGATTTGGATAACAACAGCAGATCCTAATTGTCGCATAGTAACCAAGTTCCATATTTTTTGCAGGCGCCGGCGGTTACAATAGATGGCTATGAATGCCTTGAGGAGATTACTGAGTTTGACCTCAAGAGGCTGGTTGCTGCGCAGCCAGTGGGGGTGGTTGTTGGAGCAGATTCTGACTTTATGGAGTATACTGAGGTAAGTTCTCATGGGTGATAGTTTGTTTCTTTTTCTTGGTTACTTTGGTCACAGTTGGGCCGTAAACCAAACGTTCAGTTGAAATCTGTAAAGAGCTGAGGCGTTACAACTTTTATGTGAGCATCGCTATTCTAGCGATAATTGAACTTTCATTGAATTTGGCAATTTGCTAATATTCGATGGTCACAACAGTTTTGTGCATGGGCACACAAGTTTAACTGCCTAGGTCTCTGATATTTGCCTTAGGTTATCTTAGAAAGCCACCATCAAGCCTGGCTGGATGAAAGGTTCTGATTTCATTCATTGATCTGGCTGTTTATTCGAGTATTAGCATGTTCACTTATAGGTTCAACTTAGCTTACTTAATTTTGATTAGAGTGGAAAGGCAAATTTTCGTGTTGTTCAGTAAGTAGATGCCTTCCTCCTAGAAACTAAGGTGTCAAACTGAGTGAAGGAAGTTTGGTCCTTATGGTTTGTTTAAGGTTCTAGAGGTAGTAAAGTGTCCTGTGGCTGGATATGCCTAGACGTTACCTATGTGATAACTTAGTGAAGTTGTAAAAGCCTTGTTCTGAAAAATGTTCTTTTTGGGCGATTATTTAGTGAAATGTGTGTGTTTGAGGGTATAGAAATGCTCTTTAGTTGCTAACTGGACTTGAATCAAACGGTGTGAATAAAAGTAATGGTTCATTCTTTGCTACAAAATAGATAAACTGGTGCGATTATAAATACGTCTTTAAACTATCCGTGTGGTGTGCTATCCCCCAACCATCTTGGATGTTTTGTGAGTCTTGGGAGTTGCTATTTTCAAGAAACCAATAAGTGAAGCGAGAGTGTTTCTTTGTAATAAAGGAATGGGCTTAAAATTGCAGTAGCACTCTATCTGTAATCAATTAACATGGAACATAGTTATGCATGCCATCTAAAGAGTACTCTTTATTTTCTAGTGTTCCTTAGAATTAGACTCTTGATGCCTCATTGTATGATGAGAGTTTACTCAACAACAACAACAACAAAGCCTTTTTATCCCAAGCAAGTTGGGGTAGGCTAGAGATGAAACCTGCAGGACCCAACAAGAGAGGCAAAACCAACAAGAGATGCGAACCAACCAAAAAGATGAGAGTTTATTCCGAAAAAAATTGAATTGGAGGGAGTAGCTAAATGCTTGAATTTATTTACCAACTAAGCTGGTTCAAAATGTTAGAATTTTTATTTTGCTTAAAGGAGTGTTATGAAAGGTTCTTAAATTCTATGTTTTGAGTTCTGTTCAAAATTTAGATAGCGTTGGTACCTTAATCTTAATGCAAGACTGATTCTAAACCTCCACGTACGCATATAAACTGTAAACTTCAAAACAAAATTCAGTATCTGTCTTGCTTGAGATTGTGCATTTACCTTTTGTGACGCTAATAGAATTATTTGTTCTAATATCTGTAGCATGTTCTTCTTTTAGTGAACATTGTTATTTCAGCTTAGATATACGTAACAGAAAGGAAATATTATGGAAGTGGATGTCCTGTTTTAATTAGATCTTTGTGCCTGATTTATTTCATTCCATGATAAATTTCTTATCTTATGTTTAGGCAGTGTTGTCTAGTCTTTGAGGTGAATAATGTTGTCCAAGTTATTCCTTCCTTTTCATGCTTATATTTTTGTTAAGACTTCACTCCTTTTTACTTGTGTCCTACAAGTTACTTTGTTCCTTTTTTTTTAATGAAAAGTGATATCATTTGTCTCGTGCTTAGCGCCACCTTGTACTTGCATATTATAAACATCTGCTTCTGCAGCCTCTTGTACATGCTTTGGTTGCATTGTTTTTTGGGAATTTGGTGTTTTTACCCCTGGTTTCGAAGCCAACTGTTTTTTTAACCTTCCTTTCATCTTTAATTTTTACTGATGCCTTCATGAATTATACAGCAGTTTGTTTCTTCCATTAAATTGATATCCCTAATTCCGTATGGTTGTTTTTGCAAATTACATTAGCTCCATGTTTATTTCTTGTTTTGATTTATTATATCACTAGAATGTAAATGTACTTCGCTTATTTAGGACATGTTTGTTTTAGGACTAAAGTTGCTACTTAGTAGGCAACCATGCCTAATTTTGTCACCCAACCAATGATTGCCAAATTTGTCAAAGGTCCTTTTTTTTGCTTGGTTACTTTGGGTACAGTTCAGATCCTTAAAGACATAAGGGTGCTATAAATATGCCAACATAATAGTCCTTAAATTGCATCATATACCTGATTATTTTGTCCTGTCTTCCTTTAAGATAATCTGGTTTGGATCAATACAGTAACAAGCACTGCCTGCTCTTTTGTTTTCCAGAAAATTTGGTGGTTACTTTTCTAGAAAATTCAATGTCGGCACTGCCTGCTCTTTTCAGTATTCAATCACTTACTGATACATGTATCCTTCTTAATTTTCATTGTGCTCAATTGTTGCAGGGTGTCCTGGATGGTCCGAATTATACCATTGAGGACTTCACAAATATCAGTGTTGATGGTTCCTCCATTGGCCATTGGGTCACAGTTGTGGGTTATGGACTTGATCATCATGGGGTTTTGTTGTGGCTGATAAAGAACTCATATGGCACAACTTTTGGTCTGTATGACGGGTACGTTACGCTGGCTAGGGAAACTGGAAAGCCTGGTGGTGCCTTCGGTATTACTCGGCTGATTGCTTACCCTCTGAAGACCTGTCCAAACAGGTACTGCCGTGTTCGATCAGAAACTGCCATGGGATTAACGCCACCCCCTGAAGACCTGTCCGAGTAGATTAGAAACTGATATGGTACTAGCACTAGCAGACTAAGTTTTGGCCTTGAACTTCTGATGCGATTACTGCTGCTGTGTGCTGTCTTGTCATCGCAAAGACTATTGACATGTATAACCGTCTGGTGTATAGCACCATCTTTTTTGTAAAAGCCTAGGTAGTAAGTTGGGCCTTCTGGGCTTATTTTGATCGTCTGGGTACGTCTACTGCTAAATATTCTGCCCGTCTAGTTACTGTTTGCAAGCTTTCGTCTGTATGGCTTTAAACTTATAATGCCAATGATATGAAGCTGCTCGGTGCGTGAGTTCTGCTTGTCCGCTGTTTTTTTTCTGTTGCGCGACTTTGTACGGGCTAGTTTGGTTGGTGCCCTAGCTACGCCTGAAGAAAGCAGTTCGGTGTTTGGATGACGCCCTGGACAGCTGCCTGTCTCAGGCACGGTCATCAGGATCGGACGCCTGAGCTCGTGCGTCTCTCTGCCCTCCGTGCCTGAGCTCTTCTCCGCGCGCATCTTCGGTCGAGCTCCCGGTGCCGCCCAGTGAGCTTCCGGTGCCATCGAGCTCGTACTATGTTGAACTACCGCTGCTACGATCCGCAGAGCCCCTATCCCCTTCGTGCTTCCATCTCAGTCAAAATTCCATCGAAGCAAAGCAGGAGCCAGAGCATGGCCAGGCAGCGGGCATACACGAAATCCATCCGCTCCAGCAAGGCAAAGCTCGATTCCTTCAGCTCATGTCGGATTCACACACTAGAGCATCTTCCTGACCAGTTTTTTGGCATGGATTAGCAATCCAGTTCGCCGGATTTGAAGTTTTCCCCACCATTGAACTTCCTCCCCTTTCCAACCGCAAGCTACAAATTTGCGAAATTCGCGGCACAAACCATGAACTGGACCAAATTGATCACACCTTTACCTTGTAAACCTTCTAAAGAACCCATTTTAGCTGTCATCGGCATTAATCTAGCCAGGCATCGCCGACAGCGCTGGATCTCCGGAAGGCGGAAGGCCATCAATGTTGAGAACTGAACAAGAGTGAAACAGAAATAGAAGTTTACGTGTTCCCTCTACACAAACGTATTTTACAAGTACGCGGTTTCTCTTCAGGCATGCTTGCAACCAAACACCTCGGTCTTCACCATGCCTGACCAAGCAAATGCACCGTGCCTGACCAGGCTGTCGTACCCCATTTTTGGAGCACTAGTGCTTACCCGTATCAGTCCCTTGATCAGACGCTGATACGAACACTTACACAGAATGTCATCACAGAGTCATTACTTACATAAATATTACCAAGTCTCATAAAAGCCTTCATACATAAAAGGTCTTACAACACTCGGCCAGCGGCCGGCTTATTACAACAAACATCACATCGATGATCTACTACAACAGAACCACTTAAACACAACTACAGCGGAAAACGGAGACGGGACCACTACAGGCAACTCGAGTGCGGACAGAACCCTACTCTTCGTCTTCACCATCCTGGAACTCGTACTCGGGCTCTTCATCTGAATGATTAAAGCAAGGGTGAGTACATAAGGTACTCAGCAAGCCCTAACACAAGGGGTAAAAGCATGCAAGGGTATAACCAAGGGTAGGCTGAGGTTTAAGCATAGCGGGTAAAGCCATGTTTATGCAAAGTTTGTTTTAAAAGCAAAGCCAGTTGCAGCTACCATCAAGATTATGGTTGACATTTAGTGGGGTTGTTTGGCCCTGGGGGAGATGCAATCCATCCCGCCAGTTCCCAAGTTTTAATGCTGGCAGGAAACCAGCTCACGGTTCCACACCGGTGTATTCCAAAAACGCGCCAAGGATATAACTCACACCGTTATACTAATCTTGTGTGGCCAAAGCTTTCGCGTCGTCCAATACCGTGGAATACGGCTATCCAGATAGATTTTACACTCTGCAGAGGTTGTACACGATTCCCCACAAGGTATACCAGTCCCTCCCACCGTCGTGGTTAGGAAAGGCATACAGAGGTCCCGTACCTACTTGGTGTCACCACGGCATCCACCCACGGAAAAACATCCGACCAGGGGCTTCATCACATCATATAATATCATATAGAAAGGCCTGAATAATATCCACATGCCGGGCTCGCGTCCCACTGTCGGCGAGTCTTCTCCTGGCTTCCGCTGCAACTCCTGCCTCCGAGTGGATACCGGGTGGACACTATAGTAGGGTGTGGTTCCAACTCTTTCCCATACAAGACTTGTGGCTGTACGAAGGGTGCTAGGCCAGGCGGCACAGGAACCGGTCCATACGACCGAAGCAGGCATCTTCAATAGCTATCCTCACAGAGGAGTCTCATCCCAGAGATAGCCCTCCCCACTGAGGACTACCCCGCCTGCTCCCGCCAAAGTATCCCCACTATAGAGTTGCACAAGTCACTAATTACCATCCCACATTATCATATTCACAACACACACCACCAAGCACTCACGTATTTAACACAAAAAGCATGTATAGCAAGATTAATTAAGTACTCATGTATAACAGTCCTAAGCAGCATAGCATTCCAACTAATCATTAAATAATTAACGAATGTTGGACCTTGAGTTTAACAATGGAAGCAGGGTAATCAATAACAAGGCATGGCAATCAATAAGTACTTAGGACATACTAAGCATTAAACATCATGCAATTTATTTATAAACGGGCTCTAAGTAGGTAATTTATAAACATAGGATCAATCATGATCAAAGGAGGGTTAGGACTTGCCTTCACCAAAGTCTTCTTCTTCTAAGTCCTCGTAATCCGGATCCTCAGCTTCTTCCTCGTAAGCTTGATTATCTAGCGATTAAAAGTAAATAACGACAAATAAATCTACCGCTCAAACAATTAATTAAACAAGCATTAAACCAAATAAGATCCAATTAGCATAAATTGAAGAAGTTTCTGGTAGCATTGGATAGATCATGAATTTAGATGAATTTTGGCGAAAGAATCGCCAAAATCGGAGTTAGAATGAAAAAGATATAGATTTTAGAAGTCGGTGGGATTAAATTAATTAGAACTAAGCTTGATTAATTAAGTATGGGCAAAACTTAATTAATCTGAGGTGATTGAGTATTGGGAAATGATTAGGAAGTATTCTAGTATTTTTGGAGAATTTATGGGATTTTTCTGATATTGGAAAAGTGTTCGAAAAAGATTCTGTGTACAAAAGCTGTGTGGACTTAGCAATTTCTATGCTAGTGTGAGGCTGACAGATGGGCCCGTGGGGCCGGGTGTACTGTTCGAGTACTGTTTCGTGAACTCGGTCCACAGGACGGTGGACCGGGCGCGTGTGTGAAGGGGGTCCATGGTGCGCCGGGTGCACCACGTGTGCGGGACGACCGGGTCGCGTGGGACCCATTGGCCGACGTGGCGTGCCACGTCGGAAATCGACAACGGTGCGGTCAAACGGCGCCGGAAGCAGGGGAGCGCGGCGGCGCGTCGCCGGAGACCTCGCCGGCGGCGCCTACGAGCGACGAAACGCGGCGAGAAGCAGCCCTACGTGCTCTACGCGGCGAGGCGAAGCTAGGGATGCTAGATGTCGTCGTCGGCGGTGAGCAGGGCGGCGACGCGCGCTCGCCGGAGATGGGCGGCGCGGCTGTGCGCGAGGGGAAACGGCGCGGGAGTGGAGTTCCCATGAGTATGTGCTCCCGTGTGCGTGCGCGGGAGTGCACTGAGTGTGGCGCGCACCTCGGTTAGACCGGGCGCGGCCGGAGAGCACGCCGGCGACGAGGTCGCGGCGGCGGCGGGAAAGGAGCTCGGTGCGGGGGTGCGTGCGTGCGGGGAAGAAGGAAAAGAAGTAGCGCGCGGGGACGAGAGGAGGAAGGCGGAGCTCACCGCGGGGTCGACGTGGCCGGAGGGGAAGCGGAAGGTTGACGTCGACGAACCCGTGGCCGCCGGAACCCTAGCCCGCGGTGGATGCCATCTTCCTGGGCTCGGCTGCGCAAGAGAGAGAAGAGCGGGGTTAGGCACGGCGTGGCAATGCCAAAGAAAGGAGAGAGAAGGGCGGCGGGGCTCCACTGCTAGCTCGGAGAGGTCGCCGGAGAGGATGAAGTCGCCGGTGGGGAAAAGTGAGATCGGCGGCGCTCGGATGCGAATTGGGAGTGTTTGAGCTCGTGAGAGGAAAGAGGAAGGTGACGCGGAGCTCGTCGGCTTTTATAGGCGGCCGGGGAAGGAGCCGTTGGGGCGGCTCGGTCGTCGGCTCGGTCAAGAGTCGATCGCCGGAAATCAATGGTGACGCGACGGTGCGCCAGAGAGGAGGACGGCACCCACGCGCGAGATGACGAGGGCGCGGGACGGCTGCAGTGCGACGGATGCGACGAGGCGGGAGAGAGGCTGAGCGCGGCTGACGTCGAGGCATGGGAGCTCGGTCGCGGAGTTGGTCGAGGGGACGGTGCGACGGGACGGAACGGAGCTGCCGCGGGCGTGCACACGTGCAGCTTAGGACGGAGTCCTGTGCGGCGACGGGACGAGACGGCGCGGCGACACGGCGGCATGGGCGACGCTCGCCGCGCGTCGGGAGGAGGAAGACGACGGGCGGGGCCGCGCGTTCGTCGGCGACGCGTGGAGGAGTAGGCGGGTTGGGCCGCTGTTGGGCCGAAGGGAGGAGAGGGAGGTTGGGCCGGCCAGGCCGCGGGAAAGGAAGGGAAAAAGGAAGGGAGTCGGGCCGGCCAGAGGAGAAAGGGATGCGGGCGGCCCGGGAGAGAAGATTTGGTTTAATCTTTTCACGGAATTTGATAGAGTACAAATTTGAATGGACTTCAAATTTGAAAAAGGATCAAAACCAAATGAACACATAAATAAAAACAATAAAACCCAAATGTGCTCATGGTGGAGTTTGATGCATATTTAAAATTAGAAAATTCAAATTTGGCATGAATTTAACCTCTACTTTGATTGAATTTGTTGGAATTCGAAAAAGTTCAAATTTTTAGTGACTTTTACAATGCGGCAAAACACAGGGCGTTACAAACCTACCCCACTTAAAGGGAATCTCGTCCTCGAGATTCAGGCTCTTCCTCGAACAGGTAGGGAAACTCCTTCTTAAGATCATCCTCGCGTTCCCATGTAGCCTCTCCTTCTGTGTGGTTACTCTATTGCACTCGGCAGAACCGTATGGCATTTCTTCTTGTTAGCCGAGTAGCAACATCCAAGATCCTGATTGGCCTCTCTTGATATCTGAGATCCGGTTGAAGATCCATCACCTCTGGTGGTACTATCTCCTCTGGGACTCTCAGGCATTTCTTCAACTGCGAGACATGGAAGACATTGTGGATGTCTGACATTTCCTCAGGTAGTTCAAGGCGGTATGCCATTGCTCCTATCTTCTCGAGTACCTTGAAGGGTCCGATATATCTAGGTGCCAACTTTCCTCGGACTCTGAACCTTCGAGTACCTCGTATCGGTGATACTTTGAGGTATACATAATCTCCCGCTTCGAAGCTCAGATCTCTGCGCCTGGTATCTACATAGCTTTTCTGTCTGCTCTGGGCAACTTTCAGATTCTCTCTTATCAAAGCAACTTTCTCTTCCGCATCACGGATGACTGCTGGTCCAAAGAAAGATCGTTCTCCAACTTCTGACCACATGAGAGGTGTTCTGCACTTTCTGCCATAAAGAGCTTCAAAGGGTGACATCTGCAGACTGGCCTGGTAACTGTTGTTGTAGGAGAACTCTGCGAAGGATAGACTTTTCTCCCAATCTTTCCCATAGGCTAAGACACATGCTCTCAACATATCCTCCAGTATTTGATTGACTCTTTCAGTCTGTCCGTCTGTCTGGGGGTGATAAGCGGAGCTGTAGTCCAACTTTGTTTTCAACAGCTTGTGCAGACTTTTCCAGAATATTGAGGTGAACTGGGCACCTCGATCTGACACTATTCTGCGAGGAACTCCATGCAGTTTGAGCACATTGTCTATGTACAGCTGAGCATAATTGTCCCCTCGGTAGGTTGTCTTCACAGCTATGAAGTGTGCAACCTTTGTCAGACGATCTACTATGACCCATATCGAGTCATTTCCCTTCTGGGTGCGGGGTAACCCCACAATGAAATCCATACTGATCTCGTCCCATTTCCATACTGGAACATGTAGCGGCTGTAACAGTCCTGCAGGTCTTTTGTGTTCTGCCTTGACTCTGCTGCAGATATCACATCGGGCAACGAACTCTGCTATGTCCCTTTTCATTCCTGTCCACCAGTACTTCTGTTTCAGGTCCAAGTACATCTTGGTACATCCTGGATGAATGGAGTATGCTGAATTATGGGCTTCATCCATGATGAGCTGCTGATAACCTCCATTCTTAGGTACACATATTCGATTCTTGTACCATAAGGTGCCTTGATCATCTACTCTGAAACCTGGTGCTTTATCCACACCTGTTTTCTCTTTTAACTCTTGTATCTCCTCATCTTCCTTTTGAGCTGCTCGAATCTGACCTTCCAGAGTTGGTTCAACATGCAAGGTGCTTAACTGGCTTGCATCTGTGAAGTGTAGATTCAACTGCTCGAACTCTGCCAGTAACTCAGGTCTTCGCCTGTTCAACTTGATGCTGTTGCAATGAGCCTTCCGGCTTAGTGCATCTGCCACTACGTTGGCCTTTCCAGGGTGATACTGTATGTCCAGGTTGTAGTCCTTGATTAATTCCAACCATCTTCTCTGCCTGAGATTCAGATCTGACTGTGTGAAGATGTACTTCAAGCTTTTTTGATCTGTGTAAATTTCACACTTATTTCCAATAAGATAGTGCCTACATATCTTCA
Source organism: Eragrostis nindensis (assembly GCA_012490785.1). Lineage (NCBI taxonomy): Eukaryota > Viridiplantae > Streptophyta > Magnoliopsida > Poales > Poaceae > Eragrostis > Eragrostis nindensis. The sequence continues at coordinate 1,857,702 of JAAXCT010000049.1, read as the reverse complement.
AAGCATGCACAACTGCTGCTAATTCCAGATCATGGGTTGGATAGTTCTGCTCATGAGTCTTCAACTGTCTTGAAGCATAGGCTACCACTCTGCCATCTTGCATCAGGACACATCCTAATCCTTGTCGAGATGCGTCGCAGAATACGACAAAATCTCGATGAATATCCGGTAGGATTACCACTGGGGCTGTTGTTAACCTTCTTTTCAACTCCTGAAAACTCTTTTCACAAGCATCTGTCCACTTGAACTCCTTTCCTTTCTGTGTCAGGGCGGTCATTGGTCTGGCTAGCTTGGAGAATCCTTCTATGAATCTGCGGTAGTAACCTGCCAATCCAAGAAAACTTCTGATTTCTGTCACATTGGTGGGTTGCTTCCAGTTAGTAACTGCTTCAACCTTGGCTGGGTCTACTGCCACACCTTCTTCAGTCAGGATATGACCAAGGAAGGCTACTTCTCTCAACCAAAATTCACACTTACTGAACTTGGCATAGAGCTCATGTGCTCTCAGCTTCTCAAGTACAATCCTCAGATGCTGCTCATGCTCCTCAGCACTCTTGGAGTAAATCAGGATGTCGTCAATGAAGACCACGACAAACCGATCTAACTCTTCCATAAAGACCTTGTTCATTAGATTCATGAAGTATGCCGGTGCATTGGTAAGTCCGAAGGGCATCACTGTAAACTCATACTGACCATATCTGGTGACGAAAGCTGTCTTGAGTATATCTCCTTCTCGAATCTTCAGCTGATAGTAACCAGATCTTAAGTCGATCTTGGAGAAGAACTTGGCTCCCTTCAACTGATCAAACAAATCATCGATCCTGGGCAGTGGGTACTTGTTCTTGATAGTGACTTCATTGAGTGAACGGTAGTCAATGCACATTCTGAGACTGCCATCTTTCTTCTTGACAAAAAGAACGGGTGATCCCCAAGGAGAAGAACTGGGTCTGATGAAACCTTTCTCTTGTAACTCTACTATCTGCGCCTTCAACTCTGCTAGCTCATTTGCTGCCATCCGATAGGGTCTCTTAGCTATTGGAGAGGTTCCAGGGAGAAGCTCAATGATGAACTCGATATCTCGGTCTGGTGGCATTCCAGGTAGCTCATCCGGGAAGACGTCTGGGTACTCACAGACAACTGGTACTTCCTCCAAGGGTTTGGCCTCTATACTGCATACCATGGGTGTGATTATTGCTCTTCTTGGCTCACATTCTACTTTGATTCCCTGATGGTTCACTAAGGATACTCTTCGGGTATCACAGGCTATATTGCCTTGATGCTTGCTCAACCAATCCATTCCAAGGATAACATCTATTCCTGCAGACTTGAGCACTACTAGGTCTGCTAGGAACACTACCCCACTTAAAAGAATCTTAACCCGGGGACATCCTAAGAAACACTCAATTTCCGCCCCAGGGGATTTTGTTATCAGGGGTTGTTTGAGCAAAACAGTTGGAAAACCATATGCAGCAACAAAACTCGAAGATATGAACGAATGTGAGGCTCCTGAGTCAAACAAAACTGTTGCAAGAGTGGAGTTGACAAGGTACTCACCAAGGACAACGTCTGGTGCTTCCTCAGCTTCCTCGGTGTTGATGTGGTTGACCTTGCCTCGGCCATAGGTCTGATTGTTCCTTCGCTGGGGTCCTGAGGATTGCTGTCCACCACGTCCAACTCCTGATGCTGCAGTCCTGGTGTTGCTGGGCTGATGTGACTGAGCTGGTGCCTGGTTCTGGTTCAGATAAGGGCATCTGGCAACCATGTGACCTGGTTCACGGCAGTGAAAGCATGTTCTTTTCTCATTCTGGGCTGGCTGGGCAACACTGGGGCTGCTTTTCTGCTGACTACCTGCACTCTGGTTGCGGTAAGAGGGAGCTGATTTCTGCTGATTTGATGCTGAGGTACGGTACTGCATGGTCGGTTGGTGCTTGGGCCTCTGAGAAAAGCTGTTCTTTGACCTCTGGTTCCTGTCCTGCTGCTTGAACCTCTGCGCATTGAACTTGCGCTTCCTGTCATTCTCAAGGTGAGAACGAGCATCTTCCAGAAGGATAGCACGGTTCATCAGGGTGTTGAAGTCTGGATAGATATGAGTGATCAACTGCATCTTCAAACTGGGACTAAGTCCTTTCCTGAAGCGATCCTGCTTCTTCTTGTCAGTATTGACATCATCAGGTGCATAGCGTGCCAGCTTCATGAACTTCCTGATATACTGGTTCACTGTCATGGCTCCTTGCTTCAGAGAGCGGAACTCATCTGCCTTCATCTCCATGATACCTTCAGGGATGTGGTATCTCCTGAATTCTTCCTGGAATTCTTCCCAAGTGATAGCATCAGCATTCTCTGCGGCTTCACAGTAGTTATCCCACCACTCACTTGCTGCTCCAATGAGCTGGTGAGATGCCAGTAGAACCTTCTCTCTGTCGGTGGCATTGACAACCTGCAGCTTCTTGGTGATGCCTCTCAGCCAATCATCTGCTGCCAAGGGATCTTCTTCAGCACTCTCAAAGGTCGGTGGCCTGAGTCTCATGAACTCTGACATCTTGTTCTGGGGGCCAGCTGTACGATCTAGAAGTCCTTGGGCAATGACCTCCATCAGACGGGTCTGGTTATCCATCACTGCCACTAGGTTAGTGACAGGTGGTTGAGGTATTCTTCCACCTCGTCCACCACCTCGTCCACCACCTCTTCCACCTCTGCCACGATTCTGGTTTCCACCACCTCGGCTCTGGTTGTTATCTCCAACCTCATCATGACTTTCCTGCTGATTCTGGCTAGCTTCATCCTCCTGGTGGTCTTGATCATGGTTTCCACCTCTGCCTCCACCTCTACCCCTTCCACGCTGGTTGTTATTTCTGCCTCTGCCACGTCCACGTCCACTGCCTGCATCATGGCCATCATCCTCTGGCTCCTCATGTACTGCACGCCTCTGGCGTTGCTGGATTCTAGCGGACCTCTTGGGAGGCATCTGTTGATTGATGGTTGATAAAGAAGGGTGAGATTGAGACAAGGTTAAGGTTACGAGCTTTAACGAGGAAACAAGGCAACACTGAAAATAACTAACACACAAACATGAAGATCCAGCATCATTACAACATCACAGCATTACATATACATCATAACATAGGTTCGATCACACATACCCAAATCCTTTCATACAGAAGGATTTGACGGATACAACTAGATACAGGACTCGACAACAAGGTACACTATGATACAACGACACACAACTGCTGGACTACACAAACACACACACTGCTGACTAAACAAACTACGGGTACAAGCACTGCTGCCACAAGTGTTGCTGGTAGCTGACTCCATCACTGCTAACTGCTGCTCACAGGTCGAGGCCACGGTCCCTGCGCCACTCCTGGTACAGGTCGAAGGGGTCGCTCCACTGGAAGTGAGCACTGAGCAACTGGTAGTACTCGAAGAGTCCTGCGTCACTGAGCATCTGGGGTCCAAGTGCCTGCTACTGAACTGCTGGAAAGTACTGAGCTGGGGGTGCAACAAACACTGGCTGGTACTGAACTGGTGGTGCAACAAGTGGCGGCAGATACTGAGCTGGTGGCACGACAACTGTGGGATAGTACTGAGCCGGTGGTGCAACAGGGGCTGGCTGGTACTGAGCTGGTGGAGCAACAGGTGCTGGCTGGTGCTGAACTGGTGCTGGCTGGTACGGAGCTGGTGGATCAACAACTGCTGGCTGGGAGTGAGCTGGTGAGTCAGCGACTGCTGGGTAATCCTCATCCATCGCATCATCGTCTCCTGTGAGATCGACGATCTGATCTGCCATGGAGTCCTCTGACTCCTCTGACTGGTCGTCCTCAAACATCTGGTAGAACTCAGGTGGTATGTTGTACACAGGAGGCTGGCCATCTGACGAAGAATCTGAGTACTCTGCCCAGTCACTGGCGTACTCCAACTCGAAGAACGGAATGTTCTCTGAAGGCTCGTCCTCTGCAGGCCCCTCATCCTGTGAAGGGTCCTCTGGTAGCTCTGGCTCAGGGTCGTCTACTGCCATCTCAGCATCCTCGTCCTCTGTGGGCTCCTCCTCAGTCCTCACTGAGTCCTCCTCGTGTGCTGAGTCGTCGTCGTCCTCTGAGCTGTCAGACTCCATCAGGAAACCGTGTGCTGCCACTGGAGCTGGTGCAACCTCTGTAGGGGCTGGAACTGGGGCAACCTCTGTGGGGGCTGGAGCTGGAACCAGTGCCTGGTCTGGTGCTGCCTCTGAGGGAACTGGGGCTGCCTGCTGTGCTACTCCAGACGATCCTGCACCTCCAACATCCTCACTGTCACTAGAGTCATCCTCTGTGTCTGCAGTGTCGTCATCACCCTCTGAGTCTGTCGGTGCTGCGTAGTGTGAGTGGCGGTGCAGTCCCTTGACCCTCGGGAGAAACCTGCGACGGGGTCCTCCGTGGTGCGTGTGGCACCCCACGTAACAACTGTCCAACCTCTTAATTAGGTAGGTGGCATCCTCTCTCCAGAGCTTCTTGGTACGCTCTAGGGTAGCCTGGGTCTCGGTGAGCTGAGCCTGAACCGCAGCTAGCTGTGCCTGAGTCTCTCTAAGCTTGTCTGTCTCCTCCTGCCAGCGCTCTGCAGTGGACTCGAGAACTGACTGAGTCTGGGTGAGTCGTGCCTGGGTCTCTGTGAGCTGCTCACTGAGGGCTCTCTCTCTAGTCTCTGCCTCCTCGGCTCTGGTGACACACCTCGACCACTGTCGCTGGTGCTGCTCGTACAGGTCGTCCAAAGCAAGAAGGTACTGGACGGTGGCAACCAAGGCGGGGTTGTCCTCTGTCTGACTCAAACCCTGAAGTGCTCTCCACCTACGACGCCACGCCGGGCGGCAGAAGGTGTAGAGCGGGAAGTAGCGGGATGGCGTGCCACGCACGTCCTGCTCGTGTCGCTCGCAGAAGAGGAGCAGGGCCTTGCGGGCCCCTGCCTGGTAGGCGTCGGAGAGTGAAGCGCCGAAGGTCGTGGCTGTCAGCGGCTCCCAGTCAGGGTGCTCGGGTGACTGGAGGATAGTCACGCGAACCTCGCACCTCTGGGTGCCGTGCTGGACGGAGCGACGGGTGCGGTACTCTGGACGGTCGGTGTAGCCGAACCTCTGCAGGGTCTCCCAAAGGACAGTGGGAAAGCCTGCGGTGCCGATCTGGTAGCTGAAGGACCACTCGCTGTCTACCAACTGGACCTCCATCTGTTCAACAAAAGTTGAAGATGGGTAAGTACACAACAACGGAACAAAAATTTTATAAAGTAAAGACAGTACAGGAAGTAAAATTTTGTAATATAGTTTATATATATAAAATATCACTCTCTCACACTCGTTCCAACTTAGGGTCCATCCTACGGTCAAGCATGGCTCTGATACCACTCTGTCGTACCCCATTTCTGGAGCACTAGTGCTTACCCGTATCAGTCCCTGGATCAGACACTGATACGAACACTTACACAGAATGTCATCACAGAGTCATTACTTACATAAATATTACCAAGTCTCATAAAAGCCTTCATACATAAAAGGTCTTACAACACTCGGCCAGCGGCCGGCTTATTACAACAAACATCACATCGATGATCTACTACAACAGAACCACTTAAACATAACTACAGCGGAAAACGGAGACGGGACCACTACAGGCAACTCGAGTGCGGACAGAACCCTACTCTTCGTCTTCACCATCCTGGAACTCGTACTCGGGCTCTTCATCTGAATGATTAAAGCAATGGTGAGTACATAAGGTACTCAGCAAGCCCTAACACAAGGGGTAAAAGCATGCAAGGGTATAACCAAGGGTAGGCTGAGGTTTAAGCATAGCGGGTAAAGCCATGTTTATGCAAAGGTTGTTTTAAAAGCAAAGCCAGTTGCAGCTACCATCAAGATTATGGTTGACATTTAGTGGGGTTGTTTGGCCCTGGGGGAGATGCAATCCATCCCGCCAGTTCCCAAGTTTTAATGCTGGCAGGAAACCAGCTCACGGTTCCACACCGGTGTATTCTAAAAACGCGCCAAGGATATAACTCACACCGTTATACTAATCTTGTGTGGCCAAAGCTTTCGCGTCGTCCAATATCGTGGAACACGGCTATCCTGATAGATTTTACACTCTGCAGAGGTTGTACACGATTCCCCACAAGGTATACCAGTCCCTCCCACCGTCGTGGTTAGGAAAGGCATACAGAGGTCCCGTACCTACTTGGTGTCACCACGGCATCCACCCACGGAAAAACATCCGACCAGGGGCTTCATCACATCATATAATATCATATAGAAAGGCCTGAATAATATCCACATGCCGGGCTCGCGTCCCACTGTCGGCGAGTCTTCTCCTGGCTTCCGCTGCAACTCCTGCCTCCGAGTGGATACCGGGTGGACACTATAGTAGGGTGTGGTTCCAACTCTTTCCCATACAAGACTTGTGGCTGTACGAAGGGTGCTAGGCCAGGCGGCACAGGAACCGGTCCTTATACGACCGAAGCAGGCATCTTCAATAGCTATCCTCACAGAGGAGTCGCATCCCAGAGATAGCCCTCCCCACTGAGGACTACCCCGCCTGCTCCCGCCAAAGTATCCCCACTATAGAGTTGCACAAGTCACTAATTACCATCCCACATTATCATATTCACAACACACACCACCAAGCACTCACGCATTTAACACAAAAAGCATGTATAGCAAGATTAATTAAGTACTCATGTATAACAGTCCTAAGCAGCATAGCATTCCAACTAATCATTAAATAATTAACGAATGTTGGACCTTGAGTTTAACAATGGAAGCAGGGTAATCAATAACAAGGCATGGCAATCAATAAGTACTTAGGACATACTAAGCATTAAACATCATGCAATTTATTTATAAACGGGCTCTAAGTAGGTAATTTATAAACATAGGATCAATCATGATCAAAGGAGGGTTAGGACTTGCCTTCACCAAAGTCTTCTTCTTCTAAGTCCTCGTAATCCGGATCCTCAGCTTCTTCCTCGTAAGCTTGATTATCTAGCGATTAAAAGTAAATAACGACAAATAAATCTACCGCTCAAACAATTAATTAAACAAGCATTAAACCAAATAAGATCCAATTAGCATAAATTGAAGAAGTTTCTGGTAGCATTGGATAGATCATGAATTTAGATGAATTTTGGCGAAAGAATCGCCAAAATCGGAGTTAGAATGAAAAAGATATAGATTTTAGAAGTCGGTGGGATTAAATTAATTAGAACTAAGCTTGATTAATTAAGTATGGGCAAAACTTAATTAATCTGAGGTGATTGAGTATTGGGAAATGATTAGGAAGTATTCTAGTATTTTTGGAGAATTTATGGGATTTTTCTGATATTGGAAAAGTGTTCGAAAAAGATTCTGTGTACAAAAGCTGTGTGGACTTAGCAATTTCTATGCGAGTGTGAGGCTGACAGATGGGCCCGTGGGGCCGGGTGTACTGTTCGAGTACTGTTTCGTGAACTCGGTCCACAGGACGGTGGACCGGGCGCGTGTGTGAAGGGGGTCCATGGTGCGCCGGGTGCACCACGTGTGCGGGACGACCGGGTCGCGTGGGACCCGTTGGCCGACGTGGCGTGCCACGTCAGAAGTCGACGACGGCGCGGTCAAACGGCGCCGGAAGCAGGGGAGCGCGGCGGCGCGTCGCCGGAGACCTCGCCGGCGGCGCCTACGAGCGACGAAACGCGGCGAGAAGCAGCCCTACGTGCTCTACGCGGCGAGGCGAAGCTAGGGATGCTAGATGTCGTCGTCGGCGGTGAACAGGGCGGCGACGCGCGCTCGCCGGAGATGGGCGGCGCGGCTGTGCGCGAGGGGAAACGGCGCGGGAGTGGAGTTCCCATGAGTATGTGCTTCCGTGTGCGTGCGCGGGAGTGCACTGAGTGTGGCGCGCACCTCGGTTAGACCGGGCGCGGCCGGAGAGCACGCCGGCGACGAGGTCGCGGCGGCGGCGGGAAAGGAGCTCGGTGCGGGTGTGCGTGCGTGCGGGGAAGAAGGAAAAGAAGTAGCGCGCGGGGACGAGAGGAGGAAGGCGGAGCTCACCGCGGGGTCGACGTGGCCGGAGGGGAAGCGGAAGGTTGACTTCGACGAACCCGTGGCCGCCGGAACCCTAGCCCGCGGTGGATGCCATCTTCCTGGGCTCGGCTGCGCAAGAGAGAGAAGAGCGGGGTTAGGCACGGCGTGGCAATGCCAAAGAAAGGAGAGAGAAGGGCGGCGGGGCTCCACTGCTAGCTCGGAGAGGTCGCCGGAGAGGATGAAGTCGCCGGTGGGGAAAAGTGAGATCGGCGGCGCTCGGATGCGAATTGGGAGTGTTTGAGCTCGTGAGAGGAAAGAGGAAGGTGACGCGGAGCTCGTCGGCTTTTATAGGCGGCCGGGGAAGGAGCCGTTGGGGCGGCTCGGTCGTCGGCTCGGTCAAGAGTCGATCGCCGGAAATCAATGGTGACGCGACGGTGCGCCAGAGAGGAGGACGGCGCCCACGCGCGAGATGACGAGGGCGCGGGACGGCTGCAGTGCGACGGATGCGACGAGGCGGGAGAGAGGCTGAGCGCGGCTGACGTCGAGGCATGGGAGCTCGGTCGCGGAGTTGGTCGAGGGGACGGTGCGACGGGACGGAACGGAGCTGCCGCGGGCGTGCACACGTGCAGCTTAGGACGGAGTCCTGTGCGGCGACGGGACGAGACGGCGCGGCGACACGGCGGCATGGGCGACGCTCGCCGCGCGTCGGGAGGAGGAAGACGACGGGCGGGGCCGCGCGTTCGTCGGCGACGCGTGGAGGAGTAGGCGGGTTGGGCCGCTGCTGGGCCGAAGGGAGGAGAGGGAGGTTGGGCCGGCCAGGCCGCGGGAAAGGAAGGGAAAAAGGAAGGGAGTCGGGCCGGCCAGAGGAGAAAGGGATGCGGGCGGCCCGGGAGAGAAGATTTGGTTTAATCTTTTCACGGAATTTGATAGAGTACAAATTTGAATGGACTTCAAATTTGAAAAAGGATCAAAACCAAATGAACACATAAATAAAAACAATAAAACCCAAATGTGCTCATGGTGGAGTTTGATGCATATTTAAAATTAGAAAATTCAAATTTGGCATGAATTTAACCTCTACTTTGATTGAATTTGTTGGAATTCGAAAAAGTTCAAATTTTTAGTGACTTTTACAATGCGGCAAAACACAGGGCGTTACACAGGCACCCATTTTCATCAGGCAAAATGGTGAGGGCAGCAACCAAACTAGGCCATGCAGGGAAGGTCTACGTTTGGATCTGCGAAAAACCGTTTCTCTCACTGCCTGAGTCGTGTGCTGTGCCAGTTCTAGCCTTTCTATTCCCGAACCAGCGTCACGCAGCTCATGTATCCGTGGTTGATGCCGGCCATGGCGGATGGCAGCGTCTCGTGCGCCTCCGGCCGGCGGGTGGCTCTGGTGCCGCCGGGGATGTGGCGTGTCCGGCCCTGTTCCTGTCCTTCCTAGTCACGTCTGCAGCCTCTCTCTCCGGCCTTCTGGTGCTCAGTCAAATCATTATATCAAATAGATTCTTAGTTTTCCCCGTCGGGCCCACCAATTACTGTTTTACCTTTTTGAGATAAAATTACTGTTTTACTGTTACCCTGTAGCAGTTGTTATCGTCCGTCGGATCACGTCGCTTTGTCCATCCAGCCGTTCGTTCGCGCATTCCTGCCTCCGCCTCACCAACATGTTCGCGAGGCACCGGTTCTCTTCCCGATCCTTCCTCTGTTCCTCGCCTCGCTTCCCTCCCTCACCGACGCCGCCTCCTCTCTCGGTCTCTCCACGCCACGCGGCGGCGGCACCTCCGCTCCTCTCCCTCACCGATGCCGCCTCCTCTCTCCGTCTCTCTATGCGGCGGCGGCACCTCGGCACAAACCACAGATGGACCCGAGCTGCTTCCTCCTCCAACTGCGGTACCTAGGTGACAAGAGAGGAGCGCCCCTCGCACCGCCCAGCCAGACTTCCGCAGCTCCTGCGGTCATACGGCCACACCGCTCAGGCCGCGCTATACCTTCGGTAAGTACTCCTAATTCTCCCGCCAGTTCCACCTCCACAGCCAGGCTCGATCTTTTCTGACCTAGACATCGTCCTGCCATCTTACAGTTTCAGCATCTAATGATTCTTTAACGGCGCCTGAGGAGCTGGGGCTACAGTCTGATCTGTTGATAGAATATGCCTACCTGTGCGTCGCTGATTTCAAGGACCTGAAATATCTTTGGTATGTTTTCTGGTGTTGATTTTTCGATTGTTACAGATGTTAGGGGCTTAGGCTTTTTAAATGATACAAATTGGTTCGCCCTGATGGACTTAGCCAGTATCTGATTAGTTTGTTATGATTACGTTCGACATTATTCACCTCTGCGTCAAGTCCTTCGAAAATAAATTAGATACTACAGCCGGTGGATTTGTTGGGAAGTTATATTTCCTGTTGAATACATGGATGCTATTCTTGCTGGGATTTGAGATCCTGAATGATGGCCCTCTATCCTGATACTTCATAGTTTACCGTCCAGGTTGTTAACCCAATGTAAATCTAGCTAGAACTGTTTACATGCATCAATCATCAAAGTTCTCTCTCTCAATAGGATGGAAAAATCGAGACCGACCAAGGTTGCTGGACAAATCGAACAACTTGCCCACTGTATGGACATATCGAGACCGACCAGTCCTTATTCACCACAACGCTGGGCCTCAGCTGCTATAGGAAGTGGAATAACTTAGTAAAGCCTGTGACCTTAGCTTTAACATCAGAGGTGAGCTTTGTACTTCTTCAGGAAAGTTGTGAATTTGGGTTCGATTCAAGAAAAGATCTTCTATGGGTCCATGTGTAATAGTCTGATGTTAGACTTAGTTTTCAATTAAGACAAACGATTCCATTTCTATGCAATATGAAGGATTTCAGGGTCAATTCTAATGTCTCAATTCTGCCTGCTTAGTATTCGTTTCACTGAAAGCCAAACTGGACCTTTTCTTTTGTCAAATTTTGACTGACAAAATACACTTTCCTACAGTGAGTTGACATTGAAGCGTACAAGACGGTGACAATTATATCTGGGTGCTGAGACTCATACAGAGAACACCAAGTCTATCAAGGACACCATCATGGATTTCTATACTCATAGTTCCAAGATATGATTATGCACTTTTACATCATATATTTATCATTATATTATATTTATAAGTGATACTCAATTCCACTGTAGCATTATACCATTTTGGTTTCTCTTTGTCCCAATATAATTTTCCATTCATGGATATTATTGCAGTATTAATGATCCTCTCACTGATCATGGACCAACATTGCTAATATTATCAGATTTTACTTCCTGAAACCCTCTATTGTTAAGTTTGATGCTCACAGACTCACAGTTACGGAAAGAAAAAATAACCAATTTTCCATCTTTACCATAACAAGTATTTAAAATTGGTGACTCTTCAAATACATCCACTATTCGATTTTGGATTCGGTGAAAATTTTCAGGAGACTATTGTTTTTTTTTGGGGGCATGTTCCGAACCCTTCTTTCTAATCTGTGCAAGGATAGGTTGACATGAATATGCCCTCAATGCAGAACATTTAAACTTAAAGCGCAAAATGAAAGGTTGCTATGCATGGAATTTGTTGCCTGTCTCTCTTTATGTAGTGTGAGCATAGGATTTTTTTTTTTTACTGCTTATGTGGTTGTTTGTTGTAGTAAGGCTGACAAAGAAAATGCATACATTTTATGTGAATTTTTAGCTTGCTATGTACCTTTATGATGATTCATATCCAAATACCACAGAAAAACTGAGTAGCATTACACATTTATTTTTGTTTAGTTTCCTTTTGATCAACTTTCTTTTCCGGTCTTATAAGTTCTCCTATTTTCTTATCTAAGTAATATTTAAATTCTGCTGTTCACTCATATGATTCATGGTTCTTCAGGTGTACACTGTTTCAGATTGGCAGTATCATCATCAAATTCTATATCTTTGTAGGGTGTGTCCCATACATACTTTCATAGCCTAACCTCTTTGTTTATTACTCCATAAGCTACTGTATATGATTTCCTTTCAGCCACTTCCATGTCATTGGTGGAATATTCATAGCCTAAACTATTCAATGGCAAATCTCTTTGATATAAGCTATTGTATATTCATTCCAGGCCTCCCATATTGTACGTCTGATGGTGTTTCGGACCTGCCCACTGCGGTCCCAGCTATTTCTCTCTTTATTTCGGAAAGGCTCTATGAATCAGTCTGAATTTGCACTTATTTATAATGTCAATTCTATCATTTATCTCTGTGATAATTTATCTCTCTGATGCATTGCCGCGGGGTTCCATCTAGTATCATAATAAGATTATAGTTTCTCCCGGCGGACCCCACCAGTTACTGTTTAAAATTCACTGTTCATAATCTACTGTTTACAAGCGTCTGTTAATTGTTGGCCGTCCAGCCGTCTATTGGAGTTGTGCTTGCGCTCCGCTCCCTCCTTCCCGAACCTTTCTTCATCCTCCACCGACGCAGCGGGCCAGCGATCCCCTTCCCGATCCTTCTACTCTCCTCTCCGCTTCCCCATCGATACCCATTCCAGCGATCATCCAGCGCGCCATCTTTCTCCAAGCAGCAGCAGGAGCCCAGAGGCAACTACGTGCCCGACGGCTCACCCACGGCGGCGCTAGCGCAGATCGATCCGCCGCCATCGCCTCCTCCTGCTGCGGGACCTGGTGGCGTCGTCTCCCTGAAGAATGGGAGACGTAGAGAGGTTCTGCTGCAGCCCTGCTCGGGACGCCCTTCCTCTAGCACTCTGCCTGCTTCCGTTGCTAGCATCTGGGCTGTTTTTCAGAGTTTGGAACTAACCTGCTATCAATTTTTTTTTTTTCTTTTATGAATGTAGGCGTTTGCTTCTTCACCGAAACTGACACAGAAGGGCAAGTCAACTAGGACATCTCAGAGTAACGGTGAGCCCTGAGCACCCATGTGGCGATTTCATAGTTTGCAATTTGTTACTATCTGCTTCCATGATTTGTGCCAGCAGAAAGTTAATATAAGAAGTCCCAGAATCAGTGAATCATACAATTAATTAGTAATTGCGGTTGTTCGCTCACATATATATTTCGTACAGTCATTTCAGTTCCATGCATACTCTATTTCTTATCTCATATCGTAATATGCTTTTATAGTTCTTGACGTTCTTTCAGACTGACGAACCAAGCAAAATTCCATTTCCTGAAATGTACCAAGATGTCATGAGTTACTCAGGTTATGTTCTTTGTCCAACTTGCAACCTTAGCATTTGAATCTATATAGGTTAAATAAACTAATATATGAGAAGCTCAATTGTTCCTGTCATTGTATTCGGCAGAGATCTGCAAATGTTTCTTGCTGCGAGCGACCTGGAGCAGCACAAGGGAAGTAACTGATATGTTCCCTAATAGCCAAGGTAATGCTGGAACCAGCTTATACATCACATGTTATCACTGAAATGTCATGTGTTGCTAATCCCATTGGCAAGGTTGAAGGCTCACCATGAACCTGAACTCAGTTTCAATCTGCCATGTTAACGTTCACTTACTCAGGTACTGCATAGCTCTCTCCAGGCTCTAGATAATTACCTCAGCTGTCCCAACTCTAAGACGGTCCACATAATTATATGTGTATGTAATGATGCTACAAATCGAATCTTAAAGATTTTGCACGTTGTCGAATTAGGATGTTAATTATTGTCTCCTTTTGCATATCATCCAATATGCTATACACGGTTCACTAGATATAAACAACCTTGGAACTTCCCATTGGTGAAGCTTCAAAGGACCCATTGAACAGTTAATATATCCCAATTGTATTTGTTTTTAATAAAGCCTTTAGTGCAGATTTGGTTGGCCATGCGTATACGATTGTGACTCTCTTTTTTTTTTTTTTTACTTTGATGTTTTTATTTGAGGCATACTGTAGAATAATGCATCCAACAACTGAATATGTATGAAGCTAAGCTCATTTTTTCCCTTGAAAAATCTGTATGACCATTTCTATAATCCAAGCATTTATCTTCATTGTAAGTCAAAGTTGAATGAACCTGATATCTTCTACGTAACGGAATACGAATTAGCAATAACCTTAACTATATGATTACAGATTACTCTGCTTACATCCACAGCCACTTCTAATTGGGACCATTTTTTTCCTTTACTGTATCTTCCCCCCCTCCATAACTGGAATGGCTCATCTGTCATTGAGATGGTATGCTGATATATATGTGTTAACCAGTTATATGCTAAGTCAATGTTTGTTTTTTGTGCAGTTGAATATGAAAATGTAAGGCTTGCAAATCTTGGCTGTTACACCAAAGGTTAATGGAAAAAACTTGCGCGATGACGCTGTTCACCGATCATTTTCCATACTTCCATGTACTGAATCAGAGTGTAGCTACAAATCTTCTATGTTTACAAGGTCTGCTCTTGCAGATTTACATATTATTACTTTCTGGCTAGATAGTACAATTGCACAAAAGTGCTGCTGAAATTATTTCGGTCCTTCTCTAGCCAAATGTACAGCTCGCATGCTTGGTTGCTTCTGTAGTGGTATATATTGCAGAAATCACTGTCATGCATGCTCATACAAATGTTTACTGATGTCCTTCAACCTTCAACAATAGAGGTGCAATAGAGTGATTTCTGAGTCTAAACTTTCCGGTACGCATGGATAATTGATTGTCCCTTCTTTTGTGCAACTCTTTATTTGCATTGTGCAATTAGTTCCATATGATTGTTGCAATCCCCATAATAAATACACTTTTGGCTTGCTGGTTTCTTACGCTCTAATAGAGCTTGGCTATTAATTTTTTCATACCGTTGCTACTATGTTTTGCACAATGATTATTGTTCATGACACAGTTCTCAGTTTTGTTCTCAATTCATTCACCATGATGTGCACTCCACATTTGCATTTGTACTTCAGTAACTTTTTTCATATACCTGTTTAGACAATGATTCCTTGCCATTATTTTCCTGCAGGCATATGGTACTCAGATAAGCTTTTTTTGGATTTTGGATTTTGCTGTTCTAATCAAGGTGACATTACTTTCGGTCATAGAACAAGGTGTGGATGGATGTCAACTATGTATTATAGTTTATTTCCCAATTTTTTATGTTGTCAACACACCCTCAGCGGTCCTTTTATATTCAACCGTGTTGCATGGTGATTCTTATGAAGTGCGATTCCATATTTTGTAATCTGTTCCAGCCATGTATGTGTGATGAATGTTTACCGATGAGAGTACAGGAGGTTCTAATTCAAATTTTCAACATAGGAACCTTCTACTACTCTGAACCACATTATTGCCTCCTTCACGTCGTAAACACACACTCAACTCTGTATATTAAGCTCATAGCATGCTGATCGGTCTAAAAGCGATTTCTCCTAAGATGCTCTGTAAGCTGTTCTAGGCTATTTCTAGCCATGTAATGTGATGAATGTTAGAGCTTGGAGTACCAGACAGTCTAACCAATTTCTTTTGTCGTTGTAACTCCAAAGCTTCATATGTGTGTTTAAGTGAATGAAAATGTTTATCTTCTTGGTAATGCACATTAAGAGAGACTTTTCACTACGTTACTATATGTAACATGGATTTCATAACCTTTACTTGAAGCTGAATACGTTTGGCCCCGCGGCAGTTTGCCGCGGGGTTCTCATCTAGTATCATATAAAGATCTCTTCTTTTTGTGACCAACTGTTCATCTACAGTACTACCGTAACCGGGCCTCTCTTCTCTGCCGTCCGATCTGATGCGAGGTTGCCATCAGTCCGTCCGTCGCCGCCTCTCTCCCTGCTGTCGCGTTCCACGGCCTCCTCGCCCCGCTCCTCTCGATTCTTCTTCTCGCCTTGCTGCCCCCGACTGCCCTCAACTTCCGTACATCTGCCGATCCAGAAGCTTCCTCCGGTGATGCACACCCAACCCGAGTCCCCCTCCCCGACGGCAGCGGTGGCACTCCCTCACGCTCCTGCTCGGTGTGCCAACTCCTATCCTTCAGATGTGACGACCGCCATTCGAGGGATCAGCGGATTGCAACTGCCACTGCTTCCACAAAGTGTCGCCGAAACGATACACCATACCGGCGGCTCCGATCCATCCGCTCCGTGTTTTTCCGCCGCTCCTTCTGGGATCCCCTACTCCGCATTACCCGATTCAGTGTTCAGGTACCCCGTCGAGGTGATTCCTCCCCCTATTTGATTCTGCGGCATTAACATCTCCTAATCTTATCTACTTTTTTTCGAGAATTCCCATCTTCTAATTTGGATATGTTGTGCAGTGATCTGCGGCCTGTACATACACCCAACTGGCTACTGCCCTGTTCGTGCTTCCCTGTTGTACCTGATGCTTCTGTCATGTTACAACTAGAAAGGTCTATATTCTGAATCTCACATGCATATCTATGGAGATATAAAATAATCTTTTTAGGTAGATATGTGTTTCCTTGGTACCTTCCTGAAGAAATAAAATGTTAAAAATGGGCTTTGTGTTGCAGAACATATTGCTAGACCATAGACAAAATATTCAGTATGATTTTGATTCGTATGTATTACCTTCTATAATGTTTGGCTAGCAGTTTGGTTTTGGATTACAGCGAAGAGATGTGATACTATCCTTTTCAGGTATTATCGACGTGATATTGTTTTGTCTATGCCGAAAATTATATGCCGTCGTATGGTGTGTCTCAGTTTGTGCACTTATAATTGTAGCTGCTCTGAGAGAATAAAAGAATAGGGTTAATCTGTGAGTACTTGAGAAGTATGCATGCCGCTGGAATCTACCACATTTTCATCTGCCTTTTGTTCTCCTTTCCACTTAATTCACAATCATGTCGATTGACATAACTTTTGAAAACGCATCTTTTTGTATTTTCATTGCACTTTTCTTCTTGCCTCATAGAAGTAACTTTACTACAAGGTTTATCTTTGTTCGTAGAGGAAATTATTACTAATGCGATTGATGTGCTGCCTGATCTATCCCCTGCTGATACATCAAGATCTAAGGCATGTCGTAAATAAAAGTAACCTTCCACAAATGTCTCAGCTCCAACTTAGTAAATTGTTGCATTAAGATATGTATTAATCATCTGTTCTTATATGTCCTACTTGACTTACAGAATTGATCTGTAGTACATGTTTAATTTTTATTCATAGAGGACATTGCTGCTGATACAGTAAAGTGTATGGTGCCTGGTTATGGGTACGTTTTCTCTATGTATCTTACCTATCCTCATTGTCGCAAACAATTGATTCCAGCACATAACTTACCTCTGGTTACAGAAATTACTGTTGATCTAGCTGATAAATCTATCAGATATCAGCACCTACCAGGTTAGTACAATTTTGGATGCTTCTGTCCTCTTTGCATAGAGTTCAGCTTTTTTTTTTTGGCTTACAGAAGTAATATCAGTAAACAACCTCTAAATGTTCATTGAAGTCTTCACGTTGGATGTTCAACATCAGCTGCAATGTCCACCTCTTATTTCAATTCCTTACAAGTATCTTGTGAGGTAGGATGTGTTGTGAAGTAGTTGGTAGTGTTGGTTCTTTGCTCTTGTCGTCGTGGGTTGTGTTTGTTTTTTCTTTCCTTGTGATGTTGGTCGATGGTCGTCTTTCATGCCGCGAGTAGTCACCTTAGATCTTTCTGTGTGTGGCCACTTGGTGTCTGTACCAAGTTGGCGTGTCGGTCGCGTGTAACGTTGTAAACCTCTCTTCTTCTTAATGAAATACGTGCAATGCATGTTCTAGAAAAAAGTATATTGTGATCAATAATGTTCAATTGCATGTTCTGTGCTACTTCCAGGTTAGCAAGCTGTTCAAACATTTTGGACTGGTGTCTCACCTGCTACTATTTTCCTTTTTATTTTCATGTGTTTAGGCACAAACACAATTCAGCTACTTTGTATAGCAAGTTGATAGTGTGGTGACGGATGTAACTGGCTGTCTATAATTCGTCCTGGGCAATGTCCTCTTACTACACATATCATCCAACAAGTATTCAGCCTGTTCGGCAGGCTGCGCTGCAGCTGCGGCTGCTGAAGAAATAACTGCGAACACTGTAGCGGCTGCTGTGAACACTGTAACAGCTGCTGAAGAAATAACTGAAACACTATAGGCGAACAGCCTCATTCACTTTCGAACAGCCTCATTCACTTTCATTCAGGTTTGATCGTTCATGTTTAATACAAGCCCACCATAGTCCAGATGACACTACTATTTACAATGAACATTTTCCTATTGTCATGATGATACCCCGCGTACGCGCGGGGTTTTGGCTAGTTAAATCCTAACTTTCTAGGTTCAAAAAAAAAAATCCTAACTTTTTCCCTTTTATTGTTCATACCCGAGTGACTCCATCCTGACCGTTTTGTGTCGCGTGGAGCCGTCGCAGCCGTTCGTGCAGCGCCTTATCCTCCCCAGCCCGTGGCCCGTCTTCTCGACCAATTCTCTCGATCGTTCCCCATTCTGCCGCTCAGAAGCGCCGGCCTTTTACCGAAGGATCCGCGGGCATCGTCGATTCCTGACCACACTGCCGCCGCCCTTGACCCCATCGAGGTACAGCCCCTATCCCCCATCGCCTTCCGGCCTCCGCCCACGTGCCGTCTCTCCTTGCCATCCCCGCAGCCCTCCACCAGATCGAATCTCATTTCAATCTCCCTGACAAGAACCCGGGCAGGCCACGCGGATGTCTCACGAGATGGATCCAACCTCAACTTGCTTCAGAATACAAATGTCCAACCTTCCCATCGGTTTCCAAACCAAGGTGCTCAGGATCGGCCGCCACAGGATCCCAACGAGGCATGTGACGACATTTCGTACGAGCAGCACTCTGATCTCACCTCCATGGCACCAGTTGAGTCATTTTTTGCGAAGTTAATCTCTGATATGGATATGCCGGTGATTAGTCCTAGGGTTCCTGTTGAGTATGTTGCCATGGAGTGGGTGCTGATTTTTTTTAGGCTATGGTGGAGGTAGTTACGTGTAGAACATGATCAGGCTGGAAGACCCCATTCTCGACAAGGATCATCTGTCTTCAAAACGACAGTGCTGCTGGGAGCCTGGGACACACGATGTACCCTTTTTTCTTTATTTCTTTTTTCTTTTGAAAAATTGCTTCCTCATCTTAGTTCCTTTCAATATTTCGCTGTATAACATTGCTTGATTGCTTTTGGTATTTCTCTCTATAGGATTACTGTGCCCTTTATGCCATGCCTTAGTCATTGAAAATCTGTATGAACAAATGTTTCTCTGCACTTATGCTACCTTCCGCGTTATTTTATATTTTCACTAGACAAATGTAGCTTTTTGCTTCTTCACCTAAATCCGACATAAAAGTGCAATGCAGGCACAGTCATGTCGTACGAACAGCAAGGTCCTGCATTTTTTGATTCGCAATCTGTAGTTTGTTACAATTATTTCTTCATTTATGCTTGCAGAAAGTTTGTGAAAAAAGATCCATGATGATTGGCGAATTTAACCATCAACACGCTCATGTTCTGTTGCCCACAGCGATTAACAAGCAGGCATGGCATTACAACTGCCATGCTCCCTAAATACCTGTGGTAATGCTGGAATCAGCTCAGACATTGTTTCTTAAATGGCACATTTAATTAGTTTTCCGTTTTACGATTTGGTGCCTAATCCATTTGGCTTTACAGCTAGCTAGCTGTTGGTCTGAGCTTAGCTTGCTCTGACATCGTCATCCTCCACTTGCTTAGGTACTACTCCCTCTGTCTGTTTTTTTGGGGGCGCATTTGGCCCAGCGAAAAATTGACAAAACTCGGGCTTATTTGGTTGGGACGCTTCGTTGCTCGCGGCGTGGCTGTTGGATTTACCGAGATCTTAATTATGTGGTGCCTATCTCCGGGCTAAGTTCCGTTTCCAGAGGAGAATCCAGTGAGGCAACCATGCAATCCACTCACTGATGTGTGGGCCCTTTGATAGGGACGTTTCAATAGACCGAAACGTCTGCCGTTCCCTGATTAATGTGTCGCCAGGTAATTAGGAGGATAGCAGTTGTGTTTTCGTCAGTTAACGCCGTACGTGGTCTTTGAGCCCCTCCCAAATACGCCCCTAAAAAGGACGGAAGGAGTATTATACATTTAGTTTTGCATTGTGCTCTGCATGCTCTAGATGTTAAGCTAAGCTAACATAGATGTGTTGTAGTCCATCTGATTGTCTATGTACATTTGTTTTCGTTAGGGATTATCTACGTATGCTATGATACAAATAAATGTTGTTTAATAGCTACCATGAAATATTTAACAACCAGCAATTTGGGATGTTATGTACAATCAATCTTCGCACATTTATCCAAACAGCTCTATGGAATTTTATTTAAAAAAAAAGAAATATAACAGTGAGAAACACATTACAGATAATGAATAATCAGAGAGCATGTAATTCTACAATCAATGGCGGTGCCAATATCTGGTGCATGCAGGTCTTTTGTTTGGTCGGCTATTTGTTACCTTCATGTCAGGCCCATCGATTTATAAGTTCTATGTGGGAGATAGCTGAAATTCCCAACAAAGTGAATTAAATCATTTCTATTGTTTCATTTAGCACGTAACCTTCTCCATTGCTTCCTTGCAGTTCATTAAATGTTTATTGATGTGTTTTAATGCAGGTACCTGTGTTGCTCTTGATTTATTTGATGTCATCATATCATTTCTTTGCTAGGTGACATATGTGGATTGGTGAAGGAGATAATCATGGTTCTGCTACATGGTAAGATGTTCCATCTTGCAAGAGTTTATTGAGACATATTTCCATCATACTTATGATTGTTTCATTATCCTTCGCACCTTCGTTTAGCTTGCATAACTATGTTAAGATATTGCATGCCTACAACTCATATGAGCATATTGCCCTTCAACTATGCTTTTTTTTTTCTTGATCTCTTGAACAATACATTAAATGTTAGTAGTTACACTATTTCCTGATTTTGGTACCTGGATGACCAGCATATATTTTTACATCTACAGCAGCTTCATATTTTACATTACAAAAGATCAGATTTGTTATTTACACTGCTTTTCATTGCAGGTGAAAAAACCAGAGTTGAAGCGGAACAAACCAGTTATTCCTGACCTTTAGTTAGATAAGCTTCATCCTAATGATCCTGACACTTTTTATAACGATATGTAGATTTTTACAAGAGTCTAGGCTATATCAGTTTTGTATAACCTGATTGCCGTTATACCCCCTCTTAGACAAATGTTACTATTTATGCACCTGTGATGTGAAAAATTCCCTGTCATGTATTTCTTGCCTCAGCATTAATCAGGTTGGTATGTAAATTTGAGGGCTCTGGCATTTAGTGAATGTTGAGGTTTATGTCCCTTGACTCACTCTTCTGAAATCATACTTGCTGTATTGCAGCCTATGTGTAACATCAATTATATTAATATAATAAGAATTATATATTTTTTTGGCAAAAATATCAGTATGATTTTCCTTTCCTACTCCATATGCTGTTTTTTTACATGTAGCTGCTGTTGCCTTGCGGACATCTGCTCATCAAGATTATTTTCTTACTCTATTGTTTAGGGAAGTTGGAATCCTTTTTTAGAGTCCCATGATGCTAATGCAGTTGTTGAAAAACATACAAACAAGTGAAGGTATAAATTTTCAGATTTATGTTGTAAACTTACTACAATTTAGCGTAGGGATGGAGTTTTGGCAATTTTAACAAATGAATGCTCTCGGTTACCAAAAAGGTATCTCCTCGAAGTTAAAATTTTCACTGCAAGAAGTATCTTCTCAACATATTTTTTTTTATGTTCAAATGATGCATCCAAATTTTTCTAGCCATCTCTATCATTGCCTCTAGACTCCTGCAGTAACGCGCGGGGTTCCAACGCAAAGCAGCAGCAGCTAAGAGCATCTCCAGCAGGTCGTGTAAAATTGACCCTTAAAAGGACATTTGGGAGATAGCTTGTATATTTGGGGCCTCGATTTTTGCCAGCTCCTAATTTGAGCTCTTAAGACTGACTCCAACGGGTCACCTATAAGGTGATCCATACCCAAAATGAGTCAAAAAGATGTAAAAACAGCCTCCAACCAGTGACCCAAAGGCGAGCCCCATTTTAAGATCGAGGGACTTCCCGACCCACAAATGGAGCAATTCCTCTCGCGACCCAGTCGTCCGCGCTCCGTGTCTTCTTCCCCGCAGCGCCGCCCGTCCCCGTGCTCCACGCCCTCCGCCTCTGCTCGCCGCCCCCGCTCCCCACCCGTGCGTCTCCTCCGCCTCTGCTCGCCGCCCCTGCGCCTCTCCTCCGCCTCTGCTCGTCGCTCCCGCCCGCCCCCGCTCCCCGCAGGTCGTCGCCCCCGCCCGGCCTCGCTTCCCGCAGGTCACCGCCTCTGCTCGCCTCCCCCGCCCGGCCTCGCTCCCCGCAGGTCGCCGCCTCTGCTCGCCGTGTTTCCGATTTCTTCCTCGAATCCATCACCAGAGCTCCAAGCGGCAGTGGAAGGCGGCGCGGAGGCGCAGTGCCCCAGCAGCAACCCCATGGACTTCTCGTGGACGGCGGGCGGCTGGGAGGAGTCGGCTGTTCGCCCCAGCCCCGACTGCGACGAGGAGGCGACCTTGGCCCTGGCCCCGGCGTCGGCGCGGGTGCGAAGGTGCTCCACCGCGGTGAGCTGGGCGTAGGAGGGTGGCACTGCCGGAGATGCGGCTGGGAGTGGCGGCGGCACAGCAGAGGAGGTGGAGGGCTTTGTTGGCGGAGGTGCCGGCTCGGAGGAAGGTGACGGAGCGGAGCGGAATGGGGAGGATTCCGGATCTTCCATTGGAGATCGATGATTTTGGGTATTATACTTTAAAGCTTACCAACCCATTTCATGGTTTAGGTCTCGAATTTAGGTCTCCACGGTTGGAGTCAGTCTAAGACTATCTCCAACGAGAAAGCCTAAAATCGGAGACCAAAACACCTGAATGGGTGGTCGTGAGGGTGAAAGGGTACCTGCTAAACTTGCCGATCTCCAACGGAGCATCGAAACACCCGACACCTTCTTCCTCCTCCAGCTCCCACCGCTCCCCCGCGCTGCGCCACCGCGTGGGCGCCCCCGCCACCGCGCTACCCCGCCTCCCCCCCGTAGCCGCCCTGCCCCGCATTGCTCCCCGCGCCGCCCCCTGGCCCCGCATCGCCGCCGTGCCCGCGCTGGAGCAGGCCGCCGCGGCCTCCGCCCGCGGAGCAGCAGTTCGACCTCGACGCAGGGGCGGAGCGGCGGACGAGGAGTAGCGCGAGGCGGCGGGGCGCGGGAGGAGAAGGAGGAGGGAGAAGCGGCGCCGCGCGGGAGAAGGAGGAGGAGGGAGAAGCGGCACGGCGCGGGAGAAGGAGGAGGAGGGAGAAGCGACGCGGCGGCGGAGGTCCCGAGCGAGCACGCCGCGCCGGGATGGGGGCGCCGCCCTGGGGCGACGGCGCACCAGGATGGGGGCGGCGGGCTGACGAGCGGCTTCTGTTCGTGGAAGATAGGAAGAAAAGAACGGTTCGAGGATTGGATCGTCGAGGCAGGAGACGCATGTTTGCGTCGTGTGGGGAGGGATGGCTAAAATGAGTGAGCTATTTAGGTCGTCCGTTGGAGGGATGTTTTTCGAGTTTGATGACCCATTTTCGGTATTAAGTGGAAAATAGGGTGTTTGTTGGAGATAGCCTAAGGGTGCGTTCGTTGCACCTCTCTCTAAAGTTTAGACCTGTCACATTAAAGAGAATCTTACTATTTAAGAATATTTTTATTTATTTAATGGCAAAACCTATGTCACGACCCCCCCTCTAAATCGCGAGACGAATCTAATAAGCCTAATTCATCTAAATTTCGCTACAGTGATGCTACAGTAACTATCGTCTAATCACTGCTTAATTACCCTCATTAGATTCGTCTCGCGAATTCGAGCGGAGTTCTGAAATTAGTTTTGTAATTAAACTTTATTTGTAATCACAATATTTGTTACAAAAACCCTCTAAAGTTTAGACCTCATGCAACGAACACACTCTAAGTGGCATGTAAATGTGAGCTCCTAATTTGTGGGAGCCGTTTGTCATTTGTCATTGGCAGGCTGTTAATTTTATCCTCTCCCTCCCCTCTCCTTTCACAGCACAAGCGAGCGTGCCTCTCCCCGCGCCGCCGCTCCATGCACCGGCCGGACGGCCTCCACGCGACGGCCCCGCCCTCTCCATCTCCATCTCCTTCTCCCCACGCGACGGCCCGGCCCTCTCCATCTCCCTCTCCCCACGCGACGGCCTCGCCCTCTCCATCTACCTCTCCCCGCCCTGCCCGGACGGCCTCCACGCCGCGCCGCCCCGTCCCTCTTCCGTGTCCCGCAGGGGGAGGGCGAGCGCGCGCGGCACGACGAGCTGGCGAGGAGCAGCGGGGGCGGCGCGGAGCGCGAGCAGGCGCGACAAGGCGGACTGGCAAGCGCAGCAGGCGGCTCGATCTGGGGGCGGTGCTCGCTTCGCCGCCTGCACGTGGCCCGCCCGCTCCAGCGCCGCCCCGCTCACTCCCACGCGCGCGCACGCCGGCCCCTGCCGTCTTCTCACTGCCGGAGCCGCTCCGTCAATCCGCCATACCTCGGGTAAGGAAGCTCCGCCGCCGTGAAACGCCGCGCCAAGACCACCTCTGACTCTCGGTCCCTGTCCGACTCCGTCACAGGGAACCCCGACGCCATCCCGACACCCAGGAGCCCCAAGCCGAGGCCGCAGAACCGCCATCCCGGAGCTCCACGGACCCACTCCGCCCCCTTTCGCCGTACGTCGTCCACGCGCCGTCTCCGCCCCGGTTCCTCCTCTGGGTGAGCTCTCCACCTCCTCCTCCACCGATTCCGCGCCTTCTCCTTGTTCCCCGCGCACCACAACGCTGGCGCCGTGCTTCTCCGGCGAAGCACCGCCGCGCGCGGCCATGTCCGCGGCGGCGCACTGCAGTCACTTCAAATCTTCAATCGGGGCGTACCCCTTGGTCCGGTCCACCGTAGACCCGTGGACGGCCACGTGAGCTAGTTCACTACCGATCCGCGCACCACGTCATCGCTACATCAGCCGCTTCAGCCAATCAGCGCACGTCGGGTAGCGCTGAGTCAACCACGCACACGGTCAGCACATGTTTTAAGTAGCCCCTCCAGAATCTGTTAATCGCACAAATTATTCTTTGTGTCTTGTTTCAATAGCCCCTATTGGGTAACCATGTTTACATCTGAGTCCTTGATGACATCATGATGACATCATCACCAGAAAAGTTACCAAAATTTCACGTTATATATTCGGCTTTTTCATAAATTCATTATGATGTCATAATTCACCCTGCCAACGTCATATATCTGTTATTCCAGTACTAAATTAATTCCAGAAATGTTAGTTTTACAGTGTAGTCCCTGGATAGTAAAACAATTAGTACCTTTTACTCATGATTCCGATTTAGGTGATTCTTGTGCTCGCGTGTTCGTAGCAATGAGCCCGTTCTTTTAAATGCTTGTTACTTTTTTATCGAGTTTCTTCTAGTCAATGCCTGTTTTGGTGGGATGAAGATTCTCATTTTTATTTAGATGGCTGAATCACTGCAGTATCTCAATGTTTAGCCACTCGATTGTATATTCTAAGCATTGGATTTCATATGGGTTGGATTTCCAGCTGTCTCTGTCATCTTGCTATTTACATGCATTTCCTTAATATTGCAATGATTAATAGTGGGATTTATTATCAGGATGCTGTAGAATTTCTCTCACCTCAACCGCGAACTAAGTAGTTACTTCACTTGAGTGTGCATTGGGCCAAATTAGAGCGTAATCTTGGCAATACCTTATGTACATCATGTTCTTGGGAAAACACTATCAAGAAAATGTTACTTTTGGTTTGTGCAAATAAATAAAATTTGGTATTTCCTGACTACCCTGCTACCCTTACATCTGTTATTATTGCTCTAATGGGTCTTTTTTTGCAAGTTTGGCAGCAGTACATTTCAATGGAGACAGAAATGGCACACATACATGAGGTGAGATTGCTTTATAAACGTGTTGTAGCAAAGGATTTTCTGGGTCTTGACAGAAGTAAGCTCTTCTCAAACAAGCATGAGGGCAGCTCTTTCTTCCTTCTGTCATGGCCTAAAAAACTTGCAGATGTACTCTTATTGCTGCCTATGAATCAATCCTAAATAGTAGCTTAATTAGATAATTACCTGAGCTTTGTGAATACCATCATTGTTTATTTTTCGACATGACAAATCTCATAACTACTAATGAATTAATTTTCAATGTTATGGTCTGAAACCTACTAGGATATATATCACACATAGATAAGACTAGAAAGGGCGCGCGACGTTGCCGCGCTTTTGTTGTGGTGTGACCTCCATGGTTGAACCGTAGGTTGCTACTCCCTCCATTCACTTTTAGATGTCGTTTTGGAGTTGGGCACGGAATTAAGGAGAAGTGAAAAATGTGGGTGCACTGAAAACGAGAAGAGAGATAGATATAGAGGTGTAGTGGGAAGAGGGAATATTGTATTGGGAAGAGAGAAAGGTGCATTGGGAAGCGAGAATGACATATAATTGGAGAAAAGTGGAGAAGGCTAGAATGACATCTATTTGTGAACGGAGGGAGTATAAATAAGTAAATACCCTAATACCAAACTGCCTGATTCTTTTTCCGTGACAAAGTGGTAGTTTCAAATGAATATACCGGTGGAAGCAATTTCAATTCCAGTCCTGGTAATAAAAGAGAGTTGTCAGTGCTTATATGACCACTAATAAGAAATCTACATGTTTAGGATGTTTGCCAAGTAGTCTGACAGACAATGTTTTCATGCTAAGTAGAGATACTATGCTCTGTTGTGGTTGCTAAATTAAATTAAACAAAATCCTTTCACGGGAATGCCACTATCTTTCCCACAGACTATCCTCATGTGCCCATCGTTTACATCTTGCTTTTTTGAAGAACCACCGGAGAAGCAATCACGTGGGATGAGATCATGATGTCAATTAGTTATTTTTAATGGTTTCTTAGTTGTTTGGGCTAAGAGTTATCTGGAGCTCTGTATCTGCTATAATTCCACATCGTAAAAAGGTTGTATTGTTTTGTTACATTCCTCTTTACATGGGTCGATGAGCGAATAGGATGTGCTACTATCCGAACTTGAAAGCATAAATTCCTCTTGTTTGGTCGGTCTCTTTTCAGCAAAACGAGTGTCAAGATTAACAGGATAATTTGGTTTCATAGTCATTATTTTTACTTCTTTTAGCAGATCTGGTTACAAACATCTTTCTTCATTGTTACTCCTTTTTAGTTTTCCTTGGCTAATAGCATGCTCTTTGGGCCCAGATATTTGGACAACATATCACGTTTTCAGTATAACCTGTCAAGGAAATTTGCTACTTTATGAGCAGAATTCCGTTGATCCTTTTGTCCATTAGGAATGGGATTCATGCTCTATTCTTTGTAATACTACCTGGTCCAATGAAACGTTCTGGTTAGGAAAATTGAAACATGTATCCAGCTCCAGTCCATATGCGCTTGTTATTGTCCTATTATATCTGAAAGTGGTGCAGACCAGTTATTTATGCCTACTTTCTCCTTAGGTATTAATAGCTTACAAATTCCATGGCCATTTTGCAGCATCATCCTTCAAGAAAAGTGTCAGAAAAGATTCCAATCTCAAAGCCGATGCCTGCAGCTATCATGTACTAACTAGAGTACAAGCCTACATTTTCATTATGCTAAAAATTCTCAGTGTTGCGGCATTCCAGAAGCACCAAGGAATCTGAGAGCTGCCAAGCTGAGTGGTTCCCTTTTCAATATCATTTTTTATATTGTTTATCTGTCTCCTTTGGCAATTCCATGTGAAAACTTCTTCTCAAAAACATTCTCATGTAAAAACATTAAGATATTTTGTTTCCAATATCACTGTTCCCTTTCCAAAAATTGCTGGTAGACGACCGTATGGTGCCCTGCACAAAGCCTTAGAAAATATGATGTTTTGCTTCTTATGGGACTAGGAATTGGGACAACAATATTCATAAGGTTTCTAAGGGTGTTCTTGATAACATTAAGGGTTTTTTTTTGCGAACCAATAACATTAAGATATCTAAAGAGCTGACGGTACTTCTTCATCTTAATTCTTTCTCATATTGTCATTCCGAGGGGCATATTTTGTTCTCAACTTAGGACTTAGTGATGGGGGCATCGTATCCACCAAGAGCGGCGGCCTTCGCAACGCGCATGGCTCGCCTCTTCACGGCAGGGATTACAATCCCGTTCTGGCCGGTGAAACCGGAGCACACTGGTTTTTCCGGTTTTCGCAAACCAGAAAAACCGCTTCGAAAACCAGACGAAATTCAAAACTCAAAATTTGAATACAAAATTTGCAACCGACGGTAAACCAGACCGGTTCGTCGTAAACCGGTCGAAATCCGGAAACCGAAGCAAAAATCAGAAAACCGATTGCGGGCCGCTCGGTTCGTTCGGTTTTTATTTAAAAAACATAAAAAATTGAACATTTGAGAAAAATAAAACAAAAAATATGTAAAACAACTAGATGTAATTTGCAGCGCAATGGTGAAACAAGAACATAAAAATTCGATCGTTTGCTTGGTGAAAAAAATCAAAGAATCTTGCTGGTTCAGAAAAAAATAGTTTTTCTTTTTTTCCTTCCTTTTTCAACCCAGAAATCTTGCTTGATTTTTTTGACTCATCAAACGATTGAATTTTCGTGTTCTTGTTCCACCATTGTGCTACAAATTTCATCTAGTTTTTTTACATATTTTTGTTCAAATTTTTTCAAATTTTAAATTTTTTTAAATTTTAAATTCGAAACCGGACAACCGGGTAAACCGGACGGACCGGTTTTCCCGGTTTCGCTAAAACCGGTCCGGTTTACCGCGGTTTGGTAAACCTTGCTTCACGCATCGTCGCCGCACGCCCTCCCTCGCTCCGCGCCGTGCCGCGCCGAGCCGCCGTACACATCCTAAGATCCGGGCGGCGACGGAGGACGTAGTGAAGGAAGGGGGCGGTGGTGCTGCAAAGGTCTGGGCGGGCGGACGAAGGATCCGACTCTGGCTCCAGCAGCGTGCGGCGCCTTGTGTCCATCCTCCCCAATCTCGCCTCCTTCCCTTCCATCTCCGACCACCGACGATTCCCGAACTGCTCTGCGTCCTCCTTATCCAAAACGCCGCCTCCGCCTCGAGCCGGTGGAGTGGAACAGCAGGATGGGGAGGAGGAAGAGGAGGCGATACTGGCGGCGAGGACGTCGTCCTCCGCGACGAGATCGACTCCGCCTCGAGCCCCAGGATGGGGAGGAGGAAGAGCCGAAGAGCGATGCGACGTCGGCAGCGAGGACGTCCTCCTCCGTGTTGTCGCGAATGCCACTGCCGCGGCCAGCAACTGAGGAGATTGACTCGGGGGATGTGGCTGCCCTCCACTCGCGTCCGCACGTCCACGAAGGAGACCTGCAGCATGTTCCTGGTAAGCGGCTAGGCCTGTTGGAACCGATCTAGCGACATTTTCTTGGTTTGGTGGGTGATGTGCTCGAGTTGCTCGATGAAAGGTCACCATGTAGATCCATAAGCGGCTTGCTGAGGACAGCGGCGTGAAGCAGGGCAGCAGGAGCCACTTCTACCTCAGGACGCAGAAGCTGTTTGACGTTTGGATGCGAAAGCTAATTAATTTGGTTTCCCACTTCCCCGAAAGTAAGTACTGAATTATGCTATCAAGCACTCGGAACTCACAAGTATTGAAACGAACATTGTTATTACCTAGCTATTTGGTGCTACTAATTGGAAATCTCTATTAGAGATAAAAGTTGTGTGTACCCACCTATAGGTATCATTTAGTGCCTGGATCAAAGTTTTCCTATTTGGAGGAAAAATTACTCGGTTATGTGATTCTGTTTGACTGAATCTGAACACCAAGTGAATGCACATTTTTTAAGATAAGTTTAAAAAACCTTATATTAATGTTACTTGGGGAATACTAATTTGTCGCTTTAGGTTAAATACTACTCCCTAATCATAATGTTTAACAGTAGGGCAGAGATTGTGGCATCCAATATTTGTCCTAAACACTCTTGACTGTTGGGAGTGATTAGATACAAACATGATTACTCATTTTCTGCTACTTTCTTGACCATATACTAATTTATTTGGCAGAAATACTTGGTTAACCTCGAGGTAGCTCTTTTTGATCTGTCTAAGGCAACATCAACAATGCATACCATGCAACCAGAAAGTGCGTCACTTGTACTCTGTTTTCTTCTTCTTTTTTTTAATACCTCATGATTTGATATAGACCTGGTACTCTGGCTTGCCAAAAGACATGCAAGTTGAGGAGTTTGATGCTTATATTGAGTCATGCGCTACTTTGATGACATGAGATGGATGTGAACAATCTGATCTCCTAGATAGTTCAGATGAAAATAGCATCAGTGTTCATGATGTTAGCTTGCCTGCTTGCTCTTGAGAAACTTCAATCAATAATGAGAGCATAGATAACCTTCTTTTGTTCATCCTTAAGTGGAAACTGATACACTGAATGAATCGAACATGATTGATAAAGATTTAGTGTCAGTTGATGAAAGAATTTTATTACCACATGTATAAATGGCCAAGTATCTCATAATGTTGCGTTGGTGTTCTCATTCGGTGCGGATAAGGTGGTGTTATTGTTGGTTCTGTCACTCCTTCCCAGCCTTCCTCATAGTGAGGAGCGTCTGCAGACATGGTTTTTTTCAGTCCTGGATAGTTCGGAAGTCTTTGATCTTTTCTCAGTGTATCTGATATAACCGGCTGTACCTGGTAGATCTCTGTTGAGATTGTTTTATGAGACAATTCGTTTATTTGTGAGCGTTGGAGCATGCTTAAGCCATGTTTTATTGATGATGATCACTTTAAGGTCTAAAAGCTAATATATAAAGATTTGGAACCCTGGTAACAGAGGGAAATGATTGTGTGATCATGCATGGAGTTCGCGGAGTAGATGTTGGACAGGATCCCACCAGTGGTCCCTTCATTGATGAAGATGAAAAACTATATAGCGTCACAAGGTTCGTCGTCTTCATGTGCTAGCATCACCAGATTATTCCATACGTGTCATATGAATGAACAAGCAAAAATCTGTCGTTGCAACTAAACCAATTCTGTCATGTAATGCAGTGCACTTCTGGCTTCGTGATTTCATTCAAAATATATGCTTCATAAGTTCTATATTGCAGGTTTTCTTGACCAAACACTGCAGAAATAGACGTGCAGATGACCCATATTTCTTCCTTGATTTTGAGGAGATTTCTGTTATTGACTCAAAAACAAGGTCGATCACAACTCACAAGACAAGAGCTAAAGTTGTGGTAAGATATTTAAAATATATTACTGCACCTATATATAGAGTGATTTTTTACCAACATAATTCTCTGAAACCTAGGTTTGTCCTCTCCAACATCATTAAAATTCTGTGAGTTGATGGATTACATAGGAGTGTTTTCTCTTTTATCGTTTGATTTGTCTTTTGCTTAGGTATTTGTTTAGGCTGTCACTTGATTTTAGTCTTGTGGCATTTCTGCTCCTATGTATTATGTGCCATCTTTGTCTATTTGAGCTCATGCTGAGTCAAATAGATTATTGTATTTTGCCATACCAAATATATTGTTGCTTCCTTTCTCTATTCTATTTATAAATTTACCTTTCATGGACACTTGCGGTTTTGCATGATCGAGTCATGGTGAAGGTAATAGGCAGTGGGATGAGGACGACGACAACTTGGAAGTACTTGATAGCTTCTGTCGATGAACACAGTGATGTAATCTGCAGAGGGTTGAGGTCTGGTTCTAAAGTTTGAGGCAAAATTTTGAGATGAGAACATATTTGTTTATATCAACTCTTAAGTCGGCAGCAAAATTTCCAGTTTTTTGTATCTGAATATATGTATTTATGTCCATATTGTTACATGCTTCCTTTTTTATTTGGGTCGGCACCACCAAACTTTTATTTTGATCTTGATGCGATGATGCTCGGTAATAGTTTCAACATGCACGTTCAGTCATAGTAATTGCAACCGTGACTTACGTTGCAATAACATGGTCCAAACTTTTATTTTTATCTCTAATCAAGGCGCAACACCTCTCCAAGACAAATTGCAACCACCACTTAATATGGAACAACCCAACTAAAAATAGCCTGAATTAAATAGTAGTAAATTTATTTATACATTTATTAAATTTAAATTTATTGACATATTTTTTCTGGTCAGCCCGTGGCAATGCACGAGCATTTTTGCCAGTCTTCTTTACTCTTCTTTATTTTCCTTCTGAGTCTGTGCGTGCGTCGCGCGCCCACCACCTCTCCGTAAGAAATTGGCGCCGACAGGTGGGGCCGCCTGCTCTCGCGCGCCCTACTTCACCCCCGCCGCCTCGTTCCGTCGCTCTCCCTTCCCTCCCCGCCCCGACTCCTCTCATGTTCTTTCCTCTCCTCCCTCTCTGCTCTCGCACGCCCTCTTCAACCCTAACCTCAGCCAGCATCCGCGCGTCCGCCGCCGTCTGAGCTTCGCCTCCGTCCGGTGAGACTCTTGGATCTCTGACCCGTCGTTTTCTTGGCGAGCTTTGGCACAGGGAATGTCGCGGATGTGGTGCTCGGATTCCATACGCTGGAGCCTTACATGGTGAGTGAGATCCTCCCGGATATTTGTGCTTAGTGCTCCACTGCTCCTCGCCGTTCTGGTCTTGTGCGTTTTTGACTTTTGACTCTCAAAGTTAGCTTAAGTGTCCAGTTCAGTCGTTGTCATCCTGTTTAATCAGATAGGAAATTAGTCACAACCGTATCAGGCTGGCTGAGCAGGATTAGTCAACTATATGTGCAGGCGTCCGGCAGGCTATTTCCGGCAATGCTGCTAATTGTTCGCAAAAGGAAAAACACCTTACTACAGTTTCAGAAAAAACAAAAAATGGATTGCCGGACCAATGTTTCAGTCAGTTCTATAAGAAGAAAGGTTGTATTGTACTGTGATCCTCATATTTCAAAAGTTTCTGTCACCTGATTGATCACGTGGTCCTGATGTTAACACTTATGACACGCCTAATTTCATTTTTGGTTTGATATAACGAAATAGGTGAGATGTGTGGAAACTGAAGAAGAGGGTGACAAGGTGGTACAATTCTAGGACGGCAATTGGTCTTGGAGTTGGGGACTGGTGCTGCTTTCAGAAGAGGCAACAGACATTTTTTTTAATTATCGTTTGCCAAGGAAAATAAATTTCTTATTATTATGCCCATCAAGGAGTATGTACTGATATGCTGGTGGAACTGCCGTAGGCTGGGTTTCGTTTCCAACATTGCGTTTATCTTATGTGATCAGAAGCCTTATTAGGAATGCTTTGCGTTTGCTCGAGGGAAGCCGATGATGAGTGAATTAATGTTACGATGGAATTAGTTGTATGGAGTGCTCGCAACTGATCCAGCTGATTTGATTGCCTTTGGTGCTATGGATCGTTTGCCAGGTGCTATGGATCGTTTGCCACAGATCTACTTTGATGGTAGCTGGGCATCCTGTTTTGGTTTTCTCATATGATGCATTCCTCGGATATGTTTGGGAGAGAGCTTTCTTTGTAGTCCGCGTATCTGTATCTACTAGGTCAAATGAGTCTTGCATATACTGTATCTTCCTCTCTTTTTTTTTCCCTTTTTAATCCTATATTAGACTAAGTACCTGATACATGCAATTAAAATTTCCTCTGCTTTTAGACATCAGTGATCAATGGCCATTGCCCAGAATGTTTCATTCCCTATTAGCAGCTTCTGCTATATCACCGATTTGTCTGAGTTTCTGTGTTACAGTTACAACTGCCATAAATTCCTCATTGCCTTCATATTTTAGTTTCAGAAGCCTTTTTGACACCAAACTTTGGAAATACCTCATTGCTCCGTGAATATGTACTGATATACTAGCAGCATAATTGTTGTGTCTTTGCTGATCTTATTGTTTTCTGTGTTTGATTTGATTTAGGGCAAATGGAGCTATCCCTGCCCTAAATGAGGAGCTGATAATGAATAATGAATAAATTACCCTGTTTCATTTGTGCGCATACACAATATATATATCTGTAACATTTGAGATCTTGATATAATTTTCTTCTTTATGATATATCATGATTTTCACCTTTGCCTCAACAATATAACACTGTCATTTGATATTCAATTTGTACTAATAGCAGACAATCTGCCTAACCAATATTTGCTTTATTTGGGATATATCTCCTGGTGTGTATGGGAAAACCCACACGCTTTTGTTCCACTGCAGTTATCAAGATCTGATCTGGTCATGTTTGTTGGTCCTTTAGTCAGCTTGGTTTTCTTCAAGGGTCAGCTGCTAAATTTTTGGTTCTGAATTTTGTCGTGCACATGCTGCAGAAAGCCTGATACCAGCCTTTGGTTTTCTTCAAGGAACAGTACACAACAAGACGAACGGCCACCGCCAAGGTATTTGATCAAATTATCACATTCAACCCCACATGTTTTTTTTTCCGAATTGACTCCATCCGTCTGAATGCATGATCAGAACTGGAACTATGTTTCATAGGCACTGCATAGTTGGTATTGATTTCAGTTGAGTGGTTTCGTTACATTGGTTAACAAGGTGTGCTGTCAGAACTAACTACTAAAGAATGTCCAAACGATGTACTTTAAAAGTCAAGTTAGGATCAAGTCCATGATAACCAATGTCTGCAACTTCTGATTCTGACATGCAGTTATCTACCGAAGTATTATTCCTACTGAAGAATTTGGTTAGATAGTCTGCATCTGAAAGAATAACTAAATTCTTCTGATTCTGATTCTGACATGCAGTTCAACTCCATGATAATCAAATTCATCTGATTCTGACATAAAGTTAACCAATGTCTGCAAATTTTGTGATAGGTAATTTCTGCTCTAAATCATTCCATGGATGCAATTATTCAAGACAGAATGCTCAAATTTAAAGGATATTGAACATGCCCCTTATCAAAGAATGGTGGTTTCTTGGTTACATAGTTTGATTTTATTATTTTCATTGACTGCTAGAGGAAAATCATATTCGTAAAATATTTTTAGCTCGGAAGTCCTGTTGTTTAAACTTTTTTCATTGCGTATCATGATGTCTTGGATGGTCACAGTAGTCTTTGCAAGAGATCTATTATATTCTGTTCTGGGAGGGAAGTGCCTCCAGAGCGTTTGGGGCGACAAAGTGTGTAGCTTTCTTCTTTTTTAGTTCGGCGCACACTATGCTTATGTTATGATTTTTCGTACTTGTTCATGATCCAGATGAGATGGTTACAAAGGTATTCTGATGCGTATGTTCATTACCTGTGTTAGCAATAGTTTTGTGTTACCTAATGAAGGCTCTCTCCCTACTGCAAAAAATATAGAAAAAACTAACTCCTAAATACCTCAAAAAGAATATGCTGGTTGCCTTACTGCTTGTGACTGGTTTACAATAATAGGTGTTTATACATTGCTACCATACTTCAGACCTTAGCTCTATCTGTAAAATTCTACCATAAGGGAGAGAAGCAATACAATGAATGAAATGGAGGTAGTAGTGAGGGACTGTAACATAACACATTCTATGAAGACAATAACTCCTGATGAAGCAAAGGTGCAGCTAGCAGCTTTCAGTTTCAAAACCGGTAACCTGAGAAGGCATCGTGCTGGGACAAGATTCAGCCGAAAGGGACATTCGGAAGCAAGACGACGGTCTTCAAGTGCTTCCACGAATACCATCTTAATGAACGAAGAGCAGATAGAAGTACTCACATTTTTGCCAATTGTCTGTAGTGATGTCATACGTTTTTACTTTTTGTTGTAAGTGGATCATGAAGGTATCTTATTTTAGCCTTATTTTTGAATGAGAATCAGGTGCGCCAACATTTATATATATATATGAGCAAAGTATAACATGTACGTGACTATACACAGACAAAGATGCTTGGCAATCTATTAAAACAATATCGAGAGATTTTTTCTGAAGCCCGTGGCAACGCACGGGCCCTTTTGCTAGTTACTCCTTATTTTCCTTGCGAGTTCTATGCGTGCGTCGCGCGTCCCCTCCCAACAAAAAAAGCCCCGACAGGTGGGCCCGCTGCTCTCCAAGCATCGTCTCGTCGCACGCACGTTCCCCTCCCCTCAAAGGAAAAAAACGCACGCGGTCAGAGGTCCTCCCAAACCTTCCGCGCGGCGCGCCGCCTTTTGGATGGAGCGAGCGCCTTGCTACTCCCCGCCTCCCGCCAGAAACAATCCAAGGTAGTCGCCGCCCCCATCCCCGCGTCGCCGTCACACGCCCTCCCTCGCGCCGCGCCGCGCCGCCGTACACGCTCCCTCCTTGGTTGTCCCCATCTCCACCACGAACTGCTGGAATGTCCAAAGATCCGGACGGTGGGGGAGGAGGACGTTGTCGTTGTCGATCGAGAGCGACGAGGACGCGAAGGTCGATCTGGGCGGGCGACTTGTGGAGCGGGTCGCGGCGGCGGAGCCGGGGGCGGGGCGCGGCTGTGGCAGGGTTGTGGGGGAGGCATGGTGCTCCGAAGGCTGCTGCCGCGTCCTGCCGCGGATGTCAAGACTGGCCGCAGCGCCGTTCTCCACGGCGTCGCGGAGACCAGACCCTCCTCGCCACGCTCATCCCTGGCGATGGCATCGGGCCATAGATGGTTGAGTGCTTGAGTCCGTCCAGCAGGTACGGAATTGCTTCTATTGTGTTGCACAGATTCGTTTGATTGATTAACATAATTTAGCTATAGGTTCGTTATAAATTTCGTTCCTGTGTTGCACAGATTTGTTTGGTTGATTAACAGAATTTAGCTAGGTTGAAGATAAGCCAATAGGGACAGAATTTAACAGAATTAACGCTGTATCATCAGATCGTTTTTTGGGTCTAGAAACTGTTCTGGTTCACCATGGAATCTTAAGATTTGTTTTTTCAGCATTGCTACTCCTTCTGCTCGAATGTAGTTCAGCTAAAAATGCTGCTATAAGAACAAAGCAAATCAATTTTTCTGCTGTTGTGATTTCAACTAAATTGAATACACTTGATATTTTTGCAGTACGACTGAATCTGTAATTCCGAGCTCAGAACTTTGTGTTTCAAATGAATGCCAGGGATGCCTGTTGGTATTACTTAGGAGTGTTATTCTCTTTTATATATTGTTTGATTTGTCATGGTATTTCTCCAATTCTTTTGCTAAGGTATTTGGTTAGGCTGTCGCTAGATTTTAGTCTCGTGGCATTGCTGCTCCTATTATGTGCTATCTTTCTTTCTCTAATAATTGAGCTCATTCTGAGTCAAACTGATTATTTTATATTTTCAAGTGCACATCACTTCTTTTTCTGACTACCTGTGTTAAAACTTATCTATTCAGTCTGAGGTTTGCGTTCATATCTGACTATAAGTGTGACATCTCCCTTCTTTCCTTCTTATTTACATTTTGTGTTTACGAGAACTGTGTAATCGTGTTTATCTGAAGCTGGAACAATTTTGTTGCTCTCTGGCATGTTCCAAAAAAAAATTATGATTCTGTATCAGCAGTTTCTCTTCTCTTGGATTATTCGCATTTCGCAGCCATGAATTCTTACTGCAGCTAGATGTGCAAGACACTACAGGGAATTATTCGCCTGATGCTATGATAATTTTTTTGTTTTGTAAATAAAGTTATTTGCTCTTGCTAATTTTGTTTTTACGTTATACTTTTTTTGTTTTGTAAAATAAAGTTATTTGCTCTTGCTAATTTTGTTTTTACGTTATACTTTTTGTTGCCGGATCACCTGGTTAATTCAGGTCCTTTCAAATTTTAGATTGGTCGACATAGTTTCCCTGGTCCTGTTCTTGAGAGGTTAATCCTAATGAGTAATTTGTGAGGTGCACGTTCTTCCTCCAATTTCCCCCGAACACCATCCACCACCGGTGCTCCACAGCAAGAGGAACGGTCACCGCCAAGGTATTCGATCAAATTATCATTGTCAACTCCATATTTTTTTTTCGAATTGACTCTATCTATCCGGATGCATGATCAGAACTAGAACTATATTTCATAAGCACTGCATAGTTGGTATTGATTTCAGTTGAGTTGTTTCGTTACATTGGTTAACAAGGTCTGCTGTCAGAACTACTGAAGAATGTCCAAACGATGTACTTTAAAGGGTTAGGTTTAACCCCATGATAACCAATGTCTGCAACCTCTGATTCTGACATGCAATTTATTTTGCTTTGTGTAATAATTACTATGGACATGGGATGCGAGCTTTCAAAAACGGTATTCAGGTATCTACCAAAAGAACAATTCTGGTAATTGCCCTATGTTATGCAGCGATAGGGCTCTTGGTGACAGTATTTGTTATGGTGCCTGTATAATGAACGTGCGCTTGAGCTAGCTGTTGGATGTTGGAAGGATATGTCTAGCAGGTGATTGAACACCATGTTTGCTAGAAATATGAGAGACAGGTGTGTTGCGTGGAAGAAATGCTCAGCTGTAGGTTGCCAGGTCTGCCTCTTTTCTCCTGTATTATAACTGAAGTAGTATTTTACAATGATTTCGTTTTCATTGCTTCCTACTAAATCAGTTCAGCTTTACAATAAGAAGGCAGTTTAATAAATTTGAATAAAGGAACTTGACACTGCAATCATGTGCTTTAGGCATGTTCTTAGACCATTTTTTTAAATAGTAGAGATTGTAGTTTAAAGCGTTCTGCATATCAGACAGAGATTAAAGTGCGCATTGTAGTTAAAGTGTTCTGCATGTTGGGCAGATATTAAAGTGGGCATTACTGCAAAACAAAATTATGATGCTGTATTATTTAGCTCACAGGATGGTAGGATGAATTATACATGAATTTTTGATTTTAACGGATGCACTGAGGTCGCCTTTCCCTGTTTAGTGATGAATTTTAGTTTGTTAACTGCTTACAATAACTTAAGATTGTTATTTTGATGTCGTTCAAACACCTAACATGAATGCATAGGCATTGTGCTGTTAATTGGGGTTTATGGAATATCCTGATAGGGATTCATTTGCAGTTCGTGAAACCACGTGCTCGGTGTGGGGCACCCAAAACTGTTGTTTATTTAGCATACCGTGACATAAACTTGTGTATGCTTCTATCAAACCCTTTTATTAAAGATATCATTGATGCATGATAATCATCTTCTTGTCAATGTTTAATGCACATGCCAAGTAATATTTCATATTGTCAACAAAATTTAATGGTATGGCCACAAATTTTAAAAATGACGTAAAACTTACATAAAGTTTAAGCATCTTCTGTATCTTAACATCACAAGGCCTTTGTTCTTGGTCAGAATCTTTGGGAAGGAAAAAGGTCACGAAGGACAAGAGGAAAGGGGTGAACTCGTTGATCATCTTGACATCCTGGAGCATTTGGAAACACAGAAATGCTTGTGTGTTTGATGGCGCCTCTCCTTCGGTTTCTGCTATCCTGCATGAAATCAAGGATGAATATAGTATGTAGTGTATGGCTGGCGCAAAAAAACTGGAAGGATTAGGTCTGGAAGGAGGGTTTCTGAGATAGAACCTTCCTTCCTGTTTCTTGGTCAAGTTTTTTGTGTCAGTTGTTTAGTGGTTTTAAAATTCCATTGTTGTAAACCGAGTCTCATAATTGGTCCCAGTGTGAGATAAGATGTAAGGGGGCTATTTTTCTCTCTCTAATACAAGAAGCGCAGCTCTCCTGTAATTTCGAGTGGTTGCAGCTGATTGTAGCATAATTGTTGTGTCTTCACTGATCTTATTGTTATCTGAATGGCGGAGAGGCAGTAATAACAATGTTTTCTCTTCAATCATTGTAGGCCCATCTTGTGTTTTTTCACCCTCATGTACGGAATAAAATCATGCCTTCCGCACATATTTGAAATTTTGAATAATTTGACTTGATTTTTGTTTGATTTCATTTAAGGCTTCCACACATCTTTGAAATTTTAAATAATTTGACTTGATTTTTGTTTGTTTTCATTTAAGGCAAATGGAGCTATCCCCTTCCCAAGAGCGTTGATATGCTGGATAGGTATTTGGGCAAACTACACAACAAAAATGATTAATAAAATACATTACGGTTTAGCTCACTAATTGTTTGAGTTTTTAACCGATGTCTTTTCTCATATCAACGATTATGAACTACTCAAGATTTTTGGAAGTTTTATGTTTATGATTTTTTGATTTGTTTTTGGTCAGCCAGTGAGGAAATTTGTGGTTTTTACTGTTCTATTGATATTCTACTGACACACAAAACAAAACAAAATTTCTCAAGAGTCTGCAAGCAGGATCACTTTTACATTGGAGCCGGGATGAAGTCTGCCCTTACCTAGCTATTTGTATCGTCTATTACTTCTTTTCATTTTTTCTGTTATTGCCACATTAATTAAATGGAGGGTGGGGCAGCTTATTTCACTTCATGGATGGGTCTGCTCACCTATGCTTCATTGATCCTGGGCCTCTGGCCATGGGGCGGCTGCTGCTGCTACAGGAGTGCAACGGCTGCTAGCGCCAATAGCTACAACAATGGGATGAGCTAAAGATAAATGAAGTTCAACAATAGTTTAAGAATTTCTTGCTCGCAGTAATAATTTGATGATGCATTTATGTATGCATGAGGCCATGTACTCGATAATATAATGACTTTGTTTGTTTCCTTTCTTATAATGACTCAGTAATAATTTGTTTGTTTTTTTAATTTATTATGCATTAAGCCACATGGCTAATCTGAATGAATGAATTTTTACAACTGTCGTAGTATGCATTTTTGCTTGCTTGATTTGCATTATAAATGTCACCGTAGCTCTTGCACAGGCACTAAACTTGCTTGATCCATTCATTTGATATGATATGAAAGATTTAACGTCTATGGTAGCAGCCATAATTCTGTGGTTTTCTATTCTCTTTCGAGTCCATGCAAATTCTTATAGAATCATCATGTTGGATTGATAACTGCTTTCCTAATTAGGCTGCACATCATTAAGTTAAGCCTCTATGTTGGACGAGGTGGAGGCAACATGGCATATATAGATGACACATGCCATGATTCGAATTTTCTGGAGGCAAAAACTCCTGCATGCCTTTACGTCAACCATGATTCGTATCATCGGGAAGCAAGAGACTCTTGCTCGGACATCAAAACTGGGAAATGTGGCTGAAAATTGAATATAAGGGATGAAGTTTATCTGATGTCTAAAAACACATCAACTACAATCAAAACGAATATAGAGTAACATTAACAAGTCTGTTAATACAATATCGAGAGATTTTTTTTTTCCGGCCAGCCCGTGGCAACGCACGGGCACTTTTGCTAGTGTATTTTTATTTCAGCACAGATTTTGGAAAGTCCTAAAAAATTACGATTGCATGTCTTTGTTTCAAGGCTCGGGTCTTTTGAAAGCTCATTGACGTATGTCAGCGCATATATCGAATCAGTTTATCACTTCCTAATCCTACAGGCACAGATAGGAACCGTCCCACAAAATCCAATGCTCATCGGTGCCTGGACTCTTCTGCGAATTGTTTTCGCGATAGCGCGCCGGATTCCAATAATAATAATTATAAGTACTAGCAAAATTGTCTGTGTGTTGTTATGGGCTTTAAAAAAATTATAACAAGCAATATGCATCCATTTTTATTACATAGCAAAGGATCTATATAT
Organism: Eragrostis nindensis; assembly: GCA_012490785.1. Lineage (NCBI taxonomy): Eukaryota > Viridiplantae > Streptophyta > Magnoliopsida > Poales > Poaceae > Eragrostis > Eragrostis nindensis. The sequence continues at coordinate 1,816,071 of JAAXCT010000049.1, read as the reverse complement.
TCCTTATTATGGGATATTACCTAGTCTAGCAATATTTCTTTCATAACAGGTTCTCAATCCTTTTTTAGTCTTAAATCTTCCTCAATCTGATCCACTGCAATGTTTTCATTGGTGACCATCATGTCACTGTAGTACTCCACTTCGTATTTGCCCTTTACAATGACAACCAAATGCACTATAAGCTACTATCACATTTGATGCAAGCAACAAGTAAAACTAGAAAACAATTTCTCGTAACATCATATCATTGTTGAACACTATTTGAAATTATCAACAAAAAAGTATACTCCAGCTAGGATGAAAATCAGGTCCATTCCATTAAAAGATACTTGCGCAGCACTACAACCAGGTGAAAACTGTAGGTGCCGCCTCCACACAAGAGAGAAAAAAATTCCTTATCCTCCTGCTGCTGCCCTTGTTGGATGTACAAGGAATTGGGTTCTGCACCACCAGCTGTGCCTAAAGGAACTCGGGGGTTGGATTGAACAATGTGTACGCCTGCATTCAAGAGCCTCCGATTCAGCTGAAACACAGAACAAAACCAGTGCCACGGGCATGTCTGAGCACCGCACACTGACCTTCGATGTCCCAACCGAGCTGAGCTAAGCAACGACAACCAATGGTTTGCCTCGATCTGGCCCAAACCTCTCTGCTTAAGTGCGCTTCTTTGAGTAGGACCTCTTTGAGTAGCTGCATTGTGGTAGGACCTTTCTCCTGACCTTAGTATCAAACTCGTATCCAGTGTCCCTTGCTTGCTTCCATCTATAGCCGGCCCCTGTATGAAGGATAAAACATTTACATAAAATTAGGACTCAACCATGAAGCCTTGTAAAGGCGTATCTCAATCCCAGTGGAGGATTCGCCAAAAGTTGTCTAATCTAAATAACAAAATATGAAACATGCACTTCCCAGGGGCGGAGGCAGCATGGTGCACAGGTGTGCACATGCACACCCAATAGTTTTTATATAAAAAAAATTCAATAGCTATAATATTTATGTATATTAGTATTTGTCTTAAATCATATAAATAAATTGATATGTGCACACAATCTGGCTCAAAAAGTTCCTAAACTATTTTACAGATGAAAGACCTACTTGTGCTTTACTCTTTGCTTTATAGAGCTTGAATGTTATGAGGGGTAAGGTGATTGTGCAATTATTGGGCACACCTAATGTACAAATCCTATCTCCGCCACTGGCACTTCCCCAGTTAAATATTTGACTCTTTAAATAGACCACACTCTGCTAGTCTCAGTTACTAAAGAGCCAGTCAAGTTTTACTCCTAAAAATAAATCCATCACTTCTCAATGATCAATCAAAATGACTTGTTTACAATGAAAATCAGAACAGTTGATATTAGGCCGTGTTTTTACATCAATTACATTTTGGCCTCGTCATGTTTTTTGAGTTATTAAGCAAAAACTTGCAGAAGGCACAAATATGGTCAGCAGACCTCTGCAAATCACATACAAGCAGCTAAAATCATTTTCTGTAACGCTGATAAATCATCAAGTAAACAGAAAAGGCAAACTGTACTGGACTCTACTGGATATGTACTCGGCTAAGATCATTTCAATATTCCCTTACCAAACTTAAGTGGACAATACTGGATATCCATTATGCTAAGATCAAAATTAAACAAACTATACATGTTTATCTCAGTGAGCAATTGATCCGATAAAAGTGACGACAACAACAACATAGCCTTTTGTCCCAAGCAAGTTAGGGTAGGCGCCTAGAGATGAAACCCACAAGAAACGATAAAAGTGACAACTGTTTAGAAAAAAAAATGAAAAAGAAAAAACCCCAACATTGGTTACCTGATCGTCCACATTCATCGGACATTAGGCATCTAGGAAACTTTCTATTCTGTAAGAAAAACTCAATCAGGGAATATGATATTTTCCTTCTAACATATGAAATGAAGGAAAAAAAAGACAACGCAAACAAAGACACTTCATATGGTAATCGAGATTTCAGACAGCAGTAGAGCGGTGCCAACTGTCAATGGGACGCAGAATGCTTTAACCAGAACCACAATTTAGGTAGTTCAAACTTGAACCTCAGATTGTTCTCTACCTTCCTCCCAACAGCAAGCCTTCTCAATAAGCCACACCACAATTTGTTGTTCATTCGGCACGAAAAGAAACACATTAGCTAGCTACTGGTGTTTTTTTTTTTCCTTTTTAACTTTAATAGTCTTGCAGAGTTATGCAATCCATTTGGTTTATCATCCACGACAGCTTGCTAGTAATGGCCTCCTCAATCCATTTAGTTGCAGCACACGAGAGCACTAATACATTAAGTTGATTAACGCGCAGCTCGCAGGTCACAACAGCCGATTCAATTGGTAACGACATGGATTTGAGGATGGGGTTTCTCTTTTAAAATTGAAGACGGCATAGTTAGGCCATGTGCAATAGCACAGTGTTACAAGAGGATCCCAGTCCGTTACAAGTCAGAATGCAAGTGAGAGTTGTGGATTGTTACCGTGCAAACCCAGAAGCATGTGGATCTAAGGGAGATCAGGCCCGTTCTGGTCACCCCCATGGAGATCAGGCTCCTGCCTGAAACTTTGCCTCCCTACAAGTTTCAGTCAAGTGGCAAAATGTTTCAGTTGCACTGTCACACAAATGGTTTATAGCCCAGATAACGTACTGAACACTGAAGAATGCTATTTCAATAGAAAGATACATACGGTGTGTGCCTGATAACAGTGAAGATATTATGAATTTTCAAAGTGCTCGCATTGTAGGTAAGCTGACATGAACAATTCATAAGTGCAGTGTGAAAGAACTATTAGACCCAAGTGCTTCTAGAACTCTCATGTTTATGTTCTCCATACAAAGTCTACTAAAATTACGGAGGTGGTAATCAATATTGAACCAATAAAACATTTCGATAAGCATGAGAGGCTTGACTGGGAATGCTCCGAAACTGGCATATCACTTCATAATATAGATGCCCAAAGAATTAGCATATTTGATCTAAGCTAATAAAAGAAGAGAAATTAAAATTATATTCATGGATTTCTCTGACTACAATTTCACTTGTAAAGGCATCTGTATTAGCACTTTTGTCAGTGTTGTCACAGGGTTCTGTTGAACTTCTCATCCATCCCAGGTTTCAACTCCCAATTAGAGGTTCTCTGACGAAACTAAGTCACAAAAGGATTATAATATTCAGCCACTACTGATTGCACGGGCACTACGTATCATACATTATTTCTTTCACAACACTTGTGCAAACCATCCTTTTACCAACAGGAAAACACAAGACAATGTATTGAAAAGGCCACGTCCTCCTGAAGAATGTCGAGCAATTTCATAATACTGGTACTAAATTTCACAACCACATCTTGTTAACCAAGAAAATCGAATACACAGCTCGAACAGGCAGAGAACACAAACCCGGAAACGCTCCTGGAGCATGTGGATGTTGTACTGTCTGTCGGGCCTGAGCTCCTGCATGTGCTGCGGGTTCTGGTGGTGCCTGCTCGGCCACTGCCTCCGCGCGCATGGGTCCTCCGTTCCGCCGCCCACCCGTCCCTCAGCCACACCCTTGGCGCCGTCATCGGCTGACCCTCGGCGTCCCGGACAGTCCTGAACAGCCGTGCTCTTGGCCGGCCGCTCCCATCTTGGCGCCGCAAGGGCGGAGCGGCTGGAAGGAGGGAACAGGGGGGAGGCGGGTGGGCTCGACAGCGGGGCTGGGCACGACGAGGGGAGCAAATGCGATTCGGTGGCGGCGGCGTGGATCGAATGAGTTGAGAGCGGATGCGGCACGCGGGCGGTCGGGCACCGTGCGAGAGGCGGGCCCACCTGTCGGCGCCAATTTCTTACGGTGGGAGGGGCGCGCGACGCATGGTGAGACTATCTCCGAGGGCTCGCCTATAAGGTGACCCAAACCTAAATGGGTTTTAAAACGTGCAAAACCATCCTCCAACGGAAGACCCAAAAGGCCTAACCATTTTAGGAGTGTGCCGGCTCACGACGCACAATTGGATCACCGAGCGACGCGACCCATCCCTTCTGCGGCCGCTCCCCCACCGAGTCGCGGCTGCACGCCTCGCCTCCGCCACCGCTCTGAGCGCGCGCGGCTCACCCCTTCCCTCCCGCACCGCCGCGCCCCGTGCCGAAGGAGGAGAGGGCGATGTCGCCATGGGAGGAGGAAGCGACGGCGACGCCATAGGGGGAGAGGCGGCAGCGCCATAGGAAGAGGAATTGGCGGCGGAGCCATGGGAGGAGGAAGCGGCGGCGGCGCCATAGGAGGAGGATGAAGCGGCGGCGCCATGGGAGGAGGCGACGGGGGCGCCATGGAAAGCGACGGGGCACCATGGAAGGCGGCGGGTGCTGTGGGAGGAGGATGAGGCGGCGGCAGCTACTACCCCTCCTCCGCGCGGCGGCCCGGCGCGGACGCGGCTCCTCCCCCTCCTCCGCGCGGCGGCCCAACGCGTCTCCTCCCCCCTCTCCGTGCGGCGGCCCGGCGTGGCTCCTCCTCCTCCTCCACGCGCCCCGGCGCGAGCTCCGAGCGTCGGCGCGGAAGAAGTGTAGCAGCAGCAGGAGACGGCCGGCTCCCGACGGCGGACCTGGCTGCGGCGGAATGAAATGATGGAGGAGGAATTTAGGACTTCCGTTGGAGGAGGGAGGAGAAGACGCGTTGGGCCGCCGCGCGGCCTTGTCCATGGAGGAGTTTTAACATCCAATTTGCTTGGATCCTCTACCACCGTTGGAGATAGTCTCAGAACCCCATTTTGTAGTTCCTATGATGAGAAGACTCTGATGTAAACAAGTAGCTCATGATGCTCTTCGGTTGGACCAGGTTGGGCCGAAGTACTTCGGATTGGGCCGCTTGACTTTGGGCTTCACAGACTCGGCTCGTGGGCCTTGAACGTCTTCAGCCGTAGATGTCTTTAGAGCTTGGTCGCCGACTTCAGCAGGAGGCGACTTCTCTGCAGACGCCTTCACCAAGTTAGAAATTCCTTACAATCATCTTGACACGATATTAAGGAATTCTAACTTTTATGATGTTGGATGTACAAATCAAATGGTCTTTTGACATGCTAGCCTGCGGCAACATTGCCGCGGGGTTCCAGCTAGTAGATATACAATTCTCCAAGTTAAAAAAATAAAGTTAATCCTAAAGTATAATATATAAATATATAATATAGTTATAACGATATTTGTGAGATCTTTTAAAGTTGCATATGAAGTTTCACTCAGTAATGGTTGCATAATTTTCTAAAACATCATTGGTTTAAGTTTATGCTCTTTTTAAACACGTGCCTGTGTGGCACGTGCACTCCCACTAGTTTTTTTGTTTAGAAAAAAAGTTCCATCTGGCGTTGGGCAATCTACTATATTTTTAGATTGCACTTGTTGGTATTGCTTATGAAGAGTACAGGAAAAATGACAACATTTTTTAATTTAGTTCAATATAAGATTTTTGTTTGTTATTTTTTATTTAAAAACGTGTCTGTGCATCTCCACTAGTGTTTTTGAGAAACGGATTGTAAATTTTTAATGATGGAACAGTTTACATTGCCAACTTACAAGAACATCCCTAAGAACATAGAAATCACATCGTCCTTTAACACTTTCCCGGTGATCCTCGTTGACGCCGGTCGGAGCCGCCGCGCCGCCCGACGTTCCCTCCCTGGACGAAAGGAACGACGACCTTGCAACTTGAAGCCGACCACCAGCTTGACGAAGAAGCTTCTGAAGAAGCCATGCATGACTAGTTTTTTGGAACCAACCTTGGCAACATATTGTACACCGAAAAAATCGATGTACTCTTGAATAGTTGAACGCTCGGTGAATCCTTCGCCAAGACGGAGATCCGACGCCCCAGGACCTAGCTACTGGCGATTTCAAATCGACCAACAGGGAAGACCGGAAGAGACAACGGAAGGGAAACTCCAACCTGATTCCTCAAGGTAGGAGTAGACTAATCTCCAACTTGCAGCATCCCTGACGTTGCCGTAGCAGTCGGCAGTCGCCGGAGCTGCACCAGTGTACACACACCAACCGCCGAAGACCTAAAAAGAACGAAAAAAAGGGAAAAGAAAACCTTTACTGGGCTGGACCATCATTTTGGATGTCCACTGCGTGCTGATGGGCCGGCCGGTAGGAGAGAGGTGTCCCCCCGAAAACCTCTAACTGGTCACCAGGCTCGTCTTAGGGCCCGTTTGGAAGACCCCAGATTTTAAGAATCTGGAAGCAAGAAGCTGGCGTGCTTCCAATCGGGGTGGATTTTGGTGTAGCTTCTGGAATCTGGAGGCACAGATTCTCAAAATCTCGGAAGCTGGAGTGGGCAAGCTTCCAGCAGCTATTGGACGAAGAAATTACCATTTTGCCCACGTCTTTGTGAGAAAACTACGTCAAGCTGCCATCGACCTCCTCCATCTTTCTCGTTCTCTTCCACCCTGCACGCACGAGTCTGGCCCCAATCCCATCGATCCCAGACGTCCCTCCACATCGCAGGCCTTCCACAACCCGCAAATGTCCCCGTCTCGCCTCCATCGTGCCACTCGCCGTTGATCCCCGACTGCAGTCCGCGCCCGCCCCGCCCCGATTTGACCAAGAACAGTTGCCGCCGCCGTCAATTTCCCCGAGTAGCAGCGAGCCGCCGGCGCCGTGGATGGATCCGGAAGGAGACCACGATGAAGTGTCGGATGTGAAAGCGAGGCGACCAATCTTCAGCCAGCAATCCTAGCGACGAAAAGAAATTTGCGAAGGAAAGAAATCGCAAAGAAAAAGACATAGCGGAAGCCAAGTAGGGCCCATGTGCGTCTGAAAGTACTAGTAGCTGCTATTAGCCGGTATCCAAACAGCAACAACAGATTTTGGGCAAAATCTAGCTTCTGATTTCCATTCCAAAATCCAGATTTTCGTAATCGCTTCCAGCTTCCAAACGGGGCCTTATCTACTACTCCTATATAAGAAGGGGGAACAGAATGTCGCCGCAGCCGCAGCCGCAGCCGCCGCCCGCCGCGTCCACTTCCGCCTGAAAAGATTCATCCTCTTCCGTCGTGCCGTCGATGGCGTCTGTGATCTTGATCGCCTCCCGTGGCGCTGCTAGCGCCGCCCGCTCGGCCGCATCTCGCTGTGCGGCGGTGGTGTCTCGCTCAGGTTTAGTCGTTGCTGCCGCTTCAGATCCGCTCCTCCCTCGGAGCAGCCTCTCCTTCTACTCCAGTAGATCCACCGTTGCCGGAATACCACCTTTAAAGCTCCCCGGTCCCGCACCAGGTAACCAATACCCTCTTCCCTCTTCAGAAACTGCAAGTCTTTTTTTTTTTTTTTGATCAGATCATAGTCCAGTCCGATCTACTAGCTAGTTTACTGCAACAGTCCTTTCGACTAGTAGTCGTCTAGTTCATGGTGAATAGGATAGCATACTACTATACTGTATATACATGCTAGGTCTAGGTTTACTAGTATTTTTTTTTACATACAAATGATCTAAAGCAAACCGTTATATATATATATATATAAGAAGCAAATTTCCACTCGATATCTTTGTCATTATACATATATGATCCGATCTGCACTTTACATCTTATGTAGATAAGGTGTCCTTTCGACTAGTAGTCGTCTAGTTCATGTTGGTGAATAGGATAGCATACTACTGTATTGTATATATATACATGCTAGGCCTAGGTTTACTAGTCTTTTTTTTACATACAAATGATCTAAAGCAAACCGTTATAGCAAATTTCCACTTGATACCTTTGTCATTATACATATATGATCCGATCTGCACTTTACATCTGTATGTAGATAAGGTGGAATTTGTGGCAGAAGAGAAGGACCTTGTGTCAGATAAAGCCATTTGGGCCTTGTATGAACGCTGGTGCAAATTTTTCAACGAGGAACGTTCCCCTGATGAGATGGCTTGCCGGTTCCACAGGTTTAAGCAGACTGTACTGAAGGTGGACCGCAACAAAAAGGCCTGTTTGCCATACAGACTTGAGATAAACTGGTTCGCTGATGGGAAAAATATAACTCTCGTCAGCCCTAAAGTGCCTGTTACTGTCAGCCATGATCGGGCTAAGAAGCTGATGCTCCAGCGCCAGCGTTTAGCCCCTGTTAAGAAGGGGCCTGAGGGAGCTGGTGAGTTCAAGGAGCCTGAGGGAGCTGGTGAGTTCAAGAAGGAGCTTGAGGGAGCTGCTGGCGAGAAGGAGCCTTGAGGAGCTGCTGGCGAGAAGGAGCCTGAGGGAGCTGCTGGCGAGTTCGAGAAAGACCCCATGAATCATCTGCATCCCTGAATCTGTAGTAAGTTATGCTTGGGTACCAGTTGTGCTTTCTGCAAGGCATGATGTCTTCTTCGAAACGAGAATTAGGCATGATGTCTTCTAATAAGCTATATGTGCTTGTACTAAGTTATGCTTGGGTACCAGTTGTGCTTTCTGCAAGGCATGATGTCTTCTAATAAGCTATATGTATGTGCTTGTAATATATTTGACTTTTAAGATGTTCTCTTAAGGGGTCAATGGTATGTTGGATGTACTAAATTCTCATTTTCATCTACCTGTGCAATCTGTGTATGTTACTTTCTTTCCAACACTTGCGCGGCCAGAAGCTACATATGGAGAATGAGTTTATTAGTCGTCCGCCCTGCCGGTCGTTTAATGGTTGATCTGGAGCTATATCTTCTTTTTTTTTTTTAAGGGAGCTGGTGCAATCTCTCCATTATTACTGGTTCCTTAGCGCTCTCTGTCTCTCTCTCTTTTTTTCTTCTTTTTTCTTTTTTTTTTTTTTTTTTTTTTTTTTTTTTTTGAGGAACCGTTAGCTATATCTCATTCAGTCCTGTGGTTGAGGGCTGTAACGCGGACGTGACTGCGTGGGCCGTCTCCGTGGTCTTTATACCTGGGAAGCTGGTGGGCTAAACTTGCTATGAGATGATTTTCGAGGTCAGCCCAACCTAGAGTTTTACTGGGCCGTACCCAACCCATGAGCCCACGACAAACGCAGGAGTCGGCTACGGCTACACAAAGTCTGTCTGGAACAGCAGCAAAACGTGTTGAGGCGTCAGTCGCGGCCATTTCCTTCTGTGGATCCCTTTTGACCTTGGACGCGATCGATGAATTCACATCTCAGGTCAGCTCCGTTGGTATCCGTAGCATCGCGTCCCATCTGTTCTTGGTTGTCCGTATTGCCGTGTTCTATCCATTTGTTGTGTCCCCTTGCACGTTTCTTCATGACAGGATAAACCACACACATATCAACAGTTCAAACTCGAGTGCTCGCCTTGTGCGAATTTTGCTTCCAGCGAAGAAAAAGAGCACCACTGCTTCAACTTTCAATGATTGCATAGCACCTGTGTCTGTCACCCTTTCACCATCTTTGCGCAAAGCTTTCATCCATGCAAGTCAAGCATCGCATGCGCCTGACTTCAATCAAAGTTCAAATTCACCTGCACAAGTTACTACAGTTTACAAGGATCGGAGCTCACGCAAGTCGCAAAGCAACCACATCTCCTCTCTCGCCACTTTGCCGTCTCATGAGTCTTCCGACCGGTGCAGTGATCCTGGTAACTTGCACGATTTTCACCTCGGGGGTGAAGAAAGCAGTGGCTTCAGTACCAATGTACCTTACCGTACTGCACCGGCCTCACCTCCAGACGGCGAAACGAAGAACGCAGGGCGTGCCAAAAAAGGTAAAGTCGGCGAAGACAGCAGCTATACGGAAGGTACAATGTCGCTTTACGACCGTATTTTGTAGCTTCCAAATCTGGGCCACCGTCGTGTGCTGCAGTCTCATGCATTGTTTGCTAATTCGTCATTGAGAAAAGAATATAGCTGGTCATATGAATTTGACAGAAATTTCACGACACCTTAAAAATAATCTGTCGCCGTCGACCTCTGTTTCTTCGTACCAGCAAAACTTGCACTGTTGCACAACAGGAAGAGAAATGCCGATGGCTGGGCTGCTCATGCGACAAAATCATCATACTCCGTTTATCTGGGGCTCTGGGCCACCATTTCTGGCCCCCTTGTTCCTTCATGCATGGCTATGGCTTGCCTTTTGGCGGCAACGTCGGTTAGGCCGCACTTGCCTTGAACTGTGCTGCGGACAAATGCGCCCGGGACGCACAGCTAGATGATAGGCTGATAGCTGTTGAAAAGAGGAGGAAACCTTAATTAAGAGTTCTTTTTTAGGTGATCTGTTGTTTACAAGATAAATGGAATGATATGATTCTGGTAAGCGGTTACCAAACTAGAGGATATGGTTCTAACAATATTATTGCTAACCATGTATGTATAATATGATACGGTAGAGAACATGCACGCAACATACAATCATTGCAGATTCTTTCAGGTATTTGTTTATAGTGCAGATCAACATACACTACCGTGAGGTTCAAAAAAAAACATACACTACCGTGTATTTGTTGCCCATAAAGAAATGTCCAGGTCTTTTCTCTCCGGTTTAATTTTTCCTCTGCCACGCTGGCTCATTGGATGCCACTTTATGCTCCTTGTATACTCGTAGCTTTCTAGTGCTTTCTCATTTTAATTTTCGTTAACAGGATCCCCGGTGACCAATCGGTGATGCTCCTGCGTGCAAGAGAAGGTTCGGTGTTGATAGTTGCCGGCCACAACTCCTCAACGACATACAGAAAATGGGGAACACAACTGTCTCAACTTTTCAGCTCTTGCCCATTTTATATAGTTATGGTTGTTAGGATATGTAGGGGCAGTCATGGTGCATCATCAGATAAGGAATTACTTATATATATAAAAAAAGATCAGAGGCCAATGGAGAGGTAATCGGGTACTGTCATCAGACAAGCATTCTGCAGTCCAACTTTTACATCGCTGTTGCTACCTGAAAAAAAAAAGATGCTTTTGAAAGTTGCTTGGTGCACATATCTCAATCCAACAACTTGGATCCATTTCATGTGCAAAGTTTTCGAGTGATTCACCAAACCAAACCTGAAATTAACCAATCGGCGCTTCAGAAGAAGCACAAAAATAGCATCCAGGTTCTTGTGCACGACTGTGACTGAAAGGTGCAGGCTGACATGTATATCCAATGCAATCCTCCTTGGTATCAGCAAGCAAAATAAGCAATGGACAGTGACATGATGGCGCATGCAGATAGCCAATTCGCCATACTAAGTTTTCATCAGATACTGTTTTTTACATAGCATGCAGATTTTTGTTTTGTAATGAGCTGGTCCGACACCCCGGCTAATGAATGTCTTTTTCATTGCAGGGAAGCAAGTTACACAAAATGCGAAACACTGCTCCATCTGTGTCCTGGCTCGATGCACACAAGCCATCATCACCAGCTGACTCTAAAGGGCACCAAGTGCTGATGCATCAGCAGCCACTAAGGCTGAGTTGGGCCCACCTAAGTGTTGCATCATTGGAATTTGCAGATATCCAGAACATGATCATTTATGTTAAGAAAAAAGAACAACACTGAGTTATCACTGCTAGGTCCAAAAAAAATCTGTACAGTACAGTGAGATCTAAGGATTTCCTATGGATAAGTTGAGAGGTTAACAATCAAGACAGTTACAAAAGAATAGCACTTGATAGATGCTAACCTCATGTAAGAAACATTTACATCTCTGGACTGGCTTGCGCGCTTGCGTTACAATCTTTCTATCTGTAAGCTGAGTCATTAAGTTAACATCTCCTACCCTACAAAATATTAGTGATCCCTATATATCTATGTGTATACATTTATGGTTAACTATATATACGTCAGAACCAGACCGGCAGACAATGAGAATGGCTTCGTGCAACTCTGACACCAAGATGGCTTCCACTGATGCTCCAGCTATCCATTCTGGTACAAATAACTCACGAGTGGGAAAAACCAGCTGCATCGTGCCCGGCTTGAGCTTTCTTTTGACAATGAAAGTTCCACTACACCTTGAGGCTGAGGTAGCTCTCAAGCTTGTGTGTATTTTCATCTTTCTAGCTTGTCTTCTTGAAACGCTTTATATATGAAATCTCTAAAACGTCTAGAATACTGCCTCGGATCTACAGCTGATATCGATGTAGAGTCATACTGGAAAGACTTGTAAGCATGCTCGAGCTTCTTGCTGATATCGTAATCTTGAAGTATGTCTATGATCCCAAAATACAATATAACATCATAGTACTCTCCAGTTGGCTCTCCAATGAGCTGCAATTCACAATCGCTCTTCCGAACAGTGAGTTCAGCTCTTGCAGGCACGTTTGCCCCAAGTTTGGTTTTAGGACACCTGTCAAGTCACAATTTTCAGACGAAAACTCAAGTAAAAAGTGAAACAGCACAAATTTGGATAGCAAATTACTTGTCCTGTTAATTCACAATATTTGGATGAAAATTTCAAGCTAATTTTCTCTTTTTTAGCATACCACATTACCGATTTTACAAATGTGTAAGAACTTCAAATGCTAAACACCTAAATTTCTATATTTATTAACAACTTTCAGCTAGTACATGGAAGATTGAAGACAGCTGAGACATATGAACAGAAAGGAACTAATAGGGGCATAGGGCCTCATCAAAGATGCCTTGGTGTAGCTAGAAGTCATGGGCGCCATGAACTAAGTGGAGACATTCTAGATTTTGAATAGGTCACAGAGGAATGATTGCATGCTTACATTTTCAGTTATGCTGTCTCATTTCTCAAGATCGTGCTAACAATTACTTTGATTCTTATTGGTAGTTTACCAAAGAATAATGCAAGAGGCTGCAATTTTCTTTTGGGTTGACATGCTGGTTAAACAAGAAGTTTAAATATCCTAGAACCAAATTGGTGTAAGCTTTCATGTTTAAATAGTACAAATGGCGGTAGCCAGAGTTGACATACAATATTTCAAAACTGATGGTATGAAGCCTACCAAATATCACAAGGATCATGACAAAGACACCACACAGTCATATTTTTAACCGAAGCCTGTAGGTCAATAAATGTTGTTAAGTGTCTGGAACTCTGGATTACCTGTGTGGATCAGCAAGAAATTGATCTGTCCTTCCTCTTGAAAGACGATGTGCTGATATGTTGTTGATATCACAATCAATGGAACCTTCAACAAAATAAATTAACTTGTAAGCCACCAAATTACCATACCATGAACTTGTTAAGGTTTTTTGTAACAAAATTGTTAATTCATTTATGGTTTCACAACCAACCTTCAGTCAGAAGCTTCTCTCTATCATCTTTAAAATGTACGCCTACCAGGAGACTGTAATCCATAATTTTCTCCTGCTCAAGGAATTCACAATCCCTGTCTACTTGCCTGCATCAACATATTTTAACACCTTTATTGACATTATGGACAAAAATGCCATGGTTTCCTAATTGCACTAAAAACAGCACAAGTAGAATACAAGACAAAGTATAAGAACCTTCGGAACTCTTCAAACCATTGCTTCTTCAATCTAAAGATAAAATTCAGATCGAGGTCTTTCAGAGTGGTGTACTGGTCGATCTCTGTTTGTGGCTTATCAGTTCTACGGCCAAGAGACGAACCTTTCAGATCAAAACGCCTATGAATGGAATATTCCGAGCAGAAAAGATTTCCCATTATGACAAAGCGAACCTGGGTTGTGGCACAGTAGCGAAAAGTCAGTGCATAAATTTGTAGTCGAAGTGTATTCAAGTGTTAAGTATGGAGAAGAACTATACAGCTGCATTAATCTCTAACCTTCTTCTGATTCGCTCCAGCTAACTTGACACAATGCAGTCCAAAAAATTTGGTTACTAATGTATTCTCAAATGCCCGTACATGATTGTAATAAGCAGGGAGCATCTTCAGAAGCATCTGAAATGTAAACATGTGCATTCATTCAGGATTTAACTTCTAGGGTTAGCATGAAGCTTGAAAAACATATAAAGAAAGGAGCCACAAAGGACAAACCTTCACTTCGTGCTTCTTCATTGTCTTTATCATATACCGATCATCGTTTGTGAGGTAGAAAAAGCTTCCACTCTTGCCAGGAGATGAAAGCTCCCGGAGAGCATCATTTCCACAAAGGGATAACATATAGTCAGCAGCATCAACCTTGAACAGCTTGCGCAGCGTCCTGCATTGAGTTCAGAGAAGGCTTGCTGATGAGCATGATAATACAGGAACTGTGTACATCATTTATCTTTATCAAGGGAGTGATGACGAACCGGAACACCTGTGGACAGTAATCCTTCCATCTGAAGTCACAAGAATTGTGACGAGGGGTGTATTTTGAGCCTTCCGCAGGGAACTTCGTCCATACTTTTTCCTTCGGGTCGAATGCTGATGATTTTAGATCAAGCACAATTGGGCCTTGCTTCCCCACCGCATGCCTGTATCCAAGATACAAATGTTCAGATTTGAGCCTTCAATCACTTCAGGGAAAATGTGAAACAAAAATGATTGCAACAGGTTCGGCATACTGTATTACCGGTGGAAAATTTCACAAAGAAAGGTTAGGCCTTTACGAAATGACTAGTCAATTCAGATTAACCACATAGGAAACATTGTAGAAGCATTACACGACACCAACTTTTGATGATTCACATGTCAATTTTCCCAATTAAAACTTATTAATCAGCAAAGGGATCAACCAAATTCGATTCAAATCTCTCTGGCATTACGCAGTGTCAGATTAAAATGCTCAAATCTCACAAATGCACAACGAAATTATTCAACAACTGGAGACGCCAGAACTCCGGGCACCTGATACCAAGCTGCAAATTTAACATGAGCTCGTAGTGCTTGTGCCCCTTGGCAATGGTCTCCCCCTGCCGTTTCACCTCCTGCGGTGGCACCCACTGGGTGATGTGTGGCGCTGGCGATGCTGGAGGCATTCCCCGGCCATCACTGCCGTCCTCCGTCTTCACGCTCCTCCGCGCGGCCACCGCCTCGTCTCCCAAGGCAAGCCCATCCACAATGTCGCACGTGATGTCGCCGTCCGACTCCCAAATGCAAATTTTGTCGTACTTCCTGTCACCGCCGGAGCTATTGCTGAGCCCGGACACCGAGCTTGCCCGCCCATTTGCCATCCTGTTCACTGACGGATTCAGCGACTTGCGTGGCGACGCGGACGCGGAGCGGCCAGTGAAGCCTGGCAAGTCCCTCGCGAACACGTCGCGGGGATCACGCGCCGTTGGCGACGCCGCTTCCTGGGACGGGTAGTAGTCGCCCATCTGCTGGACAATGCCGGTGGCGCTGTCGCGCGCCCAGTGTCCGTCGTATCTGCTGCCGTCGGCCCAGCGGAAGGTGCCCTGGCCGCACGGGCAGCCGTCCTTCCACCCGCCGTCGTAGTGGTTGCCGTTGGGCCAGACGAGCGCGCCGCGGCCATGGATGAGCCCCGCGCGCCACTGCCCCGAGTACTCGGTGCCGTTGCGCCAGGTGTAGCGGCCTTGGCCGTCCTGCAGCCCCGCGCGCCACTCGCCGTCGTACTGGTCGCCGTTGGCGTAGCTCTTCTTGCCGTTTCCGTGCTTGAGGTTCATGGACCAGGAACCCCGGTAAGTGTCCCCGGCGGCGCCGGTGTAGGTGCCGGAGCCGTCCATGAACCCGTCCTTGAACTCGCCCTCGTAGGTGGCGCCCGACGGCCACGAGAACTTGCCCCGGCCCGTGGCCTTGCCGTGCCGCCACTCCCCCTCGTACATGCACCCGTCCGTCCACAGGTACTTCCCGGAGCCGTGCGGCGCGCCGCCGCGCCACCGCCCCGTGTAGAAGTCGCCGTTGGGGAGGCCGCGCTCCACGTACCCGTTGTGGTCGGAGTCGTCGCCGCCGCCCGACGACGAGGACGCCGAGGAAGACGCCGTCTCGGAGTCGTCCGGCGCCGACATCGGGGACACCCGACGCCGGCCCACGGGCTGCGGATGCTGCACCTTGCGCACGGTCGCCTCCCACGCCCTGGCGATACTATGCTCGTGCATTGGGCGCCCGCGCCTGTCCCGGCGGCCGCGCTTTCTTCTGCTTCTCCGCCGCCGCCGCCACTCGAGCTCACCTCAAGGCGGCGCGCGGCGTTGTGCTCGGGTGTGGATCTAGCACCGCCGGAGGCCGCAGGCGCGAAGCCTGCCCGGCGGCATTGCTGGGGCAGAGAGGTGTGATGGTGAGGAATGGATGGATACACGCAAGCGAGCGAGAAGGTAGGAAAGGAAGGAAGGAAAGAAATGTGTTTTGGGGGCCGGAGGTGGGGGAAGGAAGACAGGCGTCAGGCGGGGGTGAAAGAGGAACGGGAATGGTGGTGGGGGGAGCAAAGGCCTGGGAATTCGTTTGCTTCTCTCTTTTCCATTTCGTTACCCCTTTTACCACGATGATATCTTTTTTTTAAGGAATTTTACCATGATCTTTAGAGTATCATCATGTATTGAAACCACGAGGATGTCATTAAAGTTAAGCAAATCTATTTTCGGAATCCAATTAAGCTACTGTTTTCGATCTTGTTGCTCAATGGATGTTCTCTGAAGCTCACTCGATCAAAGTGATCAGCAGACAGCAAGCATGGTTGAAAGCCTGAGATTGCATAGTATGAAAGGTGGAATTTCTAGTCCAGAGTCGGCATGCGTCAATTGAATCTTTGGAATAGTTCAGTTGTGAGTTGAAATTTAGGATTTGATGTTTCATTATTTGCCGTTGAAGTTTTCCCATCCTTCCTGGAGCGGATTTTGGGTGTTTACAGGATCCAGACATTTTGGAAACCGCCATTTGTGAGTAGAATCTAATGATCTTAGTTAATCCATGATTAGTCTATATTTTACTACAATAAACATTGGCTAATTATGAGCTAATTAGGATCATTAGATTCTACTCATAAATTAGCTAGAGAAATTACAATATTTTTTTAATTAGTTCATGTTTAGTCCTTTTAATTAGCATTGAAACGTCGGACTAACTGGTAGTCCTGAGGATCCCTATCACGAAACTTCATCCACCCAATTTCGCTGTTGGGGTGTGAGTAGTTATCAACTTTTATCTCGGTGGTTTTTTAGCAGTTTGTGCCGGCGCCTGTCTTCTCATCAGTTAATACGTCAAAAGGCTAGAGATTTCGGTTCTAGTGCTGTCCCCATGCTTAATTAGCCGCGCCAGCCAACTAATTAATCAATTCCTGGCTTGATTTAGGAGCCCTGTCTGTTTGCGAGGTGGCGGGCTCCGAGTCTTTCTCCCAGGTTGGCTAGGCGCCCCAGGTCCTCAACAGTTTGCAAGCACCAAGCAGCAGCCTACCTGCTCCCTAAAGCTTCCACTTGGTTTTGGTTACTTGTCTCTGTAGATTCAGGTGGAAATGCTTTAGCATAGTGACCTGTTGGTCTAACCAGCTCGTTAATTAGAGATTACCACTAATGGCTGGCCTCTAATCCTAGATTTATTTGGCTAACCTAGCGGTCCTAGCAAGGCTTATCAAGGAAGGAGAAAAAGGGAAGCTGGTATGATATGATAAAGCGGTGTTCATTAGGGAGACGTGAATCTTCGGCGAGGGAACTGGTCGTACGTTGCTGGACGCTCCCTTGTCATGCGAAGCATGTAGTACGACCTGTCCTCCAACTCGGTATTGAAAGAAGGCCATTTCTTCGTTAAGCTAGGGTTGACATTTGGCCAAAAAAGATCAATCAAAACCGACGTTATGGAGTACTATATTCAGCGTCAATGCAATGATGTATGCTGATCTGGTTGAAGAAAATGTGACCCATGCATAAATAGTTACATTGACAATTCCGTTGAGGACATGTTTCTTTGTAAGGGCCTAATTCTGTTTCTGATTCGGATCTCTCAGCAATGGTGCTAACAGTCTCAGGTTAACTCAGTTGTTGTGTGATTTCTGATTTTATGAACTCGGTTGCACGCAATTGCTAGTGATCACATCCTCGTGATCGATCATTCCGCCAAACTTGCAAGCTTTGAAAAGTCCAATAAGCATTTTGCAAGTTGTGAAAGGCCGAGTAAAAAATACCATGCCGCAAAAGCCAGATCACTAGAACCAGTAACAATTGTCGTGCGCTCGAGTAAGCCAGATCACTAGAACCAGCAACATTTCATTTTCATTTGTAAAGGTACCTGCAGGCAGGTGCCACACAACCATTTTAATTTGTGACATCTAATACCTCTTGTAGTCCCTTTACACTTGTAGCATTTTGGTTGGCCGATGCAAGGCTTTGACCAATTCTTAATGAGCTAATGCCACAACATAGCCACTTCTCCCATCCATCCATTCACAAAGCGTCAGAAAAAGATAGCCAGCCTGTTCGCCTGGCTGCTTTGCAGCAGCTACAGTGTTTCAGTTATTTCTTCAGCAGCCGCTACAGTGTTCGCAGTTATTTCTTCAGCAGCCGCAGCTGCAGAGCCTGCCGAACAGGCTCAGGATTAGGGGCAAGACCAAGGATAATTAAAAAATGCAGGAGTCAGGAGATAACCGAGGTCAACAGAACAGTTCTTGTTTTGCTTGTACCTAGCTGTCAGCCTGCAATAGCGTTCTCTTATCATTTTCTCCATGGCATTTATCTTCATTTTGTTAGTGTTGTTCAGATGTACTGATCCCTAGCTATCTGCTGTTGAGGTCCAATGCTATTTTGTTCTTATTGCCCGAAATGTTGATGACCGATGAAGCAATACGGATGAAGATATCAAGCGCTGTGCAAGAATCAAAGGAAACAATGGGTGCACGATACGTGTCGTTCTTCTGATGTTGAAGGGTGTACGGTAGGGTGAAACGACTAATGACTTGCACATCACAATGCGACGACGAAACAGCTTATCAGCATTAGCCAAAAAGGTAAGCACTCATATGATTGGTCATATATATGGGCAGAACACATATACAAAAAAATATCATCGTCACATGTTGTGTAATTCAGTACGTACCGTTATTTCAATTTTCTCTAAATCTGGCTGCTTTTAAGAGCTGTAGAAAAATAAATAAGTAAATGACATAACACTCGCTGTTGGGCCAGCTGAATCAGAAGATCCTAATTGTGCTGCAGCCAGCAACCTAATTCAAGGGCGTGCATGCTTGAAACGCATCATGCTTAGACCTACTCTGTTTACAAAGGGTGAGATTACCTTGCGGTTTACAGGCGTGATTTAGGGCGATGATGAGGCTGGTGACCTTATCCCCGTAGTACACGGTGGTTCACTTGTTGTTTTCCCAGGACCAGGACCATCATACGGCGAACACGAACAGCAACAGCCGGTTCCATTCGCGATTGAGGTTTGGCCGTAGTGGGAGGAGCAATGCGGCCGCCAGCCAAATCACGGCCCCTGCTCGTCTTAACACCCATCATTTGGAACCCCACTAGCTAGCCGATCGTAACCACAAACGCCAAAGCCAAAACGGTAGTACTCCTACCAATCGCTGTTCACTAGTAGTAGCGATCACTGGCGGATCGAGCACATTTCCGGACGGATAAAGCGCCAAATATGTGCGAGAATTTCGGTCAGTCTCAGCGTCCCCAAAAAAAAGCGCAAGAGAAAGTGAATGGGTGAAAGCCTGCTGACGGGTTGCGTTGCCGCATCACGTCGCATCGCATCGGATCTTCCCGTATTTGGCCCTTCTCCCAGGAGGGAATGGCCGCCCGCGACGTCCACGTCTTTGCCCAAGTCGGCACGACCCGTCGAGGCCAGCCGCGACGCCCGACCGCAGCGAGCCCGGCACTGCGTCCACTGGGCGGCGAGCCGAGGAGCGCTGACTCCGCGCGATCTCGCGCGGCCGGAACGGGGAATCGCGCGTCAGGTGATCCCCGAAAGTGCGTCCGTTCGTGGCCGCGCGGGTCGGTCGCCCGAAGCGGCGCGCGCGGCCGGCGTTAGCGCGAGCGCGATCCGCCGGCCTCGTCCGATCAGGAAAGGAAGCGCGCCTTGATGGTCGATGCGGATCTCCGGTGACGCGGACTGGGAGCCGGGTCACCGGTGCGCCAGCGGCATTTCTGCCGTTGGACGTACGCCGGGCGCGGCTCGTACGTACGTGTTGGGACGACCTGCTGCTGCACGCGACGCGGCCGTACGTTTGCTAGCTAGTGGTACGTGATTGCACCAGCCGCACCCGTCGGATCGGGAAGAAGGCGCGCTCGAGTACGCGCGCGGTACGCGGCGCGTCGTTGTTACTGTTCGTGCCCTGCTGGTGGTGGATTACGCGTCTCACCGCGAATAGAAATGGTGCCCGGGGCCATGACGATCTTGCACGTGAACGGCTGATTTCTCTCTCGGCACGGCCCGTACGTCACAAGGGTGTGCGTGCCGGTGATGATTAGCCACCGTGAGGGGGGGAAAAGAAAGGTCACTCCCTAGCTAGAATGCCGCTGCGCTAGAGGCAACATGGCTTTCGATGGCGCCCTAAATCTTCATGCATGGTACTCGACGTGAAATAAAGATCGAGCAAGGCACGGTCGGTCGATTGCGACGAGTTCCGAGACAAACCACGTGTGTTGTGGCAGCTGGCTCTCGCTCGTTTTTCTACTGTACTACTCTCACATTCTCGTTTGGATCTCTCATCTCTCCTTCAGACACATGTTTGAAGGATCACGTGGAGCATTAGAGCAAGGCCAATGGTTGTCTTACCGACAAGACACGTAGGAAAAGTCTGACGTGGAGGGAAGAGAAAAGAGCTCTGACACGAAGGTTGTCGTCGCTGCCCGCGACGATCGCGTCGCAGCGCTCGTGGGACCGGACACCTCTCGCGGCCTATCATGTGTGCTGTGGTGCTGTCTGTGTCTCTTCTCCTCCACTCATGCAAGCGTTGAGTGAATATTTTGTAGGCTGTGTGGAGTCAAAGCTATTGAGTTAGTCTGTCGCTCGTCCGTCGATGCGCGAAGCCTCATTGGGCTTGCTCTTACTGGGATCTCGGAATGATCAGCCACTCTGTCAGCTAGCATGAGTTCCGAGAAACGATCACTATTTGCACGCATGGTCGTACGTCCACTGCAGGCTGGCGAATAACCAAACAGTCAAGGAGGGTGCAGGCGGAGGCACGGCCGCGTGGACACCTCTCGACTCCATGCGGCGGCGTTGACGTCCGGCGTAGGAAGCAAACAGAAACAGCAGCACTTGGACGGCCGCCGGGATACGGGTGTGCGGTCGCCGTCACGCGCCCTGGAGAACCGCCGCATCGCCAGTTCGGATCGAGCACGGTGGTGGGCGCCCAGGGGCCGGGTCACCCCTGCCGCCGCCACGCCCGGCACGGCGGGCTCCACGCCGCAATCCCCTGTCCCCTTCCTGCCGCGGGACTCCTTTTGCCGGCCCCCGCTTCTCTTCTCCTTTCTCTCTCTCTCTCTCTCACCTGACACTCCACCACCCTGCGCAAGCGCCCCACCGATCACATTCACGAGTCACGACCCCTCCTCCTTCCATTCCATCGACGACGCCCGCCACCGCTGCCCGGAAAGCGACGTCTTCCGTTCCAATGGAACGGTTCCATCCACCTCGGCTAGCTCCCAGCTAGCAGTAATCCACCAACGTTGTACTACTTAATTAGCAAAGCTTCTGCTGCTCCGCTCCTTGGCCAAGAAACGTTTATCTTATAATTAGCATAGTCGAACTAACTGCGGACCGCGGCGGATGATTCGGTGATGGTGGTGGCACGTTGTACTCACCCTCGCAACTTGCCAAATGGCAGCACGCTAACCTTGTCGGCGATGGTTACAGAGCTGTTACGTCAACCAGGTGATCCGTCCTAAGCGTACGTTATCCGGGGTGTTCGGTTGGAGGATGCAGTTGCAGTTGCAGTTTGAATAGTGAGAGAGAACACTGTAGCGGAGGAATCTGGCACTGTAGCAGATGTGAGAAGGTGTAGCAGCAGCATCAGCAGCAGCTGGCTGATTTTCAGCCAGCCGAACGCGCCGATCGTCCACGACGAAAGCCGCAACGCCTTTTTTCCCCCACTTGCGTGCACCTGCGCCAGACAGACAGACGGACAAAATTGGGTTCATGGGACTTAGCAAAAACATGTGATCGATGGCATCCGCACGCATACTGCCCTAACCTAACTCCAACTCCATCCCGCGACTCTTATCTTGATGGAGCACTAGAAAGCATGCGATCCTCATCGAGGAGACCGTGGTCCTAAAGGCGCAATCAAATCATCATGTTCCAGACTTTTTCTAGAGAGGGACGAAATGTCCAGTCTCCCCACTTTGGGTTAAGATTTTTTTTCCTTCTCTATCGGTCACCCTTGCCGCCTAACTTGAGTACACCATCTGCCGTAATGGATAGAAGAAGAGGCAGAAAATGGCTGCGTAACGAATGTTCATCTTGGTGGCTGGTGGGTCCCAAAGGATGATGAGCTAATGGCCAACAAAGCACACACTAGGGCCAGCATCGGAACCAACTTGGCCAAAAGGCAGGGTGGTTAGTAGCTCAATCACACTTTGGATTGGAGCTAATTGGTGCGTTCAATCCCATGCATGTGGTTGTCCTTGCCCCACCTATCCACATTAGTCTCGACAAGATCGGGAGATTAAGCTGATGTTACTCCTTGTTGGTTGCTAGTAGCTCTTGTGGCGGAGAGGGTCCACCTGATAGAATTTTGGTGGGACCCAGACGACATCCTCCCTACCTCTTTAGCTCTGCCGAGCAAGTTCTGCCGCGTGTGCTGATGAAAGGTGCAGAAATACGAACATGTGAAGGAGAAATCATTTCGTATATGTAAATTAATATGGCATATGAAAATGAATGTTTAACCAATTTGTGTGCACCTACACAAAAGTGTGTAATTGCATTTCTGGCCCTCTTGTTTTGGCGTACTATGTTGCTGGTGAAACTATGAAAATCATGCAATTGTAGTACATAGAAAGAATATCCCAGAGGTGTAAAAAAATTTGTATTTAGGGAGTAGAATGCATACGGACAGATTGATTTACATGCTTTTCAATTTTTTTAAGGATCACTTTAAGACTAGAGAAAATTCCCTGTATGGCCTCAGAACAAATGAGGCTGCCTTCCATGACCTTTTCAGAATTGAACTTCCTCATGAGGACCAAATCCAAATTTCGGTTCCTTCGTTGGCCTTCTGTTACTTCTACAGTGAAGAAATTTTTCCCAGCAATGCAAAATGACCACTTTACCCTCGCCTCTCTCTCATTCATCTGAACTCACGCAGGCGACGCGGCGAACGAAAAAAAAAGAAAAAAACCGACGTGGAGAACGAATGGATATCGGCGCCGCCGCCGTCGCGCCGCCAAGCTCCCCCGCACCGACTCGACGGAGCTCGCCGCGGCCGGCCCCAAGCTCGCCACGGCCGCGGCCTTCGGCAGGATCTCCCGCACCGCCTCGACGCTCGCCACGGCCGCGGCCGTCGCCAACCTCGCCGCGGCCGCGGCATTCAGATCCGTCGCCCGCGCCACCTCGACGGAGCTCGCCGCGGCTTAGGCCGTTGCCCACCTCGACGCGACCGCGGGCGGCGGCAGACTCGCCCATGGCGCCTGTGCTTCATTATGGCGCGCCTACAGCCTTGATGCAGCTCGCCTCGGTTGCGGCCACGCTCACCCACGCCTCCTCGCCGGTCAGGCTCCGCCCAAGTCGCTGCTACTGCTGAGGGAATGAAACAGGGTGCCATCACCGAGGGAGCTGGCTCGCAGAGTGTCCAGAGCAGCGACAACAAACATGACTGGCAGCAAGGGTGAGTGCATTGTCTCATCGTGATTCTCATATGGTTTAGATTGAACTGGAGCATTAGTTCTCAAATATTAGGTCTCTTTTAATTACAGGTTGGATCCGAATACAAGTTTCTTGCTGGAAATTAAGTTGTTGGGCAATCGTAAGAAGGCTAGGCAAGATATGAGATGTTATAGCTTTGACATGGTTGTTGATTCAGACTTGACAAATTATAAGGACCTTGTTCAATCGGTGGTAGAGCAGTTCCCTCCATGTTGTGTTCAAATAGAGACCTCATTGTGCAAATATGAAATTAAAGTATGAAAATAATGCTCATTTCGAAAAAACAAGCCAAGATATACAATTTTGAAACAAAATACACCAGCATATTAATATTCACATTCGGACAATTTTTTTAACATAACTGAAGTTCATTGCTAATCAGGGGCAAAATGGTACTTTTACGTTCTAGTTAACACCGTTATGTCCTAAAACTAACGAAAAGGCCACAAAAGGAAGCAAAACTTAGTTTTGGTCCTCATAGGGAAGTTCAATTTTAGGAGAGCCATGGAAGGCAGCCCCATTAGTTATGAGGCTATATAGGGAATTTTCTCTTAAGACTAGGTAGCAGCAGCTTCACATTAGATGGATCTCATGTGTATACTGATGAACGAAGCTAGGTTCATGTACCTTGGGGCACATGCCCCATGATACAAAATAATTTTCCCCTGTCAATAGTACTCCATATACTTAGCTGAATATCACTTAATATTAGTGTATCTTTTGAAAGTAAGGCACTAGGTCTTCTTCACCCTAACTTCGACACTGATTGTGTAAGCAAATTTTTGACTTGCGTTTCTTCATACTTGCACGCATTAACCACGTATTTCTATACGATCTATACATGCTCATGTCGTTCTATTTTTTTATATATTAGAAAAAATAAGTCTCGGCTATGACCCCCGTTAGGGGGGCTACAGCTCTCACATTAGTACATCACACCGCAACACGTACATAGTTTTCACGTCATTCCATTGGTGACACATCGATTGGCAACATTATCATCTTGTGGTGGCAATCTCAAGATGTTAAAAATTCGCAACCCTGATCAAGCAACGAATGTCCTAGTAGAATAAGACAATTAGACAGGCGCAAAGACTTCACTTTTTGGTCTCTGAACTAATTTTTAATTAAACTAGTCCTGATAGGCTTGGTTATGGTTTGCACGATCGATCAAACGGGCCGGCAAGATGGAGACAATCCGATAAGTGCCGCGAACAGACCGCCCGACATGACGACTGTTTCTCAACCACCTTCTTGCTGAAGCTGAACTTCGTTTTCCCATGCCATTGTGTGCCAAGTTCCTGACTGAACTTCTCTATACTCCATTTAAAAATGAGTTCCGGGCCGAACTTGTTGGATACTCTTCCTGTCAGGCTTGGTTACCGACGAAACCTAGTTTAAAGGATTGATTTCAAAATATATAAGCTTCAATCTGGTCTAACGTTTTGAAAGATTATGACTCCCATATTTAGAATTGTTGAAAAAACACACAAAATAAGGTAAACTCACAATTCCGAGGCTTCAAATTTTGGTGAAGCTCCGATGCTGAAGGTCTGGGCCCTTTCGCTGCTGTGGAAGGACGAGGCGCTTCAATGGATGATGATGCTGTAAAGGCGCAAGCAACAATAATACCGCGTAAAAGAGAGGCGCCGAGTGGATCATATGGGGGTGATAATTCGGAGAGGCAGATGCACGGACATGTAAATGATGAAAGGCGAAGGCCAACGCGTGCGCTTATGCTAGCCATAGCTTACACTGCGAGTCTGCCTGCTCGTACTAGTTAAAACTGTTTCAGCTATGGGGGCGTTCGGATGACCCCTCTATTTCACCCTCTAAAGTTCTACCCTCTAAAGTAAAAAGAATCTTCCTATTTAGGGGTACTAAATAAAATTGAATTGCAAAACCTTTCTGCAGACGGGCGTTATTTTTCGAGACGAATCTAACGAGCCTAATTAATCAATGTTTTGAGACAGTGATGCTACAGTAACCATTGTCTAATCGCCGCTTAATTACCCTCATTACGTTCGTCTCGCAAAATAGAGGGGGGGTCCTGGACTTAGTTTTGTCATTTGACTTTGTTTAGTACACATAAATCGTGCCGACATTATTGATGTGACATCTACAGTGCATAATAGGCCTCTATTTTGGCATCCGAACGCAGCCTATAGCAAAACTTTAAACGGGAAATGCCGTTCATTCCGCACATTGCCGGCAGATCGGCTCTCACGGCATACAGTGTTTTCAAGCTGCAGCCTGCAGAGAACACATGCAGCAGCATCAACATTTAAACGGGAAAAAGATGTTCGTCTCTTGTTGCACATTTTCTAGCTCCTAAGAAAAAGAGTTCTCATGTGTAGAACTATTCTGCTGGTACGCGCCCATAAAGATTGAATGGAACAACATGAGCTGTGCATCTGCCCATGCATGCGACCCTGTGCCCTAAAGCCCGAAGCTTGTCGTGGAATTTGCACGCAAAGGACAAGGCTAGAAGGCGATCTCAAGATCATCGAGAGAGGGATGCGTCGCCTCGAGCCGGCGCTGCGCTCCGGCCGGCCGGGCCCACGATGTCGCCGCCTCCGCCGTGCAGCGCAACGTGGCGGCACAGCTCGTACGATCCGAGTTACGCCCGTGTCTGTGGTCCTCCGCCCCAAAGCGCGTGCCAATGCCCACTGCCGAGCACGCCCGCTCGATCGGGCGTCAACGACTCAACGTGACATGTCTCCCCGAGCACGCGTGCATACATACGCCATGCCGGCGCGCGTCAAATCCCTCTTCTTTCCCGGGGCAAACACGAACAGAGTTGGAAGCCGGGATACAGCAGTTGCGGAATGGCTCGCGGCTGGCCAAACTCGGCGTGAATCCGTGGTCTTGCCTCTTGCAGTTGAGGTGATTTTGGCTGGCGATGCTGAGCGTGCGGACGTCATGTGAGAATGTTCTCCGGGACGTCACGCTTACACCTTCATGCGGAAACAGTGATCATTAACTAGGTGCTGTTTAGTCGACCGTGACAAATTACCTGCACGCATTAAGTGTGCTTTTATACGCAGAGTGATCTTACGATGTACTGTATCCTGTGCCCTAGCTACTACGGACTGGAACAGTACAATACTACGGGCCATCAGGGTATTGATCATCGATCTCGCACAGTTGGAAGCAGCTTCCGTCCTGCTCCGATCTAGGAGTAGGCTGCGACTCCTCCACACGCGTGCTATACAAACAGCTGACGGCTAAACAGCGGGGCTAGTACGAGCGAGGCCAGCAGCTATTAGTGGTTGGATAAGCTCGTGCAGTTACAACCTGAATCTAGTGCCAAAGATAGCCTGATCTATTAGCACAAATATGGATGCGTGGTACCACCATGCAAGTGTACTGCTGCTGCCACCGCTGCCACAGCAAGCACTATAGCCATCGAGCGATGATGGATGACAGGGAAATCCGTCCTCGGATATTTTACGGGCACGAAGTAATGACATGTGGACGCCTGGAGCTGTCCTGAACACAGGACATACATGCCGTGCGAGATCGCGATAACCACTGCCTCCCTCATCAGCGCCTTCTGGAACGCCTCGCAGTAATTTTTGCAGCCGTGCCGCACGAAATTTACATGACGATAATTCCTGACCGCCGGCGATCCTCGCGTTGCCGGTGAATCACCACCTCTCAAACGTTTCCTGTGAAGCAGCGGACTCCGCATGAATGCGACCGCGCACCCATACACAGGCGAAGCTCCTCGCGCCGCTGCTCAGTGCTCTCTGCTCACAGGAAGCGTCGCGGTCTTCCATCACCACGCTCCCCATCACCCGTTCAAGCATCAGGCGAGGCACCGAGCAATAAAGCGGCGCCGTTGCCGTCGCGCACGGGGCAGTTGTGGCAGGCAACCCGGATTTTACCTGAAGAAGAAAAATGCACACACCCACGCCGTAATTCCACGAATTGTAAGTCCGCGTCACGGGCCACCCGTGCCATTCAATTCTCACTCCCGCGGCGGCGCTTTCCTCGTCAGTCTCGTTCGCGTGCTCCGAAATAACCAGAGCGGCGAGACGCGGCGATGGCCTCGTGCGCTTCACGCTTCTGCGATGCCGCCGATGGCTCGCCAATAGACGGCGAGCACCTCGAGGAGAAGGGCCCTGTCCTGATCATCCTTGCGAGGTTTCCTTTTGCCAGAAGCCGCTCCTGATCTAGCCGTGAGACTGACCGCGGAGAGCGACGGGCTTTCAGGGCCCTTCAGCAGAAATATGAGAGCGATCTGAACATTTGACCTGGGGTGCTGAATCGTGGGTTGCTGGGGTCATCGGACGGAAATGGTTGGGTTGGTTGTCATGGCGAAAGGATCATGCACCAGTAGGCCCTCGTCTCAGGTCGGACAGATTGAGAAATTGCCAAATTGCAAATAGGATCATCTCGCCTGGACAAGTGGGCTCTGGGACAGTGCGCTTTCAGAGGCCCAACCTACAAGTCAGAGATGAAATGTCAGAGCTAGCTGAATGCAGTTTTACAATCATGCAGAAGAACCAAGTGGGTGCTCGTGATTGCAATCTACCAAACAATCAGCACTCATAGGGGAGTGACGTCCTATTATACATTTCAAGCCTGTGGGGACTGGAGTCCACATCACAGGTGCAAATTTCATCTCACACAAACTGAGAGCCAAGGAAATAGAAACACAAGGTGACAAGAATTACAACATCATAGAAGAAAGCCACATCTTTGAATGTGGCGCGTCTGGTTTATATTGGTACATTCACGCATCCAGGCTCATTGACACTAACAGGTGATTGCCGACACATAAGATAATCAACCGTAGCCAAAGTTACATAATATTGCACTAGATAGCGGCACATCAGAATCAGAGAGGTGACATAGCACCGCTTGTAGATAGGAACAAGGTTGCATATCATTCAGAGCTCAAGTCATTCATCAATCCTTTAGGAGACAGTAACACCATCAAGGTCGGCTTGAGCTACTGCCGCACCGATTGCATCAATCACGTCCATCTTGCCATTGGTCACTGCTTCATCCATAGGGGTTTTCTCATGGCTGTGAAACACAAATCATGCCTCAAAACCATTTTTTTTTCCAAGGAAATCGAATACAGGTTGATGGGAAATGTGTTCTTGACAGTGTCGTGTGTTGAGGTATGAGCATTCAGATTGCACGTACCTGTTAAGAGCACTAACACTAGCCCCAGCAGATATCAAAGCGTTGATTACCTGTAGTTATTTTCAGAGGCAGCAGTATCGTTTAGAACTTACTCAATACAAGAAGAGCAAAGCAGTTAATAGGAATTGACCTCTATATGTCCATTGAGGCATGCCCAGTGGAGGGGAGTGTTCTTCTCCAAGTTGGCGGCATTAACATTCTGCACCATTTGAAATCACAAACTGAAATTATCAGTCTACTGAACAGTAACTATGCACTTCAAAAGAGTTGACACTACAAAAGAGCCGAGCGCTAGTTTGAGATCATGAAACAATGGCGTATTGGCATTTTATATGGTTCAACATCTAAAGTAACTGTACAAAGTTTATTTCTTACCGCTCCATTTTGGATCAAGTATTCCGCTACAGCAAGATGTCCATTGGCAGCAGCCATGTGAAGAGCTGAAAGCAATAGGGAAAGGTTAGTTAAAAAGCAATTGAATAAGTAGTACAGAAAAACATTTGATGTATTAAGTTAGTCAATCAGCTTCAGATGGACTCGAAACTACTCAGCTTTCACTCAATTAAAGAGTCAAGGCAGTTAGATTTGCAGCTTGAAGATATTTTAGCTTGACAAGAATAAGACGTTGAAGACGACAACAATTTGGGCAAAAGGGCTCATTGACACAATAACACATCAAGGAAATTTTCTACTACCATGGAGCAACCGCACCTCAAATACAGTAACAATATTGTTATCCCTTTATCAACTTCTCAAAGGGTCTGTTAACCTAATACACGTATCATGTGCATAACTCCTCCCTACATCACATTAACATGATAATACTTCAACAGCAGACCAAAATTCCATGTACCCAAAGTATCAGCAATTCAAGCAGGAGAAGAGCTTGTAAAGCGACTGAACCTGTGCGGCCCTGCGAATCCGTGGAGTCCAGTGAAACACCGGCGGAGAACAGGGCGACGACGTCCTCCAGGTCATCGTACCTAGCGGCCTGAAAATTAGCAAAGGAGCACGGCGCGCACAGTTAGTGAAGCGAAAGCAAATAAGGGAAGTAGAAACCAGTGACCGGGCGGAGACAGAGGCACTTTGAGGGTTTGGGGCTTACGTCGATGAGATCCTGAGCTTGCTCCGCGGTGGCCGCCGCAGCCGCGGAGGGGGCTGGCTGCGCCGGTTCCATGCCCATCGGCGCACGACGCGAGGAACTCAGGTGGTGGAGGTGAAGATGCTGCGGTGCCGCGCTGCTACGGCTGCGCCTGATGCTGCGGCTGGCGGCGGCGGTCGCCTTGAGCAGTGAGCGCTTCCTTCCTGGACACGCCGGAACCAGGCGTGAATTCGGCCCAAGCCAAGTTCTACACATCCTTTTTTTCAGGGTTATAGGCTTTGAGCCTACTTTTCGGCTGTTCGGCCTTACTATGTTCAATGTTTGGGCCTCCATTTTTTTTTATGTTGCGCTCCACGTTGGGCTTCGAAGATACAATTTCATTTTTTTTAGTAGAGACCTGCTATGATCATTCTTCATATGATGCATTGTCAACATTCATGATGGACGAGGTCAAATGGACACTTATGATGGACACCTTGATATCATAGCATCGATCAAGTTTAGGATAGATGGCCTGCTCAAAAAAAAAAGAAAGAAAGAAAGAAAGAAGTTTAGGATAGAAGGACATTATTAAAAGCAAGCGCGTCATCTCAATGTCCTCACTATACTTGCCTTCAACCAGTCAACGGGAGCTATAGTGCACGACCTTTGCGTATAAGATCAGTAAAGTTTCATTTTTAAGATTTGTATTGGTGATTCGGTCAAGAAAAACATTTTTATTGGGTTTCCCGTTGTTTTCATTTATATTCTACAATTGGATTTACTCACGTTTGGACATTTGGCTAGATGATAACCACATCCAACAGTCAAATACTGTTTCATAGTAATTCACAGATCATGTAGTAATGTGCCCAGTCAATTATATACTGTCGGGTTGGATCCTCCTTTCCTTTGTAAATTTGGGCTGACTCTGTCAGACTGATTTGTCAACCCCCGAGCCTGCAGCAAAATCTGTAAAATGTCGCAGCACTTTTTAGTCAAAGGTGCACACAAGTTCCTAAGCTTGTTAGTGCATATAACTGCAGGCTTGCAGTAGTAGTTTAGCATATTTTCAACCAGCTGCCAACTGATTAGTTCGTACGTAAAGGGCACTGCATCAGTTCTTCCTATGAGCCGACTTCATGTCGACGTCAGAGCTAATTGACTGATTCTGTTCCATGCGTGTTGCTCAAATAAAAAGAATGGACTGTATGTATTCACATAACATGATGCGTTTTGCAGTCGGCATTCCTTCTGGAACATCTAAGCTAGCTGACCGCGTTTTCTCGTTTCCTCGTGATCCAAGCATTAACTCTCGCACCAATTTGCTTTGCGCGATTACGTCACGCCTTGCGTTTTGAGCAGATCCGACCTGCGAGTCATGAGAGTTTCAGTCACACTTGGAGCCGCCCGGTCACGCATGCGAAGTTTCAAGCAACGATCCCGTCTGATAGATACTCTTCTTTATTAGTCGAACTTTATTAGTACCAGTGATTATCCACTGTGTGGAATTGATCAGGGGAACAGACTAAAATGAAATGCATCAGTGCGTACCGCGGATGATTGGTTGCACTGTGTAAGGTAGTGGATCTGAAAAACTATTGACCAAGCTAAGCTTATTTGACCGGTATCCCCAAAGTAACTGGTGAAACCAATGGATTTGGAGCGAAAAATCATAACCTGCTTGTCATGACATACGGCCAGAGTCACTGCAACGACACGATGAGTGTATCTGTGTAATATCAACTGGTAATTTCATCGACCCGGTCTGAGGCGATCTGCACACAAGAATGTTCTCCCTTTCATCACCACCAGTCGGCCAGTAACGCCGGCCCGTACTATTGACTGCCTCCACATGGACCATATGTCACCGGCCGCTTGCTTGACTTATTTGCGCCACGTCACGTTCACTTGACCAATACACGGTGCCACAGCGTGCACGACTTGGTACTAGCGCTAGTAGCACGCGCCTCGTCGCCGCATCCACAGGCTGTTTCTCAGGTCCGTGCATGTAACCTCACCGCCACGGCAGCTGCGAGGGCGAGCGAGCGAGCACGACCAAACCGCCATGCAGATGCCGCGCGCGCCGCCCGTTGCGTCTCCCACCACGAACCCGCTCCCCAACTTGCGAGCACCACAGCCGGCCAGCTGCGGACTACCGGCGCATCCACGGTTTTGACGCCCGAGACCCCGTGCGCCGGCCCGAAAAAACAGCACCCCAATTTGCGCGCGCCGCGGACCGCAAGGCGCCGCGCGCGGACTTTTTGGCCACCGACGCGACGTCTAGTTGGCAACCACGCGCCATCGTTGTGCCAGTCCGTGCACTGTGCTGCACTTGCACCGGTGCCAGCTACCTGCTTGCCCATACATGTCGTTGTCCAAACCTCCACGCCTCGCAGTATATATAAACCGCTTGCATCCAACAACCGTTAGTACTGAACCTCCTTGCTTATACACCCTTATTATTGCCTGCTGCTGCTCATCGCTGGTGCGGAACGCGCGTGGCATGGCAGGTGGCTTGTTACGGTGGCTCTGCCTGCGGCCTGTGCGGCGGCGGCGGCGGGCGGCGCGGCTGGTGCTGTGGGGCGGGGAGACGCGGGCGGCTGAGCCCGGGATGGCGGCCGGGGAGGTCATGGTGGAGCACGCCGCCGGCCACGTCGTGTGCCGCGCGGACGGGTTCCGCGTCGGCCGCCCGGCGCCGGTGCTCGACATCGAGGACCGGCTCGAGGCCGGGCGGACGTACGTCGTCCTCCCCGTGGACCGGCTGCCGCAGGGCCGGGACGGCCCGTTCACGGCGGCGTTGCTCGCGGCTCTGTCGTACGGTGGCAAGGGCGGCAAGTCGTCGTCGGCGACGTCGCTGGCCGGGGGCGCGAATCGGAGCCCGTTCGAGTACGTGAAGGACGAGGACGGCCGCACGGTGATCAGGGTCACGGAGGAGTTCGTCGTGAACGCCGTCACGGGTGGCAAGGCGCGAAGAGGTGGCGGCGGCGGTGCGGATGACGTGGCCGGCGGGTGCGGGGCGGCGCTTTGCAGCACGCCGGAGCTGAGGAAGCATTACGAGCAGCTGGTCGGCGCGGCGAGGGGACGGTCGTGGTCGCCGCGGCTGGACACGATCAAGGAGCGGAAGGGAAGGAGGGTTGTGGATGTCGTGAGCCCCGGGAGGTGTTCGCCGGTGAGGCTGCTGGGTATCGGCAAGGGAATGAGCTAGTAGATGGCTGATGTACAAACTAAAATCAAAACGATCCCTGGCATTGCTCATTGCTTGCTCCTGTGTCTTCACTGCTCATTGCACCTCAGCGCGCGCCGTCGCAGCTAGCTTCTGCGATGGCTCAGTGTGTGGCTGCCCAAAGGACAACCTAGGACCCGCGCCGGTCCTCGTCGTCGAGACCGATCGACTCGAGCCCTGGCGTTTGCGGCGGTGAAGACGCGGAGGGATTCGTGGCGCACGGAGATCGCCAGTAGTTGGGTGAGGAAAGCAGGTGAAGACTTGCGCGCGGCGGCGCCCCGTTGAGCCACGGCGCGGAGCAGGCGAGGCGTTTCTTCGGACCCCAGGGGTGAAATAGCGACCAGCCCTTGGGTATCTCAAGGACGTCCGATCCGGTGGGTGCGGTCCAGATTAAGTTCATCGTCTTCGTCCCGAGGCTCGGACGCCCGCCAGACTGCTGGATGCCGGAGCGCATGGCAATGGCGCGATCCGCCGAGACGGAAGAAGTAGAGAATGGATCACTTGGACGGAGAAGAGCGCCGGAGACTGCGACGGGACCGAGGAACTGCTACTCCCAGTTGGGCCTCCGGCGAGCTTTGGAGTTCGTGCGCCTGAGCCTTCGTCGATGAGCCGGTCAAAGGGCCCGCCATCTCTGGCAAAAGACGGCGCCACCCCGGAACCTGGTGAAATCACGCACGCAGAAAATCGCGCATTTTAGTCGGGCTGATGAAATCATAACGGAAACCTTTCGATTCGGGTTTCGTCTCGTCTCCCGCGACACACGGTAGTTATATAGCGCCCTCAAACAAAACAACCATCCATCCTCGTGCCGCGCCGTTCAGAATCTTTAGATCCATCTGCTGTCATCCTCCGCCATGGTAGTGATACGCATGGCGGCCATCCTCGCGCGGGCCGGCCATAACGCGTCTTGCTGCATCCGCCCCTTCGCCGCACGGAGCAACCTGGTAGCTGGCGACGCCGCCACGAAGCACCCGTGGCTTGGAGGTGCCTCCACCCGTGGCTACTGGAACGATCCCTTCAAAGAAAAATACAACGGTACGTGATCCAAACCATCTTAACCCATCTGATAAATTAATCCGCCGTTTCTTCGTTCGTATAAGCGAAGCGATGATGAACAACCGGACAAGATCGAGTTTTTTTTTCCCAAAGAGCCAACAATGGCATGCAGTTCAATATATACGTACACTGACCGCGCCATCCATTTTCGTTGCAGAGGATTACTTTAAACACCGTTACAACCCGGGGCCTTTCCTGGCAGAGGAGAAGGATCTCGAGTCCGATGAAGCCCTGTGGGCGTTGTATGAGCGCTGGTGCCGTCATTTCGTGTCGAGAGTATATCGACCACACCGCGAGATGGCGTGCCGGTACGTCCATTTCAAGGAGGCCGTGCTGCTTGCGAGCCAAGGGAAGAATCATGCTCGAACCAGAAAATCCAAGGTGAAGGACAGCAAATTCAAGCTAAAGGATTCCGCAGATCGGAGTCCGGGGGAGACCGCCCGCTTCAATTTCGTCTGGAAAAGCCATGTCCCGTACGGCGTCAGGAAGTTTGGGTGGTCGCTTATCCATGACCGCATCGCGACCAGGGTCAATCTCTTCAAGCTCCACAATGTGTATTCAGACCGCATCGAGATCAAGCCCGGTTTGTACATGCTAGAATGGAAAGGTGAGCGATACTGCAGCTGGGATCGACGCTATTACGGTCGTGCTGATATTGTAAATGATGAACAGTGTGTGGTTTGCAAAGATGGCGTGGAAGACTCCACGCACATCGTCCTCGGCTGCCCCTTTGCTCGGCGCTTCTGGTCCTTGATTGGGTTTGACATCGACTCATCAGTCACATGCGCTACGCTCTGGAAGATCCAAGCCCCCAGTGCTGCGCTCGCGCCCAACCTCCACGCCTTCATCCTCTTTTGCTGCTGGCACTTGTGGAATCATCGCAATGAGGTGGTCAAGAATTCCATGGCCGCGTGTCACCAACGTCTGCTGGAAATGTGCCGGAAAGACGCCCGGTTGTGGGGCCGCCGCTTGCCTGAGCGTTTTGGCAATGTTGCCTATGTTTGGGCTGACCTTTTCGCTCGCACTGGCTCCTCGTGCGAGCAAAGTTTTAGCCAGGAACTGTAGTCATAGTTTGCTCTAGAAACCATGTGCAGCGTGCTTGTCTTGATAGGCTATGTGAATTTCAGGGTCATCCAAAAAAGTTGAGTGCCATCCACCAAATCAAATAAAAAATCTCTTGCTGGGAAATGTTTCACTTGTTTTAGGGTGCGTTCGTTGCACTCCTCTCTGAAGTTTAGACCTGTCACATCAAAAAGAATCTTACTATTTAAGAATATTTTTATTCATTTAATGACAAAACCTATGTCACGACTCCCCTTCTAAATCGTGAGACGAATCTAATGAGCCTAATTAATCTAAGTTTCGCTACAGCGATGCTACAGTAACTATCGTCTAATCACTGCTTAATTACTCTTATTAGATTCGTCTCGCGAATTCGAGCGGAGTCCTGAAATTAGTTTTGTAATTAAACTTTATTTGTAATCACAATATTCGCTACAAAAACCCTCTAAAATTTAGACTCCATGCAACGAACACACCCTTAGCAGTGTCTGCGCTGTTTCATGTATTCAGTTACTCCTCACTAGCACAGCAAGGCTACTGCAGAGCACGCACGACGAAACCGCCATGGCATGCAGGTGCAGCAGCTAGCAAGTCGCCGCCCGTTCCGCCTCAGACCTAAACCCGTGTTCCACGCGACTTGACCGCGAGACGACGTCACGTGCGTCTTGAGTTTGTGGACACGGACAAAGGTCAGCTATAGAACGACGAGCCTCGTCCTCGGTGATGCATGCGGCCAGCTATAGAATGACGAGCCTCGTCCTTGGTGCCGACGCAGACGTTTCGTGCCCTTCATCAATCATCACAGCGTCATTCGCGAACCGCCATGCGCCCATGCCGCCATGCATGGCCTCACCATTGCCAAAGTCTGATGCTGCGTTTGCAGTGTTGCGCATCACAGGATTGATTCTTGTTTCAGGAACGAACGGCCATTGGTATCTGCATGAGAAGGATCGAGTCCAATCAGTATCCGTCTCTGTCGCCGGCGCTAATTTACCCCGGCCAGTCGGCCACTCTGCAGCGGCAGCATGGATGGCGGCGTACCCCTGACGGCGCGGAGGCACATCGGAGGTGATGTCAGGAGGAACGGGTGAGAGGTGACAGTGAAGAGTAGCGGGCCTCCGCCCGCGGCGACGAGGTGGCCGCCGCCATCGCCGGACGGGAAGGGGGAGCCGCCCTGGGGAAGGAAGCGCGGAAGGATCATTTTGCGTAATAATTCTCGTGGTAGGGGGTTTTGTGCAAATAGGGGTACGCGTAAATAGTTGGATCGCGATCCAATCTAGGGGGTTTTCCGTAAGATTGTCAGGGTGCTCTCCGAGAATTAGCCGGGTCGCCGGCGGCGGCGGCGGCGGCGTCGCTACGGCCGCACCATGGCCAGCTCCGAGCTCCCCTGACCGGGCATCTGTGCCGAGGACGGTTCCATTTCATGCCCCACGAGCCAAAATCCATCACCAGAATCTCTTCCACCCGCGCTCGAACGAGGAAAGAGGGAGGCGGCGACGGCGGCATGGAGCTGCGAGTTCGATTTCGGGCTCGCCAATATGCAGGGCCAGCTGCCCGTAAGGAGGAGACGGCCAGGACGCTACGGGAGGCGAACGCCGGGCTGGCGAAGGGGGCGTCTCCCCTGGATGCAGCTTGCCTGGTTCACTAGCAGAGCAGGCTGGCGAGAAGAACAGAGCGCTCTGCTCTGCTAGCGCTACCCTCCTCTGCTTTTCCTGGTACATCCTGTGGGTATCGCCGCTGGTTCCGTGTGTTAATCGGGCACCGTTTCTTGAGAAAACACTAGCAAAATTAATGGATCAGACCTCAAACGAGTCAAAATCCTTCTCGAACAGACTTAGGCTTCGCTCCTGATCTAATTTGTAGTACACTGATTAAATTAGCTCTCAAGTACTAGTGCTTTCAAATTTCCAATCATCAAAAAGTTCTCTTCGAAGAGCAGTTTGAAAAATTCCCATTTGGATCTATCAATGGATCAAGATACACGCTCCATTCCTGCTTTAGTTTCTACTAAGTGCGGTGTGGAAGGAGAAGACAATGCACGATCTAAATGTATATATGTACACTGATGGAGATAGTCTACAGTAGAAATATGGATCGATGAAATAGTTAGATTACGGTGGCAGGTCTCACAGGCGACAGTAAAGCATTATAGAAATCGTATAAGACTTTAAACGAATAGTTTGTATTCATGAATAGCTGTCAAGTGTTCCAACAACCAAGGCTGCTCACGAATGCCCAGAGCAAACAAGATAGAATAGTATTACAAAAATCAAGAAAACCATAGCTCAAGTATTAGAAACATGTCTAATAAATAAGCTTGGACTAAGTGACTGCTATGCTGAATGATTGAATTAATCAGGGGCAAAAGCCATGGGTGTTGCCAGGATCAGGCGACTCTATAGCAGCAAGAGTACCACCTCTAGTCAATCTTAACGGATGAGAAGAGGTAGTGAACGAAGTAGAATGAGAGCAGGAACCCAATGGCACCGGTGGAGAGCATGATTGCAAGCGCCATGATCAAGGAATAGCCGAGGTAGAGTGTTGCAGAGACTGGCCCACTCAGGCTCCTGAGATCAAACACCAGGTAGTTGATCGAGTACAGGAAGACGTAGAATGCGACAGAACCAGAAGCAAAGAAGGATTTCCACCACCACCTCCAGTCCTCCGCACAAAGATGCATGTAGGTTAGGACCAGGGAAACCTCACCGCAGACTATGACCAGCAGGAAAAGGACGATGAACAGGAAGCCAAAGACATAGTAGAATCTCCCCAACCAGATGCTAGAAAGGATGAAGAAGAGCTCAATGAAGAGGGTACCAAAAGGCAATGTCCCCGCACCGAGCACAAGCAACCATGAGGAGAACTTGCGCTCGGGGATCTCTCGTGGAATTTGGTTGGTACGGACAGGGTACTCAATGCTTGCAGCACGTGTACCCATCAACCCTCCAATGAGAGTGAGTGGCACAGAGATGCAGAACCACAGGGCCAGGAGGGTGAAGAACAGTGAGATGGGTAGAGCTCCAGTGCTCTTCTTGCCCCACAGAATGGAGTTCAAAACAGTGAGGATGATGAAAACGATTCCAGGGAAGAAGCAGGCAGTCAGCCAAGCAACAGATTTCCACCCTTCTGAGGTTCCTTTGATAGTCCTCCAAACACGGACACCGACATATCCAGCAGTAATACCGAGGAAGAGGTACAGAATGATCATTCCAGTCAAGAGCATTCCCCTGGAAGCAGGTGAGAGGAAACCCAGAGCAGAAAAGACAATTGTAACGATTGCCATACCAAGGATCTGGATACCATCAGCAACCATGACACACAACAGCTTTGAACAGCAGGGCTCTCTGAAGACATCACCGACAACAAGTTTCCACCCTGAGAGCTCCTCATTCATCTGAGCTTGGGCTTCCTTGTCCAGCTCCTCATACCTTGTCAGATCCCTGCGGACAGTCCTCAAGAGTATGACAAACACAATACCAGCCAGGAAGAAGACAACCATCATTGAGTTCATGATGGAGAACCAGTGCACCTTGGCACCATCCATCTTCAGGTACGCATCCCACCTCGATGGCCACCTGATGTTGCTCTTGACATACTCAACCTCATAGGTAAAAGTAATCCGCTCATTCTCACGGATCAACTGAGATTTCTCGAGCTCCAATGGGCAATTCACAGAGTCAACCTGCTCATACATCTTGAGCTTCGACATAGCCTCAGGATCACGCCTTACACTGCAAGGCACAACCTCAAATCCAACAATCTGGAATCCACTCTTGCGATCGGACTCAACCATCGCAACACCATCCTCACTCGTGACCACAACATCACCCTGTGCCTGGTACTGATGGACCAAGACCCTGAACTTGAGATGGTTAATGATATAATCCTCACTGCTCCCCATCGGGTTGTACCCGACCGGGAACCCAGTCCACTGGATCGTCATCCCATTCTGCTCGGTGAACCGCATAACGGGCAGATTGTCCAGGATCATGTTGACCTGGTACAGATCTCGCGCCCGCTTCTTGAGCAGCTCAGCCTGCTCTTTGGTGAGTGGGTCTGTGGTGCAAAGGTACACAGATTCATTGACATTGACACGGAAGCGGTACGGCGAGTTGTCAATCTGATCACCCATGAGGATCTCGCCGAGGTTCTCAGCACTCTTCTTGACACCATCCGGAGGCTTGCAGTAAGGCAGGCTGTAGTAGCTGAAGGGCAACTCGGTCTCAATGGAGGTGAGCGAGTTGACCTTGGCCGAGATCACCTCCCCGGTGCCATAGGTGTGCATGAAGGTGCCAGGGAGATAGAAGGCTTGGACACCCTTGTGCAGGCTCAGGAGCAGGACAAGCAGGGACGCCGAGATCCATTGCCTTGACGGCATTGTGGCTACCATTGCAGCAACAATTCTTTGTGATCGCTCAATCAGAACTCACGACCTGCAAGCAGATGCACAAAGAACGATTCGATCAAATTCCTATGAATTCATTTAGCATCCGTTAATCTATACCCCAATGACTATGAGACATCGACGCACGGCACAGAAAGATGAAACTCAATGACGCAATTAACGTGGGTTCAGTTGAACTCCCAACGTTATTCATCCTCCACGGCATAGATCACCGTGGTGCAAGCGCCACTTCATATCAAGGGCGGACCGAGAATTGGACATGGTTATGCTAGTAATTGTGTCAGATCCGAATGCAAATGGCTTACATTAGGGTTTGGGGGTGCTACATTTCGTACGGAGGGAAGGGAAGAGAAGGGGCGGGCATACCTCGTGGGTGCTCGTCGCCGGGGACGCGCCCGACGAAGACGTGGCCGCAGGGCGTCGCCGCTCGCCCTGTCGTCGCCGCCAGGAAATGAAGGGCACGAGAGACGAGAGAGATGCGCGGGAGAGAGAAAATAGAAGGGGTGGACACACCCTCCCTGCTCGTCACACCACTTCCCACCGACGAGGTCTGGCGCTCGTTGGATCCTCGAGTTTCTTAACAAGCAATGGTGTTTGGTGGAAAAGCGAGGGCGGTAGGGTGCAGAGCCCGCGACATGAACAGACGAACAAATCTCAGGAATAAACAAACAGATAATAACCATGGCAATTTGCACGAGCACGAAAAGGGACCCATTTCTTAGGGAGAACATTACCGGGAGCACTTTTCATATGAAACAGCCAGGTCGCACCTGTGTCAAGAAAAAAGGACTTGTGCATCCAAAGCAAGAAGCAGGCACGTGCAGCTAGATGCTACTGCAGGGCAGTGCATTTTCACGGAGGTGTTCTGAGGGCTCGTTTGGATTGGAGGAAAAATTTTCCTTTCCTGCGTTTTTTCTGTGAAATTGAATTGATTACTGTGAAATTCCTGTGCGATTCCTGTGAAATTCCTGCGTTCCAAATGAGGCCTGAAACTGCATGGAAGTGCAGAGAAAATGGACATGTCGAATTGTCGATGTAGAAGATGGGGATGGAGATGACAGCCACAACAACCAACATCAACATTAGGTTTCTGGTACATTTTTTGTTTGTCTGATTGTTCTGAGTTAAGCATGATAAGAACAGCGCAACGCCAAGCCAAGAATAATTAGAGCAACATAAGAAAAGCAACTGCAAAGAATGTGACTTCCTTCCAGAAAGGTTAAGAGGACATTGGCTGGTATGTTTCGTCAGGCTACTAACATAACTAATCACTCAATAAAGCAACCCTTCAAAACGAGGCGTCAGCTGTCATCAAAGAAATTGGTCAAATTGCATAATGAAGAAAGGGGCGGAAATTGCCTAACGATAAATTCGACTCAACATCGCTCGAAAAAAAAAATCGACCTAACATTCATCAATATGGGGTCAATAGCGCCAAACCACACAGCATCTCACCTGTTCATATAGAAGTCACAAG
Source organism: Eragrostis nindensis (assembly GCA_012490785.1). Taxonomy (NCBI): domain Eukaryota; kingdom Viridiplantae; phylum Streptophyta; class Magnoliopsida; order Poales; family Poaceae; genus Eragrostis; species Eragrostis nindensis. The sequence continues at coordinate 1,775,034 of JAAXCT010000049.1, read as the reverse complement.
CCCAAAGGTTGACATACTTAGTTGCAATGTTTCAGTTTCACAGGCAAACAGAAAAGTAATGGCAGCGGGCAGTAAAGATCGAAATGAGATGGCAGTATTCTGTGTTCAAGCAAATATGGTATTGTGCTATCTGCAAATCTCATTTACGTACAGTGGCCGTATATAGACATGTTCCTATGACTATGAGTCCAATCTATGAAAAAATCCAATGGAATGAATGAATGCAACTCTGTAAGATCTTAAATATGTTTTCCACAAATCTCAGAATCAATGTAACTAAAAAAAATGATAGAAACATACCCAATGAAAGCTGAATCTGAGTGAATAGAGGTAACAGTACTATGGTGAATGAAAATACCGCATATCAATTTCATTGCTACAGGGTTGGAATTATTGTTCCTGATTATCAAACTTAACATAGACTTCGAATGGTTCTATATTACCTTTATGGAATCTTTGGGTAAATCAATAAGGGCAAAAAAAAAAAAAACCAACATGGTATCCATCAGACAGTCTTGTACAAGTTGATTATACCACAAGATAACAAAGTAGCAAAACTTCCTTGCAGAAAGAAATTCACAAGCATCTAAATATCTGCTCGGCGTGCTCGCCAACCATGGTGGCTGCAAGACTGCACAGCAGCAACGAGTATTGGACACCAGCAGCTAACCAAGAGGTACTCTCAAAATTTAAGTTCATACACATACATCAGTATAGTTACGGAAAAGCCTGTCACAGGAGCCACTGCCATTGGCTATTCTCTGGGAAAAATATGTACAAGACTCCAGGGCAGAAGGGGTGGCACTACTATGTACAAGACGGCAGCACCTCCCAGCCTTCAATTGCAGCTCAGAAGACAGCAAACAATCGATTATACGTCAACCCCAATCCTCTCCGCAACCTGCAATAGAATGAGAACAAATGTGCAGGTATGAATAAAAGACCACATCCGGAAAACAATGCAGAGTTATATAACAAACTGTTCCTAGATCCTAAATAGGTAATTGATCTCGAATTACCTTATACAAAATTAAGCTTTACAGTCAAATGTTAGATTGCATGCATGAGTCAACAAGAGTGTTTGGCAAAATTTGGTTTGAAATACACAGTGAATGTTGAGCAGAAAAGAAAATGGATAGTTTGATACCTCCTTAAAGGAGTAAACATCACTGCCCCAAAGCCAGGCATCGCAGCCTGCATCCCTAGCTCCCCATACATCATTCCTACGGTCATCACCAATATGCACAGCTTCTTCAGGTTTCACGCCTAACAACTCACATGCCCTCAAGAATATTGTCGGGTTTGGTTTTTCTGCTGCAACCTGTAACCCAAGGATCCAAGTAACAAAGTTCAATACGCAAGATTAACACTAAACAGCAGTTTAATCTCAGACATAAGTTTGGTAAATATCGGAACACGGCTTAGCTTTGGTCAATTCAGAAAAGGAAACTCACCTCAGCAGATACAGCGACGGCATCAAACCAGTGATCACATTTCAGGGCTTGTAAAAGTGGCCGAAGACGAGTGTCAAAGTTGGATACAACAGCTGTTTTTACACCAGCCCTTCTCAGTGCCTGGAAAACACGTCCCGCATCCGGATCGCAGAGATGCCAAGCCTAGCAAACACAACACATTTTGTAAGCCTAACACACATAAACTGAATGAAGAAGGTTTGAAATCATGCTGATTGCACACTTTATATCACCTTTGAAGTTGTGTAGTAATGATAGAGTTCCTCAAAGTACTGTAAATCTGAACAGCCAGTGGAGGAACTGACTATGTATTGCCAAAACGGTCTTCCGTCATTGACGTACCTGGAGATACCCAGGATGAATTAACACAGGAACTTGAGTTGCAATATATGCAGCAGCATGATTTTCAAAAGGAATTTGAATGTAAATATGAGTTCAGGATGCTAAATCACATGCCTAGACGGCTGCAAGGCTCACAGGCTCACGGCTCTTTTTAGAAACAAAACAATCCCAAGAATTCATTCTAGTACATCAGTGTGCAGGCAATACAAACAAACAATGAAAGCACCAGTACTACCTTGGACCACCACCCAAATACGCAGAAAAAAAAAGTGGTTGACAGTTCTTCCGATCAAGATATTTCTCCTGATACTAACACGGAAACGACGTTACACTACTATTTCTGTACTCTTAAATCTGAACCAAATAATATAACTGCATCCTGGCAGCTGGCAGGAACATAAAAGTCAGCATCCTGTATTTTGTCCCTTTTTTAAGCATTGCAACAAACCAACAAAAACTACTTATGCTATTTGAAGTGCATGATGCCAGGGGATGGCACCAGATGAAATTTGGGAGCATTCCTGTTATTGAATCAAGATCTGAAGTAATTCGGAGCATATCATTCTCCAAGGAGTCGACTTTTGTCTTTGCATAAGCATTCTTAACTCACAACATAACTAAAATTCATAGATGTATGTAGCTTCGTTTTATATTCCACATGTCTACACGTTGGATGGAATTATGTTGCCATAAGTCAGCACAGAGAAGCTGGTTCATATATGTGGCATATTAAGCACATGCCAGATATGCAAGTGCTTACGGTACAAATTCCCTCTTGCTTTCTTACAGGGTATCACTTTGAAGCTGATTTTTTTTTCACTAAAAGGCCCAACCTCTGTGAAGTGGACAACTGTTGTTTAACAGCCATTTTTAGTGGAACAGCTCGTTTAAATTGCACAAAAGCACTAGCATATGCTGTATCCACAAACACGCAACAGCGTTATCCAGTCGAATAAAATCACATAATATACCAGTTCAGATGCTACTTCTTCACTGCTGCATGCACAGTTTTCCACAAAAGCATCCTGCAGGAGCATCAAGTTACATGCGCACATATGAAATTGTAGAGCAGCAAAAATTCAGATGCCGTACCTCAGGCGTGATCCTCCCCATGGTCGTGAATAGGCCCGTCGGTACCTATCCAGGATCTCATCCTCTGAGTACTCCACTCCGTATTTTTGGCCGATCGTTCGGTAGACCTGAAGAAACATTTAAACAGGAGATTTCAGAATCCAATCATCTCAAGACCGGATTTTTCTGCAACTCGCAATGGAGGTGGGACCAAACCACACCTACAGCCACAAACTCCTGAAGAACACTAACAGATCTCTCCACATAACAACTCGAAACTACGTGTACACTAGAACGAAACAACTGCAGATCGAATCAACTCCAATCACGCGAGAAGCACTAGAGGCATTCAACTTGCAAAAGCAGCAGCAGCAATCCGCTCCTCACGTCTCGAAATGAGAGAGAAACAAGCGGACGCGAATTGGATGGCGAAGCCGACCTGCGCCATGGGCTCGGTGGGGGCGAGCAGCGTGCCGGCGGCGTCGACGAGGATGGCCTTGTGCGTGATGTCGCCGTAGATGGCGCGGCGGTAGTCGTAGTACTCGCGCGCGCCCATCATCTCCCACCTCGCAACCCCGGCGGGCACCACCCCGGCCTCCGTGACCTCCGCCGCGGCCGTCCCGAGGCGTCGCCTGCCGGCGAGCGCGGGCTGGAGCCTGGCCGCCGCCGCCGCCGCGGAAGAGCGCAGCTGCGCCGCCGCCGCCATTGCTGCCGCCGGGGCGAGGAGAGGAGGAGCGCGTGCGCGTCAGGCGGTGGGTCCCGGCGTCGGACTGCGGTGGCGTCGCCGTGCCGTCGTCCCCAGCGTCGCGCGCCCCGGCCCCGGGTGTGTGTGTGTGTTGGGGACTGAGAACTGGTGGTGGCCGTTTATAGGTGAGGTGGCGGACGGTGATGGCCTTTCGTTTTTGGCACATTTGGCCCTTTCCTTGTGCTTCGTTCGGTAATTCGGTTTCAACCTTCAGACTTGTCTTGTTTCAATCTTCACAATCAGTCCAGAAAAGAACAAAATTTAGTTAAATTTCTTCGAGAATTCCGCCCATCTAAACCATGTTTTTCTTCACTGCATCTGAAGAGTTTTTGTTTTTGAAGTGGCACCTAAACCATGTTTGTTTACATGCGTGTTCAGAGCACCGGTTAACGAAGCACAGCACGACAAGATTAACCAACCCAACTAGGCGTACTCGGCAACTCGGCGCCGGAGCGCGAAGGGGAATCTAGTGCGGCGTTGCTCGTCCTCGTCTATTCAATCAGAGAACTGGGCTGATTCTCAAGTGCTCTCCGGTGTCCAGTTCTGCTTAATCAAAGATATTTTTTTACACGGCGTCAAAGAAAATAATGGAGCGAAGTGGGGGAGCGGTTGGAGCCACATGCGCTGGTGATATTTTAAGCCATTATTTTCACCTTAGTAACGTACTCCCTCTGTCCCAAAATAGATGTCGTTTGACTTTTTTTTGACCGCTCGTCTTATTCAAATTTTTTGCGCAAATCTTATTTATTTTTTTACAGTTTATTTTATCATTGAATATATTTTAATCATGACATATTTGTTTTTATATTTAAATAATTTTTTTGAATAAGACGAAGAGTCAAACATGATGTCCAGTGACAACTATTTAGGGACGGAGGGAGTACTCCGTATGTTCCAATACATGCTCGATGTGATTGTGACAGGAACCGTTTTTGTTTCGGTAAAGCTCGAACAAGCCGCCCACAGAGCCAGTGGCAATGCGTCCTGGACGCCAGCCCTCGTGGTTCTGGACGCACGAGTTTTGGCATGTAGCTTTACGATGCCGAAAGAAAGCTATATAACCTACAGATTCATCATCAACTTTGGATTAGTTAATTTTGAGAATGGTGATGCGAACGAGTATCTTTGGGCGTGTTTGGTCATTGGGTTGGGACTCGGCAGCCCGCGGATTTCGTTCGATTCACTCCCCACCGAATCGTCGCCCCGCGCTGTTGGCGTTACACGCGTGACGCACCGGGTGGGGGGAGGCGAGCGCGTAGTACAGAAACAACGCCATCAGCCTACTCAGCGACCTGTGTTTTTTACCCCGGCTCTTTCAAAAAGACGAGGGAATCGGTTCCCTCTATCTCGCTCGCTTCCGAATTCCCGATGCCGGGATGGATGGGCCAACCAACAAATCCTCGGAAAACAGAAGAGCTGATCGTCCGTCAGGCAGGCTCACGTTCCCAAGAACCATTGCATGATAGGCCTCCGTCACGTATATCCGGGAACAGCACCCCGAGCGTTTGCGCCATACCGCAGCGGTTCACCGGATCACCCGCTCCCCGCCGCGTTTCCGCGCGCCACACCGTCCGCGCCGCGTCGCGGCGGGCCGTGGGCGCGCGGCTCTCGCTCTCGGCGACAAGCTGGCGTGTGGGCAGGGGCGGAAACCGCTGCACATATACGTCGCGTGCCGCGCGCGAGCCCGCGACACGACAGGGTGCGGCTTGTTCGTCTTCTTCTCTTCGTCAAGTTGGGGTGGCGTCCTTTGTCCTCTCACTTTGCTCAGGATACCGTGATCAGCCGGACACCGATCGGAGTTTCAAGGCGGCACGGCCTTGCCGGAACTGGTACATGGAAGCCACATCATATTTCTTCTTTTCAGAGCTTATCTTGTCTCCACCGCGTTCCTGTCAAAGAAACTTCTCGCTCGCTAAACATCACGCCTTTGCGTTCTACTACGACTGAATCCCAGCAAGGGGAACAGTGCACCTGAGTAACTTATCCGCGGCCGGTCGGTCTAGACTGCAACATGCGTGATAGATCTTTCGCATCGGAATCGGGGATCGTGTGGCCGCGACGCGGCGAGCTCTCGCGCTCCCTCCTCTCACTGCACCACCGATGGAATTGACAGCTGAACAGAAGAATGTCTTCCTTTTTCTTTCTTTTTTTTTTGAGCGTCTACTTTTTCTTTCTTTTGCGGGAACAGAAGAGTATCGCATCGTGGGCGTGAATGATGGCCAACTTGTCGACCATCTGACTTGCGCGGGACGGCAGGTGCTCACCCTGACCACATGCGCGCACCGGCGACAGGTACAAGACCTGGAATTATTGGACGCTGTTTTTCCTTTTTTTTTTTTGTAAAGAAGGAATTATTGCGAGCTCGTTACCAGTCGTGCATCGGCGTGTGAGACTCCCATTGCGTGCCCTACTACGGCCAACGACGATCTAGTGTACACTAGTTTGTTTGACACTCGAATTGGATCCTAGCGGGAAAACTTGTAGGCGGCCTCATGGAAACTTGCTCGGTGCTCAAAATTTCTGCAAGGACCTACACATGTTCACTGTGTGGACAGTCTGACCTAGTGCAACATTGCACGCAACACGCTTCAATTCAGAAGAAAAAAATCACCTGCCACTCGAAAGCAGTGGCTGCAAGCGAGCACCGGGACGTGCGGAGCAGGGGCGCGGCGCGGCGGCCGGAGTCGACGTCGCGGCGCGGCTGGACCGTGCGATCAAATTCTTGGACGAAAGAGGCCCGCACTTGTGGATCCGGGCTGTCCAGGATCCGCAGCAGATAGCGAAAGAGACGGCGCCACTGGCGCGACTAGCACGTCACCGGGACATGCCTGTCAAGGACAAGGAGTTGTTGCGCTGGTTCCTGCTTTGTTGGGGGGTAATGATGCTCGTGGTCGTGGATGATCCGGGACCCCGATATTAGCTGCTTGCTTTGCTCGGTCACCTTTCTATCCTGCTAAGATTAGTACGTGTCGATGTTGAGTACATTTTCCAGTTCCTGGCTTGTGGTGAATGGCATCAAGTTGCCCGTCGGATGGGTTGTGAGTTGACAAGGGTGCACGGTCCTTTTCTACATCTATGGATGAGTACTGATAATTGATTGGTATAAACCCATGGAAAACACAGATCCTTAAAGAACGCTTATGAATCATTTGAGACCGACTGATACGAGCATGGCATCAATAATTGTAACATGGGGGGACAGAGGACCAGACCAAACACACATAATGTCTTCGCCTCAGGGGTCAATTAGAGGCAGAACCAGTAGAACAGCAAATACGAGAGAAACCTACAAGGAGAGTTTACATTCCCTGGACAGTTTCTTGGGAGATCAGGGCCAGTCAAGGCTTGGTCAGACAGAATAGACTATACAGTACACATCATGCTACAGCAAAACACGCGTAGGATACATACAGAGGTCCAGTTTGTTACAATCGTTAACAGCACAGGTGCAATCAGAATTATAGGATCTCAAGGTAAGATCATCACTGAGAAAGAGTCGCCACTTGGTCCATGTTACCAGAAGCTGTAGTTGCAAGAGATCAGGGAATGTTGCACCATCACCTTCCTTGTCTGCATAGTTTGACATCAAGGATGTTTCTTTTAGATGATCAAGAGTAGAGACCAATAGTGATGCAAATAGTATGGTGTGCCATATGAACAATGCAACAGCATGTAGCGTTTATGCGAAACAAAATGCAAAGTCAGGTTGATGAGCACAAAGATGAGTGCAAGCACCTTCTACTTGAGCGCCCCACACGTCTAACAGGAGCACTGTCTGCTGAGTCCTCTAAAACAGGGTCTCTGGCTTTCTTTATCCTTGATCGTGACACGCCTGCTTAATACATGAAATAAATGCCTTCAGACACTTGATATGCCTGATGTGCTGTGTTTGAGGGGGGATAAAAGTTTGATGTGCTGTACAGATATCAGAGCAGGAACAATAAGTCACCTTTGCGAACCGTTTGTGCTGGCTGAACCTCTGCGCCATCAGTTTCTGGTTCTGTACAAGTGGTTGATGTCTGACAATTTTCTGTAGAAATATTGTCACCGGATTCTGGCATGTTCTCCTTATCTTCAGTATTGCTATCCACTGATGGATCAACTACATCGCTATTTTCCTCTGTCAAGTTCAGACAAACTGACAAATGAGAAAATGTGTAAGGCAAACTGTCCTACCATCTAGTGCATTGATTGATGAATCATAAACAGCTATTTAGTCCTTAGTCCTTAGCCGTAGAAGAATGGTAAATTTATGTCGCGATCATCACATATTGACATATGAAACACTGATGCGGTTATTAACTGACTGATCCACTTATGTAGCGTAGAGGACAGTGAGAATCAGGACGAAATAAAACTTCTGCTTACCTTCAGCAGAGTTCCCACTGTTCTGACCGGCTTCCTTAGTAACAAGAAATTCATCAAGTGAACCAATTCTCTGTCTGTGTGCCTCAGCATTTTTGGTTGTCGCTTCTTGTTCTTTCTTTTCCTGATGCGCCTTAGTAAGTTTCTCCTCGAATTCCTCAATGCAAACCTTGAGCTCAGGTTTCGCAAACTTCTTACACTGATTCAAGGAAATATCATAGATCAGATATAGAATAGTAATGCTAAGAAATTTAGTCATGCTTTATGAAACAAAGGAAAAGATACACAGCCATCCAGGCTATGCTACCAACCTTTGATATCACACTTCTGAAGTGGTTCATCACAGAATCTTCAGACAGTGCATGCTCAAACATCTTAAAATTGTCGATGAGTTTTTTCAAACCCTTTTCGGTGAAGGTTAACTGAGAAAGGCAATAAGAGATATACTCCCATTGCCTAACATCTGAAACATGCAAATAAGACGTAAAAAATCTCAGAATGAAATAGGTCTGGATATGCATAATTGTCTCGAGAATACAAAAGGACTGAAATGGAAAAGAAGAAAACAGGTGAATGCTCTTGCTAATCTGTAATAGATCTATGTTCTACATAAACAAGCACAACAGTGCAGTATAGGAACAGCTGTTGAGTTACAATATCTAGTTTCAAGAATGTGATTCTTCTAATCTGATCTTGATTCTTCTAATGTTTCTTCTCATGTGATTGTGTGCAAATTCTGTCGCAAACGTGAATGATTTTCTCATTACTTGCAAATGCTGTCACTTTACAACTTCACAAATACATGTCACTTTACAACTTCACAAATACATGTCACTTTCTTACTCTTGCTAGGTAGTATGATGGGGTATTTTTAGACCAAAATTATGCAATCAATACTTCTTCAGCATTTGTGCCTTCATTAAAAGTGACTAGTCACAAACAAATGGGTAGAATTTATTCCATAATTTCTTGAACGCAGGTTATATCAAAAAGTACATTTCTGATGAAGCATAATACCATTTACACCGGCAAATCGATTGCAGAGCTTATCCACAAGAGCTTCCATTTGTTTGTCCTGGGATCACAGTTACATAAGTATATAGTTACTGACAAGTAAATGCCAAGTACACTAAAAGTGTGCAAATAATGACCGAAACATTTTACCTTTTTAATAGAGCTAATTAAGAACTGCATAATGTTGCAAAATGTTTCTTCTTTGAGGTGTTGATTGCACAGTCTGCCCAGGATATCCGGAAGAAGATTATAAATTGGGTTGCTTCCTTCAGAGGCCACCAAGGAAAAAGAATGAAACGTCAGACTCAAACTTGGTAATCATGTTCCACCAATGTTTCTGACACAAACAATCCTACCTTTCTTTGACAACTCGTGAAAGAAGAGTTTTGCAAGGCTTGAGATCCTCTCATCTTCATCTTCTATCCTAACAGCCATTTCATTAATATATCCTTTAACCTGCAAAAAAAAACAAATTGTGTTCAAAAGATCGGAAGTAAAATAGAACAGCGGCAAAAAGAGGAACTTTGTGTGTGTGATTTTGGATGTTCCTGAAAAGAAATAGAGTACTGGCAGGAGAGGAGAAGAGAGAAGGGGAAGAGAGACCTTCATCATATCGTTTAATATAAGATGAGAAATGACCAGCACGGCATTCTTCCTCACAGATCCCGATGGATCACGCAATCGAGCATATATGTACTCTGTCCATGGCTCCATAAGGTTTGGAAAGCGAACTGCTAAATCACCAAGGGCTATAGTGCAATTGGACCGGACAATTTCAGATGGTGCACTTTCAGCGACAGTAAACAGGATCTGAAGATTTGCTTCGCTGAAAGTTGAACACTTGTTAATTGATGCAGTGCTTTCATGAAATGCAGATCAGCCCAAGATATTGAGCAAGTGCAGTCATGTGAAAGAAAAATAACTCACCAGAACTCTGCATCAATAATCATCAGCCTGCAAAGAGCAAGCATTGCAGAAGCTTGTAACTCTGGGAACTGCATCAAAAAACGAAGAAATTGGTAACTGTAAATAGTAGCAAAATACAAATGCTCGTACTAAGAAAATTCTGGAAACCCAGTAGACTATCAACCTTTTGCAACAAAGTCAGATTCCTGCAGAGTTTTGAGAGAAATGGTCCACAATGTCCTATGAGATTTTTTTCAGCAGAACAGCAAACAATCTCCCTTTCTGCCCTTTCAGCAAGGGACTCTATTGCAATATCTACTGTTGCGCCAAGTCCCAGTTCGGCATTTATGCCTTGTGCCTGTTGCAGAATAAGCACAACCAATAACACTCCAGTGATACAATGACGAAGTCAAGCAAATGACAGGTTCAGAAAGGAAGAGAATTAGTAGTAGCAAAAAAGTAAGAATTACCTCCGAACTTTTAGATGCATCTGCATGAATTTCCTCAGTGGTAGGCTCAGATTTGTCATCCTTCCGTTTCTGTTTCTGAATTTTCCTAACGGAATTCTCGATGTAAACCAAATGATTCAGTGCTATGTGACTAACAACAAAGAGAAATCTACCCAGTTTCGAAGGTGGTACTGATGACAGGAAGGTATCATTCTCGGTTTGATCTCCATTTGACACATCCTCCATTCTGGAAACGCTAAATACAGAACTGAGGGACTTCTTCACGATCTCAGCGGCAAAGATTTCTGGTGCAGGGTGCAAGGCATAGATGGTACTTATAGCTTTATCTGCAGCCCCATACCATATTTTCTCAGGAAGTGAGAAGCTTGTTACCAAACCATGCAATGCAGCAAATACTCTACTAGATGTAGTTATCAGTTTCCTCTTGTCTTCTTCTGATAATCTCTGCAGGGCAAGACATGCAGTTCTAGCAAGCAGAGGCTCCTCCTTAGCCCAGCGTCCAAAGCCAATGTCAATAATATCTTGCAAGTGAGAACCCAAAATGCTGGGAGATGACTTTGCAGCCATACAAAGAATTGACAAAGCTCCTCGGCTTTGCACTGGTCTCACTCCACTGATGTTAAAGCAAAAGTAGTCCCAGAGTGCTGATAACTGCAAGAGGTGATAAATCATAAGTATCATTCTCACAAGCTATAGACTCGGCCAAATGGTAATACTTGGAAAAGCTAAGCTTAAGAATTAGATGAGTACAATGGTAGAAGAAAGAAAAGGAGTAAAAGTTTTTTTTAAAAAAAAAAAATCCCTCTTACAAATATGGTTCTTTTCTTAGGTCTATAATTAGGATCTTAAAAATGAAAATCTCACATCAGAGAGTAGGGAATGATGGAAAAGATTATCAGCACAAATATTGATTGTGTTAAAAAACTTTTGCACCAAATCAACTACAATTTTTTATTGCGTTATCTTTTTCTGTTGACTGAGTTATAATTTGATAATTGGGAAAAGAAACCAATATGTGCTGCATTACTTCAGAGCATATGAAGATCCATATGCAGAAATTGTGGAAATGCTTAGCAGCTAGCATTAAAATTATTCCAACTAGAACTATGAATAATCATATTCAAAGCGGTTGCTAAAGCCAATAAGAAAGGGAAAGAAGGTTGCACCGTGCTGGATGAGATTTCTGCTTTTGCTACTAGAGAACTGACTAGGCTCTCCAGAGCAGCAAGGTCACCAATGCTACAATCTATGGCAAGGTTCAATAAACTTTTCGCTGTTTCAGTTGGACTTTTCTTTGTGTATATAGTAATGAATGCACTCTCCACTGCTTCATAAATCGACTTATCCTGAGAAAATACCTGCAAAAGTCAAAGGATCAAGAAATGTTAACAAATACACAAGAACAAAAGCCAGGCAGAATTTTGGGGACATTACCAGAGGTAACATTTTCCTGAGCGCTGCTTCTGATCCTTCAATCTGAAACTGTCTGCATCTCATTAGTAAGAGAATGGTATTTTCAACATCAGAGGCCGACGATGATGCCAATAGCTGGACAAGAGTCGGCATTAACGAAGTTATACACTTAGAAAACCGCAGACCGGCTTCAAGTGATGCAACTAAAGCTCTGATCTGTTCCAAGTTCGTTATGTCGACAATTGTGGCATCATGGTCGTTCTGATCCTGACTAGAAGCTACACAGCTATCACTGATGCTCTCTTCTTGCCCCATGACAACTTCACCAAGCGCAGAATCATTTTCAAGCTCGTCGTTATCTGGATTTGGAGGCTCCATTCCTTGCAATTTCTCCTTGTACTTTTCAAGAGTTGCCTCAAAGGTTGCAGTCCTTAACTGTGGACCAAAAGGGTTGTGTTGCATCATTGTGATGAGAAGTTGTAGTGCTGACTTCCTCACAATTGCACTTTTATCCTCCAATCTACCCGAAGCAACCGACGCCACTTCATTCCACAGGCCAATTGAGATAGAATTTTCTTCACACAACTCTGCCCACACCTGGAGGACACGACTCCTTGTGTATGCAGACACGTCCCTGCAACGCTCCATCAAAATTTCTAGCATAGCCTGCTTACTTCGGAGTCGAGCATTGCTATCTCCCTCAACATCCTTGAAAGCCTTCGCAGCCAGTTTTCCCAAAACCGCAACAAGAGCATTTCTGATCTTGTATGACTCCCCACCAAAGTGAGGTACAAGAACACCAATATTGGTTGACATAAGCTTTGGCAAGCGATCTGCAAGTTCGACAAGGAATCTTCCAACATTATCAGCACCAACACTATCTCTTGCATAATCTTTGGGGTCAGTTCGACCTATTTCCCTGATAAGGGAAATTGCAAGGCTCCCATCACCAAATCTTTTCTCAGCAGCGGCAACTGCTTCTGCGAGATGAGCGACACTAAAATCGAATTTATGGAGCAAATGCAAGACAGATGCACTTATTTGAGAAATCCTCTGATGCCTTGTAGCAATTGTTCCAATTATCCGGCCCAGGCCATTTCTTGTATCCTCATCTTTCAGTACATTTTGGCTCTCCCAGAGAACAAAAGTACACCTGCATATTATCAAGAAAGTAATGTTATTACAAGATATGGGTTACTGTAACACACCTTTTTTTTTAATCCAAACAGGAGGGATCCCCCTGCTGTGTTTTTATTAAAAGTTAGTGCTGTTAGTATTTACAAGTCTTCTGTACAAATTTACAAGCTAGAAAGCAAGGCCGTCATAGCATTGTGATGGAAGGCTTTAATCTACACAAAAGAAGAGAAAAGGCTACTTTAACACAGCATATTCAGTTTACAGAACTTACTTGGAGATAAACGAGAGATACTGTTCATCAGCACCGCCTGGACCAAAAAGGAGCGAAAGGTCAGCTTCAAGAGCATTAGCAATCAGATTCATGATCCTGCCTCTTTGTGCTTCCCAGTTCCAAGCATATACAGGATTCTTCTTTCGACCATGTGCTGTCACCTAAATCCACATGGAAGAAAGAAGTCACTTAGAGAAACAAGACTATAAATAATAAGAATAAAAATCTTTAGCTTCTGCAAGGAAATCACCTTAGATCCTGCGCAGCTCTCAGCAGCAGATTCCTCGGTAAGAACTATGGAAAGGAGAAAGAAGGAGTAGATCTTGAGGGCATTGCGATGTGAGGCAATGCGATCAGTGATTGGGGTAGCATCCGAAGGGGATGACATCGATGCCCGAGAAAGTGAATCTATATTGGGTAGAAGAACACTAAGGTTGGAGCGCAAGGTCTCAACAATGTTAAACTTAAGGCCCGGGGGCAGGCAACTGAAATCACGGACAATAGAATAGATGCCATCGAACACTTCCTGTTCCTCAATGCAGAAGAGTTCCTTATCAGATAGATCAAATGATGCACCTTCAGTTTGAATCAAATAGAGAAAACAGTTAGTTCGTATTTACAAGATCCTTTCGTTCAAACAGTAAGACATTAAACTTGCTCGATGTGTACAAATTTGGTAAAATTATTTTCAATTTCATGATGTAACAAAGTAGAGCAGCCAAACGTTATCAAAAGTAAGAGGATGGCACAGAAATAAGAGGAAAAGACCATAGTAAATCAGGCAATCGTTAATATTGTTGTGGTACTTGCTAACAGTGGAGAGATATGTATGAATAACTAAGTTTAAACTTAGTCTCATTGGCGGAGCTGGCCATGCTTCATGGCATTCATATGAATGCCAAAAATATTAAAAATAGGCTGAATGCAACTTGAAAATCCTGAAAACTATAGAAATTGAGCAAAAATGAGAACCCAGCTTCAAAAATATAGAAAAATGAATGCCCAACCAAAAAATGAATGCCCGGTTGATGAATCTCAGCTCCGCCACTGCTTAGTCTAAGCATTTGAGAAAAATCATATGCTAGTAGTTCGCTATTACTACTTGATGATACCTTTTAGAAAACGAGAAACACTTCATTACTCTACGTGAATCGAATTAAGGTTCTTAATCCCAGCCACATAAGTGCGGTGCAGTAGAAAGCAACAGTAGATCATTGATTTCAACGAAACTGATTGAGAATAAGCTCAAAATGTTCGGTGGAAGTGGCCGCGAGCATCAGTCAGCAGGCTCAATTTTGTAAGCTCAGATTTGTTTGGAAACAGAATCACTAGGGTTACCAACAAAAAACCGTTCCAAGGAATTATATGCACGCAACAATCGAAATGTCAATCCCAACCCCTATTCTAAAGGCTCGAGCGACCCCGAGCCGAAACATGAAATGCGAGCCGGCCAGAGACCCAGGGAAGTGCGGATGGTAGCGGCGGCACGTACCCTTGACGAACTCCTCGAGGTCGGCGGCGCGGAGGGTGGCGATGGCGATGGGGTTCTGCGGCCTGAGAGACGGCTCTTCGTCGCCGTCGGTGTCCCGCTCCAGATCCCGGAGGCTCGAGGGGAATACGAAGTGCGGAGCCATCTGGCGCCCGGCGAACGCCGGCGGACTGGAAGGGGAAGGGGCGGGGGAGAGAGTGCGGAGTGTTTCGAAATGAGGAGCGGGAGGCGTGAAATTTCGTGAGCGAAGCGAATCCTCCACCACCTATGACATGGAGGGCCCACGTGTCAAGCGTAGGCTTCCATTTTCACTAGTGTGAAGTGTAAACCCACTAGTAGATCAATCTTATACTTCTCTCCGTTTGAAAATACTTGTCACTCAAAAAATCACTATAATTGACTACATGTCCTTTTCTTTAAAATATTTCTTAGTTACTTCAAAATTTCATATTGTTTGGTAGGTTTGAGGCACACTACATTAGCATTATATATTTTCAAATATATATAAATATTTTGTAGAAAAAACGTGGAGTCAAAGTTGTTATAGTAATTTTTCGGGTGACAAATATTTCCAAACGGAAGGAAGTACTACTACCCAATAGATCGAGTAGCGATTCTTTGTTGTCATCGCTTAATTCTAGTGCCTAATTCTAGTGAGGTGTTAAACTGGAGATGGCAAACTATCGCTGCTACCGAAAAGTAGAGAACACACGGATTTGACAATGTGCTCGGCTAGATTTCTACAATCATGAAGTATTTAGCTAAAATAGAGAACCACCTCTTGACGGAAAAGCATGATAGCGGGTAAGGCATTATTCAAATTACGGTGTCCATAAAAAGTAGATCAAACGGGTAATGTTAAACTAAATTCTATATTTCACTAACAGGATTAAAACTGAAGCACCAAATATAGTTTTATTTATTCCAAATGGTATAGACTTGGGCGAAATTCATATCGATAAGGTCTAATGTAAACGGATAACATGAACTCGTGTAGATAATTAAATATCATCAAGTAAACTATATGAGGCTATTGCGTTTTACCCCTACTTTGCCTTCTAATTGTGATTTTACCTTTGAAATTTAGGGTTTGTGATTTTACTCTTGAAATTTCAACACGAAGGCAAAGTTTTTGATAGGGGTAAAAACGCAATAAAAATTACGATTTTACCCTAGTAGGGGCAAAAGTCACGGTTCAATTTGAAAAACCAGATGTAAAACCACAAAGTTGAAAAAAGAAGGGTAAAATCACAATTGAGAGTCAAACCATGGGTAAAAACACAATAATCCATAACTATATATACATACAAACAATATAAACAAAATAATTAAATTCTATCGACATGGTACTATTCATCTAATAAGTCTATACATGTGGCTGAAATCTGCGAAAGGGCTTGTAGCCTAGTGGGTACAAGAGCTTCAGTAGCACCTCAGGTTGTGAGTTCGACTTTTAAACGGTGTTGTGCTTTTAGCGGCAAACGAGGTGGCCGGCTGTCGACAGCGATGCGTCAATGATGACTTCCTCAATCTCGAAGAAATAAAGCTGAAATTTAATATTATACAAACAAAATAAATTGATTTCACGTTGATGGAATCGAATTTTCCGCTGCTAAGCTCCATTTTGTAGCTCCATTTTGTAGCCGCCCAAATCCGCGCAACACGAATCGAGTTCATTTTGTAGCCCGCCCAAATCTGCACAACACGAATCGAGAGGTGTCGAGAACTGGAGATAAAGCTTCACGCCATAAAAATCAAGATCTGGCCACGCGTACAATAATCTGCTTGGCAAAAATGCAGGATATTAGGCCAGTCTCAATGGTGACTTTCATTTCACACATTTTTAGAGTGCCATGTCAGATTTAGAGCTATGAAATGGTAAATGAAATGATCTCTCTCAATGCATAATTTCATCTCACAATTTCATAGACAAAACATAGCATTAAATTGTTGCTAGGTGGCACTCAATTGTTGGATGGAATATTTGGCGATGAAAGAAAAGACTCTCAATCCAATTTCATGGCTTTCATTGTGTTAGAAAAAGTGTCACATCCTTTCATGTAGATGAAAGGCTCTTCATCTCTTTCTTATTAAATTTCTTGCCATGTCACTATTTTTGTTGATATGTCATCTAATTAAATATAAATAAAAGACCCATTGAGAATGGCCTTAGTAAATGATTTGTGTCCTCCTGGCTTGACAGGCACAAGGGGCATGTTGGGTTGTGTGCCATCCTCTCCTCGCTAAGTTGTCAGCCGTTAGTATTTTTCCATGCATTACTGTCCATTTAAAGAAAACCACTTTTGGTTCAGCCTTTGCCTTCCATAGGTTGGCAGATAGAAAAGGTATTTGCGCTCCTTGGAATTGGACTCTGTATGCCGAAGCCGTGGTGTAAATTCCATTAGAAGTCCATCTCCATGTGATGATATCCTGAGTGTCCTGCTGCACCTCCACGTTTTGGATCAGAACCCAAAGCTTCACAAATTCCCGCAGCTGTTGTTGTGTCGATATTCTATTTATCGCAACAATCCAATTGTTTTCCGTCAGTTCTCCTGCCACTGTCCTGTTTTTAAAATGAGCCAGCCGGAATGAACTTGGGGCTATGTCCTTTGGTGATTGCCCTTGGAGCCATCTGTCTTTTGTCAGAATAACGCGTTCCTCCCGTCTCCTAAATTGATCACTGTGGATGCTTGGAACAAGGCTTTGTCAGTTTCGTCACAAGGCAAGGTCATTCCCTGCCATGGCTTACCGTCTTTTTTTTTCCCCGGAACTTAGGGATTTTTATTACCCCCTGCTTATAAAGAAGCATGATACTAAGTCAACAGATCACGAACAGTAAAAGAAAAAAAAAGCAAAATAAGAGCCATCTGCACAAGACAGCAACGAAATATGCCATAGCTTACCGTCATTTTCTTTTTTTTTTTGGAACTTAGGGATTTTTATTACCCCCTGCTTATAAAGAAGCATGGTACTTAGTCAACAGATCACGAACAGTAAAGAAAAAGAAAAAAGAACAAAAGCAAAATAAGAGCCATCTGCACAAGACAGCAACAAAATAAGAGTCATTTCGCGTGTGGAGATGGCTTACCGTCATCAGTCCAAGCTAACCACAGCCATCTGTGTCTTAGTTCCAAGTCCATGATTCCCAGTCCGCCTAACCTTTTACCCGGGAGTATCATTTTGATACTTCGTACTATGAACTGGGATGCGAGTGGGTGCCGTAGTAGTCGCAACGGCAAATCTGGAAGGTGCATAAGCTTGGTCGTACGGCTGGACGACCAGTGCATTACCGAATCTGGAACTTTGTGTACGTTTTGCCAAATCATGTTATCTATTTCCTTTTCTGTGTGATTTATTCATCTCGTTTTCATGAACGGGAATATAGTTCGATAACGTAGTATGGTGTGTACAAGTGCATTATCTTTCTACTGGGAAAAAGCTTTCTAGCTTGACAATCTGGCTCTATTCATCTTTGTGGCCGATCAAAGTTTCCCAAGCTTTATTACCTCCACAATTTCTTGCAAACAGCCAAGATACAGATTAATTTAGGGTGTGTTTGGTTTGGTTTTTGTAGGTACTTTTGCTTTTAAAGCTAACAGCCAATCAAAGGCACTGGCTGTGAGAAGATGCTAGCCCAAAAGACCACTTTTGTATAGTTCATGTGCCACAGCACCTCTCGAGCTGCTTTCAGCGGCTGTGAGATGCCAACTTCACGACAACTTCACGAAAATTACCCGCCAGCCATCCGTTATGTAGCGTACCGCTTCGTTTTCTTTCCCTTCGCGTCTCTCCTCCGCCCCCTCCCGTGAGCCCACCCTGCCGCCCGCCCGCTCCGTCATGCTCCAGCCCCGCCGCGAGGTTCGCCGCCCGGTCGCTCCGGCGCGCCGATGACCTGCTCTCTTTTCTCCGGCGACTATCCCTTTCTTTTCTTCGAGCTCCGGTGACCCTCCCTCTCGTATCGGGCGCGGCAGGTGCGGCAGATCCCGCCCGCTCCAGCGCCAGGAGCGGCGGATCCCGGCAGCCTCCTCGCCGGGCCAAGGCAGCCCCGTCTGCACACGCCGTCATCGTCTGCACGGGCAGGCGGAAGAGCACCCATGGCCATCTTTTCCCAGGCGTCGGAAGGAGGAAATTAACTGTGACAAACTGCATCAGGGAAAGGTTCACTAGCGTCGCGAGAAGCTGCGGAAACGGAAGGAGGAAGAAACAGGGAGGTGCGCGACCGAGTTGCGTAGCTCGAGGTGCGATGAATCGATGATCGACTCACCGGAGAGGGAGAATTTCACGGAGAGGTTGAGGGTGGTCCATCGCCGGCCATGGAGAATAAAACGAGTCGATCTCGGCCTTCACTGCGAAAGGGAGGGAGTGGTGGCCATGTGAGCCTCCGAAGCTTCCTAGGGAATCGATTTGCGGTGGAGGTTGGGGCAGGAACGCTGCACAGCAGCAGCTCGGCGTGAGCTTGTGCAGGGCGGCAATAGAGGATGTTTGCACAGTACAGAAAACAGGGAAGCAGAGAGAGGCTGGTTGGTGGGTCCCACACGTCCTATATTTAGAATAAATTCAACGCTGCTCTCTTTTTTGCTTCTAAACACTAGTCTCACGGCTTGAAAATTTTTGTGAATTTTTGAGGGGACTGGTCAGCTAAGGATGAGCAAGTTTTGTTATTGCAAGATTTTCAGACTGAAAATCTTTTTGAATTATAATTCCTGGAAAACAGGAAACATTTTCTTGAACTGAAAATTAATTTTTCCCCCTTGGAAGAACCAAATGTTAATGGTTGATGTAGCACTTAAAAAAAATAAAATTCCCTTTTTAAAATGATCAAAGATCACAATAGATTTTTCACAGCCACAACTATTTTAACCAAACGGCTTTCAATTTTTTTACAGCTCACAGCCTACAGCTGCTTTTTCTACAGCTCACAGCTCACAGCAGCTTTTTCACGGCCACAGCACAACAAAACACATTACACACGATGCATAGTATCACACTTGTACCAGGCCTTCGCACTGAAAGAGGACACAGCGTGTCGCTCCTCACTTTTCACTCCCCGCCAGTGCCAGCAACATGCTTCTGTAACTGAAGGAGGTGTCGCCGGCGACGTCGCCGATAACACTGCTCTCGTACCTCGCCTTGTACTCCTCCTTGATCTGCTTCATATCGATCTCTGCCCGCGACACGATCACCCTGGTAAGCATGTCCTCGTACGTCCCCAGCCCCAAGACCGAGTGCCTGATGACCTGAAGAAACCACACGTCACGATTAAACGTACACGATCTGTTTGTTGAGCTGCATTTGTGCTATCTACGCACACACCTCTGCGAAGTGCTTTTCAGGTGATGTTAGGCACCAGACGGCGCTCTTCAGCATCCTGGCGAACTGGCCTTTGCAGTGGCTGTTTATATCCTGATATATAGAACACAAAATTTGATCATCTCAACATGTGAACAATCTTTCGTCTTGGAAGGTTTCCCTACATGCCAAGCTGCTACATTTCGTCAAATCCCATCGTACCTCGACGATGTCCGTTCCATATTCCTCCTTGTAGCACTGAAACGTCGCTGTGAGCTGAGACTTGCTCCGAGTACTGATGATCCGTGCAACCTCATTTCCGTGCAGCTGCTTCTCTCTGATCGCTTCCGACAACCGAGCCGCCTCCAGCTTCGCGACGTCCATGTCGACGTGCTCTCCGGCGTAGCGGTAGGAGCTGACGAGGCTCACCAGCATCTGCGCAAGACAGCAACGAATTAATTATACCTCCTGCTTTTTCTGAAGTCTGAACATTCCAAAATGCAGTACGTTGGTAGTTTCAGACAGGCGCTTGACAAATTACTGTACCTTCTTGAGAGGCTCCCGGAGAGCACGAGAAGACGCGACGTCCTCCTCGACGGAGCAGCTGAACAGGTCGCGGTAGAAGTTCCTGACGGCCATGAGATGATCCGGGGTGGAAGCGCAGGACACCTCGATCAGCACAAGTACGTAGTTCTCATCCTTCTGCCTCTTCAGCGCCTCGTGCACCAGGTTCGCGTCCCTCTCGGCCGGATCCATGGTCCACAGGAGCATCGCTTTCTGAACCAAGAAACGAAACGCATCAGAGAATTCTCTGCGTCGAAAAGCTTAATTAACGTAACCGCGATCGAATCGCAGGCAGGCATGCGGGCTGTGCGAGTACCCAGAAATCGACGGAGAGCTTGCAGTGCCGGGAGAACCTGTCGCGGAAGCAGCTGAGCAGGTGCTCCCTGTAGAGGAAGACGTAGGCCCGGCGTATCGCCGCCCGCTGCGCCGCCGTGCGCCGGCACAGGATCTCGATCAGGGCGCCCTTGTCCGCTCGCCATCCTGCAGCAATCAACGTGAGGCCGTCTCTGGTCAGTTGCAACTTGCAATGCAGCAACGAAATGAAACTGACGAGAATTAAAACGATGGAATGTGCATGAGGCTGGGATTGCAAGCCATGGCTGGCAGCAACTGCAAGCACGAAGCATTGCCTTGGAGCGCCTTCTTCAGGCTCTCGGCGTCGTCGGAGGGGGTCGGCACGGGGCTTGGGACGGTGACGGTGGACATGCTGCCTGATCGTTGAGCGGCAGTGGTGGTGAAACTGAGAATATGGCACGAGCAGCAGAGGTTTTGTATAGCAGGACGGGCGGCCGGGAGAGCATGGGAGCTGCAAATTAAAAGCAGAGCAAAACGACGGTGTTCTAAAGCCAATTTGGAATAAGAATGTTGTACAGATCATAAAGTTGAGTACATCTCAGTTACTTTATTAATTCATCATCTGGAGATTTATTATATCGGATCTAATATTGCACGCGTAAGATCTCGTTCCTTATGCATTAAGTTTTCTCGCATTTTTAAACTTAGTTTATAGTTCATACGAAGGCATGTAGCACAATGGCACAGATGTATACTCTATACGGCCCACGAGAGTCACAGTGAGTAATGGGAACAATAATTTCTTAAGTAGCAATCGACAAAGTGGAAATGTATTTAGTATAAGAAAATGCAGCTCAAAGCAGTCAGAAGGTGGAGCAAAAGCTCTCTCAATTTCCCTTTTCACCTTTTTTCTGGGTTCTGAATTCTGAAAGCATCCACTCTTAAAAAGTCTGAAAGCATTCAGCATTCACCAACCAAATTCCATATGGGCTTGGTCTGGCCTGCCTGATGTCTGGGCTAAGAAATTCTTTCGGCCTAGCGTCACTAGAAGTATGGGCCGATATATGAGAACGACGGAGGCGACGTGGCCACTACTTCTAAGGCGGCTGCTGTCCGCGTGGACATGGCCGGCCCGGCAGCCTCAACCAATGGCGGCATTTGACAGGTGGGTCCCACAGAAGGGGGGAAAATCTGAATCGCGACGTGAAGATTTCCCGTGCTCTTGCCGCCGTTCTCGACCTACCCCATTTCCGGAGGGTAGAGGAGAGGGGGGATTAGGGGGGGTCAGAAATGGTGAAGCGCCGGCGCTCGGCCGCGCCGGCGGGGGAGGAGCTGGTCTCGTTTGTGAACAGTTTGGATGACGGGTGCCTCATGCACATATTCAGCTTCCTCAGCCCAATCCCAGGTTCGATTCGCTCCTAATCTCATGCTTCCAAGCCTGCCTAGGATAAATAGTCGAGTAGCTAATCCGTAACTGTTGGGAATTCAAGTTACTTTCCTAATTTGTTTGAGGAATTGGGCGGACGTCAGAGGGGAAGAAAGATTGGTTAAAATCCCGTGTTGACCTGTTTCTCGTGTTTAACAAGATTGGGTGTCGGGAAGATCTATTGATCTGGATAGTAACTTTTTCCTTTCGGCGACCATAGCTGAATAGTAACTTGATGCTTCCAGGCTCAAAAATTATGCGGGGTTGAGGAAGTTTTATTTCCCTGTGTTGCCCCCCTTAAATCGATGTGTATTATGCCTCCAGTTCGATGCAATTATGCGGTTGCCGTGCGATTATGGGCAAAGTATGAGGGTGGCAATATATTTCACATGGTTCGGTTGTTATCGCTTTTTAAACAGATAATATGGTGTATTTCCCTTGTTGTGCAACCTGGTATAATGTGGTAGCGAATATAGTTCCGTAGAGAACGAGGGTACATAGGCACATAGCTATCTAAGCTGGTACTTTCATATTAGCTGCTACCTATTTATGTCAAAATTGAGGAAAATTTAATTGATGTTCCTCTTGCCGCATGGTGTCATAGTGTCTGATTCTTGTGAAATAAAGCTAATCACTTATTTATGTATTCTCAAAAGGAGTTTAAACAGTTGCTACTTGCTATAGCACTAGTAAGATGGAAATTTTGTATGTCTGAAACTACAGTGATTCCAACCATAACATGTTCGAGCCTTGATACGACTTTACCTCTTTTGTTTGTTGTGGCGATCCTTTTATTTTGATTCTCTGTCACTGCTGATCTGCTTTTAAGATGGAACTTCGTTTTAGCAATTTCATTTTGACCTGCAGATAGGTATAACACCGCCCTCGTTTGCCACAGATGGCGCTTCCTTGCATGCCACCCTCGGCTGTGGTTGCGTGTTGAGAGGCCAATAAGAGATGTGATGGAGCCTGGAGTATATCCAAGTCTTGATGCCGCTGTGTCCGCTGCTAGGTTTTTTTTCTTTCTCTGGATTCTCATTTTGAGTACGGGAGTTAATGGCTAATCTCCACTCACCATGTTGAAGGCCCGGTGACACAATTTTTATTGCTTCTGGTGGTACCCATATTGCACGTAACATCCAAATAAAGAAGCCTATCTGCATCGTAAGTTTTGCCTTCCATGTTGCTGACTCCTGAAGATGTTTATAGAGATTTGGTCTGATGAATGCTTCATGCTTTCTGCACCAACTTTTTTCCTTCTTCTATCGGTGCAACTATGAAACTGTCATTCCATCAGATTGGCGGGGGTGAACTTCCTGACGACACTGTATTAACCTGTTCGAGGGGCTCCGACAAGTGAGTTCCTTTTTCTTTGTTTATCGTACTTGTGCCTTTTGCTGTTTCTCCTTGCCTTCCGCTGCTGCTGCTTCCTTTCATTTTGATGGATCAATGATTTGTTCTGTCATATTTCTCAAAGTCATCTAGGCTAGAAATTATTTGAGATGCCCACTTCTTTAAACTTCCTCTTCATTTGAAAGATTTTCATGTCCAGTAGATTTACATTAGCAGCGTGAAGACTAAGTTTGTTTTATTCTAAGTACTGCTGCCTGTTAGTACAACTGACTCTGTACATTCATGAGTCATGTGGCGCAGTGGTATAAAGAAAAATAACTAGCTATGTGTTTCTTAAGGTTATTGTTTGTCTATGTTGGATTATGTCTGCCTGATAATTGGGGGAAGTACTCTCCGTAGTCTAGAGTTTCCTGTCTGTTTCCATAGACTGAGGTGATAGTATCAACTTGGATCACGCTAACTGTTATATGGTTTCAATTATCTTACCACTTTTTTTATACGCCATCTCAGTTATGTTTTTTTTGCCTATTATACTAGTGCGCTGGAGCTTCTCTCGACTTGCAAGATTGCGAATTTGACCATTAGAGCGGAACTTGGATGCTGCTTGCTCCACAGAAGTGGGAAATTGACAATAGAGGAGTGTTTGCTGCAGTGTGAGCAAAACCCTCTGGATTATCTGTCCTTTCCCATAATCAGCACGGCAATTGAGTATGATTCACTCCCATCCCTTAAGGAGCGAGGACATGGCGTAACTGTTGTTTGCACCCGTATTGAAGGGGGTGCGAAAGCTGTCAGGACTAACGGAACACTGGCACTGCAGCATGTGCGAACCATCTATTCCCGCAGCTCTGTTTTCTTCTGGTTCGAAGTAGGAGAAGGAACGCCTGTAAACTAGTAGCAATAAGCTCGTGTATTGTATTATTGTATCTGTATCATCCTAGTGCTTGGTAAGTTCATGTCTGTCTCATGTTTGTTGTAACTTATGATCAACTTCTTACCTTTGGACTTCGGATCAACAAAGAATATGCTACTATTTGGGAGTTAGTGTTATGTATAAATGGACAGTTGTCATACAGGGCGGTTCAGGTTATTGAATTGCCGTTTGTGTCGTGTCTTGCTCGTTAGATTGTCATTTGAACCAAGGACAAATGAAGGGGATCATTATTATGGTTTTACGCTGTTGATTCTGCATTTTTTGTGTTGTTGAAGCGAAAAATCAGGTACTGGATGCACTTAAGATTTTACAATGGAAGTTCTATTGATCTTTAGGTGTACTGTACATGTTGGTTTTAGGTGGTGGGGATTTCGTTGGGACAATGGTAGCAGCACATTGCGTTTTCCATGTCTGAAGCAGTAGCAATTGAATTTGATTAGATGTACTATAACAACGTAAATGCATAATTACTCAGGTTGTACACGGCGATCGCCGGCCGCTGTCCTTTTCCCGGTACTGGAGGGATCGTAATGGTAAGTCTGCGTACGACAGGTGAAAGAGAAGTGCCTGAATTTCAGCTGGTAACTTGCAGTTGTGCGCTGTAATTTCAGCTTGTTACTGCATGCTCGAAGGCAAGTAACAAGGGCTCAGTGGTGGATCCATTCTTGTTAGCCGTGCCCTTTAATAGAGAAACTTGCGGTGAGGTTGACACTATCGATTCAAACAAGTTGCTAACGGTTGTATCAGACCACTGGATCAGTAATGTTTACACTTTCACGTGTGTACAGCTCTGGCAAAATAACTACATATGATCCGTTCTTCTTGTTTCATTCTGGAACGGCAGTGGTTGACAGGGCAATTCAAATACCCCTTTGACAGTTTTTCCCTTTCCCCTTTTCAGGCTCCGGATGTGCCCTCTGCCAGGCCCTTGTCGCCAAAGCTGAACTTCCACTTTTTCACCATTCAAAAACATACGCTTCACATTTCGAAAGATATACGTACTCAAGCACTGCAGATATACGTATCTTCTTAGAGTAGTACGTAGTAATCTAAGAAGATACTGCCGGTAAAAGGTGCAGAAAATAGCTTCAGCATGTTCTTAAAGCATCCATAGAAAGGAGTAAATCAATCTACCGTCGATTGCTGCATGACCTGCATCAAGAAGGCCCACACCTAAGGCCCCACCGCCCCACATGGCCACGAGTATGATGAACACAGTAATGGCCAAAGTAAAAAAGACTTGCGTTAATTACAAAGCCCTACCTCCAAACCCCGAGGAGAGGGGGAAAAAAACGACACCCATAACTTTCTCTGAGAACTCGGGGACAGGGAGAGGCTTTAATTCGAACGCTCTTGCCTCCTCCTCTGGTCCTCCCTCGAGCGCTTCAACGCAGCGGCATCAAGCCACTGCGCAACCGCCGGAGATTGAATCCTCCGCTCTGGCGTCCCTCTTCGATAGCGCGTCTCGCCTGAGGTGATGCGTTGTTCTTGCTTTCTCTGGATTGTTGTTCTCTAGTGAGGGTTTGAGGAAAGATTGGATTTTTGGTGGGGAGGGATCTTGAGATGATTCTGGGGATCCTGGTTAGGTTCAAATGCGGGCGCGAGGTGAGGAGCGCGGGTGTTGGCGCGCTCGTTGTGGTTGCTTGTTACCGTGTTTGCTCAATTTTGAGAATTTTGCGGCTTGAGGACTGATCGGAGTATAATGTGTCTATTTTCTTGGTTAAAATTTTGTATGTCCTGGTTAGTGTGTTGTGAATAGGAGAAAATATATATCGCAAGCTATGGGTGATTATCATTACATTCTCTGGATCTCTTGGCGGCGCTTGTCAGACGCTTTGTTGTTGTTGTCCATTTTCTTCTTTGACAGTAACACTATGATTTGTATTGGTGTGGTACTCTTTTTTTTTAAAAAAAATAGTTTTAAAAGACTGATCCTGCTGCACTCTTCCCTTTTTGTTGCTTTGTTAGGCATTTTAAAACTTGCGATGCTGTCAGTCATGTAAGATCAATAGATCATGATTGTTCGATTGTCTACAATTTTTGATAGGACCTAACCAGCTAGGTCCATGTTAACTTTGTTTCCTTCCTAAAGAAATCTTTTGTTTCTAGTCATGATGTGCTCATTTTGTAATTGGTTTGTGCCTATATTTATGGCACCATGTTGCCATAATTTAGGTTGGTCCACTGTTTCTGAATTCCTGCGGCCGAAATTCAGAGTTTCTGCAAACTGTCAGTAAGTAATTATGAGGGATCCTGTGTGTTTCTTCAGATTATTTTCCATGAGGATGAAACGGACCATATATGTTGAACTGCCTTTCTTGTTTGGGCGGTTCATTGTCACTGTAAGTAGCTGCCGGCCATCTACATTTGGAGCAATACAAGGGGTAGTGGAAGTTGATGAGAGTGCCATCCCTTTACCCTCCATGTTCTACCACTCCATCTTTTGCTTCACCAACTTTCCCCATTTACATCTTTGATTCCTTCAGAACTGCAGGCTTCTTTCTCCTTCCAGTGAATGAATGGGGCCTAGATGAGCTGACAAACAAAGCTTTATTGTTCATTGCTACATTTGAGAAATGCTAGTTATACAGTTTCTTTGAGAATTGCCAGTGATACAGTTTCTTCGAGAAATGTTTTCTCTTCAGCAAAACATGGGTTTAGCTAGTACCTGCAATAAAAAGTTGATTCAAGTATTGAAACTGCAGGTAAATAATTGTCTGGAAAATTTAAACTGGGCGCGCGCTAAGTGTCTGTATGTTTTCCTTTTTGTTAAATTGTCACTTGGAAGCCATGTGCATATACAGGTAGCTTCGGACATTTCTGTGTGAAGTAACAGATCTTAGGCACTATTTGGAGTGCATGAACTATTCTTTTAGAATTCCTGCTTTTGGATGGGTCATAACCCTGAAGCTTCATGTAAATTCCAAGAACATGCATTCTCATGATTACGTGTTTTCAAAAGAATGTGAGGTAGTTTGATTCGGGAATGATTATTTCCATGTTACAAAACTATGACTGCAATCTTTATTATATTCATGGTTTTACAATGATTAAATCTGCTTCTAACTTCTTTGATCTTTCGTATTACTTGTGTGCCTAACTAACTGTTTCTTCCTCTCTTTTTCATCCAAGTAGGATCCTGTATCTATAGGATTGCCATGGCATCAGTTACTTATATTGATGACAGCCATGCTGAGGTTATTGATCCTCCAAAGAATGAGGAGATGTTGGATGTCACTGAACTTATTGGTGATCATATCCAGCATTCACCAAAACCAAATGTGACAAGCTATGGTAATGTGCGTGAGCTGCTGGAATGCCCTGTGTGTTTGAGTGCCATGTATCCTCCAATTCATCAGGTACAACTTCTCACTGAACTTCATGTAGTTAAAGAACCTACCTGCAATCTTCAGTCCTTGTGCTAGATATTGACTGCAATCTGTACGGCAATATATATGAACACTGGGAGTGTTTCCCGTTCTAGTTTAGGCATATTGTATGCTGTTTATATTTTCTCGATAGGCTTCCTCTTATACTGAACTGAGCAGCATATTCATAAAGCCAAAAAAAGCAAATTCAATTTGTGTGCATAGTATTTAACAGTGCTTTCACATGTGGTTGTGCAGTGCTCCAACGGACATACTCTGTGTTCTGGATGCAAGCCAAGGGTTCATAATCGCTGCCCAACATGCAGGCATGAACTGGGTAACATAAGATGCCTTGCTCTAGAGAAGGTGGCTGCATCGTTGGAGCTTCCATGCAAGTACCAGAACTTTGGGTGCTTGGGCATATACCCTTACTATTGCAAGCTGAAACATGAATCACAATGCCAGTACAGACCATATACTTGTCCATATGCTGGATCCGAGTGCACAGTTGCTGGTGACATTGCATATCTAGTAAATCACTTGAAAGATGACCATAAGGTTGACATGCACAATGGAAGCACTTTCAATCATCGTTATGTCAAATCAAATCCTCATGAAGTTGAAAATGCCACCTGGATGCTCACGGTAAGGCTCATCAGTTTATATGCTTCATGATCGTAGCATAATATTCATGTTTTTATATTTGTTTCGTGTGTACTGATCGACCTCAATATTAGTTATAAGTTAATGTCTCTAGGATGTTGTTTTCTGGTACATGAAATTCTTATTGACCTGAATCTCTGGGTATACGTAAATTCCGATTGTGGTGATTATCGACACTAAGTTCCAGTTTCTTTTTTTTAATTGTTAACCAAGTGCACATCTATCAGTACTACTAGTCATTGTACTCGCTGCTAGAAAATGTGCATGCTTTGCCATCATCAGCTCTACCCGTCATGATATTCACTAGTCACAAAAAGTGAATACTTGCCATCATAAGCTCTATCACTTTTGTGTAAAGTAGGATACGATTATACTATCTTTTCAAGGCCATCTTTGTGTTTCCAGTGGAAATCAGTATGGTGTAGCTAACTGTAGAGCCATCCTCCAGGTTTTCAGCTGCTTTGGCCAGTACTTCTGTCTGCACTTCGAGGCATTCCAGCTGGGCATGGCTCCCGTGTACATCGCCTTCCTCCGGTTCATGGGAGACGACGCTGAAGCGAAGAACTACAGCTACAGCCTCGAGGTCGGAGGCTGTGGCCGCAAGATGACATGGCAAGGCGTCCCTCGAAGCATCAGAGACAGCCACAGGAAAGTCCGGGACAGCTACGACGGGCTCATCATCCAGCGGAACATGGCCTTGTTCTTCTCCGGCGGCGACAGGAAGGAGCTCAAGCTGCGGGTCACTGGGAGGATCTGGAAGGAGCAGTGAACTGCGGCAACCAAATGCAATCGCTCCCATCTGTGCCCACGAAGCATGGTTCGACGATGAACCATAAACTACTAATTCGTTAGCTGCCAGAACTTAGGACTCGGCGGTGATCTTGTAGGCCGTGTTAGCTGGTAGTTCAGATTCGTTATGTTCGGATTAATTGTTACCGTGTGGTGCTGATGTAGGACCAAAGGCAAATCTCTTCTTTGCTTGAACCTCTCAAGAGTTGGATCACGGCGCCACAATAGGCGACTGTTGATGGCGACTCGTGAATGTAAATGATGTTCCTCGGCTCCTCTATGTATGGTGAGAATCGATCAGTTCTATGCCAGACCACCACTGTTTCTGAATTGTGGAGATGTGCAAGCGCTGATATATCTGCACCAGCTGGCTGATAGTCATGTTCTTGGATAACACAAAAGAGAATGCGATGCATTCATGCTGACGAGATTTGAGGCTAAATCACCCAAGACTAATTTTCTGATTCACGTATTTTTTTTTTTTAAAGGAGGTTCCTATCTCTGTCTTGTCAAGTAAACTTGCAGCTGTAATAACTGAATGCGGAATGCGCATGTTATGTGAGATTCATTCATCACACTCTGGGCAATCTGGATCTGGAATGCAGATGCTGAGCCTGACTGAGGTTGGAACATTTGACTCGTGGCTTCTCGAGCGCCATGTCCTCATTGGAGAATGGAGGCCAAAAGCAGAGCCTCCCGGCAACTGAACTGGGAGCACTTGTCATGATCATTTTACGGGACCGCGTGTGTAGTGCAGGTTCGGATTCCAGCAGACTCCCTGAGCCGTCGCATTCCTGTCCCGGGAAACGAAGGCAGAATTTTATTGGTTTTACGCCTGCTCCACGAGGCGGATCCCGGGCGCGCGCGCGCTCGTCTTCCGGCTGCTCCGCTCCAGTGGCCAAATGGGTGGCCGCCGCCAAGCTCACGCCACCACTCCGCGCCGATTTCAATGGTAACCGGCGAGTCTCGCCACACCACGCCGCGCCGCTCGACGAGTGAGGCGACTACTGAGAACGCGCCGGCCGCGCGGCTGAACGAAACGAGAACGCCGAGGCAGGCGCGTGAGCGGATGAACCGTTGCCCGTTGGACGGGCGGGCAGGCTGCGGGACGGTGGAGTACTGGAGTGCGGTGGCGAAGTGCGCCCGCCGGTGCATGGCGCGGCGAGTGGAGAACACTTCGCCGGCGGCCGGTGGCCGCTCGCCGGCTGCAGTTTTCTATCGGACAGTCAGAACGCGCTCCCGGCTCCCGACCTGCGAAACTTTCTGCCCTGCACGACCGTACTACGGGCCGGTTCGGATTCGCATATCATCAGCATAAATCTTCCGATCCTCGGGACAGGGAAATCCGCGTCAGACCGGGATGGCGTACGCAACAAATGGTGACTGGTTATTGAAATGCAGTAGTTGTTGCACATAACACGCGAATTAATCTGCCTGAGTATTGTTCTTCGACATTAGACGATGCACGTGCGATTAAACTAGCCAAACAGACACACGGTGCAACCGTCAATATCAGCATACGTCGTGCCAGATAGCTGAAAACAATGGTCCAGAGTAATAATATAACGAGACACAGACTGCAATTTCAAACCGGCTGTGGAGCGTTTTCAGAAGAAAAAGCCCTTTTTGTTATCGACAAATTCTACAACAATTATATGTAACTGAACCGTGGATGTTATCAGAAGCTGTTTTTGTTCCAATCCTTTTCTTTCTCCTTTCTTATCAAGTAAGGAGAACTATATTGATTAAAGAAAACTCCAACCTGGAACAGCTGATAGTCGAAAAACAAAATATCTGTCGGAGTAAGACCTCTATTGGAAACATGAAAGGAAAAGAAAAAAACAGAGACGTGCTTCATCTGTATGAGAGATGTGCCAGAATTTACCTTGTTCAGTTTCAGTGGAGAACTAATCAGGGGACACGCACATTTCTAGTACTGAACAAAATAACCAGGTAACTCATGTTGTAACAAACACTCCATTTGCAGTACAACAAGGTAGTAACTCATTTTGCACCAAGCATTCCACCTTTTTCAGAATTAGTTAATGCGACTACATAGGTATGTCAGAAATATGTAAAAGACACAATGACCTTGTAGCTGAATAAGCATGAATCAAAAGGTTATTCTGAACCAATTGAGTAAATAATCCCTAATGACTTTATGTTGGCCTTGTGGCCGCAAAGTTGCATTCAAGATTATTGCTCTTCCATAAAGAAACCAAAAGCTGTTCAAGTTAGAATACAGTTAGGACACCATGATGACAGTTAAGGAGCTTTATGCTAGTTGTACAAAGGGAGATTTAAGTAAGTACAATTGGATCATTTCAAGGTCACAATGGTTTGAGTTGCTCACTCGCACGAATGTATAACCCATCTACTATTGAGAACATTACCTAAAGAAAAAAAAATCTCCTATTCAGAAAAATCGCGAAATAGTTGCACCAGAAGGAAGCCAGCAAAGGAGGAATTCCACAAGAAACGAGGCAGTGATCACTCCAAACTTGACTATTTACATTAATTGGAACTAATAGCAGCGTCAATCTTCCAAATATTACATACATATACATACAATCCCGTTTCTTATTCTCAAATCGCCATCACCATATGGCAATTTTGAAGCAAGGAGTCAAGAACAATATGTTCTTCATTTCTTCTCCTTGAGCAGCGAATCCAATACCCCAAATGATCGGACACGCATGCACAAATCCCACGCCAAGAAAACCAAAGGCCTCTCTCTCAGTTTTTTTTTCTTTTGATTCAACGATTAGCAGGACGGATGGAATCGGAAAGATCACATCTTTGGCGATCAAGAACAGCAATTAACGCAGCGTACCAATCCGTTCTCATTACACTCGACGCAGCGGAGGACGCGATCTTCCTCCTCGTCGTAAACCTTGCGGCTGCCGCCGCAGCCGGCGCAGGGGACGAACCGGACGCTGCCGCAGGCGTCGCAGACGAAGGCCGGGTCCTGGCCGGCGGCGCCGTCGAGGAGCCGCCGTAGCTGTCCGGTCTCGTTCAGCTGCCGGACCTCGTCCGCGCCGCCGACGAGGCGGCCCCCGATGAACAGCTGCGGGAGCGCGAAGGCGCGGCCGCGCGCGGAGAGCAGGGCCTGGAGCTCCCGCCGGAACGCGGCGTCCATGGACACGTCCCGCTCGTCGATGGCGACGCGGAACCCGCGCAGGATGGCGCGCACCGCGGAGCAGTCCGTGAACGTGCGCCGCACCCCGCGCAGCGACGTCGTGTAGAGCACCACCGCCTGCGGCCGCACGCGGGCCTCGTCGTGGTGCCGCCGCCACTGCTTGCCCGCCGCCGCCGGCCGGTGCCCGTGGTGGTGGCTGTACGTCAGCGACCGCGTGAACTGGAACGGCTTCTTGGCGCAGCTCCCGGCGCCGCGAGCCGTCACGCCGCAGTCGTCTTCCATCTCACGCTGCCGGGCGCAGCCGGGAGCCGCCCGCCGCCGTAGGAGAGGGTGAGGTCAGGTTCTTGGCGGTTACCCGGAGACGAGGAAAGGGAAGGAAGAAAGCGAGTTGGGGAAGCAAGCAAAGCAGGAAATGGAATTGGTTGCGGTGGAAGGTTTCAGAGCCGTATATATATTTTCTTGTGGTGCTGCCAATTTTGACGGTGTTCTTGACCTCAGCTCTTGTTCGTTAAGAGTATTTTTCTGGGTGCTGGACCTGGTCTAGGGGTAAGAATTAGGCAAAGGTTAATGGTGTTAGAGTAGTTATTAACCACTACCAGTACTAGAATAGTTTTTTAGGGTAATTAGTTACGGTTAATTATTCTCTTGGTTGGCAGCTGTACACAGTTTCAGAGTTAGAATAGGAAAAATACCTAATAGCCCTGCTCTGTTCGTGGCTTTGTTTTGAAGCATTAGTTTCTTTGGTTGTTAATCGGAGTGGGGTTTGGGTGTTAAGAGCTGGACCCGTTATGGCTTTTGTGTGTGTAGTGGGCGGGCGTGACTTGTACAAATGGATTTTAGGAAGGTTCCTGAACGTGTCACGCTTCAGCTTGAACGTGAGGCCGCCCTTTTCTTCATCATTTCTTTTTGTGATTTACTTTTACTTTCTGTGAATCACGTTTTATTGCTGACGACGAAGAACAT
Source organism: Eragrostis nindensis (assembly GCA_012490785.1). Lineage (NCBI taxonomy): Eukaryota > Viridiplantae > Streptophyta > Magnoliopsida > Poales > Poaceae > Eragrostis > Eragrostis nindensis. The sequence continues at coordinate 1,741,557 of JAAXCT010000049.1, read as the reverse complement.
GGCTCACAGAACCTCGTCTGAATGATGAAATCTAACGACGTTTGGAGAAGGACCTCTAATTGGAGATATCATTTCACTGGAAGACTTCGACAGTGTGCAATTATGTATGGTCTCCCAGGCTGAACGATATCCGGAAATGCCATCAGGACCATTGCGGATGACAACTCTCAATTTGCAGTGGTGCAAGCGATTTGTGTATACAGCTTGAGGAACATAACATCCCGGCATCCCCACGCGGTATAGCAAATTGGAGCATATGACCTGTACATACAACATGGTCCTGGATCATGGGCTAACATGAATCCATGCGATTTTTCAGTTCTCTGTTTTTTATTTGGACCCCAAGTCATCTGGCATCCTAGCTGTCCTCTACAAATGCCATTCCATGATCGATTAATGCGTTGCTCTTTAGTACTAGTAACATGGATTTGATGGTACATCGCTGGTAGTTGGAGTTTCGTTCAAGACTGGATCGAGATGGCAAGAGACTAGCCTGCCTTTGCGGTGCTACGTACTGTCGTTTGTTGGACAAAACCAAATAAAGGAAAATTTTGAAGGTTCAGGTTTGTTTAATATAGTGAAATTTCAGTTTTCTGCAAACTGGATCCAGCAATTCTTTTTTTTTTGTGATAAATAGAAACCATCCGTTGAGAGACCCAACACGTGGTGGTTCTGAAACAAGGAGAAACAGAGAAAAATATCTGAAATTAGAACGTGAGGTGTTTGTCGGACAGAGTTCAGAAGACAGCGAACTGAAAGAGGTAAAGCCACGAGCGACGAGTCGACGACGACTGCAAAGCTGACATGCAACTGGCACCCGATAAAAGAAAATATGGAAAGACCTTTCGCTTGCCAGTTTTTTTAGTTGACTTGGTCGTTTCACGCGGTTGCGTTCGTTATACTTGTTCTGAAGCATTTGTTCATTCTTTGTTAAGATGTCCATCAAACTTGGTAATATCCCCAAGAGCTGAAAGCGTCGAGGACGCATTTGATTTAGTGGATACATAAGACTAACATATTGTCATTTTTTTGGGGTCTTTTTTTGCTGTAGTCAACCAAGATGCCTATGAAAGCCCTGATGAAAGCTCATATGTCACCGTCCGTTGCAGCAATGATACAGAGAATTACATGGTCTCCTTTACAAGAAACATTCAAATTTTTATTGGGGAAGTAAACCATTAAAAGCTAATTTTTCAATGCTCAGGAAAGAGACAGATTGTCCAGTTCTCTCCATCCGATCGTATCTTGAAAATGAAGCCGGACCTATAATTTTATCTTACGAAGAGGACTTTTGCTGCCTTTTGAAAGAACATCATATCCGTGTTTCCTCTGAATACATCTAGTATTCAACACCGCAGTGAAAGCAGGAAAAGTGTTGTCTTGCAGGGAGAGGAAAAATGAAAAAGGCATGGCTTATATAGGAAAAAGATTAAGCCAGGGGTTTGGCACAAATTGGAGCATGCTTGTAAGTAAAGCTACAGAAACCGAAAGTTTTTTGAGCCACGGGGAACAAGAAGGCGAAAGGTGCAGGTCATGGGTCATGCAGGCCAAGTGGTAGGTAACAGATTGAGTTATTTGGCTGAGACAACTATATTCCACTAATCTTCAAGCTTAAGTTACCATTACAGTGGACAACGCAATGCCCTCTATATGATTGGTCTTGCAAACAATTCTTCTGACCATGAAATCTGAATCAGGATTGGTACTGAAACCAAACGAAAGTACTACTGATATGGTGGGATTCAGGTACCAATCCATATGTGGTACCTACAAACAAATCAACATATCCATGACGACAAGTCGTTGACGGAAGCAGGATAACCAATTTTGAGAAATCACTCTGACAAGGAAGTCTTATTTGCTCTTTGGCAGCTCTTTCAGAGAAAGATGAGCTACCATCTGCTGGTCCATAATAAATTTCTATAGCATTTGCCAAGGATTAGTCTAAGGCAATCAAATTGTTGAAACCAGTGTGCTGAATCAATCTGTTCAACCACGTGTGTTCTCCCATACCTCTTTATCGAACTGTTCTTAGAAGTCAGGACCATGGACCATCGAGCTCCATGCCTACCTGAGCTGCTGTACCTGTTCGGTCGCCGTCAGTCCCCTGTCGTCGCCGTCGTGCTACCATCTTCCCACAGCTGTTCTTGATCATGCCTCACTGTTTGAGTCGTGCAATGCGTTTGATCAGCGATCGATGCAGCGCATATCGCCTTGCATTGAGCCTCTTCGATCGTTCCAAATCGCGGAGTTTGCAGGGCAATCGTCTAGGATCTGAACGATTCACGCGTCTCGGTGCTCCGCTCCGGCGCTGGGCTGTGGCAGCGGCGAGGGCGCAGCCTCTCGCCCCGTCTGTCTCCTCCGGCATCTCGAAGCCGGAGTCCTCCGCCGAAGTCGGTGAAGATCCTCCTTGCAGCGCCTTCGTGATGAACGAGTTATCCGCGCGTTAAAGGGGGGCGGCGGAAGCCTCCGTGCTTGCCGACGAGCGTCGGCGGCGGCCGCCGGCGAGAGCGGAGGATTGGGTGAGGTCGCGTACAGCTCAACTTGGGCCGCCCATCCTGGATCTCACGGCTTGGACAGCGCACAGCAAACAATTTTACAAATAGCCCCTCAATTGGATCGTGACTATTCTCCGCGATCCAAAAAATTTACACAGACACCCCTATTTTGGATCGTGACTATTCTCCGCGATCCAAATATATGCATATACCCCCCTAATTGGATCGTGATTATTCTTCGCGATCCAAATATATGCATAAGACCCCCTAATTAGAAACAAAGTTTACAAATTACCCCCTCACCTCCTCTGCGATCCACCTCGCTCTCTCCCGTGGCCACGGCTGTCCTTCCCGTCCGCCGGCGGCGGCACGAACTCGCCGGAGGACCGCATCCGGTGCTTCGATTGAACCCCACTGTATCTATCTACCCTCGTCGTGGCCGTTCCCTGCTCTTTTTCCTCATTTCCCATCCCTGCTCATCCGTGATCCTTTCCCCTTCTCGTTTTTCCTGCTCAGTAAACACTCCCTTGTGGTACGAAGCAAAGCATCCGACCTCGCCTCGCCGCCGCCTTGTACCACTCATCCGTATAGCTTCCCCTGGAAGCTGAGGTAAATGGCCGCAATTTAATCGCTCAAATTGGGGCGGCCCAGCGGTTTTATGTGACGGAGGTCTACGCATTTTGCAATTTCGCTTCCTGCTTGCATCTGATAAGGTGAAATCAAGCGATGAAGAGTTGTTTGGAAGGTTACATCTTGAGAAAGGGACACTCCGAATAACCTGAAAGAAGGACATTCCGATGATAAGGAAATCTAACCTGCTTCCCGGCTGCTCTGCTCGGAAAGATGAGCTATCCCACCATCGGAGCCTGTCAGTCTGTCACCCCCCATGATCGAGTTCACAAGAGCGTTACAATGACAAAGTGCAGAAAGAGATGGCAAGGAACAGTTGGAAGGCAATCGGATGACTCAAACATTCTAGTGGCACATCACTCGGTTGAGCCATGCCAATCTTCCATATCTCTCCATCGACATGTTCTCGGCATCATGGGACATGCATGGTGCTGTCCATGCCTGTCTGCGTTGGTCGCCTTTGGTTCACCACCTAACAACAAATTCGCCGTCTCCATCGCCTTTGCGTCGCTTAACCTAATCTTTGGTTTCGATCACATGCCTTGCTGTCCGTACAACGCATCTGACCCTCTGGGCTTCGTCGATCGTCAAGCTCGTGCAGTGAGCGGCACTCCCTCATGACGGCAAAGGACATCGTGAACAAGGAAGCATTAGGCAGAGACACAACTGGTCTTGCAGACCAACGAGAACCCTGGAGAAGCAGACATGAGTCACGATCTCACGGAGACGAGCAAGGATAAGCAGAGCTATTCCACGCGCACAAGAACCGAGGAAACCTGACAGTTCCAAACATCTCGAGTGGAACAATATTTGCTATGCAAATGACCAGTCGACAGTCCGATCTTGCCCTTTCTTAGCAGGTTGCTGACATGCACTACCACAATGATGATACTCCCTCCGTTCGCCAAATGATGACGTTCCGACAGCCTCCGGCAGTTGTTTTTTAGTTCATCCGGCTGGTCGGAAACGTCAACATTTTCCGAACGGAGGGAGTAGTATGTATAATGCCGATATGCTTAGTCTGCAGTGTTTCTGTTCTACAGAGGCAACGCCAAGGAAGTGTAAATAGAAGTGGGGAAGAACCATTCTCCTTTTTTGCTTGACGGACAAGCATGAAAAGAAGGAAGCTCATTCAACACACACAGGAAGTCAGGAACAGTACAAAACAACACCCACAGGTAAATACTACTCCGTTCAAAAATAACTCTGTGCCCAAGAATTAAGAATAAGTAAAAAAATGAATGCACAGAATACAAAGAGAGGAGATAGAGATAGAGGTGTAATGAAAACAGAGAAATGTGTATTGGCAAAAGAGAAACAAGCATTAAAAAGTGAGAATGACATGTATCTGCTGGTCTCCTGTCAGAAGTTAAATTTAATAAAGTCAAAAGAGAGGCAAACAAGATCGCTCATTTGTTAGCACAGCAAGCTATTTCTTGTAGGGAGTTTGTGGTTAAGAGGTTTGATTTTCCATCCTGTGTAAGAACATTAGTAGAGTCGGAGTCGTCAGAGTTGATTACCGCTCCTAGTAGCAGTGGGAGTGGTGCAGCTCTTACTTGTACCTCTGATGTTCTTTAATGAATGAAGTCTCTCTGTTCGCAAAAAAAAAAAAGAATGACATGTAATTTAAGAAAACTAGATAAATCTATAATGACAGGTAATCGTGAACGGAAGGAGTAATTTGACTTGGTACCCATGAAACCTACCCCAAGTCCCAACTAACTTGAGACAAAAGGCTATGTTGTTGTTGTTGTACCCATGACGAAACACACTCAAACGAGTAAACATGGGGGATCACAAACAACATAAAAGACTAGTAAAACCGTACTGCTTCAATTGGAATATTCCTATTTTCAAATCTTTGGGGTCTGGTAGATCAGTGTTAAGCGTAGCATCCAGGATCACGATGTCAAACTCATCATATCATAATAAGAAAAACCAGGCAAGTCCTAACTACACAAAATTGCTAGACACCTATATACATAAGTAACTTTTCCAAGTAGCTTGCTTCAGCAGAATGTCTCTACAGCTTCAAGTTTTGTGATGCCTTTCGCAATGACGATAATGTTCTCCATCCATAATGCAGCGTCCATGAAAATTACAAACTTGGCAAAACAGATCAACCGGCCATACATTCTTGGAATACACCTGCACATATACCACAAAGGACACGTCAAAACAACAAACTACGACATTACTGAACAAAAAATGAATCAGTGTATAGAAACCCACCTAATTCTCACTCCAGTAAAGCTGTGCCACGTTCAGCAGTATATCAACAAACCACAAGAACCCACCCACCCCAAAAGCAATAAGGGCAGCACAAACCAAGATATATTTCACCTCCACATAAAGAAACAGAATTAAACACACCTATACCCCCATTCTATGAAACATAAAAAAAACAGATCAACAAAATTGTGCGCGCATGTGAGAGACAGAGAGAGATCTGAACCATAATTCATTATATCGCAATGTAAAAGATCATACATGTATTGAGATTGAACTATAGACCATTGTTGAGATGAACTTTTCGTAACGACCCCAACTGATATCTTTCTATTAGATCACAAAACTGATCCGACAAAATTTTATCGACTCTTCCTCTAAGCAGTTCACAAGCCCCCATGTATTGTTTTGGTGTCAGAAGAATCTTCTGTGTACAACTGTAAAATGTACCAGCTTCTCCTTCAAAATCCTGGCATTTCTTTGATGCTCAGAATACAAAGCTGTGATCCAGGTCAGAATTGGCTCCTTATTCTTTGTTTTATTGTAAAAGAATTTCAGTCCGACGGAGTTCCACCACTTCGACCTGTGGGGAGCTGAAGATCCTTGGGGAACAGTTCCGCCTCATGTCAGGCTTGTTCACTAGTAGTACTTCAGCTATAGCAAGGGTCCATGGCCAGCAGGGAAATGACTAGGATGAACACCCCGTTTCGGCCTATCATTACCATACCGCCTCATTTCAACTGGACCCCAACCAAGAATACCAGCGGAACTACTAGATTCTTGCAATCTGTTTCCATTTGCTATCGCTGGAGGAGGTTGATATAAAGGCTGGGCGTCAAACTGATTATCTGGGTCAGCTCTCCTCCTACGCTTCCAAGCTTCAGAACTCCCAGAGCTCTCATTATTATTGAAAGAATCGGAAGTGTAGTGAAGAGACCTAGTTGACCTTTGATTTCTTGAAGGATGAAGCTGATTTGATGTACCTCCCTTATTGGGAGGAACAGATGTGAAATTGCCACCGTGGGATGGGCCAACTCCAGCTTCCAACTGGTCTTGACTAAGTTTTAAATAGAGATCATGTAACTGGTCCCCAGACATATTTGAAAAGGTTGCCACATAATTCCATAGCCTCATGGTCATGCCTGCAAATAACACGATTATTATTATTCAGCAAAAGTCTCTACTGAAAGAAGCAAACTGCATGCATTTCAAATTTTCTAACACAATGTTAATCATAGAGTTTTCACGCTGATGTACTGCCAAAGGAAACAGATGCATGCATCATGTATGCCTCACATGACATCAGAAGGAGTGATTATACTTACGGGATTGCTTGTAAGATTCACTGTGTTGCCGAACAACTTCTACAATTTTGTCCCCAATTATCTGGAGGTACTTGCGAATTCTTGAAAGAACCTAAAAATAGTGCAAGGTAAGTTTTGGGTGAAAGACCAGTTTAAGAATAATATGGCCCACACAAAAAAGTAGAAACCTTTTCTTTTGGTAGGTTTACGCTTGTATTCTGTAGCCTATCCAAGCGCTTCAAAGTTTCCTGCTCCTCATCCAAAACTTCAGAGCACCATTCAAGCCACTTTTCCTCCTTGTCCAGACGATATTTAGTCTCAGCCTCAGATTCCGAAATTTCACCTTCTTCCCTTGCTTCAACCTCCACTACCTTGCGCTTCTGAATTTCATCTCTGTTCAACTTATTATCATCTTTTCCTTTTGCATCTTTTTGTCGGCCTTTCAGTGATCGAGGACCACTATTGCCGTCATTATTGACAGTCTGGCGAGTGCTTCCTTTGGCTTTTGAACTCTTGCCACTAAACTTAGCATATTCCTAAAAAATATTTCTTGTCAACAGAAAATAATGTCCAAAAAAACTTAAAAACCTTGTAGAATATATATTTCCTAAATTCAATAATAGAGGGAAACCATTCAAGATGAAGCACTCATTCATACTCTTTATGATAAGAATTAAGAAAACTAAAACATGGCTCCAAGCAACCAAGACATGCACTGAAGCCAAATAGGCTTACCCTGCACAAGAATACAAGATCAAGCTGCCATACGGTATTATGCGCGTAACTGCATGACTAGTCTTAGAGGATTAAGAGAAATGAAACAGGGCTGTCCTTAAAAATTAATAATGCTTTGGGATATGTTTTTCTAAAAACGGCATAACCATTAAGTTGTTACAAGTGAATGGTTATGCTATCTCTGAATCTGGATACAAATTCTTGATGTTAGGAGAAACAAGTTAATTCATGAACTAGCTTCTTTGTCCTAACGTCAGCAATTTGCAGCCGGAGGGGTAGATACAATTTGAATCATCTAAACAGTCCCTTAGGATTATCTCTGCAGGGGAGAATCTAAAAGCCACTCCAAGTGATCCATTTTTATGGCGATTAGAACATATTTGCATTTGAATAGAAGGTAGGTACTGCCTGAGAGACTAAAATACCAAACTAATTTATATGATTCCCTTGGTAAGAAAGAAAAACACTTCATACTGATATTATCAACCGTTTCGATAATCGAGACTGAAAAAAGGCTTGAACTATTAGCCTTCCATTACTAAATTGATTGCACCTGATCCTGAAAAGGTACTTGGGAGGACTACAAGCACATGCGAGGGGAAAGAGTACCTTCTGCAGAAGAGCACTAGCACGATTATCCAAGTTTGGTGCGCGTGGTAAAAATGTCTCTCTTTCACCAAGTGTAGCTGGTGCAATTTTTGTTGTCAGACCAAGCTTTGGATCCAACCGAATCTTCTCCCAATTTCCATAGCCATACCAATGAATTCCAACCATCAATCTAGCATCATCAGCTGAGCAGATACAAGAGCAAAGTATAAGAGCCTATATATGTGTTGTAATATTGATAAAGAACCAGGGTTCAGATGCAATTACTTTCAGTCCATCCACAGCTTGCTGACCACTGAGGCTTTTTATAAGGTAACTGGATCCGATATTGCCTGATTGGGTCTTTGTAACGTGCAATGCGCTTTGCCAAAAACTGAAGCTCTTCAACACGAGCCAACAATTCGTAGGCCTTCACTGCAACACCAAAAAAATCCAAAACTGTGCCCTATATTCAATGTACAAACAACTTAGTGTCAAAAAAAAAATGTACAAACAACTGAAAAAAGGTAAAGAAGTTACGAGCAGCCTCTTTCAGTCAAAAAAAAAAGAAAAGAAAAGAAAGAGAGGTATACCTTGAGATCCGTATTCTCTTTGACTGCTTCTTGACAGCCATCAATGAGCAAATCAAATAGCTCTATTTGCGCTTCATGTGACGCCTTTGCTAGTACACCACCAACATCCTCCACAATCAAGTTAATCTGGCTTGGGTTCCCGAACTTTTTTACCTAGAAAATGCAATTACATTTTTAATATGAAAAACAATGTGCAACTCAACGTAAAACAAGGCACAAACTGTTATAATAAAAACATATGTAAATAAATATCTAGTGGACTTGATATTATAGGCTAAAAGAACCAAACCATTCCAAATCATCATGCTTTACCAACACTTTGCAGTCATTGCATTGCAGATGAATGCATCTGGGGAGGAAATGAGTTTGTCTACTTGAACATGATCGCATCATTTACCTAACTAATGCAGACACTAAAATAAAACCCTTCCAAAAAGGAATCACAATGCTAAGCACATAACCCCACCACCTCAAAGTAAAAGGGATTATATACTTTAGAGCCACTGAATGAGAATACTTGAAGTTGGACACAATCCACAGCTCCATTTCAAATTGAGCATTGTGTCCTAACGTCAAGTATTCCCATATGGAGGGTGTATTACTTTATTATAATGATGTACTGATAGCATGCTTCTAGGTCGCTGACCATGGAATTCAACAACTAAGACAAACAGAGAACAATTGAACAGGGAAAAAAGGCAGAAGAGATAAAAATCGATAACAAGCGTATAATACCGCTCGAACAAAACGGGAAGCATCCTTCTTTGGCATATTGCCGAACGACCACTCTCGTACTTGAGCTACTGCTCCATCAACCATTGGTAATGAAACAACTGTGTCCACTGTTCTGGCAGAGCGCCTCCTAGGCTTTTCGGGTGCCTCAACAGCCCTCCTTTTCCTGTTGTTACTTTTATTGAGCTGGGTATCTTCAACATAACTCTTATTACTTCGTGCAGCGCGAGGTGCCAAAGTTTCCTGAAGAACATATTAGTTGTCATTGTAATTAAGTTTATTAAAATATATGGCTAAACAAAGTTTTATATGGGTTAACTTGCCAGTAATCAATACCTGAACCATATCTGCAGGATCTGGCTGTATTAATCTACTCCAGAATGTGGCGTCATCCTCACCACTAGAAAAGTTAGCCACCTACCCCAAATATTGAAGATGATGTTAATACAAAGTAGCCCCTGCTTTGCATCAGTAACCTTATGAATGTAGTATCCATATCACATACCTTGAAAGCGCTGAGAAGCTCATTTCCTGCCTCCTCTTCACCACCCTTTGTTTCAACTTTCTCAGCTCTCTCAAGAATTTCATCGATGTCCAAACTTTCAAGATTCCGCTTTGTCTCTTCATCAGTCTTGTCTTCTTTGAACAACTCCTCAGCTCCAAACCTCAATATGGCCGAAAGTTCATTCTGCCAAATGACATATCTTACGTCAGGATCGAAAAACAAAGTAAATACAACAGAGGAAACCAGGAAAGTCAAAGGCAACATGATAGACGGCACATGGCAGTGTCATTTTATGCACAGAATCTCGAGACTGGAGGACTTCGATTCTAAATATTTAGCAAGTTGTACCAATAAAAGTTGCTTAATCTACAAGTTGACAGGCGCAGCAATATGTTTAAGGTACCATTGTGAATGCAGAAATGCCGCAGGATATAGTTCGATTCTCGCAAGAACCTTGGTAATTTTGTGTTGGACAGAACATACCGATGACAAATGAACCCTTAAAACCAGAATTTCCATCTGAAAATAATCCAAAAACAAAAGAAAAATAGTTGAAATGGTAAACTACCTTATCAAACATAGAACCACCCTTTTTGGACTCTTTCTTCTCAAGCCTGCCTTCAGCATTCAGTTTCTGAATGACCAAGTGATCGAGAACCTGAAATTGGAAACATTAGATATTAATAGTCTCGTAGTCCCACTGAAATTATACAAGAAGTAAGCCAGCATGCTCACCATCTTTTTCTTTGCGCGTTCCAATATATCCTCTTCAACACTTTTACACGTGACAAAACGGTAGATATTAACAGTCTCTTGTTGGCCAATCCTGTGCGCCCTACTCATTGCCTATAAAGAAACATAGGAAAGATAAGAAAGTTCTCTAAGTCCGAAACTAACACAAAAACATACACAAACAGAGAGAGGTGAGGGAGGGAGGACCTGCAGATCATTTTGAGGGTTCCAATCTGAATCAAATATAATCACTGTATCCGCAGTTGCAAGATTAATACCAAGTCCTCCAGCACGTGTGGATAGAAGAAAACAGAAATCATCACTTCCAGGAGCATTAAAATGTTCCATTGCTTGGTGCCGAAGATCTGCTCTTGTACTACCATCAAGCCTCTGAAACTGGAATCCTCGAAGAGATAGGTATTCTGCAAGGATGTCCAACATCCTAACCATCTGTAAGGTATCAGAAGTGCTTAGAAAATTACATCATATGAAGCGCATATGCTTTCAAATAATATATTGCTTCCACAACATAGTACTGTTCGCACAATAAGATGATTCCAGTGACAACTGAGATTCTTTTTTAAAAACCAACTAGACGTAAGGAGAAAACAGATACTCATGGAAAGGCAGAGAAAAGAAGAGGGAAACACAAAAGCCCATTGAGATTGCTTCCTCCTTCCAGCCCAGAAATGGCAAGATATTCACTATGCTCATAAACCATGATCCATGCATACTTCCAATAGGTACATTTATTCATCTGTGAGTGATAGTTAATTTAAACTTTCAGGTCTTTCTACCTCTACTCAGAAAATACAGGTTGTTGAAGCATGCTAATTTTGGTAATTTAGTTACATGTCATTTAAAGTTTCTAGGAAACATTTGCATTCAGCATCCCTTTGAAATGATAATCAACTGTTTCCTATGATACTGCAAAGCTTCTGTTTGACTGAAGAAACAGAACTTCATTAATATTTTTAATTCTACTTTTTCATATTATCATTATCATGGCTTTAATATTTACAGCGATTGAGCACCCATAACTTAAGTCACGAGAAGAGCACAAAGGTGTCTTAACTCTTAAAAAGATTGAAATACAATAAGAATCATTTCAAGCCTATTTCTCAGAGGTGCCAAGTGATATCTCCTGAATTAACTTAATAGAAGAAGAACAGGTTATTTTGTAATGATGGTTCTCAAGAGATCCATCCAAACTAACATCACCACCACTACGAAAAACTGCATAACAAAAATGCATGGTAAGAAACTTTAAACACAAACCTGAGAGAATATGAGCACACGATGGTTAGTCTCCCGCAGTCTCACCAGCAGTTTATCCAACAAAACCAATTTTCCGCTACTCATAATAATGCGTTCAACTTTATTTCGATCACCAATGCTATCCCCACCATAACCATGATCAGCACTTTCAAACAAGAATGGATGGTTGCAGCATTTTTTCAATTCAACAACAATGTTTAAAAGTGAGACCTACATAAAATATGACCAGGTCAGCCAGATAAAATAAGATAGCAGCAGTAGTTCACGTCTTTTGCCTTGAAAGATTAAGTCGGGTATGCCTTCTCGAAAAGAGAAACTATTGTAAACAGTGAGCGCAATCAATCGTTGCCATGTGAGAGCCGATTTGGTTCTTGATGGACAAGGAGCCATGCCGTGCAAGCAGGTTGATTAGCAATGCACCGATAGGAATCGTCATAAGCTAGACTGGCACCATCTGATCCGGCATGGAGCTCGGATCTTTATTGACAGATAAATCTCCAACTACCGATCCAGATATTTCATGCAAACACAGTAGGATTAGCAAGATCAGTGGCACTTGACTAGTACTCCGTTTGGAGATTCGTGTCGTTCCCGACATGCGTTTTGAACTGGCCGCAAGTCATCGTGTGTTGTCAGAACGACTTGAATTTCCAAATCGAGGGAGCGGCATGATATTTATGCGCACATATAATGTCTCTAACAAAGGATGCCTCATAATGCTCAACTATTAACTTTATACTATAACATACTAAACAAAGAATAAATGTGCCAGCAAAAAGAACTAAAACTACAACAATATACTAAGAAAACACAAGCGATGTTGATTCAAAGAATTAAATGCTAAAGACAAACCAAACCTGATTCCCACGGACTCCTTTGTTCAGATTCTGAAAATTTCGCTCTAAAATCCACTTGTAATACCTAGTAACACACATACACACAAATTAGTCCTAAAAAATACTTAAAACCAATATGAAATGCTCTAGTGGCTTTAAAACAGCAGAGCACTCACTGTTTCTGAAGAGGCGACATTTCAACACGTAGAATCCTCTCAATTTTAGGAGGTAAAGATTTCTCAACATCTTTTATCACACGCCTTAGAATATGAGGCCTCAATTCTTTGTGAAGATTAGCAAGCTTCAGGAGAGTCAGAACAAATAGGTTATGGGTGTCGAACCAGTGAGCAGACGATACTAGAAGTTTGTTCATCAAGGACAGAACTTTCAAAAATAATTACCTCAGTTTCATTGAAGGAACTCAAATTTTTGTATCTCTCAACAAAACTGTCCTTGCTGTTGAATTTAACTGGATCGAGGAAGTGAAGTAATGCCCTACACACACACAACAACAAAAAAAGAGCTCAGCACCAAGTTAAAAAGAAAAGGAACAAATGAAAGTCGTACCTATAAAGTGAGAATATTAAAGCAAAATGTAACTATCACAATTACATGTAAAATGGCATACCAAAGCTCTTCAACACTGTTCTGCAAAGGTGTTCCAGTTATAAGCAGCTTGTTCTTAGTGCTGAATTCCTGAAGGATAAAATGAACTTAGTCTAATCTTTCTTGCATCAGTTACGTAATAATTATGTTTGTTTTTCCATAGATTATTCCATACCAAAAGAGTAGTATACAGGGATGCTTCACAGTTTTTCAACCGGTGAGCCTCATCAACCATCAGATAGTTCCATCTTATCTTGGAAAGAACATCTTTATCCTTAAGAATCACCTCATATGTAGTTATCAACGCGTGGAATTTTACATGTCGTCCACCCTTCTTGTCTGAAAAAAATTCATGCTGCTGGCACATCTGTGGCAAATAGATCGGGAAAAATAAATAAAGGATACACCAACGTTAATAAAACTATGCCAAAAAGTGTACTTAATAGTTTATTCCTAATATCAAAAAAAAAAAACAGTTCCAAACAATAAAGAACGGCACTAAACAAAACATATGTGCATCATATCACAATGTGCAGCATCAATTCTTCTCAAGATTCAAAAAGCCACAACGATTATGTGCGTTTATATAAGGCTCTCTCTGCTGCTTCACTTCTGCTCATCTCAATGACTGCAAAGAGGTTTATCCCAAGTGCATGGTGATTTATCACAATACAGATATATTATAACCTCATTAAGTTGAACACAGTAAAATTCTTTTCCGAAAACGTTTTATTTCTGGAACTGACAGTAAGGTGATGTTTGGGAATTGGGAAATGTGGGGTGGGATTGGGATTCGGAAATGAGTAGAAAAATCTAGACCTTTCATTCATCTATCATATTACATCTCAACCCTCCATTCTCTAAAGATTCATTTCCCAATCCCAATCCCTCCTTCATTTCCCAATTGCCAAACATCACCTAAGAAAGATATTACGGTCATTCAACTTTACTCATTGCCAATTTCAATTTTTCTCAACTTCACTGACTCAGAAAGGGTTATAAGTAATAATCGTTGCATATTATTTCTTACCCCTGTTTTGGCCTGGAAATCGGGTATGATCTAGGTTACAAGTCAATAAATTGTTCATGTTCTAAAAAAAAAAACCATGTTACTCCCTACAGTTTATTTTGTTGTCATTACTCATTAGGACAAAGAATTGATATAAATTTGTACATTCCATGGATAGCGATAACAAAATGAAACTGGAGGGAGAATAAACCCATGCAAATTCCGTAACAGTATACTCTAGCTTTCTATCAGCCCTGTCCCATTTTATCACCCTTGATTCCTGCTCTTCGTCTTTACAGCAATTATATGTGATATTTCCAAGGTGATGAACTGCTTATATTACCACAGCACACTTTTTGTGATCAAACAAAGAAAATAAAACTTAAACAATTATGTGACACACACATGGGTGTTCAGCGCTTTGACCATGAGAAAAATCGTTTATCAGTATCAGGTTTTATAAGAACAAGTGTTTATTTTTAACAAACACGGGTCTAGACCGTTCAAAATATGTATACATGAGGGGTTGTGTCTTACATATGATATAGAACAATAGTGGCAACAGTAAATAAGTCAATTCTCGAGGACACAAACTTCTTTGAAAGTAAAAGAGATTCAGAAGTACTGTACTACTTTTACCTCTCTGCTGGCACGGTTTCCCACATAAACAACAACATTCATGTTGGGTAACCACTTCCGAAATTCCTTTGCCCAATTTGACAATGTCGAAAGCGGCACAACAACAAGAAATGGACCATTGATTTCTTGTGCATTCTTCAAGATAAATGTCAGATGTTAGTAGTAAGTAAGAAAAACCACACATGACAACGACGGATAAGAGCGACAAAAAAAAAAAAGGGTTCAAAATTTTACATGAAGGAAGCCAAGCATGGAAACAGATTGGATAGTTTTCCCCAGACCCATTTCATCAGCAAGTATAACATTAGTGTCATTTCGCCACCTGTTTCACCAACAAAAATGATGAGTTTGGAGGTAAACAAAGTGCTTTTGTTGTGCATATATGTGTAACGATCAGACATACCCATTGACAAGAAAGTTTAGTCCTTCAAGCTGATAATCACGAAGTTTACCTCCTTTTAGCCATTCTGGTTGGTCATCAAGTCTCCTCAAGCTAGCTGAAAAACATGGACAAAGATACAGAATAAATGAACATTTAGTGATAAAAAAGAACACTGAATATCATAATGTTGATATGGCATAGATACACTAAGGTAAACCTAAATTCCAACAATGACCCCAAGTACCGATACTTCAGATTGGGGAAATGACCATTTAATATGATAACATTACATTGTGGTAAATACGGCACTCATTACGTTTCTAGATATAAGACCTCAAGTTTTTTCCTTTATGTTTCAAAATATTAGAATTGCACTCAGATTCAGTGATGTTTCATTATCTCCCTCATCAATCTAATCTATGTTATTTATGAGTAATGTTATCATAACTATACAATAGGAAAAAGGATACACTCTCTAGAACTATGGACATTTCCTTATGTTTCTTTGGATTCATGCCCTTCAAAACCCCGGGGGGGGGGGGGGGGGGGGGGGGGGGGGGGGGGGCATGGCCACCTCTGGCCATAAGGAAGCTCCGTCCCTGCGCTCGACCCTCTAGCTCCAGAATTTTTTGGATCTGGAGCTGTGGGTGGATTAAGGTCTTTGGTTAAGCCATCATTAAATTACTTTTTACTTCAAAGTGGAAGTTTTTTCTACAAACTCCAAATCAAACATGATTCTTGGAGCTAGAGCTCCGCCAAACAGGGCTATAAAGAAGTGGAGTTCCAATTAAAAAACTTGATAACAGTGAACAGTGTGCTAAAACTGCAGAGGAACAATATAGGCTAGAGGTTCCATGGGCTACAAGAGAAGTTTCCAAACTAGTATATGTGCTATCTATCAAATATTTTCTCGTACGAAAAAAAGAAGGAAAGCATTACCTTTGCTTTTCTTCCGTTGGAAATCAACTGTTTTCCCCAGGATAGCTGTGGCAGCTTCACGGGCCTATCATACATCACGAACAGCCAATCAGCCTATTCTCTATGCACAATGCAGGAACAGCTACAGAAGACCATATCAATCACTAACACCTTACCTTATATTCATCTATTGCATCTTGAGCAAATTCAATATCTGTATCTTTTTCCCTGCAACAGAGCAAAAAAAAAGGGTCAGGAGACTAATTACTAGTTAAATAGCAACTATGTACCATGAAACTGGAAGTCTAAAACACATTAAATCGTGCCATGAAAATTACCAGGTGGATTCTGCATAAGGAAGTCCTTGCCATTTAACTAAATATTCAGGAACCAGGTCATCTCCATCCACTTTGCTCATCCTATCAGCAAATATCCGTTCAACCTGAAGATTGAATGCTTAGACAGTAAACAAAAAAAAAGAACAATGTATATGGACAGTCCAAAGTGGTGATTAATGCAAAACCTGACTATATTTCTTAATAAGGTCCAACTCCATTTCCTTGCCCACATCATGCACCTCAACCTGACATATGAACATATTATTGTAAACACTAGCATAATCAAAAAAAGAAACACATCATTACTGCCACATGTTTGAAAGGTTAAGAGCATAGGGCACGAGAAGTTGTAATTTATTCACAGAGTAATCATGTCTTGCCCAGTTATCAAGTTTAATATTGTGGTTACTATCTCCACTTTTCTTTTGATGACTTTTGAACGTCATCGAGAAATATGGAGGTGAATATTTATCCTCTATATACAGACATGCAAGATAATTAAAATGTTCAGCTGCTGGTAAAAATTGAACATATTAAAATAGATGAAAAGAAAAATTGTTTTACCTCTTCACGTGATAGTGATCTCTTGTACCTCTGTTCCTCAGCAACTCTTTTCATGTAATTCAAAACCTTTTTAAATCCACTAACCTGTCTCACAAAAGTTATATGAGCAAGCAGAATTGCATTGAGCAAGGATAAAGAGATTGAGAACAATGAACATACACCTAAATACAGCTTCATAACATCATATAGAGACAGTCCAGGTAGGTACTTACGCTTTGGAGCTCTGATAATGTCCTCCACTGACAGTGTAGATAAGACTGGCCTTTCCATTTTATATAGAATTCGACATCATCCCATTGTTGATCGAAATCCAATGTTAAGCTGACCACAGTAGGTTGGGTTGATTGATCATTCCTCATTGCCTCTTCAGCAACACCCTTCGGTTGATGCCAAAGAACCCTTTCAATGGTTTCTCCATCTTCCTCTTCTGGTTCCTCCTTTAGAGGCTATGTATTTAAAGCTTTGTTACAGTGAGCACAATATATATGAATTGGTTTATGAACACAATTAGCAATGTGATAACCAAAAGACATCTTTATTTCCTATGGCAAAGAAACAGCTAAAAAATTGAGGGCCTGGCACATGACAACTTATAATAACATAAAGGAAAAAATGCCTATGCAACCTGAGAACAAATCAAATAAGCTACGCATGACAACACTAGTTCTATTGAACTCTCACCTTTTGTTGTTTAGCTAACTTTTCCTCGCTATCATCACTTTCTTCACTTTCAGCATATGAGATCTTTTTCACCGTCCTCCTCCTCCCGGAGGTGCGAAGCTCATTGTGAGAGTTGGTTGAGTTGGCATCATTCCGGCCCACAGTTTTCTGAGGCAATCGGTCAGTTCTTTTTGATTTGTGGCTGAAATCAGCATCGCTAGGCACATCAGAGTCTTTTCCTGAAGAATCTTCATCATCAGTTAAAGACATCCCTCGTTTCCGTTGGGCCTGTATGGGCAACTTTCTACCCTTTGAAGGTTTAGGACCTCCAATCTTAAGTCGTTTAGGTTGCCTCCGATTCTCAACAAAATCATCTTCATCATCTGAGAGCTCAAGCTCATCATTGTCATCATCGTCAGAATTTTCACTTTCCACAAACTTCTCCTAGAATTGAGTATTACGAAGAAAGTAATATTCAGCAACAGAGATAATCAAAAGCTTTTAATCAACCAGTAGAAAAAATAACTTCAATTTGCATAGAACTCAGTAGAAAAGAATCTGCATAACTGAGTTATAATTTCAATTTGCATAGAACTACTCCCTCCGATCTTTTGTTGCTGACGCTGCTTAGCACAAAAGATCAGAGGAAGTAAATGGATTAACATGTAGATTGAAAAGCGCAAGGAAAGTTATTTAGCATGTTATCAGACTATTAAGAATCAGGTACAATAAAGACTAGAAACGTTCAGCAATAGTGAAGTAAAGAAAACTTAGCGATGCCACACAAAAACTGCAGAGTGCATTCAAATGGAACCAAATTATCAGTAAGGGGATAAGTAGAAATGATCGACTCCGGGAATCATTCAGAAGTTTACAACTACACTGATGCAGGGTCCAAAAAGGTAACATTAAGTACATTGTATTATCTTCATCAAGAAGACAACACAATAACAAAAGGTGTATCCTAGCTTCTGACAATTTGCATGAATTCTTCTAATATTTCATTTGAAGGAACTGTCCCATACTTCACTTGCATAGGATTCTATTGCTTCTGACAATTTGTATTCTTTGTCTAATACTTCATTTGAAGCAACTGTCCATTTTACATGACTCAAGGTTCATCTATGGCACTATATTCATCATGCTTGAAGGAAACTGGTATTCAACGCCTCGACGCAATAATGATAGAAATCCACAACACAACTACATACTCAGCAGCACCAAGAACATGCAAACTCAAATATAGGCGAACAAACATTTGCTACAACAACTAGCCTGGAGAATAGGTTACTGATGTAACTTAATATGGACAACTAGCCTTAATGTAACATGACATCAGATTTTGAGAATTGAAAGTCAATATGCGACCTTGTCAGCAGCCTTGTCAGTTTCACTGTCTGGTTCAAAATCCACGTCATCTGGATCATCTTCTACAAAAAAGGAAGAAACAAAATGCAATTAACGATGGGTTGTAAAAGAAAGTATACAGCCACAAATAAAGCAAGGGCATATTAATTTTATCAAGCATAAGGCTCCAGATTTGAATATACCATCTGCTTCGTCGTCATCGTCATCATTATACTCGTCATCATCGTCATCAGCATATGTGTCGTGCTTTGCCGGCTTCTTCTTTTGTCTAGAGGCAGACTTTGCTGCTGCACCAGAGCTGGAGCAGCTTGGTTGCTGTATCCCACCACGAAGCAACGATTCGCTCTGCTCCTCACCATCCTGCTCATAATAGTCATCAGAAAGCATTTCCTCGGCAGGAACCTCCCCGTTACCTCTATTCAACTCATCATCCTCTCCACTGCCATCCATGTCATCATGCGAGCTAGCAGCAGAACCGTCATCCCTTCCCCTATCACTATTCAACGGTACTTCTGCCGTCTGTTTGGATCTCGAATCCTTCAAAAAGTTTGTACCCCACGGGCCGCCTCTCCCAGCATGCTGCCCGGATGTGTTTCCAGAAGAGTACAGGCCTGGCTCACTAGTTTCATATTGCTCCTCGTTGTGGTAGGCATCATCAGCCTTCTCATTTAGGTTCCACTGCCTAGAGTTCAAGTCAGCATCATCATCCCTGACCGACTCGTAGGCACCTTCATCCTCGGCCTTCTCATTCAAGTTGTACCCTCCCGAATCAGCCCTGCTCCCAGAGTTGCTGAAGAATGCCATTACAGTTTATGGCATCGCATGTGAAACCTCAGTCTGTGCAGGTTCACTCCCCTGCAGTTCATGAAACGAAGTCAATTAAGAAGCCCATTGGAGTAGTTCATGATCAATATCTAATGCCCTAAATGATGCATTCCGGCTATAATCTTATTAGTTTCTCGTGCTTTTGTTAGGGCATGATCGTTTCATTTCAATTGCAAATGGATTGCACTCTTCCAGAGGGGGGACAGCTCTTCACAACGCTAACCAAAATCGAGCAGCGAAAGCAGAGCAGTAGGGGTGTGAGCAGCCTCGAGCGTATGGAATTCGAATTGGAATCCGAAACCCTAAATCCCGGCCGATTGACAGGCCGCCGCACAGATCGGCGCAGGCGGCGGCCAGATCGAGCCGGCGGTGGCGCGGATCGGGCGCGCGGCGCTCGAACCGACGCCCCAGAGGCGCGCCCCCGCCTCAGAACCAATCACTGGCGACAAGTCCATAAAAACCAGCGAGGTGGTAAGGGGACGCACCTCGTGCCGCGGCCGACGAGAGGAGCAGGAGGTGGAGGACGCGCGCCCGCTGCCCGCGACGGGGGCAAGCGTTCGGGCCACGAGGACGCGGGTTCTGGCTCCACTGGGAGCGCTTATCGGCTGGCGCGATCGCCGTCGCCGGCGGCCGCGAGTGGGAGGCGGCGGGAGGGAGGGCGGGGGAGGGCGAAACGCCCGTGCGATTTATTCAAAACGGACCGGGCGAATTTCTGCGATTTTTTGAGGTATTTTCCGCGATTTTTTGCCTAGAATTCGGATCGGAGGCGGGGAAGGAGGGGGCTGGACGGCGGCGATCGCCGGAGACGGGCTCCGCCAAGGGACGCGCGGCGGCGGCAGCGGCGGCGGCGGCGGCGCGCGGAGAGAGAGAGGGGTGGTTATCTATCAAACGGGGTAAGGGCGATTAGGAGGGCAGATAAGTTTTTCCTCTCTCTCTTCTCTCTCTCTGGGGCTCGCTTTTTTGTCTGTGTTTTTTGTTTCCGTCGTGTGGGGGGGGGGGGGGGGGGGGCTGGGGTATTTCGGGGGCTCGTCTCTGGACACCCCTTTGGTGGGGCCAACCGGCCAGCGACACGTAGGGTGGTGGGTGCTGGCAGCCCCCGGCAGCGAGGTGTCACGAGGGCCTTCGTTGGATTATGTGTGGATTCAGAGGCGATGGGGGATGGCTTGTCAGTGACTGATACCCTCGCGGGTCGTGCTGCCTGTCTGCTCCATGCGGGTACGTTTCAGGGGAAAAAAAAGATGGCGTCCTGCTCCATGCGAACGGTTTACGGCTCCACGCCTTCCACTCGATATGGGTTTTTGCCGGGTTACGCGTGACAACTGACAATACGGCCGTGCGGGGTACACGGGCTAGGCCCATCTATTTAATTTTGATCTTGAAATTTTCTCTCTTCCTTTTTGTTGCATAAAAAAAAAATGACATGAGATTGTTTTTGTGTCAGGTGCTTTGATACAACAAGCATCGTGTTATATGGCTTTTACTTTGTTATTGAGCGCTGGAATGGTAGACCTTGTGAAGGCTAAATGTCAAACTCATTAGATGCTCCAAAATGAAGGTAGAGGGAAAACAAGGGGAGTGCTGGTTATTCTTTTTTGGAGTTTTTTACCTTATAGATGTATAACTTTGGCTTTTAAAAGGTGCAAATACGGTGAAAAAAAATGTGAGGATTGTAGTTAATTTTTCACGTTGCGGTGCATCCGCACCCACCACCAACAACTTAGATTCACCCTTGTGATTAACTATTTCGTAGTATGGTTAGAATCTTTGCCCCAAAAAATATAAGCAGAGTAGGTGTTGCAAAAAAAAAAAAGAAGAAGAAATAGCTTCGAACCAAGCATTTTATGTAGGGAGTGGAAAATCATAATCTTTCCATAAAAGCTATGGTTTTTGGATTCAAAGATGCATTGACCTCAAAAAATAAAATTTTAATGTACACAAGATGGAAATTTATAAATAACCCTTTAGTGTTAAGAAATTTTCGTCCCATGGCTATAGAAAGTAACATGATAGTCTACGTGATATGGAATTCTTGTCGTTGCAGTGATGGAGCTTAAGCCCCAAATCCAACAAGAGACAACAAGCAAAGTCTGGACCACAGGTCCATGACAGGGGCTGGATTCAAAGAAATAGGTTGATTTTATGGTAATAAGAAGCTCGAGCGTTTAGGGGGATAGCTAAGTTCTTTCAGAGTGTAAGTCACGCCCAGTTAGAATAATTTGCCTCTCATTATAAAAAAATAAATAGTTGTAAATACGCAACACATGTGTCAAATTTGAGACTTGAGTCCGAGTGAATTGGTTCCATCACAAAAAATCTAACCAGCTGAAAATTTGAGATATGCTCGCCCTGCTACACTCGGAGCCGCTTTAATCTAGTGTATTGCATTAAAACTGAACGCATGTCAAAGAAAGATAATCAATCAATCCATTAAAAAAAAAAGCACACACAACACCCCACCGCTCTCCTACGGTTCTACCCTGAGCTACGCCTCCAGCTCCGCGCGGAAAATAATCGGAAAAAAAAAACTCCGTGCCGGAAAAAGATTCTAGGCCGTACACTAGTTCGTTAAAAATCCCGGACCCCGAAGCCTGGGACGCGGTAGGTGGTAGATTGCAGTGCCACGCCGGAGTCGCATTCCTCCGCGTTGCTTAGAGCAACTCCAGCAGAAGCCCCTAAATCAGAGCCTCTATATGCCATCTAGGGGCCGGCCCCTACATTTGGGCCCCTAGAAAGTGCATCCAACTCCAGCAGCACTCCTACATCCAAGCCTCTATACTGTGTGGGGCCCACTGAGCAGTGTCTCATCCATTCCTCCCTTCTTCCTCTCTCTCTCTCTCTCTCCCGCAAAGCCAACACCAGCAAGCCGCACGACGACGCAGGCGAGGCCGTCGCCGGGGACCTCCGGTGGCGAATTGAGCTCGCGACGCCGCGTCATGGCGGGCGACGCGCCCGGGCGCGAGCGCGGAGGCGGGGAGCTGCGGCCGAGGGCGGGCATCGATTCGGCGGGGCAGGCGTCGATTCGGCCTGCGCGCCGAGGAGGGCGGGCTCCCGCGCGAGGGCGGCCGAGCTCGGCGAGAACCCCATCGGAGGCGTGGCCTCCCGCGGCGAGGCGTGGGCTGGCGCCGTGCGCGCGGAGGGGGAGCGGGAGAGCGGCGGCAGCCGAAGACGAGCTCCGCACGGGCGTGGCTGGCAGGGCGGGGGCGCGAGGGGCGACTCCGTCGGCGGCTCCGGGGCGAGGCGGCGCGCGGCGGCGAGAGGCGGGGGCGGAGGGCGCGGGGGATTGAGGCGGCGAGGAGGCGGGAGGAGGAGCGACGGGGCCGGACAGAAGAGGTGGCGGCTGGGGGCGGCGGGAGGAGAGAGGAGGGCGTCGGGCGGGCGCCGAGGCGGGAGGCGACGGAGACGGTAGACGGCGGCCACGGCGAGCGGCGAGCGCCGGCTGCGTCGCGCGGGAAGGGAGAAGCGGGCGCGCGCCGCGGTGGTTGGGCGGGCCCCACCCATGTAGCGACCCCGTAGAGGGTCGCTACATCTGGGGGCTCTCGAGCGAAATCTGGCGACCCCATAAGGATAGGGTCCCTGCTAGGGACCCTGCTGGAGTTCATTTTTCTGGCTCGAGCCCCTACATCCCATCTAGGGGCTCATGTAGGGGCTCTGCTGGAGTTGCTCTTACCTTCGCATCGGGCAACACCACCGCCTAAAAGCCGCGGTGCAACTTTCCAGCATCCACGAAAGACCCATCTGTTCTCAACGTCATGTTGCACGGTACCAGTAACACAGCATACTTTTATCCAGGGTGCTTTCGCCTACGCTTTCTTCCCGGCCGAACCATTCGGTACAAACCACTACCCGATCGGATACGTTCATAACTTCCCTACGGTGTTGTTGCCAACACAATGGCGTCGTCATCACAACATGTAACAGCAATTCGGTAGTACAAGCTTTTCCCAAAATGGCAACTGCTACTGTTCAGTTTGGGCCCAGCTTTTCCAGTACAGCCCATTTCGAATCTGGACCTCCCTCGAGGTGCATGTTAACCAAACTTCTTCCAAGTTGCTGTCCCGTAGGAAAGGGCAGTGTTACATAGGGCCAGTGTACAAAGTATAGAAAATGATTCCCCTCTCTTAAAAAGGGAAAATAAGGTACAAATCATAACAGCAACAAAAATTTCGGAAATCTGCATCACCAAGTCAAGCTCTCATAAGAGAGTTCACAACCAGGGAAGGTTACCAACGGCAGGTTCATGGCGATGGCACCTTAATCAGGAGCAATAGCTCTAGCACCAGCCACCCTCATCTCAGACTGAGCTGTAAGACAATTCTATCTAGAACTTTTTGGTGTTAGTTCCACTGCTGGTGGCAAGACGTCGGGGCCAAATATGTATCTGTGTATTTTGAACAATTGTTTCAGTTTGTCAGGCAGTGTTCACCAGAGGGTGCACAAAGCAAGTCACTTCAGACTTCGGCAGATGGTCATTCAGGGTTGAGATTCTCATATACCATTGGTCATACCAAGTCAGATCCCACTGAATCTTGTCTCCACCATGGAACCCCCGCCTTATAATAGTGATGCCCACCTTCATAGTCCCACGAGATCTCCGATGCTTGCAGGCCGATTACAGATTTTGGTTCCTTGCCATGGGAAGCAATCCATGTTTCAACAGCAGCTTCCTTCTCCTCTTCGCTATTGTAACTCAACCTCTCCCTACCAAATGGGTTTATGCTTGGGTTAGCCATCGCTGCCATTGCTGCAGTCATGTATGCAGAATCCCCAATAATTGGAGTGCCCATAGCAGCAAGCTGTGCCCGTATCTGCAAAATAATGTGACACCAAATTAGATTTGATTGTAATCCGGCACTACAAGAAAGCAAACACATTCCTGGCAAAGAAACACTTGCATATGCACAGCTCATTTAATTTAAGAAACACATGTGCCCGAAGAAATAGCAAATAGTGTTCAAAGTTTTCCAAGGCAACAGGCTGTTAGCTCGGAATCTTAGTATTACAGAAGGGGAATAATCAAACCCTTGATGGAGTCGGTTTGATAGATTATATGATACCTGATGAGTTTTCCCTGTTATGAGATTGATTTTACATTCATAAGCAGCTTCTTGGTCGGGCCAACCGCAGTCATTCACATTGTGAACTTTCCTGATAAAGGAGCTTGGCCATGGTATTTTTGTACAATCAAGTATCTCCATTTGACAGAGGTACCATCCTCCAATGTGGTCTGATTAAGTATGATGGAAAAAACATAAGAATTTAATAACATGATTATAATACGGCAACTAGGCCCAGCAGATAGAAAAAAGCAAGTAACAGACTATTCTTGAAACTTTTGATGGAAGTACTCAAGGCACAAGTTTATGTGGAATCCTTGCCTTAATCAGGTCAACAATGGAGCTTCTAAATTTTTCAAAGGAAATCTTCTTGAGGTTTTTTTTTATACTCAATCAGTGATTATCGATATACTAACAAAGCAATATGCAAAGATTTCAGAAAAGAATCCTCTATGTATATCGTCAATCCACTATCATTAGCAAATGGCCAGAGCTTATCAATGGTGGTGTGACTGCACATGTTCTTATAAAGACAGTACGAAATGTCACAAAAAATTAAATATATTTGAGATCCATATATATGTATGTTCGAATGGGGGCGGTGACACCAAAACATGAAACAAATTGGCTGAACTTGTAATCTTTAGAAGCATACCTTCTGAAACTAATCTAGGAGCACGATTAACAGGTCGCATATAGTGTGTAATTATTCCTGTAGACACAGGTGCTGTAGTAAGTGCAAGATAAAGTTTCTTAACCTGTTTTTCCTGTTACAAAATGGATAAAGAAAGAATCAATGCCGATACAAATAGATGATCCAAAATAATGCTACATTGCGGTCATGTGTTAACTTACCCTTATCAGGCCATGGAAAACTGAGCAGAACTCTTTCGTCTTAGACAATACTACACTACAAAGGCATGAAAAAAGAGTGATATTAGCCACATAGTTCCCTCAATGGAGCATATCAATTTTATACAAGCAAAGTGATATACGTACCAGCCCTCAGAACAATTGTCAATCTGATGAGTCGTCAATAATGGTGTTTCCAAGCCTAATGCACGTGAAGTGAATACTGCACAGGATTCCTCGATATTATCAGTTGCCCCTCCCACCTAAAAGTTCAAATTCACCAGAGAATGTTATTAAAACAAAGACTTTAAAACATAACCAAATAGAGTGGTTGGACTTTTCTGAATCCCACCAGCTCGAAGAACTAAAAATTATAGTGTTGCCCCATTTCGAATATCCTGCGCTACAGCCTGCCATCTGTGTTACATTGGCGGTATATATGAATTTTATAGTTTCAGAAATTGTTGTTTATGAAATAGCATTCTAGTACACCAAATTTGGTATATAATCAAAGACAATTTGAACAACCTCAAGTTGACACATGAACATTTCAGGAACTTGATGCTATATTGCAGAAACACATTCAAAATTCTCATGTCTGTGGCCTAGGAAACATAGCCTGCAGGACCTCAAGTGCCAACAAATGGACAAAGAAGATATAAGATAGACATACTGATGTTGCAGCTGGTTTATTGAGGACAACATAGTCATCCGTGACTGCAATTACCCTGGACTTCCAGTCAATTTCATAACACCTGATCGAATTGGAGAACGATAATGCTCATAAGCACTCAAACTGATTTATTCATTGACCATAACAGAGAAGAAACACCAATGATACCTTGGAAACCGTTTGGGATGCACATGAACCCGCAGATATGTGCCGGCCTCAAGTTGCTGGTTGGGGTCCGTCACCCTAAACGTCTTCTGTGCCTCTCTCACCGTCTTCCCCTTAATGGACGCCCTCCGGCGCAGGACTGAAGGTTGGGTAACTTCCTTAAAGATTCTAAAATGCTCCGGAGAAGAGTAAGGAGGCGGCTGCGGCGCAACAAGCGCGTAGTACACAGCCCCAAACTTGATAAGATCTGCAACATACCTTCACACCAACAATGTTAATTCACTCACTACTACTGAATTACATCAGCATATTCATTCAATTTATTAAGAGAGCGCCAGTGAGCAAAAGGGAATGGTGTGGCTTACAGAGGAGGAAGACCGAGAGACTTGGAGATGAAATCGCCAGCCACCTCGTCCTCCCGCGCGACGAGGTGCTCGATTCTTGGAGGGTCGTCTACCGGAGGGCACGGCAGGAGCCTATCGTACACTGGATACCTGCGGCACAGACCACAGTGGATACCATCTCAGCGTGTCACGTAAGAACAAAATCTGATCAAAGAAGTAGCAGTGAGGATGGGGAAGCTTACGCTGGAGTTGTGGGGGCTTCGACCGCGGCGGCGGTAGACACTGCGGCAGCGGCGTTGAGGGGCGTGGCTTGGGAGAGGAGGCAGCGGCGCCGTGCGGTGCGGTTGGAGGTAAGGAGTGGAGCGGAGGATAAAGCGGGCGGAACGAGGGAACGGGGAGTGAAGCGACGGTGCCATAGCTGCGGGAGTAGGGAGGCGACGGAGGCCGCCGGCTTCGGCATCCCGGCGTGTCGCAGCGGCGGCGGCGGCGGCGGCGGGAGTCCTCTTCTGCGGTTTTGGGCTTTTGGGGCTGGGACGCCTGCTGTCTTGCTGGGCTAAAAGGTCGGATAAGATGAGATATTTTCTCAGCTTCTAATATTTTCACTGTTGATACATGCATTCAAAATTTCAGGGTGAATTTGTTTGAAGCATATACGATTTGAAATGTTTGGCCGAATTTTTCGGGTGCATATTTGTTTTCTGTCTTTGACAGTTTAAATAAACTTTATTGATACTGATGAACAAGACCAAAATTTGGCTGGACCTGGATGGTAGGTTAAAAAAGATGATGCATTTCTAGATTTCAGTAACAATTTATTGTGCTTCACGAAACGCTAACAAGGTGCTGGCTTATGACAAATCACAGTCCAGCCTTTCTCTCACACCTTAAAACTTCGCTTTCATCGGTAAGGTTCAAATGCAGGTTCGACTCCAATCGCATGTTCCCCACACACACCTTAAAACTTCGCTTTCAACAGTAAAGATTCAAATTAAGAGTGCAGTGTAGCATCAAATCACTCATTTGAGCAGTTCCATGCATCGCAATCGCCAGTCCTTTATTTTTTTTGGATTAAAGGGCGTTTTATTGAGCCCCGGCTTCTGTTGAAGCCCGTCGCAATCGCCAGTCCAAATCACCGCGTCATGTAAGCTACCAGGTCATCGATGTCCCGCCGGGACGATCCACCATCGGCCACGGCGGCCCGAACGGCCTCCCCGAGGGCTGCAGTCCGGCGTCGCATTGCCTCCCCTTCATCCGAAGCCATCACCCTCTCGATCGCGACGCGGATCGCGGCCGCCGGCATGACGTCGTACCGCTCCTCCCACGGCCGCACGAGGACGCCGGCCCTCAGGTACTTGCACACGAGCTCGGCGTCCCATGGCTGGTCGCTGTGCATGGGCCACGCCACGATGGGCTTCCCGTGGCTGAGGCTCTCCACGGTGGAGTTCCACCCGCAGTGGCTCATGAACGCCGCCGTGGCGCCGTGCGCGAGGATCTCCAGCTGCGGCGCCCACCCGGTGAGCACTACGCCGACGCCTCGCGCCGTGGCGTCGCCGAGCTCGGACGCGGCGGCGGCGAGGCGCGCGTCGGTGTCCGAGGCCTCGCGCATGTCCGCGCGGTCGGCGTCGCGCAGCACCCAGATGAACCGCTGGTTGCTGCCGCGCAGCGCGGCGGCCAGCTCGCGCACCTGCTCCTGCCGGAGCGACGACGTCGTGCCGAACGAGACATACAGCACCGACGACGGCGGCTGCTTGTCGAGCCAGTCGAGGCACTCGTGCCGGGCGCAGCGAGCTCGCTCCCCCGCGTGGGCCCGTGCGCTTCCGCTGGCGTCTGGGAGGAGCACCGGGTTCAGAGGCCCAACGGCGAACAGCTTGTGGCCGTCTGAGGAGGGGATTCCAGCGAGCACGTCGAGGAACTCGCCCTCGAGCGCGCGGCAGGTGTTGACCACCATGCCGGCGCCGGGCGCGCGCCTCCGTTCCTGGCCCATCCGCTTGGCGAGCGCCACGAACTCCCTGGTCGCGCAGGCGTCGGGCGGGTGGAAGACGAGGCCGTGGTCCCGGAGGAGGCGGTGCCCGGGATCCGCCCACCCGACGTTGTACGAGGCGGCGAGACAGTGCACCCCGAGCGACTCGCCGTTGGGCAGCCGCGCGGCCTCCGTGGCGGCGAACGCCGCCATGCGGTCGTGCAGCACGACGACGCGGCGGTGGGACGCGGAGAGCTCCCCGAGGAGCGCGGCGAGCGGGCCCCGCGCGCCGCCGCAGAAGGCCTCGAAGAGGGGCAGCATGTGCGTCGGGAACGGGGACGACGGGTCGGGGGCGGGGGACGCGCACGCGGGGATCTCGAGCGGGCGGAAGCGGACTGCGGAGAGGAGCGCGTCCTCGCCGTCCCAGCCGTGCAGCCGCGCGCGGGCCTCACCGAGGTGGGGCTCCGGCGCGGCGAAGTGGACGGGGAGCCCCCGGGACGCGAGCAGCAGGGACAGGTGCAGGAGCTGGTTGAGGTGGCCCTGCGCTGGGAAAGGCACCGTCACGACGGCCACCGGGGATTCCATCGCCGCCAGGCGCAGCTTTGGTAGGGAGCTTGGAGGGCAGAAAGCAAGACGCGGCGAGGTTAGTGGAGCATTTTGTTAGCTCTTTTTATGAGAAAAGATAAAAGAATATCAGCTCGATGCTCCAAAGAAGAAATTTTTGCGCACAGGTTGCTTGTTCAGATGAACCTGATTGCCTTGTGGACTCTTATCACCTGATGAAATCGTGCTCCACACCTTCTGAACTTTGAGCCTACTAGACACTTCGGACGATGGATGCGACCGCAATCTTCCCATTGTTGGGAGATGTCCAGTTCAATGTCTCATGTACGAGGAAACAAGACTCGACACAGAAAAGACAGAGACAAAAAAAATTGCAATTAAACTTGACGAAATGCATCTTTTGTTGTGCCGATTCTTGCCTTCATATAACTTTCATGTTAGTTTCAGTGTCCTTCGAAAAAAAAAAGTTTCAGTGTCGCTTTTCCTTTGGAGTTGGTAGCGTTTCTTGGGACACAAAATTTGATTTTTCATGATGTTAAAACTCTATGTTCTTTTTATAATTTTCAAGAGGATAATTAAAAGTAACATGTTTAGTGATATTTTGTTCTTTATATAATTGTTTGCATCTAACTAGAATTAGCGGTTGATGTTAGTAGGTTGCTCTCGGCTAACGAGGGTTTATACCACGCGCCACATCATTACAGACAAACAGCAATCCCCATGCGCTGTTCTTTAGGTCATGCCTTCCGCCAAGGTGCTTTAGGTGTCCATCGTGTGCAAGAAAATTTTATTGTCATATACATAAATATCAACATTTTTTATAGTGGTAAGAATAATCTCAATCGTGAAAAAAGAGTAGTAAAATGTTGCATAAAGAACTGTATAAAGAAATAATATATTCATCATTTAAGAAACTGAATATTTATTTACATGATATTTACAATTTGTTGTACACTAAAGCTCAAATGTTGTGTTTTTTTCAATTTTTGACCTTTTAGAAAAACATTTTTTTAGATCTGAACTACTAAAAAAACTATTTTCAGATTTGACCCCTGTGGTTCGTGCCAGCCCAACTGGCGCAGAACATCAAATCAAAAACGTGAGGGACTCTGGCGCTAGAGTTTTATCCGACACGGGCAAAATGCACGGGGTCCGCGCACATTAGTATAAGTAGTCTAACTCTCAACCATATGATGTGCATGCGCGATGGCCTGGTGGTGGGAGAGCTCGGTGTTGGGGCAGTGAGTTTATTTATTTACACCTTTCTCATTTCAGCATAGCAGAGATCAAATTTGAAAATAGTTTTTCTAACAGTCTAGATCTGAAAATAGTTTTAAAGAAAGGTCAAAAAATGTAAAAGATACTCAAATGTTTCGTTTAGGTACATGACCAGATGTGCCCATAATTGAACGACTAGTTGCAAGATGCTTTTTAATCATGTTGATTTAAGGAGATTCATATCTTTTGATAAAGGCAACGTATCCTATGAGAACCAGGTTCGTGTCAGAACTATGAGAACTCCAATCTGGGCCACATGATTTTAATCTAATGGGGCGCATGAATTTAGGTGGGAGGGGGTATTTACAAAATCACCGCCCACTTAATCATACTTTTACAAATTCTCCCTCCCACCTCTCCCTATGTACCCCCTTTGGATCAAGATCATGTGGCTCAGATTGGAGTTCTCATAGTTCTCACACGAACCTGGTTCTCATAGGATACGTTGCCTTTGATAAATGCAACATGGTCAAAGGTATTTTCTTATACATCTTTGTTTTGGAAACATATTTATACAAACATAGAGTATAATTGTCAACCAAATTTTTCTAAACATTTATACATTGGAGAGGCGTCGAGGACAAACTGGGTTATCCCTATCCCTTCGATGTAACACGTGCTTAGCAACTTTTAATCCACACGGTATTAATTAGGTACGCATATTGGATGTACACTCATATGCAATTGTACATTGCATTGGCAGTTTGGCACTAGAGAGGTTTGCTCTTGAATAGTTTCTGAATAAATTGCATCTGACGCTCTCTTGGTAATTGTCCATCCTCTACCATTGGATATATAGTTGCATTTGAAATGTATAATGCCCACTTTATCTCTACAACATTCCAACCAAAATATCTCTTAACGAGTTAGTCTCAAATATACAGGGATCATGCCTGCCTCGCACTCCTCACCTTAGGCTACTATCAGTCAGAGTTCATATTTGGGCCAGCCCTCGGACTAACTGTTAGTCCAATGTTTGAATGCCAATTAGGAGGACTAAACATGAACTAATTAAAAAACTAACTGCATAATCCTTGGGTAATTTGTGAGTAGAATCCAATGATCTTAGTTAATCCATGATTAGTCCATATTTTGCTACAGTAAACATTGACTAATTATGGGCTAATTAGGATCATTAGATTCTACCCACAAATTAGCCAGGGAAACTGCAATTATTTTTCCAATTAGTTCATGTTAGTCCTCCTAATTGGCATTCAAACGTCGGACTAACTGTTAGTCCTGAGGATCAAATAAGGTGACATGTCAACATTTTATTTATGATGTGACAAGGAATTATTAAGGAAAGAGATGAAGGTTTGAAAATGACGTGTCATGGAACTAATGAGAAAGAGAGTGATAGTGTACGCTGTTTCTAACATAGTATACCTGTTCAAATACCGCTTAAAACATAAAATAAAGTGATGCATTGTTTACAGCATTTCACTGATTAATTAAATGCCTTCTTGTTTATGTAATACATTTTGAACGAAGCAGATCGCGCGTTCATGGGGCATCGCTCCCTTTCACATGAAACCTTTTAACTCGTTTCTTTGCTTTGCTTGTGGTTGTAAGTTGTAGCCGGAGCCCTGTTCCGCCGAGATGCGCTCCCCCGCCGTGGCGCTCGCAAGGCGGCATTGCCAAGCAGCACCGCGGAAATGCAGACGGCCACGCGAATGTGGACAGTACCGGCGCGGCTTGCAATCGACATCCATCTTGTTCAGCTCGAGTTGCCGTACGCGGCACAACGAATAGGACCGGGCAACGTGGCGCATCAGTTGCTAGCGCGAGAGAAGCAAAGCACTCCCCTAGCGCTGCCTGACGGGACGGCGATCGTGTGCTTGACGTGACCTGCTTTGCGGCCGCGTCGTGCATGCGGTGCGCACCCGTTCATCATTCGCCACCTTCGCGCAAGCGTGCCACGACTGGCACGGCGTCGCTCTCCGAGGATCCGCGACGCCGCTCCCTCCCCCTCTGCTGCATGCGCATGCGCCCCGTCGTCATCGCCTTCACGGCCTGCTCCATGCGGCATCGATCCGCCGCGGACCTGCACCTTCCCCATCTCTCCGCGCCCTCGGACGCAGGCCGGCCGGGGACACATCGGAATCCAGCTCCGTCCTCCGGCCACAGGCCGAGCTGGGGATCGAGTGGCATTGGCACAACATGCGCCGGTCGCCGGCAATCTTCACCGGACATGGGAACTTCATCCGTCGCGGCGGATCGGCAGGCCATGCCCTCTAGAGTTTGACGAGGAAGACGACGCGCTTAACCTGGGCCGCTCAAGTTAAATCGGACGGCTAACGGATACCAAGGGGCGGTCGCCATTCGAAATAGCGACCGGGTGGTCGTTATTTCAAATAGCGACCACCCCTGGGTGCTGCGGTTCCGCGCCTCCGCTGCACGCCACGCCTCCCCTTCCACCATACCCTGCCGCGGCTCGCCGTATCGGTGCCGCAACCCCGCGTTCCAGCGCTGCAGTCCCCTCCTCTCCCTGGAAGCGTCGGCTGCGGGGGCCTCTTGTCCCGTCTAGCTCCGGCCAGGGTGCAGCGCAGAAGCAGGTGACAACTGCCGAGGAGAGCCCCCGCCGGTGCTCTGGGCGGCCATGCGCATGGCAGTCATGGAGCTCGCCCAAGGCTCAAAATCTACGCGGCGATGGCTTCTCCGCGCGAACACAATCTGTTCTGCTGATTGCCGGAGCGCCGCCGCGTTCCAGTGGTCTTCCCACCGCCTCCATGTTCTTCTTCCTCGAAGGCCAGCACGGCGTCGTCAAACCAATGCGCTTAGGAGCAGGGGGGATGCAGAGGCAGGTGTCGCATGGAGAGATCATCGGTTATTGGTTAACGTCAAAGGCACAGGCGCCGAAGGAGCCCGTACCCGGTGTCCATGCGGGAGTTGTGTAACGTCAAAGGCAGAAGACACGGAAGCCGTAGAATGCTCGTCTTAGTTACTGATGCATCTTGAACCAAACTGTTATTCAGTCAAGGGTAAAGTAACTGCCTCTTGTGTGAATCTAACCGATGTTGATGCGAATCTGAATTCAGTGCAACTGGAGCCTGGACCAGCTTAAGATGATTCAGCTGTCAACTAGAAGCCATCTTCTGAAGAAAGACTAACATAAGCCTTCTCTGCAGATGGTGGAAATTTGAAAGCCGTGATGGCATGTGAGAGATAAGTGCCCATCTCAAATTGAACACAGAAGCACTGACTCCCCTATGTGGAGTGACTTGCTGAAGGTAAAAGAGTTATACTACTTGAAAGGTTTTGGAAATGGCAAACATATTTATTTCTGAAGGACAGCTGACATGGACAGTTAGCTCTATATGTGCCAAACTCCCAGAACTGTACCAAATTTGCCAAGAGCAAAATATCTCTGTTGTCCTGCTGGACACTAGAATCTGGAATATGACTTTCAGAAGGTGGTTGTCAAAGAAGAGAAAAATGGATAGCTGAATATATTCTTCCCTCCCAAATTGTAGGAGAGCTTTTATTGGGGCGCTTTGGTCAGCTGATTTAGAAGTTGTTCAACCTTAATGCCAGCCTTTCGGAATCCTCATCCCCATCTTCTAGTAGTGCTACAGACGTTCGGGGTAATTAGCTGGCCCATGAGACGCACATGGATAGCTTAATCAGATCCGTTAACGTGCTATGATTCGCTGACTATCGATCGATGATGAAGTAAACGAAGGAAACACGCGAGGAACGCGCATATTAACAAGTCTATTGTTTGCCCATATAAAGGCGAGCTAGAGAGCGAACGCGGCAAGCAGGGCGATCACCCAAACACATTTTGGGACATTCACATCTCAGCCGAGATAGATAGACATTCTCTCGCATATTAGCTAAGCCATCTTAAACACCACCACCGTTACCGCACTAGCACATACGCGCAGCATGGCGCCCAAGCCCTGGTGGAAGCTGGCCATGATTCTGCTGGTGGCGTTGGTCGTCAGCCTCGTGCTGCCGGCTGCCAGGGCTGGCCTGATAGATGATGCAAAACGTACATCTCAGTTTGTTTCGTCGCAGGTCGACAAGCTGCCATGTTCTATCGCCAACGGTGAAGCCACGACTACTTCGCTGCGCGCCTGCGCGCTGGAAGTTGCGTCCGGGTTCGGAAAGCCTTTCCCGCGAGGTTGCTACGCGCTTCTGGGCGAAGTTGCTGCCGTCTCGGAGGGGGAGCAGTGCGTTTGTGACTTCGTGAAGCTGGCTGCTGACAAGTTCGAAGTTGACGTCGTCAAGGCGTGCGAGGAGGCTCCCCGCAGCGGCTCTGATTCGCGGTCGCCGTTTTTGACGAGGGATACCTGCGCGTAATGAAGCGATCGAGCGCCGCCGTCGGCAGGCAAGCCGATCGAGGCACTACTGATCGAGCGTGGGATGGGAGATTCCTGCGCCGATGCAAGAAGGAGTGAGAGATCGATCGAGGTGTGCAGGGCCAAAAGGGCCTGCTGCTGCCAGAAGCAGAGCATCCGGCGGTTTACAGTCGTGTTTCACTTCATGATGTATCTCCCGGCCGAATATCCTTGCAGCTCGTTTCTTGTTTTTCTTTCAATTTCCCGTCATGTGCGCATAGATGGTTCGTTTAGTTTCGGTACTCTGTTCGTTTCGATTCCTTCTTCCCATCTTGTTGCATGCATCGACATCAGGTCCTCGCGGACAAGACCAGCTGCCCGGTGACACTTGCCGCGCGCACGTTCCGCGACTGGCGCACGTCGCCGCCGTTTCTCTGGAAGGTCTCGCGCCCTTGTCTCCCCTGCTTCAATCGCCCAGTGATCGCCTTTACGGCCAGCTCCATGAGGCATCCGACCCGCCGCCTTCCTCTACACGCTCCGGCCTCCGTGCAGCCACCTGACCTGATTGACACCGTTCCAGATGTGCTCGG
Source organism: Eragrostis nindensis (assembly GCA_012490785.1). NCBI lineage: Eukaryota > Viridiplantae > Streptophyta > Magnoliopsida > Poales > Poaceae > Eragrostis > Eragrostis nindensis. The sequence goes on along the minus strand of JAAXCT010000049.1, from coordinate 1,705,828 downwards.
CGGAGGTGAGTTGCAGGACGCGCCCGGGAGCCGGCCGGCGACGTGCGGGTAGGAAGGCGCTCTCTCTGGCGTTGAACTCGTGCGTCTCGCAGTGTCCATGAATGGCCACGGCCGAGCTGGAGAGAGGCATTTGCAAGGCCCGTGCCGGTAGCGCTCATACTGTCGTCGCCGGCACTCCTCGTCCGGCCAAGCGAGCCATCCTCCGTCTCGGCGGATCACCCATGCCCTGCTCTGCGGAGCATGACGAGGAAGACGGCGCGCTTAACCTGGGCTGCACAAGTTGAATCGGACGACTGACGGCTATCCTAGGGGTGGTCGCTATTCGAAATAACGACCACCCCTGGGTGCCGCCTCAGCTCCGCGCCACGGCTCGCCGCCGCGTTCTGGCCGTCCTGTCCATCCTGACATCCTGTCGTCCCCGTTCACCACACCATGCAGAGGTTGGTTCGCCGGTTCGGTACCGCGACCCGATGGCCTTTCACTGGCATGCGCTTCTTCCTCGAAGCGTCGCAGCAGGTGACAGGTGGTCCGCGCGTCGGGCAGCCATGCACGGGAGTCATGGCGAGCGCCCAACGCGACGCCGGGACTGGTCCGCCGCGTCGCACCATCGATTCCGTGCCTCACCGGAGTGTCGCCGCATTCCGGAGGTCTGTAAAATTCGTGATTTTTCACCTGCCGGCGCTGTTGTTCAGAATCCCATGATTTTCAGTATGCCTGTCTAATCCACATTTGACACACATGCTGCCGCTCTGAAGAAACAACTTGTCCGTCTGTGTTATTTCTCCCTTTGTAAATTCAGACTGTACTTGGTGAAAAGGAGAAAAAAACAACAACTAAAAAGGATTGCATTGAAAGGAAAACCGTGGCTGTACCATTTCCTATCGATTATTATAGCTCCCTCCCTGCAAGTCTGAAGCAGAGCTGAACTTTCAAGCTTGGACACTCGCTATGTTGGATTCGGCATTGTGGCAACACATTATTAGTACTTTGGGCTGGATTAATTAGTATAACACAACCACGTAAGGATGCAATTCAACATAAAACAGTTATTAAGCTAGGGAAAGGCGGTGGCACTGACATGTGAAGGTTGGAGATTGGAAAGAGCTAAACAGGGCCTTACTACAAGCTGCAGTTGCTGAAACAGCCTGAACTTCAGAACCTTTTGATAGCAAGACAACAGTTGCAGGTCGCGGATCACCCCTTTTTTTTTTTTTTTTTGACAACGCCAAAACACCATGGATGAGACCTCTGACAGCTCCTCTGCTTCATATCGCCCTTGGACACAAGCAAGACAGGGCCGTTTCGGAATCCCGCCACAGGCCGAACTGAACTGGGGAGTGATATTTGCTTGAGAAAAGTTTAATTTGCGTCCCTCAACTATTGGGGGTAGCGCAACTTTCACCCTAAACTATAAAACCGGGTATCCACAGTCCCTCAACTGTATGGGTGGGTGCAAATCGACTCCTCGGGCGGTTTTGAGAGCGGTTTTGTCCTACGTGGCACAGTGGGTCCCACATGTCAGGTGTCACGTCACTTTTTCTTTTCTTTTTCTTTTTTTCTCTCTTCCTCTCTTCTTTCTTTTTTCTCTCTTCCTCTCTCCCACGCGCCCGCGCCACCGCCCAGCTCGCGTGTCGTCTTCCTCCTCGTCCAGCTCGCGCCGTCTCCCATGCCGCCGACTTGCCGACGCTGTGGCCGGCGTCACGCCGTCGACCGGTCGTCCCCCGACGCCCACATCCATCCCCCTCAGCTGGCTCCCTCTCTCTCCCTCATTTCTCTCTTTCTCGCGCAAGAACAACGCAACCCTAGCCGCCATTGCCGCCGAGAGAGCTCGAGCTCGCCGCCGTCGTCCAGTCGCTTTCCGGCCGAGCCCCAACACAAAAAGGAAGCGCAAGGACCCCCTCTAGCCCCTACCTAGCACGAACTTCAACTTCCAGCCTTATAGCTCGAGATCGAAGCAAGGATTTGACCGTGGTCGCCGGGTGACTACCGTCGACCTCGCTGCTAAATACTCCCCCTCTGGTGAGCCAAGTTCCAATTCCTTTCGCGGGATGATGCAAAGCCTTCTTGCACACCTCCCTGACAGCTTCTCCATGTCCTTCCCACAATGAGCACGCCGGGAATCGCGTCTTCCTCGCCGCCGTCCGCCGAGCACCGCCACCTCCACGACGAACTCTTCCCTCCGCCACTCGTCGACGTCAACGCGCCCCACGGTGAGGATCCCCTTCCTCCGGGGAAGCTCATGCCCCCGCTGTTTTTCCCTCACGAACCCTAGTATCGCCGGAACACCACGCGCCGCCGCGCGCGGAAGGTGCGGTGGCGCGGGCGCGTGGGAGAGAGGAAGAGAGAAAAAAGAAAGAAGAGAGGAAGAGAGAAAAAAAAAGAAAAAGAAAAAAATGACGTGTCATCTGACATGTGGGTCCCACTACGCCACGTAGGAGAAAACCGCTCTGAAAACCGCCGAAGGAGGTAAATTGCACCTGGTGTATAAGTTGGGGGACTGCGGTTACCCGGTTTTTTAGTTAGAGGGAAAAATTGAGCTACCCCCAATAGTTAAGGGAGGCAGATAGGACTTTTCTCTATTTGCTTACACACGGTCGCGGTCATACTGCCGTCGATAGAATGGGCCATTAGCCCATGAAGTTACCTAAACAAGAGTGATGGGCAGCCCATCACTCTTGTTTAGGTAACGCGTTTGAAGTAGTAGCACTCCTTTGCAAGGCCAAACTGATGTGGGTAAATCCAGTAAAACACACACACACACAAATGGGAACAAATGCGCTGTCGCGCCATCTTGCAAAATTTTCATACTCTAACTTTACAGTCAGGGAGGAAGAGGCAAGAAAATAAAATTAAAAAGGCAAACTTCATTATTCTATCCTCTGACAAGTACATGTTTCAGGGAAAACGGAAGTACTCGAGAGGGCACACAGACAATTTAAAACCCAACACTCTTGGGGAAATATAATGGGAAAGTTCTCTACAACTACTATCATTACACCGGTTGAATACCAACCCCAGTTGTTATGCAGTGTCAACAACTTCCCATCGGAACATCACTAATTTCGTGAAATACATACATTTTAAATCACATAAACGCACGTAACACATGTGACAATTTATATGCATCCAAAATCATAAAAGACGAAGAATGGTCGAGATCAACGTGGCTGATAGATACCTGGAGCAATGATACAAAATTATTCTCGCGAAAAGAAAAAAAGAAGTACAACATTATCTTATATTGGACGCTCTCGAATCCTCAGGTGTGCGTGTATAAGGCCTTCCATTGCGATGGAGACGACGTGAGTAGGAGTATCAGATACCGCAAAAGTCTAGCACGGAGGTCAAGGATGAGACGACGTCTGCGAGCTGTGTTGTCTGCACTTGATCCGTTCTTCTGGGTTGAGCACTAATTACTGCTAACATTACTGCCTTCATAATCAGAAAATACATCGGATAAGCTGACGCCTGGCTCCGCCAGTGTTGTAGTTGAATCCTCCATCAGCTGCACACCATAAGGCCAAGCAAACAGCACATTAAGGAAAGAGACAACAGAAAATGAAGTTGATAGTGCAACTAAATGAGCGTATACCTCCTCTTCTTCGAAGTCTACTAGGGCGACCACAGGAAAAGGGAACTCAAAACGGGACCTAGGCATAAAGTCCAACCTCTTGTGGCCTGTAGAAAACTCCACCAACACCCATGCGACGAAGGTCAGGAGTTCCCCTCCTCTGGCTAGCATCGCCGCGTGCATCGCCGCCCGCGAATTGCTGGCAGCATAAATGATGACCCGGATCCACACCTCCCTAATATTGGTCAGTAATTAATCGCTTCCTCTTACTTGACACGAAAAGGGATTGTCTCTCAGATTCGGTGAGGTTAATAACATCGTATTCTTCAACATATTTCAACACATCATCCACGCTGCCATTAAGAGGCAATAGGTATGGGTGGTTAACCAGTAGGTAAGTCATGTAGCGGGATAACTGGAGACAGTCCTCCAACAAACTTGCAGCTTCACTATCAAGTGCTGCAGCTGTCTCGAAGTTACACCTGATTTTTTCTGTGAAATAGTGCAAACTTCCAATAGTGAAACCAATGCCTAGATGGCCCATGATCTTAGCAGTCTAGCTAAAGAATGTGAAACCTTCAATTTTGATAAGCGTCTTTGTTCGACTTCTACAATGAAGCGACAAAGACCCTCAATTAGACATTTTAGAGTTTTGTCTGCCTTGACATACTCTGTGTCTAACAGCTTTCTCATCCAAAAGATCTTCTCCTTTTGAACACCGAGCTTTCTGACCATGCTCATTAGCAGATGACTGAAGGACCTTGCTTGTGTGCCTATGAACCAACCACGCAGGTTGTACTGTCCAATTACATTTGACCACAATGGCCTTTTGTGCGGCCAACCATTGAGCCGACTTGAATAAAGAAAGGAGGAAAACCAAGCAAGCATGTCACACCTTTGAGCCTTCAACCATGCCCAACTCCATGGTGACTTCACCCAAATCAATGTTGCGAAAAATTCCAAGAATAAGCCACCGATATATAATGAATAGGTAACTGCAATATCAGCTTTTATAACTTTGTCTGTCACTTGTAAGGAACAGCATGAAAGAAACCACCATAAAAATATGTGAGGTACACCGTAGTATAATGCCCATCCTTATTCTGAGAACAAGAGCCTTGGTGTAGATATCATCATACATCATTTCAATCTGGATTTCTAGAACCTTCTGTAAATTCATACTAGCTTGCAATCTTTCCAAATCTTGATAAGAAAAATATTGAGCATCAGAAGGCACATCATGTTTTTGTAGCTCCCCTGCTTCAGGCACCATGTCCTTTCACCATACTTGATAATTCCTGTGGCCAACACAAATATACCTGAAAGCAAAAGCTGCATGCTATATCTCCCAGTAGACTTCCAGAAAATATATGTAGTAAGGGAAACCTGCACCACAATGTTCAACAAATGTCGAGTCCACAAATTGTTGTCCTCCATAGAAAATGCAGTGATGGTGTCTTGCCCGCCAAGATGAACAAGGAGAAATGGTGCCCAAAAGAAAGCAAGGTGGTGGTTATCCGTTACTGTGCCACACCCACTAGGGGTACTCTCATGTTGTGAGAGGTAGACAATGGCATAAATTGCTACGATGTCTGCTCCCAAATAAGCTAACCAAGTGAGGAGCCTAAGAAATGTGTTGGATCCACGCAGTCGAAGACCACCGGTGAAAAAGAGGAATATCTGTATTGCAAAACTTAGAAGCACTAGCAACTGAATTTCCCACTCATAATATATTTTGATCAAGGTCTCCATTGTTCACACCAGATATGCAATGTCTCGGATCACCTGTTGGTTACAACAATGCGTGCAATTGAGCATTGGCCATACAGAGAGGCAAATTTCTTACATTTAACTAAGCTACATGCACATACAACAAAATAAAGTACTCCCTCCATTCTATAATACTAGCCCTTCAACCCGTGCATCGCACGTCCTAGAAACTAGAGAAACACATAAATGGATATAATTTTTGTAAAGTAAATTACTTCCAAGGTGTATTTCTCCAATGATTTAAAAAGAAGCATATTTAATTTCATATCATTTTTTAGTTTGAATTTCACATTTTGCATTTGAGTTTGGATATTAAAATAGACCCCTTTATTGATCCAAATTTGGCAAGTTGAGTGATTTAAAATTAGCAATTAGGTGTATTTTTTTGCTTTTTTTATTATTATTCTAAATTTATATATTTTTAGGCTCGTAATGGCATAGTGGATAAATTAGAAATAGGAATTAGAGCTTTTTTTGGATATTTTTATTATTCCGAATTTATCTATTTTTAGACTCATAATGGCATGGTGGTTAATTTAGAAATAGGTTTGAGGGGTATTTTTGGTTTTTTTTTATTATTCCGAATTTAGCTATTTTTTATTCATAATGGCATGGTGGGTAGTTTAGAAACATGTGTTATGGGTACTTTTGACAAACCTTTTTATAATGACATATGTGGGTAATTTAGACCATGTTAGATTTAAAGGCCACTGTTTGTCTTACTTTAATTTATAAGGTTGGATGTTTTGCTTTTTTTTAAAGAATTTATAGAAATTTTCTTTCGATTAACGTGAAGGCCTCAAATGAGCCTCCAATTAGTAAATATAAGAAAGATAGGCATTTTTAGGTTTGGTCAAAGTCAAACTTCTTTCACTTTGACTATTAATAACAAAAAATTCACAACCTTTGACTATATATAAATGATGTTGTTAATTAGATTCATCATGAGATCAGCTATCCTAATATGCATCTTTTTATATCAAAGTGGAAAACGTTTGATTTTCAATAAACCCATAAATGCTTATCGTTTGAAATGGATGTAGTACTAGCCACTGCTTGGAGGAAACAGTTACTATCTCCAACTGATTACATGTGTTTATTTATTTATTCTTTTATTTTATTTATAGAACGAAAACTGAAGGGCTAGAACGTTCATACACTACGACTAAAATGACAATGAATTTGCTTTAAACCACAAAGTTAGTACATTAAACTTCTCTAATAATTAATCAGAGAAACCAAGGCTACTATCTAACCCGCTAAGGGCTTGTACCATGTAGATCTTTGACACGTGTCCACCAATAATGTGAAACTATGATACATAGAGTAAAAGTTTGCGGGAAAACTACACAATATGTACAGAAAACTAATCAAAACCAAACTCTGTATTGGTTTATCTTCAAATATAAGTAGAAAGAATAGTATTTCAAGAACGTTAGTAATCATCAAACTGATACAAAGCTAAGCTGCAACATTTGTGGCTTCATGCATACCTTAGAACAGATGAACGCTGCGACTGGTAAGTGGTAACAAATGGCCAAAGGGTGCGCGCTTCTTGCTCGTTCTGAAACCGAATCAACCTGTGGCCAACCTTAACTAGAAGTAACCCGGGCTGCTATATATGTTCCATGCTTGCAGGCGCATATGAGATGACTAATAATCTAATAAAGCAACTCTGTTGTTTAACTGAAAGTAATCTATCCCAACTTTATTCGAAACCTCCATCCTTCGTTTACCTACGCATGAAGTAACTTGAATATGATAGTAGTGTTTTTCATATCAGAATAAGAAGGCAGTGCATAAAAGTGACTGTCTGGAATTGCATGCGCCGACAACCATTTTGGTCATGAACCGGACAGGAACGATGTGGCATGTATATCGTTCTGCTTCAACTTGGTTACAAAATACCAACAAATGAGTATAAAATATTTTGAAAAATAAATACCTACGTAATTAATGCTCAAAGTTTAAGCTTGCGGGTGCCACTGCTTGTTAAAAATCTCCATACTGTCAACTCTTTTTCCCCGCAACCAATCAGTTAATGCAGACCTGAAGCTCTCGGCCGGTATGGTACTCAGAAGTTTTCACAAACTTTATCAAGTTCCCTGAATTAAACGTTGTGATTCGATGGAGGTGAAGCGGAAATGATCGAGGAGATGGATCGACGGAGAGAAGGGCAGCTTTGGAGCCGGAGGTGAGGTCACCGAACCGAGGGAGCCGCTGCAACCCGGGGGTATGTCCGCGCGTTCGGCGTCTCGCTCGCGGCACCCTGGTGAACCACTGTGGGCTGGCGCGCATGCGTCGACTGTCGGTGTCGGAGCGGCGATCGATGTTGCATGCGCCCAACACCGACGCGAACGGGCGACGTACGGCTGCTTGTCAAGCTAGTCCTTATTTGGTGTGCCACGGCAACGCCGCCGTGTTCTGGCCGTCCCCATCCATCCATCCACCAAACCATACCGCGGCTCGCCTGCAGGCCGGTTCAGGAACGCCGCGCGCCGTCCCTTCTTACAGGAAGCGTCGCATGCAGCAGGTGACGGTATTCCGCGAGCGAGATCGCCTTGGGGAGGAGGAACTGCATGCGCGTGACCAGGAAGACGGTCATGTGCCGGGCAAGACCAGCTTCCTTCCAGGCGACACTTGCCGCGCCGCGCGCTCTCCCGTCCATTCGCCGGCCACCTAAGCGCAGTCAGGCAGGCGCGTTCCGCACCTGGCGCGGCGATCGATGTCTCTCCGCGCCCTCGGACGCAGGCAGGCCGGCCGGGGCAACATCGGAATCCAGCTCCGTGCTCCCGCCACAGGCCGAGCTGGGGAGTGAGTGGCGCTTGCGCAACACGGATCGCGCTCGCTCATGGGAGCTTCTTCCGTTCCGCCTCGGGGGGCGGATCGCCATGCCACGCTCTCTGCGGTTTGACGAGGATGACGACGCGCTTAACCTGGGCCGCTCGGGGTAGATCGGACGGCTACCAGGTACCCAGGGGTGGTCGCTATTTCGAATAACGACCACCCCTGGGTGCTGCCCAGCCACCGCACGCCACGGCTCGCCGCGTTCCGGCCGTCCCCTGCCCGCATACCATGCCGCGGCTCGCCGTATCGGTGCCGGCGGCAACCCGAGTTCCCGCGCTGCCGTCCCCACCTCCCTGTGAGCGTCTCTGCCGGGACCTCTCCTCGTCCATATGGGTTGGGTGCAGCGAAGCAGGTGACAAGCCAGGCTGGTGCTGGGCCTGGGCGGCCATGCGCATGGCAGTCACGGAGCTCGTCCAGGTCTCAACACCCGCAAAGCCGCGTTCCCGTGGTCTAACCATGGCTTCTCTGTTTTTCTTCCTCCAAGGTCAGCGTGGCATCGTCAAACCAATGCACGGGAGTTGCAGAGACAGCGGACGCACGGCGAGATCGATTAATCTTAACGTCGGAAAGCAGGAAACAAGCCTCGATCGGTCGCTGCGCGCCGTGGCCGGCCGCCGCGCAGGCCGTTACCCGCGTCCCTCCACCAGCTCCAGCGTGAAGTTCACCGTAAACGGCTCATCTTATTGACACTGAACTGTTTGTTATTCAGTCAAAGGGTACAGTTGATGTGAGTCCGAATTCAGTGTACCTGGAGGCTGCATTTCTGCTAGGGGGCGTGACCAGATGAAGCTGATCCAGAAATGACCTCAGTAGTGTCTCTCTTGGTCGGTCAGTAAAAACTCTGTAGTAGTCCTGGAACTGGACTTTGGCTCGTCCAGAGTCCAATTGGATAAAACGATCTGGACTCTCTTGGATTGGATTTTATATGGATTTGGATGTCCATCAGCGTCAAGTCCAATAGCATCCGAGTCCAATTGGATTATCCTGGATATAACACAGATAATTAATAGAACCGTGGAGGCAGGCAGGTGGCGCACGCGACTGCGGGGGCGCCGGCGACTGCTGCTGCGTAGCCGCGATTGGACTCGGTGGTGGGCGAGAGGGTGCCGGAGTTGTCGGCGTTGAGCTCGGCAAGTGGTTTGGGAGGTAACGAGATGGCCGGCGTCCGCCGTCGCTCGTAGCTGCTTGTCGCTTGAGCTCCTCGATCTCCGCCACGGCCACTGCGCCATTCATGGCGACGACGCTGGCATCCGGACACCCTCAGCGATGGGACGTTGGATGCGGCCGTGTTCCGCCGCTGCGCGCCCGTCAGAGAGCCGCCGGAAGCGACTCGCGCTGCCGTTGCCCATCCACCGTCGTCCCGAAGCTTCGTTGCCGCACTCTCGCTGCAGGCCTACGAGTCCCTTCGTAACAAATAGCGGATAGCGGGTTTGTAGCGGATAGGCACCAGCGTAGCGGATAGCAGATAGCGGGTGCTATAGCGGACGCTAAGTTCCAATAGCGATAACTCAAAAAACACCAAAAAAATATGTGTAATAGCGAGTATAATATTACTTTTTCTCATCACAAAAAATATATACAGTTGCCTAGGCAATCGTGCTTCAAATTTAGGAGCACAACTTGTACAAATAAATCAATTCGATTATTCTTTCTTTAAAATAGTATTTAAAAAAGTTATCTGACAATAAATTGCTATCACATCTAAATAGCGGCCGCTATAGCAGTTTTTGAAGCGCTGTAGCGGCTTGAAAAGTGAAATAGCGGACGCTAAGTTACAAGATGCTATTTGATGAGCGCTACCTCATAGCGGTAGCGTCTAGACACCGCTACCGCTATAGCGGGCGCTATTGCGGCTCCTATGAACGCTATTTGATACACAGGCTACGACCCTCCTCGCAGCTGCGCTAGTCAGTCCGATGGATGAACTTGGTGGGATTGGATTGGACTGGACCACCGGGCTTCTCAATTAGATTTGGACTGGATTATGATATTTTTTAATTGGACTTGATTTGGAATTCTCCTTTTGGATTTGGATGTTAATCCAGTTCCAGGTATACTCTGTAGCAAAAGTCGTCAATTTCTCCGACAAACATTTATACAAATCACCACTTCAAAATCAGCTGAAAGTCGACAAGAACATCACGCTCATTTCAGGTTTTGCTTTGATTATTGGCACACCACACACCACACACCACACAGCCGTGCCGAGATCGTAGGATAAACGTCAGGGATACAAAGAAAGAAGAAACAGACATGCGACGACTCTTGCGACACTGATGGAAACGGATACGGCAAAAACAAGTTACGGTTTGTCACGTATAGCCTAACCTTATGCTGCTGACACGGTGGTTGAGGTCAGGATCCTGTTCCTCGGATGATGTTTGAAAAAAAACTCCAGTAGAGAATGAAGTTCTGATGAACCCCGTAGCTGGCTAGCACCACTACGTACAGCCCAAAATTAAATGGCGCTCAACACTGCTGCTTGGATGGAGCTCGATAGAAGCAACATGAGCAGGTGCTTTGCTCGGGTGTGCGTGCTGCATTATTTGTGCTCACGCATCGGACACGAGCCAGCGATGTTTGATATCATACGATGATTGCTTATCTGTACTATATTGGAGATACCACCGTTCTTCTTCTTGGTTACTTTAATTCCTCCAAGATCTCCCAGGCCACGATTTTGGAAAGCGCTCTGAACGAAGAACCTTTCGTGTATGACAAGGTCAGGTAGGACCGTAGGACGGTAGGAGCTTTACAATCTGCGTTCTTGGCACAGCTCTGATAAACCTGACTAGGATTGGAGGCAAGGGAGGGACAAGTTCCGTCCAGGTTTCATCTTTTTAGATGAAGATTCAGGTTTCGTGATCAGGCGTGGCTGCTAGACTAGTGTTAAGATGCCTGCCTGGCCAAATCAGCGGAGATTTTTCTGAATTCTTTAGTAAATCAAAGTGTTATCTGGAATCATGCAGTACATGTTTGATCACCTGCTCTAACAATTGGATTTGTGCGATGCTGTATGCAGTTGTTGTCTGCACATGTCCAATTCCTTGCAGATGCAGGGCTTCTGAATTATGGTCAGATACTACTATTGTCCCTCTGTCCCCACTCTCTAGGATTGCACTCATTTTTGCTCTTTGCTACTAAATTAATGATTTTCTCTCAAACAATGCATGGTTCCATTTATTCTTACTCAAGTTGATAGACCTTCCTTTTCATAATTCAGATTCAGTTTTTTTTTCTTTATGACTGATCTATTTTTGGCCGCAGCAAGAGCATGACATCTGTCAATATTCAATCTGGTTTCACCATTAAAATACGTAGTATCTTAGATCTTTCCTGGAACTGTCACGATCGCATCATAAGCGGGAACACTACTAGCTGCACCGCACACCTCACTGACCCAGGAGAGTGAGGAAAAATTACATGTTCAATACTGTCAAAGCGATTAAGTACATACAGTTCAGAGTTTGAGCCTGAAAATTACAATTGCGATCTAGTCTACATGTATCTAGCCATAATATGTTCTCGCTTGCTTTCCAGTGGAGCAGCAACAAAAATTGGGCACATGGTAAATTGCCAAAAAGAAAGGGGATTGCTAAATCCCACCCGGGCATTCCACAGCCCTTCACCACCCGAATTTTGTGTCACCGTGATTCTTCCTCAACTCTTCCTTCTCCAGCTCCGGCGAGGCTTCCATGGTTCTTCCTCAACTCCGGCGACTCCTCCGACGAGGTTAGTGTTGGGGGTTGGGGTTAGGGTTCCGGGTTTGGGGGCCAATGGTGTCCACCGGACATAGAAGAGGAGGGGGCCGGGGGAGGCAGGCCGGCCTGGCGGTGGTGGCGGGCGAGACGGCGGAGGCGGAGGCGGCGGGGACGCCGCCGAAGCGGGCGGCGGGAGACGGCGGTCGGGCCAGGGTCGGGCGGGGGCGAGGTCGACGACGGCGGAGGCGGGAGGCGGCGGCGGGAGGTGGTAGGGTGGTGCCTCGGCGGGCTAGGGCCTCGCCGGAGCTCCGGGCGCGCGGCAGCGCACGCCGGAGCTCGGCGAAGCCCTAGCCCGCGGAGGCAGAGGCGGCGGCGCGAGGGGCGGCGGGGAGGGCGAGGTTTGGGAGGAAGCCGGCTGGAGGTTGAAGAAAGAGGGCAGCCGTTGGATCTCCTGATCCGACGGCTGAAAATTCGGGTGGAGGGCACCCGGGAAATGCCCGGGTGGACTGCAGACAGCCCCAAAAGAAAACTAAAACTTCTTTTGTATCGCTGTAGCAACAAAGACCGGACACATAGGTTAGCTGAAGTGTCATGAATTTCTGAAAAAGATTCCGCGCTTGAAAGCAGAGTGAATTGGATTTCTGAATGTGTTAAACAGAGGCAGGGCTTTCACTTGGGTCGCATCCTCTTTTTCGTTGACTACAACAGCAAGTCAGTGCTAACTTTTTTCAGTTGCATTTTCTGTCGCCCTAAAAATTACTAGTAGTACTACTCCTGTCTTCTTTCCTTTTGTAAAGCCAATCAATCAATGAAGGTCAGCCGTATATAATTGCCGCTTATCGTTCGTGCTTTTGCCCGTCACATCCTCCGAGACTCGAGCGAAACTGACGAGACAGGCACAGAGCACAAGGGCCGAAGCAAGAAGCCGCCGCCATGGACACCGAGAGGAAGGAGGCGGCCGAGGAGAAGATGCGGGAGTGGTGCGTCGCGCTCCCCAAGGTGGAGCTCCACGCCCACCTCAACGGCTCCGTCCGCAATTCCACCCTCCTGTCAGTAGTACTCACTACCCAGCACCTCCCCCGTCTTTCTCCTCTCCCTCTGCCGTCGTCGTCGTCCTATCTGGCCTTTCAATCCTTGATTTCTAGCCTTCGGTAGCCAGGATTCTTGATTCAATGCCAGAGCGCCGCGATTCAAGTCTGGGACGATAATAGAGTGCACCCATCGGCATCATCTGTTCTAAGATAGTTATGAATTGTGAGTCAAAGTTTGGGAGAGTAAACTGTTAGGAAATTGATTGTTAGAATCTATTTTTATTCGAGCGGACAAATCTGATTTTGTGCACAGAGATCTGAACTTTATCAGATTGTAATTGTGAGAGGTTCCAGAGAACTAGAATTTCAGGAAATATTTCAGGTAAAAGGAACAGGGCACGTGGAATAGTACGTGGGCAAACATGTGGGTTCATGGCATTATATTAGTGTGAGTGCTCATGTAGGTGAGAATTTTTCCCTCTTTCCACATTTTTCTAATAGAGCTTTCCGTCCAGAAATCACAATTGACTTCGCCTTCGCAAAAAAATTTACTACCTTATTAGGTGATGCTGGAAGATAGGCTGAAATTTTATCTGTTATTCGAGTCAAGAAATGTATCATTTGTTTCCAGATTAGCCTGACCTGAGATGCTGCCTGGTTATTCAGATATGTTATGTTCCCTTTCCCCATTTCTGTGATTGTGTTCTTAGATCCTATAGTGACTGGCAATGCTAATTCACATATCCTCTTATTAGGTTCGGTATATAGTTCTAAGTACCTATTTATTTGACAAGCGGCTGCATAATTGTATTTTGGCATATGTACATCTATCACATATTGCATCCTGAATCACTAGTCAAGCTGGCCGTATTAATTGCTTATGCATCATGTAAGACATCTGTGATTATTTTCTGGTTAACTTATTGAAAATATTAGATTTTATATGTTTAAATGTTAGAATTGCTACCTGAACTTCTTACTATAGCATTATTCATATAAAAATGTGACCTGTGTGATGGAAATTTTGAACAGAGAACTTGCAAAACAACTAGGGGACAAAGGAGTCATTGTCTTTGAAGATGTTAAGGATGTGATCATGAAAAGTAAGTTGAGATTCTTTTAACAAGCTTTTCTGACGCAGTTAACTACTATATGCATCAAATATCTGAAGCATATCTCAGTTCTTTTCCTGTGAGAATCACATCATTTTCGGAAAACGCGTCAGATGGACTACTGATCGTTTTGCTGAACTGCTGAAAGATTTTAGTGGCCTGAGAATTATCTGGATGCTTCTAATCTGTGGCCTTCAAATTTATTAAACAGATAGTAGATCACTCCCTGAGTGCTTGAAGCTTTTTGATTTGTTTCATATACTTACAACAGACCATGATACAGTAACAAGGATCGCTAAGGAGGTATTCTTTAATTAGAAATTCAATATTTTTACGTGCTACACTTCATTTGTTCGGTTCATTGATCCAGACAAAATGAACAGGTTGTGGAAGATTTTGCAGCAGAGAATGTTGTGTATTTGGAAATTAGAACTACACCTAAGGTGATGCTTTTGAGTATTTTATTGAATGTTGCTTTACAGTTTTGTGGGTCTGTAGTTATGAATAATGTGATCGGTAACTGTGTTGTTCTTTTGCTCACATGTCATCTAGAACAATGCAGCGAAAGGGATGACCAAGAGGTCTTACATAAATGCTGTTATCAGAGGTCTGAAAGCAGTAGAAGCCGTTGATGTTGTTTTATTTGATTCTAACTTGACAACAAATGAAATACTATCTTGTACACCTATGATTGAATTGGATGATGACACAAAGAAAAAGAAGATATATGTTAGGCTCCTCCTTAGTATTGACCGTCGGGAGACAACTGCAGCTGCACTTGATACTGTATGTTGAAATTTTCCCACAACAGCTGATAATCTGAACAAACATAGGCACATATATTGAGAAGCTGCACAAATATTTTCTCTCACTTGACCAGGTTAATTTAGCCATGGAAATGAAGGACCAAGGTGTCATTGGCATTGATCTTTCTGGCAATCCAGTTGTGGGGGAATGGTAAATAGTTTTTGTTTGTCCTAAACAAGTTGGAAACATGCAAAATGTTTATGTGCTAATGTTTGGAATTGTCAATCTTTATGAAGGGAAACATATTTGCCTGCCCTACAACATGCTAGAGAGCAAGGAATCCCCATCACAATACACTGTGGAGAGGTCTGAAAATATATGTCAATAACTGCCAAACACTCTTTCCTTCTTGATCATTATTTGCCTTCAGCAGCATTTGCAAATCTTGCATTATAATTTTTTTAGGAAGTTAAATCTTGCATTATATTATTTGACCACTGAAGTAAAAAAACTTAATGACAATAGGTGCCAAATAGGAAGGAGATCCAAGCAGTGCTGGATTTCTGCCCTCAGAGGCTGGGGCATGTCTGCTGCCTCAATGATGAAGAGTGGAAGCAGCTCAAATCATTAATGATTCCGGTACTTCTTTTTAAAATTCATACCTGTAGCCAATTATGTGTGACATGTAATTATGTTTACCTTCACGATAAAATCATGCAGGTAGAGATATGTTTAACTTCTAATGTTATGACTGGAGGTGCCCCTTCCCTAGAGCTGCATCACTTCGGTTAGTCCCTAAAAGTACAGAACATGAAATCAATGCTAGGCGTTATCATCTCAGCACTTTGACATTTAGTTATACTGAATCTGTGCAGCTGACCTCTATAATGCAAAGCACCCTTTGTCCCTGTGCACAGATGACTCTGGCCTGTTTTCAACAAGCCTCTCAAATGAGTATTACCTTGTTGCAGCCATTTTTGGTATGCTCCCTTGTTGTATACTGAAATAAAAATGCATTCTAATACCGGACGTACTTCTCATTTGATCCTGACCTGCAAGCTCACTATCTGTGAAATATGTGGACTGAACCCAACGCATCCATTTGGTAGGTCTTAGCAAGTCTGAGCTATTTCAGCTAGCTCAAGATGCAGTGCAATTTGTTTTTGCTGATGACGGGGTGAAGAAGTCTTTGAGGAGGATGTTCAAGGTTGCTGAAAAGAGACTGATGCTGCCGGCTGAATTTGCCGCACCGAACTAGTGCGTGCGTGCGTGCGCTTGTTAGCATCTAATGATGTAACTGTACCATACTACCATGTGTGATGGAAAATGTTCCGAGAAAAAAATGTGATGGAAAAGAAATGTACGTGGGTCGATCTCAAAAAAAAAAAAAAATTGTACGTTGGTGTGTAGTTGTATCTCTATTTTTTTTTTGAAACGTTTTATCGCTAATGTTATTGCGCTAGAAAAGAAAAGGTGAAACTATCTATATACTAACGTAATAAATGGAATGAAAAAGGCCCACTCATGCGGATGCGGCACAAGCAAGGCCCACTCCTGCGGGCTCCGTCGTCTCGCCCGTTGCCTTGCCGCGCGGCGACCGCAGGCGGCGCGGCAACTGCGTCACGGCGACGCTGCCGTCGCGGGCCCCCGCCTCACCTCGCCGCCGGTGAGCCTCCCCGCCCATGAACTCGGCACTTAGGTTCCCATCGCTCCTACCATTCTAATCAGGATTCAGGAGCGCGCAGGCACGCGCCCTTTCGAACAATCCGGCGGCGGCCTCGTCACGCTCCTCATAATCCGGCGGCCGCCTCGTCACCATCGCCGCCGGTAAGCTTTCGTCCATTCCGCCTCCGCACTGGCTTCTCCGTGCCGGAGCGACGTCGACGCTGTCGCCAACTCATAGTGCTGTTCGTCTCCACTCGAGCGCTCCCCTTCAGCTTGTTGAATTGCCACACCGCCACAACGCCGGGCCGCCTCGTCGAACTTGAGGAACCCGGTGAGCCTCATCATCCCGCCCAGCTTCCTCAAGTCTCTTGCTGAGAATCGCCGCGATTGACAACCTCTCTCACCCTCTGCAGTTTCTCTTCCTCAAGTCTCTTCCTGATGGGTTCAGTTGATACGGTCCTTCCTTTGCTTGCTAAGAAGCAGACTACAGAGATCATAGCATCTCATCTGGAGATTGGAGCTGCTGTGGAAGTTATTGAGTCTGACAAGCTCGATGTTGTGGAGGGTGTAATTCATGATGTCAGGATAAGTGAGGATATTGTTGTTGTCCAGCCAACATCTCGTGATTTTGCTGGAAGCATCATGCTGGTGGAGAAAACCAGGATCAGACCACCTTCCCGATCCCCTCGCTGCAATCTGACAGATCTTCAGAATCCTGGTGATTGGTTCAGGATCTACAACTCTGTAGAGGTGCTGCTTGAAGGGAGGTGGTTTGTTGGTGTTATTGTTCACCTTCCAGTTGGAATCCAGGACAGCAATCGAGTGCACATATTCAGAGATGACAGCACTGTTTGTGTTAGTACTGCAATGAGAAGACATGATGTCTGGGACAATATCAAGGGATGGACTGTTGGAGAGTGTGAGCGAGAGCTAGAGAGGCTAGGGTCATCAAAGCCTCCAGAAGTTGGTCTTGTTGGTAGTCATAAAGCCAAAATCCTTCAGTTTTTCAGTGATGATCATATGCTTGTTGAGTACTTGGATGTGACACATTGCGGTGGCACTCATTTCAAGGAGGTGATCAATAGAAGCAAATGGCATAAAAGCTTACTGGGAAAGTGGTGGAAGCAGCTCACATCTTGGATAAGTGCAACTTTTTTTTTCTCGAAAACGCAGGAGAGCTGCGCTTCATTATATTAAGAAGAAAATTTGGGACAAGAACCCATACAACACCACCCCCACTACTCCACACTTTCTAGGATTACATTCGCGCCTGTTTATATATGACAAACGACCAGAAAACCACACTCTACTCTACACAACAGCACCCACCATCGACGAAGACAGGGAGGTCAGGCCGCGTGCCCCAGCCGTCTCCCAGATGCGCCTTTCATCATGTGCAGTCATGAGCGCCAAAGTTAAACTTGGAGCTAGCCCTTCGAACACGCACCTATTGCGGTGAGTCCAAAGGACCCAAGCTCCAAGCGCCACCAAAGAATTGAGACCATGCTTCTTCTGCTCCGGAACAGCTTGCCAAGCTGATTCCCACCATGAGTCAAACACCAAGTCTGTTGGTTGAGGTGCTACCGCCTGTAGGCCAAAATATGATAGTGCCATGAACCAGAACTGCCGAGCAAAGGGACAGGCCACTAGGAGATGATTTATCGTCTCCTGTTCTTGATCATACAAGACACATTTCTCCGGATGTTCCAGGCCTCGGCGTGCTAATCTGTCCGCAGTCCAACACCTATCATGCGCCACGAGCCATAAGAAAAACTTACATTTTCCAGGCACCCAGGTCTGCCAGGTCCCAGGTGCGTTCCCATGGGCCAAACTGAGTTGATCCCAAAAACAGGTGAGAATAGGCAGATTTCGCTGAGTATTGGCCCGTCGAACATAGTCTCCAATAATGTCTATCTTCAGCTTCAGGGTGCAGCGCAAAACTGCGTATGACATCCCATAGAGCAAAGAATTCATTCAGCTCACCAACAGTGGAGGCCCCTCTTGCATCCCACAGCCATAGGTGCTCATTAAGCGCCTCAGCTACTGTTCGTTTTTTGGTGTTACTCTTGGAGATCACCTTGTAGAGCTGAGGAGCAACATCACTATGCGCTGTCCATGTAGCCACCTGTCTTCCCAGAAGAGAGTGGTGGTTCCATTGCCGACCTCCGATGGCATTGCCACCGCAAAGAGTGAACGGACCTGATTAGGAACTTGAATTTGAAACATACTCCAAGGACGATGGGGGTCGGTTTTCTGTAGCCATAACCAACGCACCCGCAGAGCCCATCCGAGGTTTTTTAAGTCAGAGATTCCCAGACGTCCGAGTTCCTTAGGCCGTGTTACTTTCCCCCAAGCAACTAGGCAGTGGCCGCTTTTTGCCTCTTTCCTTCCCCTCCATAAATATCCGCGTCGGATTTTGTCAATAGCTTTGAGTGCCCACTGTGGCAGATCCATGGCCATCACCAAATAAATAAGCATTGCTGTCATTACAAATTGAACATGGATTGCCCGACCTGCTCTACTCATCAATTCCGACCTCCACCCAGGAAGGAGATCAGCAAGACGATCAACAATTGCTTGTATCTGATTTCTGGTGAGCTTCTTCAGAGACAAAGGCAAACCAAGATAGCGACAAGGAAAATCTGAAACTGCAACTCATGAGCCAGTAGAAGAATTCGGTTGCTACATCCCAGCATATATCTGTCTAGGCACTCTTGGCTTAATCACACCCATCCTTTTCACAGATTCAGCTCAAAGTTGGCCGGACGACAAGGTGCCCGTGTTCTTTTGTCTTGGAGGCGCCTCGTTTTTCCTGTGCCTATTTGTGCTGGTTGGATTCATGTGTCCCAAACCGAAGACGAGAGCACAGCTGAACAACTGGAGGCTTATGTGTCTCATTGCTCTGGTGACCGGCGTGGCATTTATGGGCATACATGCCTTCTATGGGCGCAAGGCTTTAGTTGCAAGCAGAGAATTGCGCAGCCCAAGCATTGAAACTCTTCTGTCCATGCTCTTTAAAAATATGGTGATCTTCTGTTCTGGTTTATGTTGCTCTTATTACTGTACATTACTCCCTCTTAAGGAGTCAACACGCACAGCCTATCTAACTTGGTACATGGGCTGATTTTCTGTGTTGGTTTCTGTCTCTGTTAACTGTGATGCCGCTACTGGATTGTTTGGTGTAAAGGCCTGTGTGACTTTTGCCTTTGTCCACTGAATGATGTCGATCCATTTTTCAGGATGGATGTATGTGAGTAATTGTAATGTCAATCTTGCCAATGCCATTGCCTGGAATTATGCCAGTCCCTTTATCTTTCTTTACTCAGGTGTATTTTGTTCCTGTGTTCTTTTATTTGTACAAGTCGAGGGAAGTAAGCTTCTTTTGTTCTGCGCAAGTTTGATATCTGAATATCTGGTGGCATCAGAGCCGATGTCGCAGTGCACACTGCTCCCTGCTGATATTTGTTTCTTGACTATTTGATGGCTTCTGGTGTTAGGATTTCAATCAAAGCATCCAACAATTCGCTCACTGATTACACTCCCACTCAACCAATCGTCTCCCTGGCCAGTATGCTAGTTTTTTTCATCTGGCTATCTGCACCATTACATCAGGGTTGGCTTTTGACTTGGCTTCACTACATCAGAGCAATGATCGTGTAGCTTTTTGACTTGACTCAGGTTGACATGATGCTTCCGATTAATCCGTTTGTCTCTGCTTCTCTCGTCGTATACTTTTGTTCTCGGGTCTCTCAGTCGTATACTTAAGTTGGCTTGTGATAAAAAAAATTTGGTTTTCTTTTTGCACTAGGCATTTAGTGAGGCAAAGATACATTGTACATAACTGAATAAAGCAGATGCAATTTTAAGACATCCTGGAGCAACAGGGTCAAACAATGAACACATTAACTGATCGAAAATTGCCTTTGCGGTATGGGATGAACATGGACAACCAAATGATATCTCGGAACAGTAGTAAACGGGCGTGTGGCTGTGACGACTTGACAAGCCGGGGGCAGTAACTATCATGCCAGAATTCCTCTATGCAGAATAATTTGAACCGTATAAAATTCTGCCCCAGAAATTTTCACCTCAAGATAGCATGTTTACTCATTTTTTGCATATCATACACTGGAACTGAGTAATGCTCTACAATGACCACAAGTCCACAACACAACTTTGATGCACACAATTTGCATATATCACCACATAAAGATTATGTCCTAGTCACAGAGCTAGACAGTACCACACATATAAATCATAAATTATCAAAGTATATCGGTACTGCATAATACGTCCCAAGAAAATGGCAATGTACATACATTAAAATACTAAGGGCCCATTAGAAATACAGAATTTAGCGGAGAAAGGACATGAAACAATTCAATTCATGCAAATATAACCCAAAAAAGAAAAACTCCTGTGTTCCAAATAGCCTTAGTGAAATAAGAAGTATGCTTAGTCTTCCTCATCAGAATTCCAAAATAGAAATAAACCACATCCAACCACAACTATGCCCTCTATCACCACTAAGTAGAAGATCCATCGCTTTTCAGGTCCAATATTAATATACATTTTTGTCATACAATCAACTGCCCAGATTAAAGTTCCAACAACTGCTAATGCACGCATCAGCAAAGAAACCTGCATATGAAAGTAGCAAATACGATAATTAAATTCTTATAATATCACATGTACAAAACTTAACAGGCCTTATAATGTGCCACCAACAATTGAAGAAAAAGAAAATCCTAAAATTCAGAGCATTTTTTCCCTCTGTTCTTCCTATCATGATGTGGCTGAAGTAATAATCGAATTAATAATTGGGCTTCCCACTGTAGTTTCGAGTGTAACAAGGAGTAGCTATATCTGAAATTGGTGGTGGTATGAAAATGTGTTCTTTTATGAGGTGGGGTGTATATGGCTCATGATCAGTGCACAAGTATGATCAATAATTAGCTTTACCTTGTTACAGTGGATATACACTCTCAAACAAACCCAGGATGGTACAATACTCCGAATAAACATAAATATTTCGTTGCCAAAAAGTAGTCCTATACTTCATGAAAAGAGTAACAAGCGTAACTATTTATTCGGTTAGTTGGGTTTTTTTTTCTTTTCAACAGGCAGTAGTACACAAATTTGTATCGCAAAGGGATTTTGTGTATGGTTGGCTACTAGTTTTTAATCAGTTACGATACACTCTCAGCGATGGACATATCAAACACACAAGGATGGCAAGCCAGACATCATCCAACACCAACAGCGCAGTTAACAGTATGGACTAGAGTATACCAAATAACAAGAATAAAGTGGAAGACCAGCTAAACTAACAAGAACCAAAACCAAAAATTGAGGAACAATTGATCCTCAGAGTTTGAATCTGGTTTCTTTTTTAAAACTTTATCCCATGAAAAAGTCGCGTATTGTGTTCATCATTGCATCTACGATTTCTCTTATCCTTAGGAAAGTATTTTGATTCATCATTGCAATCGTCATGTTAATAAAAAAAGATCCCAATGCAATCTCATCTGCCAGAGAAGAAACGAAATGAACGAATGTGAACCTCCCGAAAAGCCCAAGCACCCACCCTTTCCGTCCAGATTTCATCATGTTCCCCATGTTGGCATGTTCCCTCTCAAAACTGCAGTCGCCGCGATGGAGTGCAGCCCGGCACGTCGCCGCTACGATGGGGGCAGAACTCTGAACAATCTCATTAAAAAAGAAAATGGCCCCCATGTATCTTACACAGTCTCCTTGCGTGGTGCCTCGCCGGCGTCTTGCCGGCAACTTCTTCTTCCGCCTCAAGCCGTAACGGCAGTTTGGGCACCTCTCGATGGCGTAATCGCCCTGGAAAACGAAGCATCACCTTCGCTTTACACAACGCCGAACAGGGGAAATACTGAGACGAACATGACAAGGAAAGTACAAAAAATTGTTACCTCATCCGTCTCCCTCCTCATCTCCTGCTCCGTCTCAGTCTTGGCTGGATCGACCGATCCTCGCATGTGAAACCTAGGGTAATTTTTTCCCCCTAACCTGCAACCGTAGAATCAGAATTTTGGAATCAAAATGGGGAGGAATATGGGGGTGTGTCCCCAACCTGGTCTAGTGCGGGCCCGTCTTGCTCTAGGTGGCCGGCCCGTCGAAGTTCGCTTCTGCGTGAATGCGAGCCCGTGACGTACACGGAGAAACAAAGAGCTGTCACCTGTCAGCTGTACACCAGATGGATTCCTCAGGAAAATCTGATCTTTATCTTCTACAAGTCAAATCTCTACAAAGGGAGAGAGAGAATAGCAGAGCAGCAAAGCTTTGCCCCAACGAGGGCTTCGACCTAGTATGTACCAGTTTACGTCGATTGATATTCCAAAGTTTCAAGGCTTAAAGCTGGAACATTTATAGGGGCAAATTTCCTGCTGCCAACTGTGCTTACAACTTGCTACACGATTATTACGGCTGAATCAGCCGGGCAAAACCTCCGAGGAACGGAGTCAGACACACGCCCTCTTACCAAGGGAACGGCGAACAGTGCTAAAAAAAGTGAGGACTGCTCCGGCAGAATCGTCCGTCTCCTCGTCAGAGATGCCCAAGTAAGACACTTTCCAGATCCCCATAATACTATAGTTACACCTAAAATGCCGTAGTTCCATCATGGATAAAAGTTTTCACCTAGGTTAGACACTGTTTGCAAACAAGCTTCAAATCTCAGTTTGTCGTGTATTGGATGGTTTCATAGTCGTGGGTTGAGTTCTAGACTCCGGCAAGAGTTGAGTTGAGGGGGTAAACATCAAGCGTTTTAAAGACCGTCTTCATTAATTAACTTACAACCGTAAGCTTACTTACCTTCCCACACTGTAGGTCTGAAAGAATGGACCATGACAGCACATCTACAAACTGCAATGCTGATGAAAGAGCAACCGCCCTTTCACTAAAGGAGAAAATAACAGACAGCAAAGGTGATGACCATGAACATTATGATACTGTACTCTTTCCTGACTTACCGCTATCCATTTACATAGGAGTATAATTTTTCCTCATAGTACTACTGTCCAAGCTAGCCTATTACCAGTATGCGCCAGGAGTCCTGTCTAGTGTTTACAGTAGAAATCTACTTTGTTTATTTTTGTAACAAAACTCGTGCTCCAACACGAAACAATTTCATAAAATGATGTTTTGGTGCTAATTTGTTGAACACCTTATATCATTGTTCAATTCAGCAGTGTTTATTAGACACAATACAGAAGAGAACAGGAAATACGGGAATTTATTATACTTGTTTGAAGTTTTTTGTACAGTGTAAAGAAAACACATGGGAAAAAAATGAAAACCACGAGGGAGAAAAATCAGTGGCACTGCGATTGAGGTCCTATTGACAAGCAGGCTATTTATCAATCACTTTATGTTGCTTGTGTCCAGTAAAATCAAGTCCGCCACCACAAAAATAAATTGTTTTTCTAAAATAATACTATTTTAATGAAAAATTGCAGTTCTAGGGCATGTTTTTTTTAAAGAAAAAATTATAAACATAGGTGCCTGTCGGTCACTGAAAAACTGATTGGTGGCAATCGGTCCTCCAAAACCCAATAGGCTGCCGGCTGCATGCCACGTAGGCTACCGGTGGGATTCGGAATCCGATTAGTACCTATCGGTCATGGGATGACTGCTTATTTGCTACTCTTATGTTGATGAGTAGATGACATAACGCTTATTTTCTAACTACTGTGTTTATTTCTATGGCCATATTAGTTTTGGAGCATTCATGTGAAGATATGCAAAATGTGCCTTCGTTTGATTTCATTTGGACCATCGAAGGGTTCTCACTACTACCAAAGCTCGGACACCATTTTTCGGAGACATTTGACACAGTGGATCTAAAATGGTATAATTCTCTCATCTTCACATAAAAATGATGCTCCATGACACATGGAAGATTCATATGTTGTATCCTGACATATGGAGATAAGTATTTCCTAGTTTTTTTTTAAAAAAAAGAAAAAGATATAGATGATATATTTTACAAGACTACTTGTTGCTTCTGAACCAAAATACTAAGTACTACGTATCAACCTGTCATGTGATTGACTGGTGGCACTCATTGACGCTGCCATATGTTTTATAACCTTGGGCAGGGGATTGCTTCTGGCGCCGTGGTACCGCAGTGGTCATAAAAGGTACCTTAGCTTGACCCTATATCTAGAAGATGGGCCTCGTGATCTTGAAGAATCAGGTGATCTTGTAGTGCCGTACAGAATCACAATGTTCAATCAGGGCTGCGGCGAAGACAAGAAATTCAGAACTACAGGTAGTGCTTGTTTCTTTCTTGGCACAACAACACATCTGATGATCAATGGGCATAATATCTTTGTCAAGCATCTGACCGCCGCGCTATTGAATAGCAGCTTAAATGAGTTCATAGTACGTATCAGCACTAACCTTCAAAGTTGCCTTTATGTTGGATCTTGTTCAGTTGATGGCGTCTTTGCTTGTCGCCTCGCCTGCAAATGGGAGAGCATCGAACTCGTCAGTTTGGATGTATTTCTTGACCCTTCATACGGCTTTCTCGTCGATGACACTTGCTTATTTGGGGTCGAGATCCTGGATGTTACTCCAACATGCCGCCGATCGTTGGCGGCAAGCAACACCGGGCGATTTCAATGGACGATTTGGGGGTTCTCGGAGGAACAGGAAACGAAACCTTTCATTTCCAAAAGGTTCAGCGCTTGTGGCTACAACTGGTAAGTGATGCCGCTGTTGGAATGTTCAGATTCAGAGGCTTCCAACGTTGATGGAACCACATGGTGATGCTAAATATTGGAGATCCCATTCGTTGCGGGTTTTTTTTCTCCCCTGAGGGCATATATGTTACGGTTTTTTTTTGGAGCAATTATATATGTCGCGTTTTCAGCTTGTTAATGACCATAACCTTTACCGTTTGGCACCAGGACGTCTTTATTTTAACTGGCAGACCCCATTCATTGGGGTCACAGAACCTGCATATATACGTATGCCTATCCTCATCCCGTACCTTCACCCACTTGTTTGGGAGGCTCAGGATCCGCCTCATCAACCAGCTTACAGGGAACCATATTGACAAATCATGTAAGCATTTTTCTCGCCTGTCCTTAGTATCTTGAAGCAATGAACTCTTATCACCAATTCACCACCCTCCAAAGAAGAAGAAAAAAAAACAATGAATTAACTTTTCGATGCTCTGATAAGTGGCTTTTTTTATGACCGCTTATACTTGCGCAGACTGCAGTATTTTCCATTCAGATAAGTTCCATGGATGTGACAGTGTGGTGCCGTTGTGAACATTTTGCGACGAAGAAGAGGGTTTCCTTGTCAAAGATTGCTGCATTGTTGAAGTGGAAGTAGCTGTCCTTGCAGAAAGGCTGCCGCGACAAGGAATCAACTTCTACCGTGGGTGAGTCTCCTCGGTTCTCAGTTCCTCACACTAGCTTCTTCATTTCTGCTCATATATAGCACTTGCACGAATCTGACACGGCATCTGTCGCGTACTACTTCTCTTGCATTTTGTTTTGTACGTACTGGTAGTGGAGAGGATATTTACCCTGCCATTGACCAAGTAAACGCGTACCACAACCCATTCCGTGGGACATGTCGCCTCACTGGAGCATTTTCGAAAAGGACCCAGGTTATGACATAACAGACTTGCTTTTGAAGCATACTAGTACGTACATCACTCTGGATGGATATCCACTGAGCTGACTGCTGGACATTTCTCTGTTGTGTGTGTTGGCAAAAAGAGTTGAAAATGGTGTGTGTGTGAGAGAGAGAGAAAACAAACTACTAGATATGACATGTACTATAGATGATGTAAGATCTCCTCCTAGAAGGGTGTCCTCCCACACACTGTATTCTTGTATCTACTTTGAGATTTGTGCAAAGCAGGAGAGAAAAGATTTTCTGTATTATTAATATATATAATTATTATGTTTTTATTGCGGATATCGACAGTTTATTGCGAAACTTAGAGGAACTCTTTGGGGAAATATTATGCGCAATAGTTTGATTCTGTGCAATCCGTGCAATCTGTACATGCAGCCGATCGATCCGCGTCCAGCGACCCGATGCTTAATCACTGTATCCCTCAATCCCACTCGATCTCTTTTTCCGAAAACCCCCTCGCAGAAAACTCTCTGAACGACGCGCCTATCGAGTTAAGCGGTTGGAGTTTAACTCGAAAACCCCCTCGCAGAAAACTCTCTAAACAACGTGCCTATCGAGTATAAATTTCTGAAAAAGATTAGCTTGAAAGCAGAGTGAATTGGATTTCTGAATGTGTTAAACAGAGGCAGGGCTTTCACTTGGGTCGCATCCTCTTTAGCGTTGACTACAACAGCAAGTCAGTAACTTTTTTCAACAGCAAGTCTGTATCAAATTAGTACTACTCCTGTGTTCTTTCTTTTTGTAAAGCCAATCAATTAATGAAGGTCAGCCCTATATAATTGCCGCTTAGGCTAGTCCCAATGGACTATTTCATTTTGTTGTTTCTAAGTTTGCCATATAAGCAAAAGAGCATTAATTTCATAGATGAAATAGGTCACACAATGCATTGTTTCATTTACACGGTTTCATATGAGCACATGCAAGACACAAGTTGTCGTGGAAACAGTGTAGACATGGTTTCATTTAGATGAAACTCCTTTCCTCTCTTTCTTCATTAATTTGTTGCCACATCATCAAAATTGCTTACATGGCATCCTATTTAATGAAAATGAAACTCCCATTGAGAGTAGCCTTATCGCTCGTGCTTTTGCCCGTCACATCCTCCGAGACTCGACCACAAGGGCCGAATCAAGAAGCCGCCGCCATGGACACCGAGAGGAAGGAGGCGGCCGAGGAGAAGATGCGGGAGTGGTGCGTCGCGCTCCCCAAGGTGGAGCTCCACGCCCACCTCAACGGCTCCGTCCGCAATTCCACCCTCCTGTCAGTAGTACTCACTACCCAGCACCTCCCCGGCTCCCCCATCTTTCTCCTCTCCCTCTGCCGTCGTCGTCGTCCTATCCGGCCTTTCGATCCTTGATTTCTAGCCTTCGGTAGCCAGGATTCTTGATTCAATGCCAGAGCGCCGCGATTCAAGTCTGGGACGATAGAGTGCACCCATCGGCATCGTCTGTTCTAAGATAGTTATGAATTGTGAGTCAAAGTTTGGGAGAGTAAACTGTTAGGAAATTGATTGTCAGAATCTATTTTTATTCGAGCGGACAAATCTGATTTTGTGCAAAGAGATCTGAACTTTATCAGATTGTAATTGTGAGATATTCCAGAGAACTAGAATTTCAGAAAATATGTCAGGTAAAAGGAACAGGGCACGTGGAATAGTGCGTGAGCAAACATGTTCATGGCATCCCTTATATTAGTGTGAGCTCTCATGTAGGTGAGAATCTTTGCCTCTTTCCACATTTTTCTAATAGAGCTTTCCGTCCAGAAATCACATCTGACTTCACATTCGCAAAAAATTTCTACCTTATTAGGAGGTGCTGGAAGATAGGTCTGAAATTTATCTGTTACTTGAGTCAAGAGATGTATCATTTGTTTCCAGATTAGCCTGACCTGAGATATTGCCTAGTTATTCAGATGTGTTATGTTCCCTTTCCCCATTTATGTGACTGTGTTTTTAGATCCTATAGTGACTGGCAATGCTAATTCACATTTTCCCTTATTAAGTTCAATATATAGTTCTAAGTACTACCTATTTATTTGATTTAAACTGGCTGCATAATTGTCTTTTGGCACATATACATCGATCACTATTGCACCCTGAATAAATAGTCATGCTGGGCGTAGTAATTGCTTATGCATCATGTAAGACATCTGTGTTTATTTTCTATTTAACTTATTGAAACTATTCCATTGTACATGTTTAAATTTAGAAATGCTGCCTGAACATCTTGCTATATCATTATTCATGAAAAGAATTGACATGCCTGTTATTTTGAACAGAGAACTTGCAAAACAACTAGGGGACAAAGGAGTCATTGTCTTTGAAGATGTTAAGGATGTGATCATGAAAAGTAAGTTGTGATTCGTTTAACAATTTTTTCTGACGCAGTTAACTACTATGCATCAAATATCTGAAGCATATCTCAGTTCTTTTCCTGTGAGAATCACATCATTTTCGGAAAACGCGTCAAATGGACTACTGATCGTTTTGCTGAACTGCTGAAAGATTTTAGTGGCCTGAGAAATATCTGGATGCTTCTAATCTGTGGCCTTCAAATTTATTAAACAGATAGTAGATCACTCCCTGAGTGCTTCAAGCTTTTTGATTTGTTTCATATACTTACAACAGACCATGATACAGTAACAAGGATCGCTAAGGAGGTATTCTTTAATTAGAAATACAATATTTTTACGTGCTACGCTTCATTTGTTCGGTTCATTGATCCAGACAAAATGAACAGGCTGTGGAAGATTTTGCTGCAGAGAATGTTGTGTATTTGGAAATTAGAACTACACCTAAGGTGATGCTTTTGAGTATTTTATTGAATGTTGCTTTACAGTTTTGTGGGTCTGCAGTTATGAATAATGTGATCGGTAACTGTGTTGTTCTTTTGCTCACATGTCATCTAGAACAATGCAGCGAAAGGGATGACCAAGAGGTCTTACATAAATGCTGTTATCAGAGGTCTGAAAGCAGTAGAAGCCGTTGATGTTGTTTTATTTGATTCTAACTTGACAACAAATGAAATACTATCTTGTACACCTATGATTGAATTGGATGATGACACAAAGAAAAAGAAGATATATGTTAGGCTCCTCCTTAGTATTGACCGTCGGGAGACAACTGCAGCTGCACTTGATACTGTATGTTGAAATTTCCCACAACAGCTGATAATCTGAACAAACATAGGCACATATATTGAGAAGATGCACAAATATTTTCTCTCACTTGACCAGGTTAATTTAGCCATGGAAATGAAGGACCAAGGTGTCATTGGCATTGATCTTTCTGGCAATCCAGTTGTGGGGGAATGGTAAATAGTTTTTGTTTGTCTTAAACAAGTTGGAAACATGCAAAATGTTTATGTGCTAATGTTTGGAATTGGCAATCTTTATGAAGGGAAACATATTTGCCTGCCCTACAACATGCTAGAGAGCAAGGAATCCCCATCACAATACACTGTGGAGAGGTCTAAAAATATATGTCAATAACTGCCAAACACTCTTTCCTTCTTGATCATTATTTGCCTTCAGCAGCATTTGCAAATCTTGCATTATAATTTTTTTAGGAAGTTAAATCTTGCATTATATTATTTGACCACTGAAGTAAAAAAAACTTAATGACAATAGGTGCCAAACAGGAAGGAGATCCAAGCAGTGCTGGATTTCTGCCCTCAGAGGCTGGGGCATGTCTGCTGCCTCAATGATGAAGAGTGGAAGCAGCTCAAATCATTAATGATTCCGGTACTTCTTTTTAAAATTCATACCTGTAGCCAATTATGTGTGACATGTAATTATATTTACCTTCACGATAAAATCATGCAGGTAGAGATATGTTTAACTTCTAATGTTATGACTGGAGGTGCTCCTTCCCTAGAGCTGCATCACTTCGGTTAGTCCCTAAAAGTACAGAACATGAAATCAACGCTAGGCATTATCATCTCAGCACTTTGACATTTAGTTATACTGAATCTGTGCAGCTGACCTCTATAATGCAAAGCACCCTTTGTCCCTGTGCACAGATGACTCTGGCCTGTTTTCAACAAGCCTCTCAAATGAGTATTACCTTGTTGCAGCCACTTTTGGTATGCTCCCTTGTTGTATACTGAAATAAAATTGCATTCTAATACCGGACGTACTTCTCATTTGATCCTGACCTGCAAGCTCACTATCTGTGAAATATGTGGACTGAACCCAATGCATCCGTTTGGTAGGTCTTAGCAAGTCTGAGCTATTTCAGCTAGCTCAAGATGCAGTGCAATTTGTTTTTGCTGATGACGGGTGAAGAAGTCTTTGAGGAGGATGTTCAAGGTTGCTGAAAAGAGACTGATGCTGCCGGCTGAATTTGCCGCACCGAACTAGTGCGTGCGTGCGTGCGCTTGTTAGCATCTAATGATGTAACTGTACCATACTACCATGTGTGATGGAAAATGTTCCGAGAAAAAAATGTGATGGAAAAGAAATGTACGTGGGTCGATCTCAAAAAAAAAAAAATTGTACGTTGGTGTGTAGTTGTATCTCTAATGTTTTTTTTTTGAAACGTTTTATCGCTAATGTTATTGCGCTAGAAAAGAAAAGGTGAAACTATCTATATACTAACGTAATAAATGGAATGAAAAAGGCCCACTCATGCGGATGCGGCACAAGCAAGGCCCACTCCTGCGGGCTCCGTCGTCTCGCCCGTTGCCTTGCCGCGCGGCGACCGCAGGCGGCGCGGCAACTGCGTCACGGCGACGCCGCCGTCGCGGGCCCCCGCCTCACCTCGCCGTGGTGAGCCTCCCCGCCCATGAACTCGGCACTTAGGTTCCCATCGCTCCTACCATTCTAATCAGGATTCAGGAGCGCGCAGGCACGCGCCCTTTCGAACAATCCGGCGGCGGCCTCGTCACGCTCCTCATAATCCGGCCTCCGCCTCGTTACCATCTCCGCCGGTAAGCTTTCGTCCATTCCGCCTCCGCACTGGCTTCTCCGTGCCGGAGCGACGTCGACGCTGTCGCCAACTCATAGTGCTGTTCGTCTCCACTCGAGCGCTCCCCTTCAGCTTGTTGGATTGCCACACCGCCACAACGCCGGGCCGCCTCGTCGAACTTGAGGAACCCGGTGAGCCTCATCATCCCGCCCAGCTTCCTCAAGTCTCTTGCTGAGAATCGCCGCGATTGACAACCTCTCTCACCCTCTTCCCAGATAACGCGTGCAACGTCTCTTCCTGATGGGTTCAGTTGATTTGGGTCTTCCTTTGCTTGCCAAGAAGCAACAGACTCCAGAGATCATGGCATCTCATCTGCGGATTGGAAACCTTGTGGAAGTTGTTGAGCCTGACAAGCTCGCTATTGTGGAGGGTATAGTACAGGATGTCAGGATAAATGAGGACATTGTTGTTGTTCAGCCAATCTCTGATAATCTTGCTGGAATTAGCATGCTAGTGGAGAGCAAAAGGGTGAGACCAGCCATCCGGCACAGTCCGATGGGTCATCCTGGTGAGAAGAACTTCAGGATGTATGACTCTGTTGAGGTGCTCAATGAAGGGAGGTGGTTGGTAGGTGTAATTGTTCACCTTCCTGTTGAGAGCCAGGAGGACCAAGAGGTCCAGGACAACTACCGTGTGCGCACATTCAGAGAGGACAAAACTGTTTGTGTTATGACTGACATAAGAAGGCATGTGGAGTGGGACCACATCACCGGGTGGACTTCTGGAGTCTGTAAGCGCGAGCTGGAGAGGCTGGAGAGGCAACAGTCACCAACACGTTCAGAAGTGGATTTTGTTGGTAGTTATAAAGCCAAGGTTGTTCGGTATTTTAGTGATGATCATATGCTCATTGAATTCATTGATCTGAGACATGCTGATGGCACTTATGCCAAGGAGGTGATCAACAGAAAGAGATGGCATAAACATGTATTTGGAAAGATGTGGGAGAAGTTGACGTCTTCGATGAGTGCAAATCATGACTCAGCTGAAGAATTCGCCTGCTACATGCCAGCATATGTGTGCCTAGGCATACTCGGATTAGTCACCCCCGTACTCTTGACAGACTCAGCAAGAAGTTGGCCAGATGACATGGTGCCCGTATTCTATTCTCTTGGAGGCGCCTCACTATTCTTATGTCTAATTGTTCTCATTGGTTTGATGATTCGGCAACCTAAGACCAGAGCAGAGCTGAACAAGTGGAGGTTGATGTGTCTTGTTGCTGTAGCAACTGGTTTGGCATTTATGGTGGTCCATGCCGTCTATGGGCGCAAGGATCTTGTTGCAAGCAGAACACACAAATCCTGATGACAAGTTAGTACTCAGATCCTGCTTCAGCAGCCGAAGCAATCAAAATCTTCTGCCCATGCTGTTTAAAAATGTCTTGTCAGGTCACCTTTTGTTTTTGTTGCAAGAATGGCGATCATCTGTGCTGGCTTATGTTGCTCTTACTACTGTACAGTACCTCTTAGGGAATTAGGGAGTCAACACGCACAATCAGACTTGGTATATGGCTAGTTTTGTATGGATTTCTGTCTCTGTTAATTGTGATGCCAAGCTACTACTAATAGATTGTTTGGTCTATACACATGTATGACTCTTTCCTTTGTCCACTGAATGTGTCATTCTCATTTTCAGGATGGATGTATGTGATAGTAATAGCCTTTTTCATTCTTGACAATGACGTTGCTTCAAATTTTGCCGATCCCTTTATCTTTCTTTACTCAGATGTATTTTGTTTCACTTTTCTTTTGCTTGTGTCTTATAAAACAAGTAAATGGAGGGAGAAATGCTTCTTTTGTTTTGCACAAGTTGGATATCTGAATATCTGGCGGTATTTCGAGCCGAGTTCGATGTGTGCTGTGCGCACTGCTCCGTGCTGATGGCTTCTGGTGTCAGGATTTCAGTCAACCATAAAGCACGATTTTGAAAGCATCCAACAACTCGCTCCATGATTACACTACCCTACTCTCAGCAAATCGGATTGAGCAATGATCGCGTAGCCATTTGACTTGCTCAGGCTGACACGAGTAGCCTGGTTTGACATGGCTCAGGCTGACACGACATTTCCGGTTAATCCATTTCTGTATCTGCTTCTCTCGTCGTATAACCTACGAACTGCATGTAAAATAGAGGTAGTTAGAGGTGGCAAATCGGTTTATTTTTTGCACTAGGTGTACTTATATGAGGCCAATGTGCTAAGTTTGCATATCATGCTTAAGATATGTAGCAAAACAGTTAGACCTGAGCACTTGTCCTACAGCACCATGCGATTCAAGTTGGGGAGTAGTAAAGTAGTTAGACCTCTTTAAAAATTCTCTTTTAACGTTTAAGTACTCACATAACCGTATCAAACAACGAACACATCGTCTGATCGAAAATTTTCCTGTTCTGCGTGGGATGAACATGGACAACCAAACGAGATATCTGGACTAGGGTTCAGAAAACTGCTACTATGGCGGCTTTTGATACTGTCTAAAACCGTTCGATAAACCGAGCGAAACCGTATTTGGTCCAGTACCTAGGTTCAGTTTTGTCAAAAAAACAAACAAACAAATAGTAACCCTAACTGAGCCGACCGGTTTTGCTGAAAACCAAGATGGATGTAACGACCTGACAACACGATTATGGCCGGGGCACAGAGCTGGATAATAACACTCACATGAACCACCATAAGTTTGAACCATAACTTATCAAAGCATACTATCTGTACTACAGAACACGTCCTAACCAACAGGAATTTAGCAGGAAATTCACATGAAACAATTCAATTCGTGAAAATATCATGGAAAACTCTTGTGTTCCAAATAGGGCCTAAGTTGAAATGAGAAATATGCTTAGTCTTCCTCATCAGAATTCCAAAATAGAAACAAACCACCTCCAACCATAATAATTATGCCCTCTATCACCACTAAGTAGAAGATCCATCGCCTTTCAGGTCCAATATTAATATACATCTTTGTCATACAATCAACTGCCCAGACTAAAGTTCCAACAACTGCTAGAGCACGCATCGAAAGAGAAACCTGCATATAAAATTAAACAAATACAATCATTAAATTCTAATA
This sequence comes from Eragrostis nindensis, assembly GCA_012490785.1. NCBI lineage: Eukaryota > Viridiplantae > Streptophyta > Magnoliopsida > Poales > Poaceae > Eragrostis > Eragrostis nindensis. The sequence goes on along the minus strand of JAAXCT010000049.1, from coordinate 1,671,669 downwards.
ATATCATATGTACAAAATTTAATAGGCCTTATAACATGCTACCAACAATTGCCAAAAAAAGCCTAAAATTTGATCATTTTTTTCTCTTTTCTTCTTGTCATGCTGTTGCTTTAAGTAATAGTAGAATTAATAAGTGGGCTTCAATTCCCACTGCAAGGGTCAAGCGCCATATTTGCAATCAGTGATGATATGAAAATGCATTCTTTGATGAAGTGGAGTATAAGTGGCTCATGATCAGTGCACAAGTCAAATATATATGAACAATAATTAACTTTACCTTGTTATGGTGGATACACTCAAACAAAATCAGGATACAATACTCTTAATAAACATAAATACTTCGTTCCCAAAAAGTTAGAATCCTATACATCATGAAAAAGAGTAACAAAGCATAACTATCCATGTGGTCAGTTGGGATTTTTTTTAACAGGCAGCAGTACACAAATTTGTATTGCAAGCCAGACATCCAACAATTAAGCCTAGAGTTTACCAAAGAATAAGAATAAATAGGACGACCAGCTAAACCTACAAGAACCAAAAACGAAAAACTGAACATACATAAGAGCTAGTGATCCTCAGAGTTTGAATCTTGTTGCTCATTCTTTATTCCATGAAACAGTCGCACTTTGTGTTCAATGATTTCCTTAGCATAAATAAAAAAACTCAAAGGTTCCTCTCCTAAATTCGCCACCAGAAGGCAACGAGCACTTTCGCCAAATGTGACCGAGGAGGCACTGTCCTCATCATGACATATGTTTATCATTTTTATTAATATGATGATTGCTGTGGGAGCGAATCGAAATCCAGCTCCCACAGCAATTGTCATGTTAATAAACAAGATAAAGGCAATGATTACGATAGTCTGTACACCTCTAAATCAGTAATCCCAATCCCATATCCAAGAGAAGAAGTGAAATGAACGAATAGGAAGCTCCTGAATAGCCCAAGCACCCACCCCTTCCAACTCCTCATGTTTCCCATGTTGGCATGTTCCCTCTCAAAATTGCAGTTGCGTCGTGGTAACGATCTCAACTCTCTCTCTCTCTCTCCCTCTCTTTTTTTTTTTTTTGCGAGGGAACGATCTCAACTCTCGATAGACTGCAGCTCGGCACGTAGGCGCTACAATGGGGGCACTACTCTGAACAATCTCATTTAAAAAAAAAATTGATCCCAAGTATCTTACACAGTCCCCTTGCGTGGTGCCTCGCCAGCGTCTTGCCCGCAACATCTTCTTCCGCCTCAAGCCGTAACCGCAGTTGGGGCACCTCTCGACGGCGTGATCGTCCTGGAAAACGAAGCATCACCGATTCACCATCACTTCACACGACGCCCAACAGGGGAATAGTAAATACTGAGACGAAGACGACAAGGAAAGTAAAAAAGGGCATTACCTCTTCCGTCTCCCTCCTCATCTCCTGCTCGGTCTCAGTCTTCGCCGACAGGATCGATCCACGAATGCGAAACCTAGGGGATCACCGGGAACTCTTTTGCCCTAACCTGCTACCGTAGAATTCAGAATTGAGTCGCCCCCATACGGAAATGTCCCCAACCTGAGGAAGAAAGCACACGAGGAGGGGCTAGGTTTAATTTTTCCAGGTGCTAGTGGGCTAGTGCGGCCCTTCTTGCTCTAGGTGGGGCGGCCCGTCTAAGTTCGCTTCTGCTAGCCCGTGACGTACAAGGAGAACGGAACAGCGAACAAAGACCTGTAGACCGAGATGGATTCCTTCGAAAAATCTGATTCATTAACCTGGTTGTCTTTATTTTCAAAAAAATCTGTTCAATCGCGTCGTCTTTACGAGATCCTCGACGTCGTCGGCAACACCGCGAACGGCAAAGCGGAAACAGACCAGCATCATCTTCTGCAGTTCACGAATAACAAACTCAGGTATTCTGTACATTCAAGTTCATGCGGATCATGCAGATGATATATTAAAACTGAGTTGGGGTTCCTTTCCTCCGTCGCACACAATCTGCTTGGTGATTGTACGACGGCGATCTGTTCGTTACATGCATATAGTTTGCTCCTTTCAATTACCGCATGATCTGTGATTGCTCGACTAGAAACGCTAATTTGCTTCAATCCATCATTGGCGTATTTTCCTTGCCACGTTATTGTTTTAGAGTAAATTCCGTAGAACATGGGGTTTATGGTCCTTGTCTAACAAAGCAACAAGTATTTTAGCTTGTTTCACTTAACCCCATGTTAATGGTCACATTGTTTCCAAAAAAACATCCCTCTCAAAAAAAAATGCTATGAATATGACATGTGAACATCTTTGTGCTTGTATGGTGCATGTGGTGTAGTCAATTTGATGAATGAAATCATATAGTTGTATGCACAGGTCTGAAAGAATGGACCATGACAACACATCTACAAACTGCAATGCTGATGAAAGAGCAACCGCCCTCTCACTAAAGGAGAAAATAACAGACGGCAAAGGTGATGCTGATGAACATTATTGTGTTGTACTCTTTCCTGACTCACCGTTATCCATTTTATTTACATATAATTTTTCCTCATAGTACTACTGTACAAGCTAGCCTAAATACCAGTGTGTCAGGATTCCTGTCTAGTGTTGACAGTAGAAATTTGCTTGTTTATTTTGGTGACAAAACTCGTGCTCTAATTCAACACGAAACAATTTCGTATTTGCTCAGGTACTAGGTATTCTTCATTCATAAACTAATGTTTTGGTCCTAATTTGCTGAACACCTTATATCAATGTTCAATTCAGCAGTGTTATTTAGACACAATACATAAGAGAAAAGGCAATAAGAGCATCTATACTTGTTTGAAGTTATTTCTACAGTGTAAGGGGAAACACGGAAAAGAATATGAAAACCACCAGGAAAAAAAAAACATTGACACGGCAATTGAGGTCCTACTGACAAGCAGGCTATTTATCAATCACTTTATGTTGCTTGTGTCCAGTAAAATCAAGTCAGCCGCCACAAAATTAAATCCTATCACACCATATAGCACCAGATGACTGCTTATTTGCTCCTCTTGTGTAGATGAGTAGATGAGATATATAATGCTTATTTTCTAACTACTGTGTTTATTTCTATGACCATCTCAGTTTTGGAGCATTCATGTGAACATATGCAACATGTGCCCTCGTTTGATTTCATTTGGACCATTGAAGGGTTTTCACTGCTACCAAAGCTCGGACGCCATTTTTCAGAGACATTTGACGCAGTGGATCTCAAATGGTATAATTCTCTTATATGTACGTTAAAAGATGTTCCATGGCACATGCATGATGCATATGTTGTAGGCTGACATATGCAGATAAGTATTTCCTTGTTTTCAAAAAAAGAAAAGAAGAAGAGGTAGACAATACATTTAAGAAGACTTACTACTTTTTGGTTGTCAACCAAAATACTAAGTGTCAACCTGTCATGTGATTGACGCTGCCATATGTTTTACTAAGTTTCAACCTTGGGCAGGGGATTGCTTTTGGCGCCATGGTACCGCAGGAGTCATGAAAGGTACCTTAGCTTGACCCTATATCTAGAAGACGGGCGTCGTGATCTTGAAGAAACAGGTGATTTTAAAGTGTCGTACAGAATCACAATGTTCAACCAGGGCTGCGGCGACGACAAGAAATTCAGAGATACAGGTAATGCTTGTTTCTTTCGTGGCACAACAACACATCCGATCAGAAGGCATGGTATCTTTGTCAAGCATCTGACTGCTATTCCATTGGATAGCTTAAATTAGTTCACAGTACGTATAATCTAAGTACTAATCTTCAAGGTTGCTTGTGTTGGATCTCATTCAGTTACTGGCGTCTTTGCTCGTCGGCTCGCTTGCAAATGGGAGAGCATCGGACTTGTCAGTTTGGATGTATTTCTTGACCCTTCATACGGCTTTCTCGTTGATGACACTTGCTTATTTGGGGTTGAGATCCTGAACGTTACTCCAACATGCCGCCGATCGTTGCCGGCAAGCGACACCGGGCGGTTTAGATGGATGATTCGGGGGCTCTCGGCCGAACAGAAAAGGAAAGCTTTCATTTGCAAAAGGTTCAGTGCTTGTGGCTACAACTGGTAAGTGATGCCACTGTTGGAATGTTCAGATTCATATATGACCTCGTGATGATGCTATATGTTGGAGATCAAAATAGCCTCATGTGGGCATGTATGTTGTGTTTTCAGCTTGTTAATGACCATCATCTTTACCGTTTGGTACAGGGACGTCTTTCTTTTAACTGACAGATCCCATCCGTTTGGGTCAGAGAGCCTGCATATATACGTATGCCTATCCTCATCCCATACCTTTTGCCAGTTGTTTGGGAGGCTCAGGATACGCCTCGTCAACCAGCTTACTGGGAACCATATTGACAAATCATGTAAGCATTTTTCTCGCCTATCCTTAGTATCTCGAAGCAATGAACCCCTATCACCCTCGAAAGAAAAAAAAAAGCAATGAACTCTGAATGAATTTTTTGATGTGATTAGTGGCCTTTTTTTGACCGCTTTTACTTGCGCAGACTGCAGTATTTTCCATTGTGGTAAGTTCCATGGATGTGCCAGTGTGGTGCCGTTGCGGACATTTTGCAACGAAGAAGAGGGCTTCCTTGTCAAAGATTGCTGCATTGTTGAAGTGGAAGTAGCTGTCCTTGCAGAAAGGCTGCCGCAACAAGGAATCATCTTCTACCGTGAGTGAGTCTCCTCACACAGCTTCTTCGTTTCTGCTCGTACATACTTGCACAAATCTGACATGGCATCTGTCGCATACTGCTTCTCTTGCACTTTGTTTGTATGTACCGGTAGCGGAGAGGATATTTACCCCGCCGCTGACCAAGAAAACCCGTACCACAACCCATTCGCGTGGGACATGTCGCCTTATTGGAGCATCTTCCGAAAGGACCCGGGTCTTGACATCACAGACTTGCTTTTCAAGCATAAGTACATATCTCTGGATGGATATCCAGTGAGCTGACTGCTGGACATTTCTCTACTGTGTGCATTGGGTAAGAGTTTAAATTGGAAAAGAAGAAGACGAAGGGGAGAAAGAGTCTAGTAGTCGACATTGATAATAAATAAAGGGAAAGAAGAGGAAAAACAAACAAGATGACATGTACAGGTGATGTAAATCTCCTAGAAAGACGTCCTTCCACACACTTTATTATTGGATCTGCTTTGAGATTTGTGTAAAGCAGGAGAGAAAACATTCTCCGTCTTATGTTATTATAATTATGGATTGGAGATTTTTGTGTAAAACTATAGAAGTCCTAAAATGTCGTACATAGAACGTGGCCCACCACCACGAGGGTGCTACCCTGCCGCCTCTGCCCTAGCTTGCGCACGCCTTCCCTCCGGCCCCAGCAACAGCAGCAAAGCATTTTGTACCAACATTTTATGACATTTCAACAGATTGAAAATACTAATTCAACATCTTCACCAAAAAAAATGTTGAACCTGTTTTTGCAATGTTGAATTAGTATATTTAGAATGTTGATTTAAATACATAAGAAAAAATTGATATTGGATCTCATTTCATAATTAATTCTAACAAACACAATGATTCAATTGGAATATAAAAAGAATCTACCGGAGGAAAATTCGTTTGAATTTTGGAATGCAAACAAACTCCCACCGCTTCCCAACCTTGGTCTGACATGTGTCCCACATCGGCCCCTCCGTGCGCCCAACTCAGAGGCTCTAGTGTATCTCGGTCACCACGCATCTTAAACAATGTTCGATATGGAGGCAAAAATCAAAATGCTTGATGTATACTCTTTCTGTCTCTAAATGTAAGGTGTTATGAGTTTGGTTAAAGTCAAACTTTGTAAACTTTGACTGTAAATATTGAAATATTGAAGTTTTTTACAAAGTCTAATTTGTATTCTTAGATACACTATAAAAACAGCTATCATATATAGTATGTAACTCTTTTTATTTAAAATATATCATTTTTATAGATATTGTTGGTCAAAACTGGCAACAATTGACTTTGACCAAACTTAGAACGCCCTATATTTGAGGACGGAGGGAGTCAGGAGCGGAGCCAGCATGGTACACGGGTGTGCACATGCACACCCAATAATTTTTGTGAAAACATTGTATTTTGATTGCTATAATATATATGTATATTAGTATTCGCCTTAAATCATCAAATAGATTTATTTGTGCACACAATGTGGCTGAAAAACGTTTTGAACTATTTCACAGATTAAAGATCTATTTATGCTCTACTCTTTGCTTTATGGAGTTTGAATGTTATGAAAGGTAATATGATGCTGCAGTTGCTAGGCACACCTAATTTGAAAATACTATCTCCGTCACTGGATGGAGTATAGGATTCCTGCTATCTCCCATGCTTGGTTGTCATGGCATGGAGAAACCGAACATATGGCGAGCCCATTACTAGTCCATATGTTGGATAGTTGTAGCCCAAGACCGGCCCAGATACATTATGCTTAGCCCAAGGCCGGCCCAGATAGTTGTAGCCCAGACTAGAAGTGTGACTCGGCTTCGGGACGCCGCAAAAGTAGGAACGGAAACGGCGGACCCAGAAAGAAAAGAACAGGGATGTAAACGAACTTGGAGCTGCAACGTCGCCCTTGGGAAGCCTCGATCCATCGTAACGAAAAAAAAAAGACAGGAGGAATCGAGGAGCGAATTCGATGGGCGCTGCCTCGAGCCATCATCTCCCGGCTGCGCAAGACAGGTATAGCTTTTCACTCCACCGTCTTCTCCGATCGAAAGATCGAGACGGCTTTGACGATTCGTTAACACTGCACTACAATTATGTTATTTTGCAACTTTTTATGCAATGTATAGTGGGGCGGATATAGAAGCATGCTCTATATTATTAGCTCGTTTAAGAGCGATGAGAGCGAGCGAGTGTTATATGTCACCTGGAACCGCGGCGAATAGTTCTGGTGAAGTGGTTGGAATTCCAGTACAAAATCGTGAAGCAGCAGGTCAGGATGACAGTGGTAAGTAAGTGCGTCAAGTCAAGGCTAACTTTGATTTTGCGTCTGGAAAAAATATGGAAAACGATCTAATTCTTGTTGTTACAAGTATAGGTGGTTATTCAGAATATTTTGTTTATGTTTTTGGGCATGTTTGGACTTAGGGCAGTTTTAATGTGTTGTTGATTTCAATGCTTAATTTGCATGGAAAGGTGACGGTTCCTTCGATTACATTTGGAGAGTTGAAGGCCTGTCATCATGTTGGGACGATGAGAGCTTTCGCGCTCAGTTTAAGGCGAAGGGTCTGGAATGGTAAGGCTAGCTATTTTGCATTTTGCTTGAACTCGGTATATAAATTTCAAAAGTCCTCACTGTTGGCAGATGTGTGGGTTTTTATTCTCGTACGTACGTACCAATTCATGGGTGCTAACCTGCGTTGCAGGGAATTGTCGTTATTGCCAGAGTCTTCTTGTGATCGGAGAAGCGTCAGCGTGAGACTACACCTAAGAGACGCTCCATGTGGCCAGCCAGATGTGAAAGTAAGGTTGACATATATCATCAGCCTATTCAATCGAACAAGCGGCGGTCGGGACTGGCCACGATCTGGTTAGTGGTTAACTGTATTACTCCTGAATTAATTTCTGCCAACCACTTCACTGCAAAGTTTCTGTAAAGTGTGTCTTACTAGCTTGTTAATTCTCGGGTGCAAGAAATCAACGCTTTCCCTGACCGTGGTAGCAACTGGGGCTTCAAGGATTTCATTGATACCGACACCTTCGTGGATCCTTCCAACGGTTTCGTGGTCGATGGCAGCTGCGAACTGGGGATCAAGCTGCTGAGAGTTTCTCTGCTCCGAGCCAAGAGAGAGTCTCTCATGGTGCAGCACAGGCATGTTAACCATGACCATACATGGGTGGTCAGGAGCTTTTCGACCATAAAGCATCGATGTTTTCGTCGGGAAGAGTTTGATGCTGCTGGATGCCGCTGGTACGTATGCATTGGCCCACTCTGTCAGTGCACGTACATGGACTTTCAAATAATCCTCTCAGTGAGAAATCCGTGTGTTAATGCCAGACAATAGTATTAATTAATTAACTGGCTGAATGTCAAAATATGGATCACTGAACATCATAACTTTCCTTCAGATCCTAAATATCGTTCAGATAAATTTCTGCGGCTAGGCATGCAGTTGTTAATGCCAGACGTTAGTATTAATTAATTAACTAGCTGAATGTCAAATTTTACTGTCTTGATGATGGCCTTCTTGTAATTCACTGTCTTGAAACGGGTTGCCTCTTTTTGCAGGTCGATCTACTTGCACAGAATTCGCTTCGAGCGTTATATTAGCGACAAAGTGATGCTCTTTCTAAGCCTTGACTCGGCGAGTCAGAAGAAATCGTTGACTGTGAATTACCAATTCCATGTCAAAGGATTGGCCGGCGGTTACGAGTTTTGCGATGCATGTAAAGCATTTTTTTTTCTGCTGTCTTTCTGGCTGCTGCTAAAAATATTTGTCCACCTCTTGTTCTGAACTGAATTTCCTTCTCTTTTTTGTGGTGCAGTTACCAATGTGTTCGTGCCAGGGCAAGGCCACGGCCACTGCTTGAACATACCCTCCTATGTCTACCACATTTCGAGCTGGTCCTTCGACGAGGATACGTGCATTGTGAGAGTGCGTATGTCTCTGCTCGGGTACGCAGAAGACAAGAGCAGCCGCGCTAGGGATTTAATTACGATATAACCATTGGTCATTCTATTTCCCCATGAATCAAAGCATTATTTAATTACGATATAACCATTGGTCATTCTATTTCCCCGTGAATCAAAGCATTAGCGATGCCTACAGTTTGGTGTTTGACACTCTTTTTTGACTGTTTATGGTTATGAGGAAGTAGGCCTACGCCCTACATGGAATCGATAACAGTGAGGATATACCTTTTATATTTTCGAGTTCTATTTGCAATAACTTTTCTTATTTGAATTAGCATGTGCTCCAATGGGCAATGGCAGTCAGTAGATTAGTAGAGTTCCTGAATTTGATGTATGAATCTTGTGTAATTCACGTTGTCTTTTCTTCTAGAAATTAGTTGAGCCCCCGCTCAATATATATATATGATTGTGCCTACACAGTGAGTCCTCCAAAATCGAAACGAAAGAAAACAAGAATGAACTGCAGTGGAAAGTTAAATGATCGATGCCTCGATTCTCAAAATTCCGAAGTGGAGGCCGTAGAGTTCATCTACCAGACTGCTTATTGGTGCAGTCCTTGAATACTGGCAATGGAGCTTACAGAGCGAAAAAGAATCAAATAATCTGCACTGGTCATCGAAGTACTCGAAGGAAAGCCAAATCAATTCGTTTTCTTCGCCAAATCATCCTCCGAGGAAGTAGTGTTGTTATCGTCGTTGTTATTGTTGTTTTCTTTGTTGTTGTCACTGTTATTTTCAAGGTCAGGAACTACCGCTGTAGAGGGTTCCACATGAGCCAGCCGAGCTGCGCCTATAACTTGCTCCGGGAGCTCTTCATATGTGTTTGCCTGAAGGTACAAATAATAGCACATTAGCAATCAACAGTGACATCCATATGTACCTGATACACCAATAGGAGACCTCTTCTAGTTCTTTGTTAACATAGAATGCTACCAAGATCCACGCAAGAAAAAGGGAAATTATTTGGAGGACTGCCTTGCCTGTATTAAGAAAGCCATATCAACGACTAATGTTGTGACAACGCCAAAGACCAGACCCAAAACCCCATTTGCTACTGCAGAAGAACCAATGTCAATGTCCACCTGCAAAAAATACCAGAACATTTCACTTACATCGTCACTACCTGTGACCCGCGACCCATTTACATAAACATATGGAGTAACACATCACCGATGTACTATAAGATATCAAGTATAATATGACTTACCTCCAAATACCCATGACCTCGTACGTAGCTACAATCTACAGCTTTTCCCAACAAACAAGGGGTGCTACCAACACTTTGCCGCACTATCCAAGAGCCCTGAAGAATGTTTTTCCATTTTTGCAGTCAAAACGAAGTCAAAGAATACAAAACTACTGTTGCAACCTATATAGCTACAGTACGAAAAAATACCTTAGGAACGGATGGTATAAGCTTCAGTCTGCTATTGCGGAAGTCATCATCGCCGTCAAAGAAACGCTGCAGTAATGATCCCTTTTTCAAGGAATTCGTGACAAAGTACATGACTAGGCTGTAATGAGTTGATCCGGGAATCTACAAGAGGATAAACGTCAACAAAATTTTCCAGATGGATAGATCAATTGACATCAAGGCTTAAGGAATACCAATTTACCTGTATGTTGGCAACAAATGTATGCATCCCTTTCTCAGCAGCAACCTACAAAAGCAGTACAAGTGTGTACGAAATCTTGAGTGGCCATATTCAGATGATGATTTGAGACATAACAAGACGAAACCATTGCACATTATGCTTATCTATTTCAATATCCTCATTTCGAGAGGGACTAGGGAGTAGAGGTCGACTCAACAAGCGCTGAATTATGACAATATGACAACAGCAGTTCCTTTCTGACAGCTAATAACGGCAGTTCTTTATGCAGAAATGCAATGGGAAATTTTGAGAAAACCATGTGCATGGGATATAGGAAACGACAACACATGATTTGAACACTCCTACATTTGTACAGTTTTTTTGTGCTGGTCCTTGGGAGCAATCATAGTATCTAGCATTCGCAATTCTACTATAAATCAGATTGTGATTGTTTCACTCTATTAAGTCCGAAAATTGAAAAATGACAGCAATAACATAAGAATCACATGGGTAGTTTTTTGGTTACCTGAGCAACACAACCTTTTTGCCTAGCGACATTATCCATCCGTTTGGTATCCTTAAACCAATCAATGGCTGCAAGCTCCATGAGATAACTTGCTGCAGGAATCTGTAACTTGGATATTAGCATGTTAAAATTATCAATGTTTTATGACATGATTCAGAAATAAAGCACAAAATGAATTTGGACCTTTGATTTATCACGCGGGAAGTTTTTGCTACGAACTTTAAAGCTCTTGCTATCAGGTACGGTCCAACAGTTGCGGCTTTTCTCCTCCACGTCGCGATGGAGAATGCCAGAAAAGCAAGATAAGTCTACTTTTTCTGGAGACTCATCTGTAATAATGACAATGCAACTATGGTTTCAGGAAGGGAAAGAACAAATCTATGTTTTTAAGAATGCAGGAATTTACAGGAGGAAACTTGACAGATATAAGAATGAAGGAATTTACAGGAGGAAAAGGGAATCAAACCTATGTTTTTATCTTCATTGTCAGATTTGATAGGGTCATCCTGTAAGTTAGTTTTGATCATAGTTCAGTATGAAGTGCTAAAACACATAAACCTATTAAGGTAGACATATATAATTGTTTGCTTATATTGCGGTCAGAGGACACTAAAAACCTCTATATTAGCTTCAGGAACTTGATAATCCTCGTCCTCATCCGATTCTTCATCAATAGTTCCCATGTTTTTATTATCAGCTTGTCCTTGTTCTGATGGTTTAGTCTTGGAGTCAACTTCTTGAGGCTTCTGATCCTTTTGTGCTGAATCCGCATCAACCATGCTCTCCATTGCAGGAATTCTTGGAGTTATATGGGTTTCATCTGTTTGGGAAAAATATTCACGCAGCCCTGGGGGTAGTGTAAATTAGAGCCAAAATGACCGAAATGAATCGGTGGGACGAAGACTATGAAGTAGTTAATTGTTAAGAAAAACAGTATTTCAATACCGGCAACACAATTCAGTATCTGCAGCATAGAATGATACTGAAAGGAAGGAGAATAGTTCAGGAACCATCCCTTCAGGTCAATCTGCATAAGGTGTTGAACCTGAGTACGGGGTCTTCCATTGCGACACTTGAGAGGACAAATCTTGAATCCTCCACCTGAACTAGTACAAATTCAGACATGAAAAGGAATTAGAGTCGGTATTTTCTTTGTTTAAGTGGAGCATCTCATAAAGGTCGACATAGGACTTAAATGGGCCCAAGAAAATTACTTTCAATAAAAGCCCTCACAAATCCTCGCTGCCGGCTGCAGTTTGGATGTTCTGTAGATCGAAATAGCACAACTGCATGTGCAAGCAAAGAGACAATAAGCACGAATGACAGTAAAGGTGGCAGGAGAATTAAAAAATTCGACATTTTACCATAGCTTCCATCATCATTACGGCGCCAATATCGAACATAACACAGATCCCGAGGCCAGACTAGCCTGCATGTCAATAGAGAATAATAAGAGGAAAAAGCAAACGAGAAGAGCTTGTCAGCCTGAGAACTGAAGTTACATTGGACACCACTGCAGCTGCAGCTTATGATAGAGTACTGCGGTGTGACCATCAACCTCTTCAACTAAACTACCATGGCGAAAGCTGCAGTCCCACCTAAATGGAGAAGAAAGATCAAAAAACAGTATAGATTCTGGAAAAGAGTCAAGTTAAAGGACCAGATGCAGACTCATATCTGGGTTCTTAACAAAGAAGAGATGCTTACTCGTATCTTGTTACATCCATGCTCATCACCAGCCCAAAAACGGCTTCACATGTGGCTTCCACTACGCCAACAGCCCGCATGGCTCGGCTACAGCTTCTTGCCTTGAATAATGTCAGGGCAACATGTTCTCGTCAGCTTCACAATTTCATATGTTGTCGAAATAAATTAAAAGGTACAGCAGGAACATACAAGGTATTCAACTTCCAGAAGCTCTTCAAAAATGCGCAACCCTGCCAATGACGAACCAGTTAGGCCCCAACTTCCACTACAAGGATTGACAACCTAAGAAAAGAAACACAGACTTGCCATTTTGGCATCTTAGTAGTCGCCAATTCTTCTTGGAGTTAAAATGATTGGGGTCATTCTGACTGGACAGACCATTTTCAGCCTCATTGGTCCAATCATGTACTGAATCAGGGGGGCCTAGAGCAAGGAATGACATTATGAATCTTGTACATGCAAAAATGAAAATAAGTGTTGCAAAACAGTACCTTCAAACAGATTAGTTAATGTGAGTATGTAACTTCTTACCGTTCCCTATAGTTGTCCTGCGAGTCAAGGTAGGCTGTTCATCTTCTTCTTCAGCTCTATAAAGTTTCCAGCTAATTCAGTAAAGAGCCGCACACACTATACTCTCAGAGATCAAATGCCACTTACGCGCTGTCACGATCTGAAAATGAAAACTGCCCACCATTTTCCATGTCGAAGTCCATCGTAGCAAATGCCTTCCGGTGTTTAGCTGTCGTGGAGTCTGGTTGCTGCGATAATGAAGTGAATCGGAATGTGTTAAAATAACATGAAATAAAACTGCTTTTAGCTTTGCAAATTTTCCACAATCCAGAAGGATGAAGAAGAGTGCTGGCTAGTGTACATTTCCTGCCTGGTCAGTCTAATTCCAAAAGCAAATTTTCTGAAAAAGGTGGTCAAGTTCCTCTTCAGTCTTCACAATGAGCTAGATGGTACCTGATCAATGATAAGCTCTATCTTCTTTTTCCAGGTCAGTGCATCTTCAATATCGTAAGCACCCATCTGTGGATTGAATTTTCTGTGACTCAATAAAACAAAAAAAAAGGAGGAATTGCGGTTCCGTTTCAGAGTTGAAGCGTTGGGACAAACCGTGATCTGATGCTCCTTTTCTTTCTGGTTATATACGCACAGGACATAAATCATCTGAAAAAAAAAATAATCCAAAGGAGGGATGAGAAGTAACAGTATGAAAATCCCAATTGTGGTGAAAAGTAGACAGTAACATGCCCATGAAACTGTTAGAAAGAGGCATTGTGCATATCAGACAAATGCATTATATAGCATCATCTACACACATGACGATCATTGAACATGTGAAATTCATCAATTGAGCTGCTAGAAAGTAAGTGGAGAGGAAACTCACTTGCCCATGATGTGTTTTGAGCCCTCTATCCTCCACCCTGCAATTCCCATCTATTAGCAGCGACTTGAGCGGCACCTGGGCGCATGTCAACAAATTCCACCAAGTTACCAAACAACAGAGAGGTCTTGAATGAATTTTGGAAATTAGGGAGAAGGAAGTATGACATATTGGGAAAGCAGGCAAGATTAATGAATCTTAACGCAGTGTCAGAAATAGAACGAATGTGATGAAAAAGTAAAAAAAAATCTAAAAACTAATGACTGATTGTGCAACGGATCACAAGAAACTTTGCTTTGCATGATCCTTCCGTAAACATGACAGGTTCGGAGGCTTGAAACGTGGAGCGCTGAACGTGTTACCAAATCGTAGTCGTGGGCAACCCACATTGCCGCATCCGGGCAGGTGCTCAAAATCGAAATTGTTCAAAGGTTCAAATTTCGCATAAGAACAGCCCTAGCCACCGTGGAAAATTCGATGTCACGCAAAGGCAAATGAAGCAGCAGATTAACACATACCATGTTGTCCTTGGGCTTCTTCTTGTAGTAGGCGAGCAGGCTGCTCTCGAGCACGAAGTAGCGCGTGTGGAAGAAGGACCTGCCGATCTTCCGGCGGCCGTAGCGCACCATCCACCCCTCCTGGTGCACGGCGGCGGCCTCCCGGACGGCGGCCACCGCCTTGGACAGCTCGCCGCTCCTGGCGGTGGCGGCGACGTCCTTCCAGAAGAGGCCGGCCGTCTTGGGGAGCTCGCCGCTCTTGGCCGTCCTGGCCTCCCGCTTCGACGCCGACGAGCTCAGCATGGTCGCGGAGTTCTGGGGCGATCGCGTCGCGGGTGCAGACTCTAACGGCAATCCATCGAGGTAGCCAGCTACAGGGAAGGGGCGTTTGGATTTGGAAGGGTGGCGGGGCGCGAGACGCGCGACCCAAGTAACTTTGATTAATTGTTAAATTGCTAAAGATAGTATTTGAAAGACCAAAAACATGTGCTGCGGTGTGGGGTGTGCTTGGTACCATGCATGAACAATCTCGTTTTGGATGGCCTTTTATGGTGTAACACCCTGATTTTTCAAATTTTTGAATAATTTAAAATTTGCTAGAATTAAAATAGGGTGTTAATACCTTCCTTGTGCAAAAGAGTTATTTTCTAAATTAAAATAAATAAATATAGGATATATTAAGGTGTTTGTTGCATTCATGCTGTTTAGATTTGCATTTAGGATTTTGTTGGGTGCAAAAATGAATTTAAAATCATGTAGAATTCGATTTAGTTTAGCTTTGCAAAATCTGTAAAAGAAATGGAAAAGAAAAATTCTTTTCAGCCGCATTGGGCCAAATTTCCCTTTCTCCGGCCGAACTTCTCTTTTTCTTTTTCCTTTTCTTTTCTTTTCTCTCGGCCTGGCCTGCCTTCTTTCCCCGGCCCAACTAAGCTCGCGGCCCAGCCCAGCCCGTCGCCCTTCTCCTACCTCCAGCCGTGCCCGCGCCGGACTCCACCATCGCCTCCGATTCTTCCGCGCCCGCCTCCGATTCTTGCGCGCGCGTCGTCTGGAGTACGAGTCCCTGTCCTGCACGTCACTCGCGCCCTATAAATCTAGGTGCCCCGCATCCTTGAGCCCCTTTCAACCCAAACCCTAAGCGCCGCCGCCGCCATTGAAGCCGACGCCCGGAGCTCGACGGGAAGCCATCGGGAGCCGCCTCCGACCACGCTGAGTCGACGAGAAGCTTCGCGTGCTGCCGAGAAGCCGATCTAGACGGTCCCCGACGTGAACCCGACGCCGTAGCCGCTTCCTCGACGACGCCGACGACTAGCCGCCGCTCCTCTACGTCGCCAGCTGCCGTTGAGCCGTTTCGAAGCACGAGATCACCCTAGGTGAGCTCCTCGTCCTCTCAGCTATCTTCTGGACCGAACGCGACGAGTTTTCGACCTCTCTAGTGTTAGATCGACCCAAGTCCGGCGATCCGCCGCCGCGACCGCTCGCCGGCGACGAGCTGCTCCGGCCAAACCGTCCCCAGTCAACCCTGGCCCTCCATCACCAGATCAACGGCTCGGATTAGAATTCCTTTACCCCTTCATAACCGGTCCACCGTGGACCCTGTAGACCCAGTCTATGGACCCGGTCCATGAATTTTCTTATTTTCTAAAAATAATTTCTGATTTAATTAAATTTATTTAATTTCCAGAGAAAGGTAGTTTTACAGTTAGACCCTCGGTCTTTTATAAATTTTGTTTAGGTCCTGACTTTTTACAGAAACAACCCTGAGTTTTATATAAATTATATTTTAGTCCTTAACTTTTACACTTTAGTCCCTAAACTTTTTCATATTTACAAATAAGTTCCTAAACCTTTCTGTATTTACAGATTAACCCTTAAACGTTTCTGTTTTTATGTTTTAACCCCTAAAACTTCAAACTAGCATAACTTTTTACTCATAACTCCGTTTTTAGCGATTCTTGCGCTCGCGTGATCGTAGGAACGAGTACTATCTTTTGGTACTATTTTTGATCTAGTTTAGTACTGTTTGGTGTACTGTTTCTTATTTTGTTTGTTTGTGTGTTTCTTCTTTGGACGCGTTAAATAGGAGACGAGTTCGTGAACTTCCAAGATCAAGAGTTCGAGGTCATCACTGAGCAGCAAGAGGAAGGCAAGTGTCCTTGACCATTTTGATCCCATGTTTGAAATGTTTTGTTTTGCAAACATGCATGCTTGTTTAATATTGAATCCCATGAGTCTACACCATGTTCCATATTATTCCTTGTCGCCCAATGAGTGCTTTGCCTATGTGTTGGTAGTAAATGCTTAGCCATGCTTTTGGAGTCATACACCTAAATTAATTTAATCTTGACTAATGATTCACTTCAACTCAATAATATGATGATAATCTTTTTAGCAACATGGAACTTAGAACTGGTGGTTTGCTCAGTGTGCACCAGTGGTTGTTTGTTTGACAATGATGGAATGCTTAGTGTGCATCATTGACTGGTGGGATGCTTAGTGTGCACTAGTGGTTGTTTGTGTTTTAGGCTGGTGGTATGCTTCGTGTGCACCAGAGTGTCCAGTGGTTTGCTTAGTGTGCACTGGAGGGCTGATGGGATGCTTTGTGTGCATCAGTCTGGAATAGTGGTCTTGTGAGAATACTAGTTGATAGTGGTTTGCTTTGTGAGCATTATGTTTGTTGATCTTTTATGGTTTATTTATTTTGTTTGCTTGTATCATAACACCTAAAAATATAGGTTGCTTTTAAAATGTGTTTAAGTATAACTTGGCATTTGAGCAAACAAACCAATGTATAGCCTTTCTTCATTTATGCCTTGCATGTCATACTTTTCCCACACTTGCGGAGTACGATATGTACTCACACTTGCTATCTCCCCCATAAACATGAAATGCTGCTCAGAAGATGGAGGTGAATTCTTCTATGATGGTGAATATGGTGATTACATCTAGCTTGTGGAACCCCCGGTCGACGTCCCTGTGGAGTGATGGAGTTTAGAAGTCTTCCGCTAGCTTATCGAGTCTTTGAGTTGTTTGAGAACTTTGAGTCATTTGCTTAAGTAAGGGTGTAATATTTAATTATGCACTGTTCTTGATTATTCACTTAAGTCACTACATGTATGAGACATGATCCTGGCATACATGTAAGGTTATATAAAAACCGGGTGTGACATATGGGGACCATCTTACAAGTAAAGAAACACCGTCTCGTTTTGGATGGCCTTTTATGGGGACCATCTTACAAGTAAAGAAACACCGTTACTTAAACCACACCATGCAGCCAACATTCAATATACTACCAATATTAAGCAATCCAAGAAGAAATGGGACTCGTGATACGCAGATAGTGTATGCTCTCTCACAGTAATCTTATCCTTTTTTTTCAATGGCCAAGAGATTACAGCTGTGCAGGCAATCGAAATCCTTGAGCCAATTCATCGTACATAGTTACAAAAACTAGGAGCTGTAGCTAGTCAGCACACAAAGTGAAAGGGAAAAAAAAGAAGCTAAATATAGAAAAACAACTGAAGAAAAATTCTCTTCCAGCAGCGTTCAAAAATGTTGGGCCGTTAGTCTACAAATATGTGAGGGAAACAACAGTCATCAGATGCATCCGGTTTTCCATGAACTAGTGACGTGACGATGAGTTGTTTGCAGTGATCATTTGTACCATCCGGTAAGCATATATCTTAACCAGAAGCAGAATATGCATGACAGAGCCTGTGAGGAAGGAAAACAAAACCAGATTGAGATTTAAACTGATTCGGTAAAACTAGCAAAGTTTATAGCACTTATATGCAAATAACTTTGTTATCCAAGAAAAAATCCACTTGAACTACATTACTGTTTATGTTTTGAGCTATCAGTTGCGCATTAACAAGAGCTAATTCCATGCAACATAACTATGAACCAAAATTTGGTGTACCTAAGGTCTAATCCAAACTCTGTCAAGTCTCGCCATACATGACAGCACCAAAGCAGGGAAGTATTGTAGCTAGTCTTTATGTATTTAGAAAATTCTGCATGATGTGCACTCTATTTGTCGAATGTTCAGCTGTGTTCTGATTTAACTAAGGAGCCAGTTAGTTCATGGTTATTTTGGAAGTTAAGAAACAAACTTGCATCAAAGTGAAATGGAAGCAATTCAAACCTACCTGAAATATAAGGAGTCTTATGCACAGGGCCTTCTCCGAGCAGGTTCCAAATAATCTGAGGAATATGTTAACTAGATTTCCATCTTTGGTACCAGTTAACAGACCTGTTTGAGGATCAAACCTATGGATGGAAGCGCATTTCAGAAACTTAATCAATAATCATGTAAAATGAAAGGGCTGTTATCTGGATGGTTCCATGTCAAAGCAATACAAAAGTACCTTGGCAATCTATGTCTTGGGCAAGGAACAAAGTGAAAGAGCTGCAGGAAATAAAGGTATAGATCCAAAGGGTAAGTATGCAGAGGACCTAACAAATTGATATGAAGAGGTGAATGAAATGGATTTCTTCGAACCTGAGGGACTGAACACAAGAAATTAAGAACCTGAGGTAAAAAGAAGAGCAATAACGTCTCGCTGCAAACACAGAACAGTTACTAATCAGCTACAGTTACTATAAATAATAATGGACAAAGCAATCTGTATGTAAAACTATGCAAAGAAAAAGAGCTGATGGTACAAGTTTGGGTTCACATCCAACAAGTTGATCCTATCAAGGCAGGTGATAAATATTAATGAATTCAAAGATTCCCCAGGAGGTTAACTGTGCAAAAACGCAAGTGTTTAGAAATTTCAAATACAACAAGTCAGCTGGATATACTGCATATCCATAACGATATCCCTCTCCTAGACAAAAAATAACTGCTTTCCTCATGTACTCCCTCCATATCACAAATAAAGGTCGTTCTGGGATCCAGCAGATTTTCGCAAAAGAAGTCGTCCTGTAAAATCTCCTCAGTTTTGGACGAAATTGCCCCCACAACTTAATCACAGTCGCTTGCTCCCGAGGATGAAAATTAATCACCGCCGCCTCGCTAGTCGCGCTACCCGTCTTCCCCAAGGAGATTTTAATCTCGCTCCCTCACCCGCCGGCAACCTGAAGCAAAAGACAGCGTGTCTCGCTCGCTCGCCGGAGGACGTCTCGCTCGACGTCATGGCGCCGGAGGACTAGGGATCGATGGCATGGCGCCGGAGGGCGTCAGGCTCACTCGCCGGAGAACGTCGCGCTCGACGTCATGGCGCCGGAGGAGTCAGGGATCGATGGCATGGCGTCGGAGGGAGTTGTGCTCGTTCGCCAGAGGATGTGGCGCGACGTCATGGCGCCGGAGGATGTCGGGATCGATGGCATGGCGTCGGAGGGAGTCGCGCTCGCTCGCTGGAGGATGTCGCGCTCGACGTCATGGTGCCGGAGGATGTCGGGATCGATGGCATGGCACCGGAGGGCGTTGCGCTCATCCTGAATGACGTCACGTCAGAGAATGACGCCGCCGCCGCCATGCACCATTAGAGAAAGCAAAATTTGAAAAGAATGACCTGCATAAAACCATGACAAAATTCGACCAGGCCAAAACTCCATCGCGCAAAAAAAAAATGATGAGTCTGCAAGGGATCGAACGCAGGTGCTTGTGCCTCGAGCCCAGGGAAGGCAACCAACCGGGTAAAGGGACATTAGTGAATGGAGTGGACTCGATATACTATTTAATAAGGGCATACAGGGAAAATGACCCCTTAATTAATTGCTCCTTGGTATCACAAATGATGTCCTAAACGACCTGTATTTTGAGTATGGAGGGAAAATAACTGCTTTCCTCATGTATATCTTCTACTCAGTTCACTAATTCAGAGGTAGCAGAAGATTAGTGAAAACCAAAATAGAAAGAAAAAAGAAGAAGAAACAAAGGGATTTTCTTTTAAGAGCATGCCCATTACCTACAGACAGCAGGCTGCTATTGCATATCAGTCACATCATAAGCAGTCAAATGCACCAAGCTGGTGTAGTATTCTTGACCCATAAGTGATAAAGTAATGAAACTTGTGAAAGATAATGAGAATGTTTACCTGAAATGTCCCAAAATTCCCACCACGGCCAACGCCATTCCAGCAAAATAGGTGTAAGTATCACCAACAAATACTGATGACGGGTACCTGTTGCATACATACATGATGCTTTCTCCACACACCCGTACAATAAAAAAATGTGATTAAAATAGATCTGGAGTGCTTCTCAAGTTAAAATAGATCTGTACCAGTTAAAGGCTAGTAAAGCTAAAGAAGTGGTCAGGAAAGGCAGCACAAGATAAATAGAGAATTCATGTGCTTGCTGAATGTCGACATCTTTTGAAGATCCGATGCGCATTACGTTATGTATCAAAACCTGAAAAATGTAATCATCAGGAGATTAGTGGTATTCAAGATTTATGTACAACACTTCCAATAAGGAATATATATATTGTGTTACCGCAGCAGATATAACCACTGTCTGCCCGACTTCAAGACCATTTATGCCAGCATGTATATTTATTGAGTTTGTACAGAAAACTGCTAACAAGAGCATGAATAGCTTATATAATGAACCTGCATGCCGAAGGAAACGAAAGGTCAGTACACAGGATAGCTTTAGTTTACAGCATGTAAAACAGGTTTCGCCTACAGAGTTGATATTAGAGCGGCCCATATAAGCAAAAGCATAAGTAAAACATGCAATACAATAAAAATGTAAAATATCAAACTAAAACGACCATTCAAAGCAGCAATCAGCATCCATACATCAAGCATAAGACATTGTTGCCAATAAGTCACACCCTTGCACAACTACGGAATTGTCATGCATGATCCATGCACAATTATCAGAAACTATGAAAATGTGGAACAAGTCATTAGTGTTTAAAAAGTGACAAATTTGGACTGGATAATATTCGTATAAATCATGCTCGCAATGATATGAAAAGTTTTCTGTAGCTGGCTTCTAAACCTTTCAGAATTGGCAAATACCTGAAGACTCCCAACACTAAGACATCAAAGTTTCATTTTAAACTTTAAAATACCATAATGCATGTTCATCAGGGGAGAGTGACCATTTGTACCATGATCAGAAGGAAATGGCTTATTCTGGATAATGATAAAGCAAAAAAGACTCAAAAAAGACCTTGTCCCACAAAACAAAACAAAACAAAACAAGACAAACAGGCAAAGACTTATTAGTTGGACTTGATACGAAGTGGTGTTGGCACACATAGTCACTAACGATTATATGTGACATATGATTAAGAGCTATGACAATTATACCAATTATTTCCAGATTGTTTAACAAAGTAAACATCATCGGTGCTCCAAGACCAATACGGTGCAACTATCATAAATATTCACCTTCAAAAATCATTCATAAGTTTCAAGCTTACGGCCTTGTGCACATACCTAGCTCCAAAACTTCTACTCCAACATAAGGGGCTATAGGCTTTGGAATGATGATGGAAGTACCACCAGCATATGCCATCAACAAAGGAAGTGCTGCAATTGTGGGAAGCAGCAGTTTCCTGCTCCAATTACAGGCCATTGAAAGATCAATTTATCAGAATTGCAATAGTGATAAACACAATACTATTGATGTCAACTTAAAGAAAGTGTGCAAGCATCATACACTCTCCATGGAATATCAAGAACATCATCAACAAATCCAAGAAGAATCATGAAGCATACTGATGCCAACGCTGCATTATATTCGACGAGCCACTGCAACAAGAAATCAAAATAGGTAACTGTGACCAATGTTTTGGGAATAACACATAGTTTGTGAATGTCAAAGACGATGCTAGTCACTCAAAAAAACACATACCATGGAGTCTGCTGCGAAGTTGAATTGCTGAAATAAGATTGCAATGACCAAGTAGACAATCCCAACAACAATGCCTAGGGACTCAGGACTGCAAAACAAACACAACTTTTAGATAAACAGGAATTAGGATAACCATGTTATGTTTATATTCAAATCCTGCTAAAGATTTTGAGCAATAGCATATGGTAATATTTATCACATTTTCAACTTATAAATCATGTTTTCAATGCTCAATATCAATTTCTGCACAACTTTCCAAAGCCCAACTGATATACATGCAAGAGCTGGTTCACAGTCTGACCTACTGAGATTATCACAACCATGAGTCATTTATGCATGCATCCTATCATGTGAGAACCCATTACCAAGTCATCACCATACTTCATAAAAGAGTTTTTACATTCCTAAGAATTTTTTTTTCAGAAAACAAGGGCCAGTCACCAATACAGCTCAAGAATTTGTCTTACAGGGATGAGGTGGTGCATCAACTCTAGATGTAGGCAACTGAAGTAAAGGGCGCGCTTTATATAGCACTCCAAGGCCACTATTCGGTACATCACGAGGTTGTCATTGTAAATAACCAAAAAAAAGAATAAAAAAGAACATGATTACAAGCATTTGTAAAATTATCACTCTATTGTCTCTTTGGTACATTAGTGAAGCTTGACATGACAAATCAATAACTTTTGCTATTCGTTGTTAGAAACCTTTTTCTACGCCTTTTGTATTAGTTTCCAAATTCCACAGGAACCGAGTACAGGGTAACATCAAACAAAATTACTAATGATAAGGCCTCAAGTGGGTTCAATTGACTCCACGATCACAGATGAAAAACAAGCAGCGGCAACAATGCTCAATAAAAATTTCAAATCCATCCATCACCCAAGCAGCAGCCTGTGGATTGTTTTTATTATCAGTTCTTTTCCAGAAACTGGGTAGTTTTTCTGACACAATAATTTCCACAAATTTCCGTTAGATCAAAATAAAACCAGCTAATTTAGCCTCTGCAACCATGCTCTCTAATTACTGAATTCCTGACGATCTGGCCGAAATTACTAGTCACAGTCAATATTGTATTGTGATCTGAATTCCTAGTACCCACCATAAATTGTAATAACAACATGCCAATGTAGTGTGCTTCCATTCCTCAAAAAATAAAATCCATGACCCTGAGAGCAACAATAAGCCAGCAAGCTAGTTCCTAAACCCAAAGATTAGAATCGAGTCCAATATACTCCTAGAGCAATTGCATTTGCAGCAGGGAATGTTAAAGCCATAGTCCACACACAAAAAAAAAAAACACATGTTCTGAAATGTACTTGCGCACTTACACTTGGATTTGGCCCGTGGGCAAGCCCCTCTTGTTGATGTCGTAGCCGAACATCCGGCGGCGTAGGAGGTAGCGGGCAGCAACGGGTATCATTCCGAGCGCGATGAAGAAGCCGACGAGGCTCAGGCCGCCGCAGATGAGGATGGATTTCCGCAGATCGGAGCCCAGCGGGTAGTGCACGAACGCGAGGTACGAGAAGGGCGCGAGGAAAAGCACCATCGCCGCAGCGACAACGCCCAGGTTCGGCGGTCGGAGGACCAGTTCCTTGTCAGTCTCCGCCGGCGCCGCCGCAGCAGCCGGCGGCTGCTGAGGCGGGTCCCTAGCAGCGGCCGCCGCGGGCCTGCGGCGGGCGGACATGGGAGCGCGGGTTCGGGTTCGGCGAAACGGTCAGCGATGAGCTCGCTGTTCGAGACCTGGAGATGCGATGCAGGGCGGCGGGCTGGTGAGTGGTGGTCGCCGGCGGCGATGGGCTGAAGAGTTTTATAGGATCGGCTGCGCGGTGACGTGGAGCGGTCTCATTGGCTCCAGTCACGTGTTCGGCGGGTACTGGAGTCTGCAGAGTGGAGGGGTTTATCTCTCTGTTAAGTGGGGCCGATCATGTTATTTGAGTCATTGTTAAGTGGGCCATGCCCCTGACGTGATTTCCAGTTACGAAGCACATTTCAGACACGTTGAGATTCATGCTCTGTGTTTGAAAAAACAGAATCAGACATTCGATCATTTCAGACACTTCTTTTTTACTTAATCCCGTGTTCGCATTCAAAATGTTAAGTATATAGAGACAGAGGAAGTAGATTCGAGTTCTAAATAAGGTTTCAAAAAGAGTTTCGAGCAAAATCTCATTGACAAAGTTATTTCTCATAGTAGATGTAGATGTTACAAGTAGCAGACCCGTCGATGAGCATGGGCAGGGTGGACGATCGCACAGGGGTCCCAAAAAGTTGGGGCCCCCAATATCTTCTTCGTTCTTTTCAACAGTCGTTCTGATTTAGCATTGGAGATTTTCGAGTTTAACTAAGTGGAATGATGGAGGATGCGATAGTGCACTCTATTTTGCTTGTTTATTATTGATTTGGCCCTTCAATGGCGCGTTAATGCGAGGTTGGCCAGCCATGGTGGAAGAGAGAGGAAAGGTCGTTTGATTTGAAGCTCAAGGTTGAAGAAGGTGCTACCTTGGGTCAACATAGGCCAAAATGTAAAGCAAAATGGGCTGTCATGAGGGCCCATTTTTTCATTTCGTACGGAGCCCCCGAATTCTCGGCAACGGCCCTGCAAGTAGACAATATGATGAGACTTGGGAAGGTTGCATGAGAAGAGTGGTATGGCCTAGGGCTCCGGTCCAAAGAGATTTTAACATGTGCTTGTTGTTGTGTTTTTTTTGTGGTACTAGCATGTTTTGAGGCTGGCTGTGGTTGTTGTAGCCAGCTGTAAAATCGCAAATGATCAAACTCTAAGTTAGTTATATTTTGTTTGTGCGGTGAAGATGCGTGGCTGTTTTTCTAACATGTTGTTAGCCTAGCAAGTTTAGATAGAATATTTAGAATTTCGTTTTGCATCAGCTAGGAATATGTGAATGAAGTACCCCAAATTTTATAAAATCAAAATTGAAAATTCTCCAAAATGAAAATATGACAATTCCAAGCGAAAACATAACTAAAGAAACTACTATGTAAGAGTTTGTGATATATCATGCATCATCTTCACCATGAACACGATATCCATCAAAATATGAACACGATATCCATCAAAATATGAATGTTCTCTTCTTTTTTTGAAATAGTACGTGACTTTTTTTTATGGAACCCAACTAAATTATGCTTTGCAATAGACCAATAAGGCGTATGTAGGGCCAAGGGTATTAGGTATCAAAGGGTTCCACGCGAAAGCTTCGGGGGCAGAGACTTGCAACACCCGGGGAAAAAAATTAGCCAACCCCCTCGCCTCTGACGGCCTTACCATCGGCGGAGGAGGGAGGCCCGTCATCTAGGTGTCCACTTTGTTTGCTTTTAGATTTAGATAATTAGGTCTTTCCGCATCGGTCGCTTTTGGCGATGGCCTCGACGATTGTTAGGGTTAGAGTTTTTTTAGTGGTCGGGTCGAAGAGGGTGGCGGCGGCGGCGCGACGTCGCCTAATTCGTCAGCATGGAGCAATGGAGGACGAAACGTCTCGGCGGTGGTTGCAATTTGAAGGTGTCATCATCGATGAATAATAAGGTATTTCAGCCTCTCTTTTGTCTTGTCATGGTCCTTGGCCATGGTTGTTGGTTGGATTTGTATTCTCCCATAACGAATCTGGTGAAGGAGGCGACGATGGGTTCGACAAGCTCGGGGACTGCAAGTTTATTGTATTCGTGTGTGGAAGGTTAGCTATCTACTCCACTTTTACGAAAGTAGTGGGTTTCAGTTTCTTCTATCGGAGATGAAGATGACGGTGGTAGGTGATGATATGCTTGTGTTTGTTCAGATCGAAGTTCTCGTTCGTGGCATATCTGTCTGGAATGGTGATCATATATTTGTAGAATGGTTTTATTTTCTTCTATCACTGGAGTAATCAAGAGATGTAACATGTTTTATTATACTAAAATTCCCTTTTAGAAAAAATGACTATTTTAAGAATACCAAATCAATACTCTGGCAGATACAAACAAACACTATTGAATTTTGAAGCCAGTCGAACTTCAAATCCAGTTTGTTCACCAACCGTCCTGATTGAAAAAAACCCGCGGCCCAACCCAGCCCAGGACTCGGGGTCTCCGCATATACACCAACCCAAGCAACCGTCCGTGCTCTCCTGCTTCCTCCCGTGTCCAAGTCCCAGCTCCCCTCTCCCCTCTTCAAACCCTACGCCTCGCGGCCGGCCGTCTCCGCCGCCCACCGTCCCTGCTCTCCTTGCGCCTCCGCCTAGTGACCGCCTCCCTCCGTGACGCGCCGCGCCGCGCCGTGTCGAGTCGCCCAGTGCAGCCGGTCGCGAGGACGGCCACCCCAATCGGCGCCGCCCGCCGCCGCTTCCGTTGATGTCTCCCACCTGCCGCCTCGGCTTCCTCTGGCCCTGGTCGCAGAAAAGCTCCCAAGAGGTTCCCCAAGCTTTTGCCACCTCCGGCACCCAGCGATTGGTCTCCTCACCGCAGCCGAGATGAGCGGCGGCGTCGATAAGGTACCCATCAACCCGTCCGCTCCTCCCGCGTGATCGCATTGGCACTCGTTGCGGCGTAATTGCGTGGTTTAACTGTCTGTACTGCTCGTCCTGCTCCCATGGCATGGCGCATTGAAGCGTGGCGGGGTGGTTGATGGTTGGGATGCCATCATGCTAGGGTTTTGTAGTACTGTCCCTGCTGATTTAATGCTACCGCATCTGTGTGAAGCATACCTGCAGCACTAGATTGCATGGGTCATACACTATCGACTCTGTTTCACGTGGTTGATCTGTGCTTGAACTGTTGTTGAAACTAAAGCGTAATTCGAAGTTGAAACTAAAGTTTCTCAACTATTTCTTCGATATAAAGTTGTTTTGATAGCACACTGGTTATGTTTCCATTCAAAGTCGTACATTTTGTGTCCTGTCTTCATGTAGTTGCTTCGTTATGTATGTACCGCAGGTCTTTCTGTTTGGGTCTTTTACGGAAGATGAGGCTAAGTTGTTTCAGGGTCAGCCTCTCACTAGTCCGACTAAAAGTGTGAACAAACAATTGGAACTACCCGAGATTCAGTTTGGCTCACTGGATTTGTTAGTGCTAAGTTTACCAAAAGCATCAGAACCTATTTTCAAAAGTGATGTCCTTCCTGCAAAATCAACTAATGGCCAGACCAGAGTTGTTACCAAGGATACCGCATGCAGCAACAAACAGGAAACTGTAAGATCAAGCTTATCAAATGGTGGGCCATTACTGGCCAATGGATTCTCCAGTGCCAATGTTTCTCCTAATAATGGTAAAGTAGTTGAGGCTGTAAAGAAGGCTGAGGCTTTGGTTCCTTCAGGCGTGCCTGTCAAAAATATCATCAATTCAGCACCACACGCAGCATCAGAGGTGCACAAAGGTGACATCAGCTCCAACCAAAGAAGTAGTTTGGAAAATAAAATAACTGAAAATGGAAGTTCAATTGTTGATGTGCCTAGTGCTGCAGCTCCAGAAGTCAAGGCAGTCACAAGCTTAGATAAGAAAGTCTCTCCAAACATGCCCTTGCTTCCTCATGGTCTGAGGAATACCGGAAATATTTGCTTCCTAAATGCAACTTTGCAAGCGTTGCTTTCGTGTTCGCCTTTTGTCCACCTCTTACAGGACCTGAGGAATCGAAGTATTCCCAAGGTACTACCTAAAACTAGATCAGTTTGTTGTAATTTTTGGTTATATTACCTTTGTTGACTGGTTGCTTCATTTCAGGTTGGCTACCCAACGCTGAGTGCATTTGTTGAATTCATCTCTCATTTCGATGTGCTTGATGAGTCAGTTATGAAGAAAAATGACAAGACTGCTATGGTTGCTGCAAAACCATTTAGTCCTGCCATGTTTGATTCTGTTCTCAGAAATTTTACTCCAGATGTGCCAGCAGGAACATCTGCTCGGCCGAGGTAAGTGCTATCTGGTTATATTCTACGGCATGTCATCCTTTTCAGTTGAGGCTTTCGATATCAAGCCTGGCAAGTAGCAAGATGCATTTTGCAAGGTGATTAGCAATTCTTGCTAGTCCTCTGTCTGGAACTGAATTTTGCATATTAAAGTAAGAAGCATGTTTGATCATGTGTACACTGCAAACTATGATTTGAAGCTTCTGTGTTGGGTTTTACTGGTGAATCATGGTACTTACCATAGATGATGTCTTCATTATTGAATTTATTCAGACACGTCAGTTGTCTGTATCACATCATTTATGCACAGTATGCATAATCTGTTATCTGGCAACATCTTTTTATGCCTGTATAAACTTATATATCCCTTGCAGTTAAGCTTTTACTTCAGTTTGTGACGTATGCACTTCTGCAGGCAAGAGGATGCTCAAGAATTCTTAAGCTTTGCCCTGGATAGAATGCATGATGAACTGCTGAAGCTTAACGGTAACGGTTCAAATTCAAAGGAGGGTATGGTTATTTCTTCCGTTGATGATGATGCTTGGGAGACGGTTGGACGAAAGAACAAGTCTGCAATAGTTCGAACTCAGAGTTTTGCTCCCTCAGAGTTAAGTGCTATTTTTGGAGGTCAGCTACAGAGTGTTGTGAAAGCTACAGGTATTTTTGTCTTATCCTGTGAAATAGCACGCGTTTTAGAAAGCCTGCTTTAACATGCATTAATATTTGTTGAACAACTTCACACTGTTATCACTTCTGGTCTTCTGTTTTGCCTGTTCTCTCTATTCTAGTTTCTACCTAGCCCAGTATCAGGATATTTAGCTTGTTTGGTAAATGATGTTTTAAAGGAGTCCTAAATGTTGGCATTTGCCAAATTAAAATGGTTTATCTGATTGTGTTGGATTTTTACTAGATAGGAAAATAGTTTAGAACTATCGATGTGTCCTAAAAGGTTGCTTACCTCTGTTGTTAGAATCGTGAATGGTTCTTGCAATAAAAGTCTTGCTGAATAGGACATCTTCTCATCACTTGTAAATCTATCACATCACCAATGTCATATCTCGATTAATTATTTCATATTATAGTCCGAGTACTGTCCCTGTACTAATCCTTTCATCTGTCAGGTAATAAAGCGTCGGCCACTGTTCAGCCTTTCCTGCTGCTCCATCTTGATATATTCCCAGATCATGTTCAGACGCTTGATGATGCACTTCATCTGTTCTCTATTCCTGAGTCTTTGGAAGGATACCGAACAGCTGCTGGAAAGGTATCTAGTTTGTTGAAGTTTATGTTCAGTAATATGACTTCGAATATTGTTACACGATAAAAGTAAACATTATCCATTTCTGTTGAACTGTCTGCAATTTTCTAATTGTTATTATTCAAATCCTATAAGGATTGGTTACATGAATTCGAGTGTTATTTTACATGGAGAAGGTAGTGTTCCTTCTGCAACTGTGTTGATGAACATCACACGCGATGAATTGCAACGCATTTTGCTTATAGCCTTTTGGGACTACTCGTGAAGATCAGATTGTCATATGTGGCAGTTAATTTTCTTTACCTTTTGATGCATTTTATAATGCTTTACAACTTTATTTTTCAATCCGTTGACTTACTCATGCAGATATAACTAATTTGCAATATTTTTCTTCAAAGACACGACCATGTTCACTTTCTATTACCCTTTATCTGTTTGATTGGTGATTCTTCAATGCCATGAACTGGATGCACTTATTACCTTAGTGCAATCGATTAGAATTATAATCTATCAAATTTCATCTTGCAGGCTGGTTTGGTGACTGCTCGAAAATCATTCAAGATACACACACTTTCAAAGATTATGATACTGCACTTGAAGAGGTTCAGTTATGGAAATCTCGGGAGTACTAAACTATATAAGCCACTCCGGTTCCCTCTTCAACTGGATCTTAATCGTGATCTACTGACCTCACCGTCATCTGAGGTGATGATTTACAATACTTTTACAAGTATCTTCGCAAAATATTTGTTGTTGGTTTGCACTTGCAGACATTTTTGTATCTGTAATTGCTTCCTTTGTCCTTGTTGTACATTTGGCATTAAGGGGGTGTTCGTTTCTCTAGGCCTAAAGGTCACATCAAGACTAATCTTGTTATTTAGGCGTCTTAAATAAGTCTAATTATAAAACTAACTGCAGAACCTTGTACTAATTTGCGAGACGAATCTAATGAGGGTAATTAAGCTGTGATTAGACGATGGTTACTGTAGCATCACTGTAGCGAAACATAGATTAATTAGGCTCGTTAGATTCGTCTCGCAAATTAGCCCACATCTGTAAAAAGGTTTTGTAATTAAACTTATTTAAGACGCCTAAATAGCAAGATTAGTTTTGATGTGACCTCTAGGCCTAAAAACACGAACAGGCACTAAGCATGTACAACCACTAGCATTTCTTGGGGTGCCAGTTTGTGCTAATGTACTTGATGCAATATATATGGAATTAACACGAATGTAAACCTTGTTACAGCTTTTTCTTAATTTCTACCGTGAAAAATCATTTGGTCTGATAGTTTTTGTATTGCATGTTATGCAGGGTCGAACATATGAGCTTGTTTCAACCATCACTCATCATGGGAGAGATCCGTTCAGGGGTCATTACACTGCTCATGCGAAGCATGCAAGCGGGCAGTGGCTTCGATTCGATGATGACGCCGTCACACCTGTCAGTGTGAACACGGTCTTGCATGACCAAGCCTATGTCCTGTTCTACAAGCAAGTCTGAAAGTGCTAAGCAGTTAATTAGAACCTATTACTTAAACAGCCAAGTACGCTGCCTAACTATTGTAGCTGTGAGTAACTGCAGAGTATTGTGTTAAGTACCTTGGTTGCCTGTGTTTATTTATATGCACGGTTACATAGCTAGTAGGGGGGTTTTTATTCAACCCATTTTGAGGTTTTGTAAAATTCAACTGCTCATCATTGTATAACCAGCAAAGTAAGCATGAGTTGTTTATCATGTCATACCTTGTGTGCCCACCATGCCAGTTATGTGGGGTATTAATGGGATGTGCTTATGATGGACGAAATATGGCTGCCTTTCGTTGACAACTGGTGGAATGGTTCTGATTCCTTCCATGTCATAAAATAGTTCTAGATTTGGTGGGGAGAAGACACATGCCTCGTCGTCCCCATGTGCCCTGTCTTGTGTCAAGAGTTGCAGGTGAGTGCATTGGTTAGCTATCAGTGTCTTGCAAGAATTATTAGCCTGATTGGAAAAGCTTCTTTTGAAGCTGCCGTATCCTTGTCACGTAGTCCTATTGAACCTATGGAGGAAGATGTTCAGTTAGTATAATGTCGTGCAGATTGACCTGTTGTGATTCTTCTGATATAAGCATTTGTAAACTTCCCACGCCCATAAAATTTTGATATAGAAGAGGAATCGTATGAAATAATTACTGCATCTGAAACCATACTAGCAGGTCATAGGAGGTGCTGATTTAGAAGAGTATGCATTTTTGGTCATGAAACTCGATTGACCTGAAACTCGATTGACAGCAAGGTTTCTTCTTAGTCGGCCTCGTGGTACTGCCAAGCAGTCAAAAATTCAGAAGATAGTCAGAAGCTAGGCTCATTTTTCTTGTCCGGCGATGCAGATATGCTGCTGCTTCGTGTTGCTTCATAAAAGTTTTTCTACTATTCCGTGCCATCCTGAGTTGATTAAAAAACACAAGAAACGGGAAATATAAAGGGAATCTGTAGCTGAGTGAAGCAACCTGCAATTGACAGTGCAACATACTTGCAAGGATATCTATCCCGCAGAGATCAACTCTAGTAAGCAGCCTATCCTGCAGAGATCAACTCTAGTAAGCAGACAGCTGCTGCTGCTCCAGAGGTAAGTTCTGAACTGTGATTTCCTTTGAAATGCTGGAACATGATTGTATCCAGTGATACAGCTCTGTATTTCAGACTTGACTGTACTCGTACCTGCTTGTTCCATCAATCATCTTCAGCCTACTCATATTTTCCCAAGGACAAGGGATCCAAATCATTTTCTTGACCAACCGCCGGTAGTTGTGTCTACGACATCATCCAGTCTCACCATCGACGCAATTTGAACACAATCAGAGAAGAAGCACATGGCGAAGAAGAGTTTCTAACATTAGACTGCTTGCCAGCTTATATCCAACATGAACAAGGGAGTAGTAGTAGGAGTACATGATTTGACTTTTTGCTTGATTTTTTTTTACTAACACAGCTGGATCGACCTGACCTGAACTCAAGAAGCAGCTACGAGGGAGAGAGAGCAGTTGATTGATCCTCCCCTCTTTTTTTAGTTGTATACACAAGAAACATACACTAAACTGAAGTTACACTAGACAGCAGCATGGACAGCAGCAGCAGCAGCGACGGCACGGACGAAGAACATCCACAAAGGCAGCTCTTTTACTCTCTAGCGAGGCTGGTGGATGACGCGGCGGGCGCCGGCCTTGAGCCCGACGTGCTGCTGCGCCGGCTTGTCGGCGTGCCTGGGCTGCTGCTGCTGGTAGTGGTGGTCCCACAGAGCACCGCGCGGCGAGGTGGTCGCCGGCGGGTTCAGGGTGAGTGACCGGAGCACGTCGGCTTCTTGTGGCTGCTGGTGGTGGTCGGGGGAGTAGAAGAGGTCGTCGGTGTCGAGGAGGTCGAGCGCGTCGTCGGCGTCGGGCAGCGCGGCGATCGCGGCGTCGTACTCGGCCTCGTGGAGCTGGTGCTGGCGGACCCAGTGGTCGCGGAACCACGCGGTGGTCTTGACGAGCTCCCACCACTCGGGCGAGTAGTCCTCCACCTGCCGGTACGCCGCCGGGATGAAGAGCGGCGCGTTCGGGTTCAGCGACGACGACGCCATGGCCATGGTGCTCATCTTCTCGTCTCCGTCAGCCTGGAACACACACGGATCAGTCAGCTTCACCAGCGCTCACGCACGCAAGATTCGTCGGGAACACGGATCTGAACGGGAATTCTCTCCCTCCCGAGCGTCACGGATCTGGAAGGAAATTTTGTCGTGTTCGCGCGCTTACCTCCTGGTACTTCTGCTCGCGTTGCTTAGAACGGCGTGAGCTGAATCGGAACGGAAATATCTCGTGCACAGCAGCAGCGCAGGCTCGTCGAGCTTTTTCTGCGTGGAAGAAGAATTCGGGTGGGTTTCGCTTGGCGTGCCGCGGTGTGGTGAGGAGGGCGAGTGTTTATAGCCAGGCGACGGTGGTGTGGTGCTGCGGAGCCGAGCCGAGCCGGGGAATGACGCGGTGAATGCGGAGGCGGCGGCTTCGGGGCAGGAGGTGGTGGGGGCGGGAGGAGATGGGGACAGGTCGGCTTGGCTGTTTCCACGGAATGACGCGGTGCGTCGACCGGACAGGATTTTCTGTGGGCGCCGCCGCCGCGTCGGTGATTGGCCCGGTGGTACCGTGTGGTGGTGGTGAGTAAAAAAATTACCAATATTTTGACGGACGGACGGAAGCTTCCGGATGAGGACGAAACCGGCGGATGGCACGTCCAATGTGTAAACCGTGTGCTGTTGGTAGTCAACCGCGGCTGTGGGCCAATTGCATTGGATGATTGGAGTTTACGACGGGTAAACTAGTACTCCTAGTACGAGTGTTAAGAACTGTGTTGAGTGATGCGTTTTGTTGTGTACTGCAGATCTTTGTTATAGAAAATTATTTTTTTAGCGAATCTTCGTTATAAGTACAAAATTATACCTCCCTCCTGGCGTTGTCGATGGCATGCATGCGCATAAGAAATGCTGGTGAATGAATATACTCATTGTTATGTAGTGGTGCTCCTCTGTGGGAATACAAAGCAAGACCGATCGTCGTTCGTCACATTAGGAGCTAAACCACGAAATTCGACGGGGCTAACCAAAGACAAAGATATCGTAATCCGGGAGCGGCACGTCTTAAGCACGGTGTAGTACAATAGTTAACTGCAAGTTGATTTGGTGAAACGAGGTTGTTTTTGGCCAGTGGGGTGGTGACATCTCAAGAGAAGGTTAATTACAAAAAAAGACATGGAGATCGATCGATGATCCAATGCGGGGACTGATCACGAGGGCAGTGCATGGTTGAATCGTTCCGTGTGCTTCGTTCACCTCCATTAATATATTTCTCCCGAAAATGACTGGGGCAGAACCGCACAAGTAATTAACATCGCTGATTTTGATGTTTGTAATTACTCAAACCCATTTCGAGTGTACTGCTACTTTGTGACTGCTTCTTCGATCTCGATCAAAAAGAGAGAAGAGACGACTTCTTCGATCGGCAGCAGGGACGGTCAACCGTCAACGGTTCAATGTCACAGCAGTCGCGGCAGGATTCGAGGTGACCTGCGTGCGGGGCAAGACCGAAGGAAAGTACGACTCGCATCGCAGGCTGCAGCTTGCTCGGCTTCCTAGCATTCCCACGCCAAAGTCGCCCGTCGTCGAAGCCACGCGACGCGGACGCCGCGCGCAGTGGTCTCCCTCCGTGTGAGCTTCGTCGTGTGCCGGCCGGCCTCGTGTTGCTGCTATACGTACATGCGATATAGAGTACTCCTATATATTTTGGGAATTTTGGCGAGCATTTCGATACAGATCCGCGAAATCCCCCGATGGAACAGATCAGATTTTATTTATCTGATGAGCATCTAGTAAAGTACAGTATTGCGCGATAGATGGAGTGATGATATTTCGGTTTCGGCGGCGGGTCCATGATCGATCCCATGTTACCCGGGCCATTCTGTTCAGCCAGCCGGGGCGCAATCATTGGATAACCGGTCCACGTCAAACACTAAACTACTCACTTGGATAAGCATGAGCTAGCGCCTCGATGACTTGGCTCGGACCGATTCGTTCTCGTCCGTGCGACACGGCGATAAACATAACAGACGTGCGTACGTTTGAACGTACGTTTGGTGGCTCGTTTCGCTGACCTTGACTACTGGGCCACGGGCTAGGTATAGTAATACTACTAGTTCAGTACTACTATGTCAAGCGAAGCGAACACACAGTGGTCACTTTTATCGCAACAAGTCGCTTCTGTTTGAAGGCACGCTTGTTCCATCGAAACGCCGCCGCTGTATCGAGGACCACCTCGAGCTCGCCACCTTCATGCCGCTCCACCCCCGCTAGGATCTGGATCAAGGGGTCGCTGTCGCGCCTTGCAACTCCGCCGCCTCCAGCTCGCCTTCGTCGCCGTCGCGCTGTGCACCCACGCCGCTTCCGCCTCCAGCTCGCGGTCGTCGCGCCTCTCGCCACCATGGGATCCGGCGGATTCCGGCCACTGGCGGGGCAGGACTAGCCCAGACCGGCCATCCCAACCGCCGGCGAGAAGAGAGAGAAAGGGTGGAAGGAGAGAGGAGGATGGTGAGATGAGAGAGAGACGACGGTGAAAACTGAACGGTGAGAGAGAGAGGTGAATCCGGATTATATTTCGTATCCTCTTCAATATTGTACGCGGACTCCATCGTATTCCGGGAGATGTGCGTACCGCGTGGTTCCGGAAATCGAGGTGAGATTCCACGTGTCGGGTCTAGAAGGAAGGAACAGATGTACCATGGAACATATATTTCATATTCTGGTTCTGATCGCCCGTGAACGCGCCGGAGCCACTCCTTTCGGCTCGGCGCCTAGGCCGGCGACACGTACGGATGAGCGAGCAATCATTGGGGTTAATTCCCGTTCGACGCTGGCCGGGGACAGGGAAAAAAATTATCTGCTTTGATTGGCTCACTGATTGGTTCCGCCGTCGCGATCGGCGACGCGATAATCGATGGTGATGACTGATGAGATGCGCGTAGCCTTTTATAAACAAGGTTAGCGGCGAAACCCGGTGGGGCTCGGGCACCGAGCGTCGGCCGGGCGAGCGAAATCCATGCGCTTTTCTTTTGGTAAAGTCGATCGACATCACGCACGGTGCGGAAATGGAGGACGAAATGAGTGTGTGGGGTATGTGGCCTTGTTTATTCGTGGCAGGTGTGGATCGCACTCGACAAGCTGGGCCCGGTACTAGCTGCAACGAAATGCCCGGAAAAATGTCATACGAGTAGGCTCTCGTTTCATTCATGTGTCTCCACATGTTAAACGTTTGTGGGTGGGTGTCAATCACGCACGGCCGCACGGGTGACCACTAGTAAAACAAAAGAGTAGTACTGGCGCCACGGGCAGTTTAAAAGAAAGAACGGCGACCTGTTGGGGACGATGCCATGCGCCGAGTCGTCCGTCCTAGGCTTTGGTTGGCGGGCGGGACAGACGTACGTGTCCGTCCCGTACAAAAAGCGCGGCGCACCGCTCGAGAAATCCCTTTCGTTCGCTCGCGTCGCGTGGGGCGCCATGCCCGTGGCGGGCCCCCTACCTCATTCATCTCGTGTCCTACTGCCGCGTGACCCCGCTGGGGAAGCGAAATTATTAGCCCCTGCTCGTCTGCAATGATCGATCAATGGTGTCCGGGTTGCTCGTCTGCAATGATCATCAATGGTGCCCGGGACGGTTCGCTGCAGCGACGGTGGTGCACGGCGCACTAGTAACTCCCCGGGAGGTCTTCCGACGGAACAGCAGATGCTAAGCTTTCCCTCCCTGTGCAAGCGTACGTCTATGGACGGACGGTGTTGATTCCCAAATAGTACCCACCAAGATGGTGAAACACCGATCGGCGAGGAAGCTAAATAAGGCACGGTGCGGAGAGGCCAGGTCCCTGCACGTCAGGCTCTCCTTCTAGCTAATTAAGCTAGTGTATCGTATCAGCACTGATGATGAGAAGAGCATCATCAGTGCATGGTCCGGTCCCTCCCTATACTTGTTCCTGTCTATATATGCGCCGGCCAACAGAACGGCAAATTTTTTGCGGCCTAGGCGCCGTGCAGTGCCTGGTACTACTTAGTAGGTGCTGGACCAGCCAATTCATTCGTGCAACGGTTCCTCGAAATACAAAATCAGGCAACGGTTCGATCAGGAAGCCCTAATAAATTGATTCGGCTCTCCTGTGATAAAAGATCTCTCAACACCCTCAAAAAAAAAAGATCTCTCAACACCGCGTCGTCCGTCCCATGTATCATGTGACGGATGGCTGCATTATTGCCGGAGCATGTGGCGTGCCGCCAACCACCGGCGTATGTACCCTGGAACGTACGTACGTACACTCCTTTCCCCGTCCGCCACCAATCCCCGTACCGTAACGTACTACTCCAAGCAAGAAGCGAGAGCCGTTGCTTTCTCAAGCCACAACCTGCTGCCCACCCACCGTATCATGGTTCAGGGATGGAGCAAGGCAGCTGTCCGGCCGAGGCGCGGTGCCCAACCCTGACGTCTGCCACCGCCGACCGAGGAGCGGAACGTCTTCCGCGGCCGTTGAGCTACCACACGACCAGTGGAGCACGCGACGGGCAGCAGCTCAGCTCAGGACGGAACCAACGAACGGGTCGCGCCTTCAACGTCGTTCGCCTTTACCAGTCCATTGCCAGTGGAGAGACCGGATTGATTGCAGAGGGCGATTGCAAAATCGCGCGCCATGGATGTCGACATCTAGCACAAGCTGCTAGCATGGCCGTCTCCATGCTGATAACTCGCACAGAAAGTGGGAGCTCGGCTTTCCTGTCTTCGGCACCGGCTTTGCCAAAAGAGTTCGCTTCCTTTGCAAAGTACGATAGTGACGCGTCCCTGCTCGGGTTCAGGCGCGCGTGTCGTGGCGACTCGAGTTGATTTGATTGGTTCAAGATAAAGGAAATCAGTGGCGTGACAGGCCAAGGAAGAATCGTGTGCGGTCGCGTCGAGGGCAAAGCGGAAACGGACACTCGTACTATTAGTAGCGTAGGCCGAGGCCTGAGAAGTGTTACAGCAGCCAGCCCCATGGGTTAGAATGAGCCAGTCCCATGGGTTAGAATGAGTCGGCCTCCTGCTCCATCCATATTTGGACCTCATCGCGCTCACAATGCTGTTGCCGTAGCTGCGCGCGCCACACGCGATGACCAGCTGCGACACTGAAACAAGGCAAGGCCGCGGACAGCCCGCAGAACTCAGTAGACATGCCAAGGTCGGTCCACTAGCTCCAAGTTGGGCCATCCGCAGCTCGGGCAACCAGAATTACTCTTCCCTACTGCTTGCATAAACTTTTCATACTACTATATGTGATAGAGAAGTGCTGCAGCAACTACAGCTGACAGACTGAACAAACGACATGACAACTCTACGCAACGATCTAGTACTAGTATGAAACCTGGAGCAGGTAGGGCAAGAAACCGGACAACCCCATACCTAGCTAGCAACTAGGCTCTGATACAAAACAAAAATCGCACAACCACACAGGAACACCGAAAGAATCTAACAGTTATATCATACAACTAACAATATTGTTAGCTTGTATCAGGTATAGCTAACCCATAATGTAACCAAAAAAACGCAAAACAGCATTGTACAGACCGATGCAGTTGCTTGAGCTAACCTTGTAATGTAACCTCAAGCCTAATTAACCCTATACAGAAACTACAACACTGAGTCAAAGATAAATCTGGCCCCTTGCACCATATACAGATAACGATTGCAAAACGGGCTGTTAGAAGCAATTTGAAAAAATGGAATCATCAGGATTTCTGCCTTGTCAATCTGGGGCAATAGCTAAGGATGCACAAGGGAGATCATGGATGAAAGGACTGCCTCCTCATGCTTGACGGCGGTAATGGCTGTTACTCCTTCCTGTTCACATGGAGGATAAACAACGATAAGTACCAACAAGCACATAATAGTTGGTCATAAGCAATGTACAAGGGAGAATAAATTGTGCTTTTGCAACTTTGGCAACTTGATATCATAAAAAATTACTATAGACCAACAAATTGAAAATACAAAATAATCAGAAGGTGTCATGCTGTACATAGAAAGAGATAAACTAGAACAACAATAACAGATGCTATTCATTGAGGGAGGGGGAGGTCTGCCTATGATGTTCATCCACGTGCCACTTAGTTGAAACAAAGGTCTACATCGCAACTCCAGATTCGAACATGACTTCTCAAAAAATTAATTTTAGGACGGCTTACTATCGTTTACAGGAGTCCATAATGTTAATTATGGACGCACCACATGTGCATGAAAATGCAAAGTACTGATCAGCGAACATATCAGGCAGCTTGTAAAAAGGCATTATTTATGTCAAATCTTTGCCTTAAATCATCACTAACAAGAAACAAATATATATCGATCATGTGAACTTTGGCCAGAACAGAAAATAACAGGGAAAGGCACTGGATGCCTTTATTTTGTACAATGTGTCATTACAGAAGAAACAAGAAACAAGTTCAATATTCCAACAACAGAACAAGAATGTGTAAAGCAAAATTGAGGCTCACCTTGAACATCACGTATTCATGCAGCGCAACCAATTACCAGCCGCTTGTACTTGGAGATATCCAAATCAATGCATAATCCCAGGAAGGTGAAATGAGTCCCTAAATTCACTATGTCAGTCCTACCGAGAATGTTGTAACTTGACTCCAAAGCCAATTATTCCAACACCTGGCTGGTCGGATCAGCATATTTCCCGAAGGAAACCACAAAATAGTTCCGTTCCTTTTTGGTAGACTATTGACTATTGGGTTGAAATCCAATTTAATATCCTATGTAACCAATGAAACTAAGCTGTAAGGCAGTGAGTTGCCAGTCAACAGAAGCTTCAACCAAAACAGCAGCAAGAAGCGAACAGTGGAGCCAAGGACACTCATGCTGGGTTTAGAGTCTCCTTTGACTGTCCACAACACTATAAAGTCACCACCACCTGAAGATCAACCTCATGCTCAGGAGGAACAGATTTCTCAGAATCATCTTTTGATTGCAAAGCTCGAGATTCCTTTCCAGAACCAGTTTCAGATGTTATGACAAATGTCTCTTTGCTAGATATTCTAATGTTGTTGAAGTGCTCAGCTAGAAAATCACCAGAATGTGTTGCTGCAGAAGCAAGATTGCTATCATCAGTACTATCAAAATTTTGGCTTCCATTATTTTCCATCTCTACAGAACTGTTATGATTATCACTCTCTTTTGAACAGTTATGGTTACCAAGCTCTTCCAGAATGTTACAAGTATCAAGATTCAGGCTATTAAAACTGTCCATTTCTTTCAAACATTGTGTTTCTTTAGCAGCAAACTTGCTATTTTCCGTTCCATTAACTTCCTCTCCACTGTTATGATCCTCCGGCCTTTTCAGATTGTTATGGATGTCCAGCTCGTTCACACAATTAAGCTCTTTCTTGGTCATATAGCTGTCACGCTTTTCCAAATTGTTATGACTGTCCAGCTCTTTCAGACAATTACGATCATCAAATTCATTTTCAAAGCCAGTATTGTCAAGCCCTTCCATTTTGTTATGGGCATCCGGCCCTTTGAAACTTCTATTATCATCTAGCTCTTCGTCGGTGCTATGACCGACAACTTCATCCAGAGAGCTATGATCATTCTGCCCCTTTAGACAGCCATTGAGATCTTTCTCAGTAACATGACCGTTAAGCCTTTTCTCGGTATTGCAGTCAAGGAGCTCTTTCTGGCTACAATGAGCACCAATTTCTTCTGGAAAGCTGACGCACTCATCATCAACAAACTTGCTAATGCCGTGTTCCTCTTCTGACTGAGCTTTCATAATAACATCAGTTTGTGCATATGGGCACTCAGGTACATTTCTCTGAAGGCATCTATGGCACTTGAAACCAATGAGATTGTTCATATTCTCAGGGGTGATAGAACATATATCCCCATGAAACCAATCTGAAAGGAAGATAAAATGTAATAATGTTATAGTATGCAATATATAAATGCTTCCCATGGTATTGAAGTGAAAAACACGCAAGGACCTGATTTCGAATTAGTCCGATTCTAACATTTTGCTTTGGGATTCACGCAATTTAGCTTGCATAAGCGCAAGCGTTACTAGTCAAAGCATTTTAAGTAACTTGCAGGAAAAGAAAGTAATAGCAAATAGCCGTAGGCTGTTTGCATGCAAACTGTTTTTTGGGCTTTTCGAGAATACAATAATGTCTCAAGAAACCCCGGCATAAAAATAATTGAGGTGTTTGGATCTCACAAAAAACATAGTTTTATAGACTGCAGTATAGCAAATACCATAGTTTGGAGTTTTCAAAAATTCCATTCCACGCCTCTTTTTATAAAATAGAGGCCGCGCATCACCGCCGACATCATGCGTGTGAACCGTTCCTGAGCTTGTACGCGTATGCGCTATTTCTCAGCATGTTTGGTAATACTTCTTTGCCTATATAGTTATGCCTCTTCAAGACTTCAACAATGCGGAATTCTAACATCATTATATATGATCATTCTGCAATTTATATCGTGTGCTTCTAGCTATTACGGAACATGATTTTATCATAATGCTCTAAAAAAAATGAGGTATG
The DNA here is from genome assembly GCA_012490785.1 of Eragrostis nindensis. Classification (NCBI taxonomy): domain Eukaryota; kingdom Viridiplantae; phylum Streptophyta; class Magnoliopsida; order Poales; family Poaceae; genus Eragrostis; species Eragrostis nindensis. The sequence goes on along the minus strand of JAAXCT010000049.1, from coordinate 1,630,233 downwards.
CTATTGAAAAAACTGCCCAAAAAATACCAAAATTGAATGCTCATAACTGTCCTCACTACAATGTAAATAAAAAAGGTACAATCAAGATTTTTCTTTACCCCACGTAACTGTCTAAGGAGCAAGATTGTTCTAAGATCGCAAAGACACATGTCATGCAAGTAAAGCCATGCTTACCTTCACATTGTTCACAAGCAACATAAATATCCTTTTCACTATAGCATTTTTCACACAAACAGCATACTGGACTGAATTTGGAAATTTCAGCATCTTCGGATGGAAAAACAAGTCTTTCTTTCCTAAAGCTTCTTGCCCGTTCATCATCTGGATTATGTGTCCATCGAAGGCCATTTAACCAGTATGAATAATGTGAAGGAGTCCTCTTCCTCTTACGACAGCTATTTGCACGCTCGGTTGTATTTGAGTTGCCTTTCATGTACTTATCATACAAGCGTTTTGATAAACGTTTCACTGGTTCATTCTTGGGAACATTTGATGTTTCACTCTCAAGCACCTTTGGGGGTTCATTCTTCAACACATTCAGCGGGTTCTTTCTAGGACGACCACGCTTGCCCTTTTTACCTGTTTTCTTCCTGTACTTGAGAACTATCTGATTTCTCCTTGTCACAATCTTGCGTGTTTGCTTCTTTTGCTTCTTTTTGGGAGAGTTCTTCTTTGGTGCAGCCTGTTTCTGTGGAGACTTCACCTTAAAGACCTTTTCAGCTAGGCACTTGTTGCAAACATAAACAGTATCAGCTGCACCTTTAGGAACCTTGAAATGTTTCTTATGGAAAAGAGCTGCATAGAATACAATAAAATTAGCTAATGACAAACACAACAATCTCTCGGTATAACTTCAAGTATCTAAGTAACAAAACTGCAATGTATTCTAATATAACAAGCCTCAATAAATCAAAATAAACAACATGATTACAATAATTCTTGATAATCGAATAGCTTAGACATAATAGTCCATGCCGGTTCTTTTTTAATCCATTGGCAAGCACAAAAATATAGGGTATAAGAAACATAAAAATATAATAAATCTATGTGAGTACATACCTGCACAATATTGGCAGTTGACAGCTTCACTGTGGAAAAGAAAACGAGAGAGTCAAATTAACTAATCAAAAGGATTTAACATACTAGAAAAGGAAAATATATTGCAAAACAAGAACATGAGGTTATTGGCAAACTAATAACTCAAATAAACAAACTGCAGAGAATGGTTCCTATATTACCATAACAGTTTTCTGAAATATAAGTTCAATTAAGTTATTTGTAAGGAAATAGCATAGCACCATCAGTAAAAATTAGCAGTTTTGAACCTAGATTGCTTAGAAAAAAAATACTAATAACCAGTATAGCCCGGAACTATCACATAAGAAGTTTATTTACGAACTAACTGGTGGACACTGCTATGCAATTATTAGCATAATGACCATCTGTGCGAGCTATGGAAGCTGAAAACATCCATCTGTAATCAGATCTTGTCAGGCATAGAGTCTCAAGCTGACACTGTACTAAGGATCTAATCAGCATCCCGACAGAAGAAATGAAAACATACCAATAGAAAAATACTCGCATGCAGCATAGCACTTCGCAAGAGTCATTTTCACAACAACAAAAAAAAGTATCAAACAAAAAACTTAGCACTATGAAGTTCACGACTTACTTTTAATACACAAGCTTTAACTAGTTGCTACTAACACTTAATTAGCTGATATTGGTTTGTTTGGAAAAAAAAACTAGTAAAAGTGTCAGAAAAATAAAACAGTTCCCTCGAAATACCTGGCAATCACTTCTTTCTTACACTGACCACAAAGCCTGGTGGATAGCTTTTTTGCCTTTTCAAAGAGGTAATCAAACCCTGACTTCTTTGGCTTTTGGGGTACTGGTTTGGAGTCCCGCAACTTCTTAGTTTTCTTAGGAGAATCATCAGCTTCTTTCTTTTTCAGTAAGCGAGCTACAGATTTGGCTTCGTATGCCTTCAACAGATTCAGAGGTACATGGCCTTCACTTAACCAGTACCTGTTCCTCTCGATAGATGGCTCCTCCAGTTTGGTTCCATGTTTAGAAACAACAGGTGGAATGTTTGCTCGCTTTCCAAAATCAAGTAGATACTCAATATTTGTCCCTTCAATGCGTTTTCGGCGGATTATAACTTTCTTAAAGAGTCTTGCTATTTTCTGGGTTTCCTTTGTTGCAAGGCTAGATGGGAGAGTGCTCAATATCTCAGTCCACTTGATATTCCATTCAAGTTCTTTAATCTAAAGTGCACAATGGAGAACAATTCAGTGACCAAATTATGTTCATGTCACATAATAAAGATAAGGTATTACCTGCAAAATGAGCTGTGCCACATTTTCTGCCATTTCCACAGCGGCTCGCCAAGCTATGTATTTAAACCTCCGGGCAAATTGTGAACCATCAGGGTACAAAATGGTGGGAATTTTCCTACGCCCCGCTGAGACAAACAAGGTCAAAAAGGTTTAGTGCAAATACAATGATTGGTAAGAAAATAATTTCTAAAATTTACAGAAGATTGTTCATACAACCTTGGCGAGCAGCTTTGGAGGCCAGTGACTGAGGCAACCTTTTCCAATGGAACACTTGACGAGATAAAGTTCCACCCCTCCACCAATAGACACCAACATCACGAGAGTCAACTTTGAGTTCGCCATTAGATGCTGACTTTCTCCCTGGCTTTCTAGCACTTCCTCCATTACTTTTAGATTTATTAGATGTACGGACTAAGATATGAGCCGCAGAACCAACCACTTCAACAGAGTCTGCCGGTTTCTGCCATTCCACAGAAATGGCAATACGTCGCAAACTAGACTCTAACTGCAGAGTAGGAGCAGATAAGCATCATCATATATATAAAATAAACATTCTTAAAATAAGAATCGAGCATTTGACAAGCCATACCATTAGAAGAGGCTGCTTCAGTGATGCTACATCTGATGCCATCAGAACTGCCTTACGCCAACAATCGCTATATTGTGGATTTTGCCAGGGACCAATCAGCAAACCATTCAACCTTTCTTCGATTGACAAAATGATGCGTATAGCAAGAACGATATGGCTTTCCTTATTTGCTTCTGCCCGGAGACCAAAAGCATGTGGCTCAGGACCTTCCATACATTTAACGTCAGTTACTCTGAAAATGCAATCAACACCACCACTGATTTGGCAGGAGTCACACCATCCACATTTTTCTTTAAGCAGCTCGACAGAAAGCTTTTGATCGGCTAGAGCAAAAATGTTGGCATATTTCTTACAGATTGATCTAAGATGGAATGAGAGTGCATCCTGAGCAGGTTTCTTTCCTTCCTTGATTTCAGACAGCTTGTGTTTTAATTCTTCAGCGGCTGAAGCTGATATTTGACCGAAACTGTAAAAGTTTATGTACCTAGTAGGGTCTAAATGGAGATGGCATTCGCTTGGTTTTTCCTGAGTTGAATCTTTCTGATTCGCTGCCGCTAAATTATTCTTGGCACTAGAGCCATTACTTTGGCGTTTTTTATTCGACATCTCCATCTCTTCAGCAATCATTTCGCTTCCATGTCCAGGCTCAAGTGCTGATCTCAATGTGATGTTCTGGAGTGACACATCCTGATCCAACTGATCAGAATTTGAGAAGCAATCCTTTCCAGAATCCAATTGTTCAAAGGAGTTGCCCTGCTTTACCTTAAAATGCTCATTTTCACTAGATTGCTTCAATGGCAATGCAGATCTCAAGTCTGTCTTGACACCGGATGTACTACATTCCTTGCTACTCTGATACCGACCAAATCCGTTAGCACTGGGTACCTCGATTAAGGTACCACAGAATGAAGATATTGCGTTAACAATTGAGCTGTATGAAGAATGACAAGGTTTCAACACACCAACAAGGGAATGAAGATCGATCTGACCATAATAATGACATGAAGAATCAACATCACACGAGTCAACCCTGCAAGTTTTGAAGGTGCTCTGTTTATTAATGCAGCAAGAATTAACCGTTGAATACAAATTGTGGGATCAACGTCCCGGAAGAGTAAACACCATATCTCACTTTAACAATAAAGGTAGTTCACTCTTATTTAAATAATTGATTAACGACCATACAGTATCACAAAGAGCTTGATCTTTCCAAATAAGGGCATTGAGCGTATAGCCTTATTATATTCCAGAATTTCCTTTTTGTCAAATGTGCCAGTCTACACCATGGGAAACTTATTTCACCGTGTTGGAACAAATCATCAGGGCATGGCTAAACATGCCTTTTAGTGTCAGCTAAAGAAAATAACAAACTGTGTGCTTTATCTAGCATGTTGAAACTAAATATATTGCTAACTCCACATATGCCTAGGCTAACATCTCAACGGTAGCTAGTATACACTGGACAAAAATTAACATTGCGTCTTATGTGTTCAGTGTTCTACAACAGGTGGCTAAAATTGACAAATAGAGCATTGTACAGGAAGTCTATAGACAAGCGAAAACAATCTACAACTTACATTATTGTTCTTAGATCCTAAACCAACTTGGTTGTATGAATAGTATAGAAAAATACTGGAGAGCAATACAGTAGCGGAATATTAACAATCATACCAGAGCCAGGAAAAGGTAGGGGAATTTTACATGGGACAACAAAGGGGAGTTCCATGATGACTTACACCAGGAGATAGTCGCAAGTGCCGAAGTATAGTCGGCCATGTGGATCTGTTCCAAGAACCTCTGCTCCTCTCATAGGATTTGCCATATTTCTGGACCCATTACTCTTCTGTATTAAACACTCTGGACAATACCAATTACCTTCAGGCAATAGATCCTCCACCACACCCACACATTTAGAATGAAAAGCAGCTGGGCAGCCATCACAACATAACAAATTACCATCCATACCACAAAGATAACACTCATCACTGTTACCATCATCCATGTCATCAGAACCTTCCGGAGGCGAAGAATCTATGGGTCCTTTGGAAGAACCCTTCTTTCTTCTTCCCCTTCTTTTTCTTACACCATTGCTTCTAACACCCTCGTCATTTCCATCAGCCTCAGACAGCTTTGACCTTATAGCCTCAATTTCGAGAACATCATCAGAGAGTGAGCGCAGCAGCTCTAGTTTCACCGCTGCAGGCTGACTATAGTACTCTGTACTCGACAGCTTTAAGTCTGTAAGCTTCATGCCATATCTCAATTCTGAGCCCCTGGTTAGCAAATACTCAGCAAGATAGATTGGCCAAGTTGCAAGGTCTAAAAGCTCCCAGTTAAGATTCCTACAGAAACAATGGCAGATAACTAATAAATAAACGAGTCGTTCATAATGCCTTGTCGAGCTCACTATGCTTAGTACACACCAAAGGACTCTTACCTAATACAGTGTACAGCCGAAGGGTCTCCTTCAGCAGCGAAAACTTCTAAATGGCTCTTGAGAGCTCGCAGCAGAGCAAAATGCACCCAGTCAATCAAAGGATTCACGTGCGTGCAGTGCAGTGCAGCCACAAATGTCTCCAGTGGAAACGGGCTCAGGAATAACTCCTTGGTAAACGACCTTAATAAGGAGTATACTTGAAAGAGATCGAGAACAGGGAGGCCCCCCAAATCCAAAACCTGCGACGACGGCGGCAGCTCTGGCTTTGGAGGCAACCTCTCCTCTGCAGCAGCTTGCTCCAAATCCAGCTTGGAGACGGAGCGATACCGGCCACTCCCATTCGCACGACGCCGCTTGTTCCCAGACTGCTGTGGCGTCGCCGCGGCGGCAGCCGCAGCCTCCGCCTCAGCTGCGTCCGCGACAGCCGCCACAGCAGCCGCGGCCTCCATCTCGGCCGCCCGCGCGGCCGCCTTGGCCTGCCTCGCGCTCCGTCGGAGCGGCATGGACGACCCAGGCGCGGGCGCGGGAGCAGGAGCAGGCGCGGGACTCGGCCTCCGCTTCTTCTCCGCCACTGCTGCCGCCTCGTCCGACGGCGTCGCGGGCTCGTCTTCCCCATCCGACGATCCGCCGGGGGCGGCGACCGCCAGCACGACGCCGTCGGCCTCCGCCCGTGCGGGGGACTCCTCCTCGTCTGCCCGGCGGCGCTTCTTCGGCCGGCGCCCCGCGGACTCCGGCGTCCGCGGCACGGGCGGCATGGCGGGGCCGCCGACGAGAATCTCGCCCATCTCCTCGGCGTCCACCTCCTCCGAGTCCCCGTCCTCGTAGAGCACGCGGAAGTAGCCCGCGTCGGCGTCGTAGGACTCCACGACGCCGGAGAAGACCCCGTACCCCGGGAACGCCTTCCTCACGGCCCGCCCCACCAGCGCCTCCATCCCGGAACCCCGCGAGGAATTCCTAGGGTTTGGGGCGCGGGGACGCCGCCGCGGCGGCGGATCGAGCGCGGGCGCCTGGTTCCGGGCGGGATCGGCGGACGATTAGGGCCTGCGGGGGTGGGAATTTTGGGCTGGCTCACGGCGATGGGGGAAGGTGAAGGTGGGGGGAGAAGGAAGGGGAGAGAGGCGTGTTTATATCCTGGCACGGGCTGAGTTGAGAGTTGAGGCGTTTCGGGTCAGAAATGGAATGGCGACTGACTCTGTGATGGGTTTTGCGAGGGAAAATGGAGGCTGCCTCCAACCTCACTGTACTGCTCCCCTCTTTGATTTTGAAAATGAAAATGGATGGAGCCCGAGAGTACGAGGGGGGACTCGCAGAGAATTTTGCTATTCTGGTCTAAAGAGGACGTACTACAGCGCTCGCTTTGTTACCTAGAGAATAGCCTATTCATAGTAGGAGACTATATACGGTAAAGAGTAGTGTTCTAAACAGTCTAATGAGTATCCTTCTATCTTCTTGTTTGCTCACTTATCCATGTGGACATTTTTTTATCATAATTTTATGGGTTTTACTGAATGGTGTGATGCTTTAAAATGTAAGATGCACAAGAATAAAATGTTTCGAATTCATCATCTTTTATCACATACTCAAACATTTTAAGAGCAGAGAGAGTATGCTTTTTTATTGACATCTTAATAAGTTCTTACACAGTGTGATACTGAATAACAAGGATTGAATAAAGAGGACTACAAAAGAAAGAGAAAAAAGGATATACATAAGGGCTTGTAGGTTTCCGTGAATCTTGTGAGATATAGACATGAACAAAAAGACCATGGGCATTTTTTTCACAGCTATTTTTTAACAAAAAAATAGCATTTAGCATAAAAGCAAATGGTAGCATCTCAATACTTATTTTCTCGACAAAGGGGGGTAATTCTCGTATGAAGTGCAAACCTGGGAATCTTACCCTAAGAAGCAATATCAGATAGCCGCACAATCGATGGTGAGTATCATGATGGATCCACAGGTGGACAAATCGTCGCTAGGGAATTGCCGCCTGGCGAGATGGGGAACGGGTACAATTGAATCGCTCCCTTCTAGCATCCTCATCATTCGCATCCTCTCCTGCCCCACAATGAAAGAGGATAGACAGCTTCAAAAGAAGAAACATGGCTGAGATGCGGCGGTGCTGCTAACAGAAAAGGTGGAGAAAGAGGATTAGAGGTATTGTTGTGGTAGCGAGAGAAGGAGGGCGAGAAGTGGAGATGGCGGCGCCTATGGGAGGAATACGGGACGAGAGATTACAGAAGTATTTATGGTGCTTTACTAGGGTTTGCGCTGTGACTAGGCCATGTGGGCCAGCCCATTTAACAGCCCACCTTCGAGAACTTTCCACAAGATCTTACTTTATTGCTTTGATCCGTCTTCATCCTAAATTGTCCCAAATTGTATATTTGACTATCCTCTGTGTTACTTTAATAATAGGTTTTTAGCATAAATCTAAGTCTAAATTATATCTCTTCAACGAGATTTAAGATTTATCTTACTATATAAAAAAGATGAAAAAAGCTTCCCGGGCTTTGATTCATCAATACAAGACAATAAACAAATAGAAATCACAACATATCTAAGTCATGGCTGTAGAATAGACTGGCATATCTGACTTTTTCGTTCTTGTGCATAGAAAATTATATGTATCAATGAAGTTGGCGTTGATTATGTTGCTTTTGTAATCAGAGGATGTAATATGCTTCAATATTAATGAAATTCCTTTTTCGCAAAAAAAGAATGTATCGGGGGATCAACATTGTAAAAAAAAGTCAATCCCGTAGGATTGTGTGCAAAATTGTAAGCGCGGAGGAAATCCATATTCCTATTTGTTTGGAATAGCCATAATACATGTATATAATCAACAATATACGTATGTGATCCGATGGGTAAGTGGACACGTGAGCCTTCCTTCCATAGGGACGCCTATTGTAGTCCAGTAGCCGTTGCAAATTTGAAAGCAGTGGTCGTGAAAGGTGGTATCCATTTCATTCCCGCCTTCTCTCCCAGCTTGCCCCGCCAAGGCAGTAATATTGTTCAAAGTTTGCGGTTTTTTTTGCACCTTCTTTCCATGTTCTTGTTATTCCAAGGTACTCTGCATATTCACTGACGACATATCACCTCGTTTGGTAAATCACCATACGCACGAACGATATCTTGCTTTCGAAAAAACATGGTGTGTCTCGGACAAGACATTCGCTAAGCTGCACATGGTTCAGTAATAAGTAGTCTTAACCATGCCGATGATCTGCAGAAAATATGTTTGAACCGGACACGTTTCTGAATCATCTCTAGTGTCTGAAGAAATCATTGCTGGGTTTACAAGCATATAGGGGAATCAAAAGTTCTAGTAACAGATTGTCCCATTTACAAGCATGTATGAGCGCGGATTCAAATTCGCTGCTTGACCTTGCACATCTACGCCGATTGCAAGTAAAATCAGAAACGCCTGCCCTGGACACTTTTGTCGCAGATCCTCATGAGCACCTTGTACGAGGATCAACGGAATGAGGAAAGTCCGTCCTCGGACACTAATCGTTCGACTGGACAAGCAACTTGAACATGTGAATAATACCGTAAGTAACACAAGAAAAACAACAACGAGGCTAGACACACAAAGAACGGGAGACATTTATTAGTAATTTATTTTCCACTGGAGGTAGCAGGGATGCGGATACGTGCCGTACCAATTAGAAATGGCACACAAGACACGGGAATAAAGATCAAATTGCAGATAGGATAGAGCGACGTGCCTCCTGTCCGGCCATATGATCGAATCGCAGCATGAGGCTTCGAAGCTTGGAACTTCAGCTAGTGCAATCACTACAGGGTGCATCAGATTATTCAGCGTTATGTTTTATTGCTTTTCAGTAGCCGTTGCAAGTTCGAAAGAGCGGCGTGCGACCAGGGTGTTCTGTTCACTCCCGCCATCTCTATCGGGTTTCCCGCCAAGGGCTCTGTTCAAAGCTGCGCCCTTTGCATATGAATGCGCCACCACTCTCCCATCTTCAAAGATGCCGTAAAGAACTTAAAAATGACATACCCTCGTTTGAAAAAATCGAATTGCCTTGCAACATGCCACCGGAATGGTAGAGAGATCTGCATTCAAAAGGTTGTAGATTAGATATACAAACATAAAGATGTCCAACTTTGAGACAGAAAGATTCATAGTTCCACTCCACAAGCTGGACAGTTAGACCTTATTTTTGTGTGTTCTGGTCTGATGAGCCAACTGCTTCACGTGTTTGGAAGAAAACTGAAGAACCTGACGGGAAATGCCCTGAAGGGCGGGCCTGAATTGTGAAGACGGTGAACCTCGTGATGCATGTCTGGCCCCCACCTCCTCTTTATATGGCTGCACGACGGGACCCACCAGCTCATCTTGGGCTGGACTCCCCCGATCAGGGAGCGAGATGGAGTCCAGTCCAATCTCTGGATTGGGCTGGTGGAGATCAACCTAACAGTTCGGGCTTCCAAAGCATAGCCCTCAGATGCTGAAAATTTTGTTCTAAAAAAAAAATTGCTGAAACATTACAAAATGCAGGACAGCCGTGCGGCAGGCCAAACATCCATTTCAAGCTACCGTATTATAGTTTATTGTGACAGTGGCTACCTTCTAGTACAATTGACAACTACTCCCTCCGTTCATAAATAGATGTCGTTGTTGACTTTTCGACATAACGTTTGACCGCTCGTCTTATTCAAAATTTTTCCGCAAATCTTATTTATTTTTTATAACTTGTTTTATTATTGAAGATATTTTAATCGTTGCATATTTATTTTAATATTTGCATAAATTTTTTGAATAAGACAAACGGTCAAACGTGATGTCTAAAAGTCAACAACGACATCTATTTATGAACAGAGGGAGTACATGAGAACATCAATGAACATCCATCCATCCATCATGATCAAGAACGTACATGAGAACATCAATGAACATCCATATTTATCTTGTTAAAAACATGACATCCCGCTGAAATAACTACCAAGCTGCATTTTCCTGAGACATACTGTTCAAGGTTCTAGATGTTAGTGTCAACATTACAGAAGCAAGATTTTGTATTTCATCCAGGGGACCGGCGTCTACGACCACACCTCTACGACTCCACAGCCAACAACGATGGAATTGACTACAACATAACCTGACCAAGATAGCAAGAGACCATAACAGAGGGGCTCATATGCTTGCCCAGAACGCTATCAGAGCTACAATGACTCAGCGATATACCTCAACCTGTTACTCACTTGGCTCACACAGATCAATGCCCAATACCTGTGGCATTACAAGATGTATCTTGGGGTGAAATCACCCTTGTGCCTGTTAACTGTCGTTGATCAATAAAGGCACCAAAAATATCAAAAAGAAGAAGAAGAAAGGTTTCAGTCGATACCAAGCAGGCACTAAGTTACATAAAAAATGCTTTCCAAACAGCTACTTCCCCTGGTACAACACTAGTGAGACGCTTACCATGTAAAACAATTCAATTATCCATTACTTACAGACTGACTGGCGTCAGTTTATCCTAACTCCAAACGAAGGCTTAACTTCACACACGACATAGCCTGATACAAGTTCTACTTACATATACATTCCTATAAATTAGCCTCCTCGACATTTGGTGAGCTGCATAGGGCCTCCTAGAAAAGCACACAGCACTAGACGCCGAGGACTCAGCAACTAGCAGAAGGACACCCGTAAACAATCAGCAGATGAGCCCACTGTCACTTTACATGGGAATCATAGACGTCGAAGACAGATTCTGGGATGACCGTCGGCAACTTGTCTATGTACATGAAGAGTCGCTTCAGGTTCTCCCTTCGGACTGTCGCCATATCAACAACGTCCCTGTTATCCGTGTATATCCACAGGTCGGCTGAGTTCACTCTCTTGAGGCTGTCGCGGCAGAATGGACAAGACTGGGATCTTGATCTCCTGCAACAATACCTTACCATGATCAGAAATTCATAGATTTAAATAGACTTAAATCAGAAAGATCAGACCCTGTCCAATAGAGTGATGGTCAGAACTCAGAAGTGCCACAATGCCAAATGTTAAAAGTGCACGCGCGCAAACACACACACGCGCCAAAAAAACAAAATCTTAGTTCTCATTTTGTGTTCATGTAACAAAAATTTGAATAATCGGCTAGTTGCATACAATCAAACACCCATGCTCCTATTCTTGCAGCGTCAGGAAATTCTATCCTGAAATAAACTGAGCAAATGTGACATAATTTCACCCAAAACAAAAAAAATTTGTCCCCAGTCCCAGATAAACTGCAATTAACACGCACAACATGGTCTGCATGAAATTTTTGTCCATTTGAACCAGTAGAATTCGTAAAGGTTTTGTTTTGTTCTATATCCAGATTTGCCGCACAGTCCCAAACTTAGGCTCCAAAAGACACCTTACATTGATCTTGGTCTCCCATAATTGTTCCAGACTTGCTTATTATCTTTTTTGGCTGCCTTGAGCTTCACCAATGCAGGTATTGGTTTTTTATTTCAATTAAAGTGTCACTACACTAGCAGCATGTTATCCAAGTCCACAACATCCATTGCTGGTTTCTCGTTCAATATGTACATTGGAAAAAAAATCATAGAAAAAAAAAGGAAACAAGTCCAAGTAATTGTACAAACAAGACAAACAACATTTAAAAATTCTTAAGTTCCCCCAACTTCTAATTCATATACCATATGCAAATCTACAGAACTATAAAACCTCAAAAGTATAGTTCATAGCAATTAGCTGTAAGGAGATCTGCAGCAATGGTTTTCTTCACAGTATGTTACCCACTTATGATTTAACCCCCAGTGAAAATGCATAACCCACTTCTAGAACCTAGCAGCATAAGAAAGCATGCCTCAGAAGCTACCAAAGCAAGGTAGTCAAGGCCATGACTTAGAATCATGAGTTTGAGGGGGTAAAATGATAACTTTTATACCATGGGGAATTTAGTCAGAGAAAAAACAGAAATCAAACGGGTTCAGAGAACAGAGTGATATTTCGTTTCATTTTGGTACTTGAAACAATATCCAGCTTACGGATATGTATCCAATGCATGACAATTATAAGCAACCTAAGTGTTCTATAGGCATGGCATTTCATCTTGATCATGCAGAAATGCTTACTGTCACAAAAATAAGTCAATAACTCTGATACATGAAGATTGCAGAAATGAGAGAGGAAATCTGTACCAGTCACGGTAGCACTTAATGCACATAGCATGGCTACAAGTTGGAAGAACAACTTTGTTGTTTACTTCCATACATATGCCACATTCCTCCTCTATATTATCATCAATCTCTGATACCACCATTTTCTGATCCTCATCTCGCCTTCTATACCTCTCTGTACATATTGCCTTTTGTCTTCTGTCCTCCACCTCATTTATTCCTTCATTTAATTGCATCAGTGAAGGAAATATGACAGCTGCCATAAAAAAGAGACCTATTAGCAAGCAACTAAAGAAAGAAAATAAAAGCAAATATGCTACCAAAGTTTCCAGACATAAGCACTACATACCATAAAATTCCCTGATGCTTGCTTTTCTTTCATGAGTAGACATGGTTGTTGTTCCATCAGCATAAACCTGCAGATTAATATTATAGTGATGTTAAGCATAGCCCGAACTCAGCCGTAAAAAAACAGTAGACAGAAACCTGGTTCTAGGACAGGAGTGTCGGTTAACCTTATAAATAAGAATCCTCAATAGCCCAAGTGCACCAGCAAGGCTGCAATCCGTCCACTGCACAAGAAAAAGGAAAAGGTGGGCAGCGGGGCAGTATGACATCCTCATCTGAAGGCAGGCACCATCATATTCCCTCCGAAATTCAGAAGCGCTGTTTCATAAACAAAATAATCAATATTTAATTATTTGGTACATGGAAATAGAAGTGCACCAAAAATATCTTAACCCAGTTATGGGATCCTAAATGATGACCTTCACAGACAAACTAATGCTCATAAAATTAGGGGCTGGAAACAAAGCATGAACAGTTGTAAAATACATTATTAGGAACCGGGTAGCCAAAACATGTTAGCTCTCATGTCGTCCAGCATATTTGGGGACAACAATTTTTATCACAACCACCAAATGAAGATAGAAATCCATGATTGCAATTACGAGGAGCCACTATAGTGTTACTCAAGCAGAATTACACGGCACAACTACGAGGAATTTCATGATGGAAGCTACCCTGGGTATATAAATGCTAATAAGGCCAAAAGAAGATAAATTTGGCAAAATGGCAGAACCACACAGCACACCAAAAAGAGGAAATCCGTGATGGCAAGTGGGCAGCTCAAAAGTGCTGCATATCATTATTCAAGCACCGAAAGAGATTTGGACAAAAAGTAGCAGATTTGTGGACATCTATCAGCGTTAGGAGCTACTACCAGCAGAAATCTTAAGTCGTTCACACATACTAATTATGGCCCAAATATAACTAAAGTGACGTGGGCACCCGGAACCAAAGCTGAAACAGAAGAACTGATGGGGAACATCGTTCAATAAGGCAACATAAATGGCAGATCATGCTTGCCTACTATGAGTGGAACGAACCAACCAGAGTCACTAATACAAATGTTAATTTCTAATCTTGTTCTTCTCAAGTGCCAGGACTGATCGGAACCATAATACATGCAACCGGTATTCCACCCCAAACCATCACCAGCTGGTTACATTAGCGCAGATTGCGGAATCTCGTGATTTAATTTCTAAAATATTCCACTTCACATCTCCCAACAACATAGCAACATGTGGTAAATCAGTAAAAACACGCCTAGTGACCCAGCTCAGAACGTACAGGTCCAGGTCAAATTACATTAACTGTTAATCTCCTGTCAGGAGCTGAGATAGCAAAAAGGCGAGCTCACTCACAGCGAATTGGCGTGCTGGATGTCGGCCTCGAGCACCTTGAGCGAGTCCCTGAACGACCTGCCCATGAGCAAGAATAGCACTCCACCACCGCGCCGCCGCGACCATCAACAAGACCCCCACCCTCCGCCGCCTCCGCCGCCGCAAGCCGCCGCACTGGCCTCCAAACCTCGCCCCAAACCCTAGGCTCCCCGTATCCGCGCGGCGCAGCGCTTCCCACCCCCGCCCCCAATCCCAATCACTCCGTGGGCTCGCGCTCCGGCAATCTGCACGGCTCAAGTGGCGGTGGTTAGTGGCGAGGCCATTTAAAGCTCCCTCTCGCTTTCACTCGTCTCGGCTGCCTTGCGTGCACGGGAGGGAGTACAGTGACCGCCGAGCCCGGCTGACGAGTAGGGACGACACTGTGGGACCCACCAGTCGGTGAGCATGGGTATAGTGCCGATAAGACTGCTGCGGGGTCCCGGAAGGCTGCCACGTACGTTTCTCGAAGGTGCGGAGGTGTGTTCGCTAGCGACGTCCGTTTTGGTTTCGTCCCGCCCCGGTTGAAGAGTCTTTTACTTCCTCCGTTTTTTAATAACTGTCAGTGTTGACTTTTACTGTTCCAACTTTGACCATTATTTTTTCATTAATACATAATTAAACTCTCATAAATATATTATGTTACTAAAATACTATCTACTCCACATCTATTAATCATAAGTGTACTTTATGTAACTAAGTATTTTAGAAGTTATTAAAAGGTCAAAATGTGAATAGTATGGTCAAAAGTGACAAATATTGAAAAACGGAGGAAGTATATGAGACGGTGTTATTAGTACACGCAGTCATGTTGTACGAGACCATTAGTTAGATAATCATGTGGTGTTACTGTGAAAATGACTAGAACAGCTCAGTTTTACCTGAATTTTCCGACTTATTTTTGGTGTATTCCGGAATGAAATGTAATAGGATTACATCTGTAGTCTCCATTGATGTAATGCGAAGGCTGTAGCCTCTTACAAGGTCAAGGCTCGGCCTGGGCGTTCGGTTCTGACCGAACCGGTTCGGTTTCTCGGTTTTCTTGAAAATTCGGTTCCTAAGAAATTGGAACCGATCGGTTCTTTACAAAAGTAGGAACCGAGACATTTCGGTTTCGGTTAATTCGGTTCGGTTTCGGTTCTAACCGAAAGAACCGAAATGTTGCGAGATGTGGAAAAAATAGCTCATTCAATAGCAAATTTTATCAATATTTCAATTATTTTACAGCACATAAATGTTATTGTGCTCTCAAATTGAAAGAAAAACAAGCAAAAACAACTATCATTTAACTAATTTCGGTTCTTCGGTTAGAACCGGAACCGAACCGAAATAACCGACTAATTTCGGTTCCTTACAAACAGGAACCGAACAAGGAACCGAATATTTCGGTTTCGGTTCTTTCGGTTTCGGTTCCGGTTAATTCGGTTCGGCTTTCGGTTCTCGGTTTTTTATGCCCAGCCCGAGTCAAGGCCAGGATCGTTTTTCTATTATCTAAAAAAATATCTGTAGTCTCCATCAATCGAGATGAACGGTTTGACATGGGTATAAGGCTAAGCATGCATACATTTTTGTGGTTTGTGATTCAAACAGATTATATGAAGCACCCGCCAGCTAATTCATTTAGTACTTGTTGACTGCTGCATATATCTAACATGATCCGAGGATTAGTTTCCAGCGACAGAGCAAGCATGTGTGCATGTACAAGAAGAAAAAAAAAATAATGCAAACCAGATAATGTGAGATACAAGTAAAGGGGCAACCTTTTGCTCCCTACCATCTAGCATGAAGCATGCTGAAATCATGATACTTGTCTGCTACTATCAGTGAAAGCCACCTTCTTTTCTGAAGATATCTTCTTCAATCACCTAGCTGCTAAGTCAGCCGAGCAGATTACCAAACACTAAATGTTACCTGATAAAAAGTGGGAAAAAGTTCTCATGTGAACCATCAATTCAGGCAATATCAAACATTCCACTGTCAACACTGGACACCCATTTTCTTGATTGATGAGAGATGCAAACTAGAAACAACTACCTCAATTTAGCTGCATGAGCAAGTACATCATGTTCAAAATTGAGGGCCAGCAAAAACACACAATTCTGTAAATATTGTTCTTCTGATCGATAGTCGCTGCGGTTTTTGCAAGATCAACCAGTCACAACAATTTAATTTAAGCAGATTCAAGAATAGTGTGAAGGCACAGCACGATACAATACATCTACATCAGGCTTTAAATCAGCTTGGTAAGCTTTTATCTTGATTCTGCCGCTTTAATTGCTCGGATAAGGTGGGTGATGCGATACTGGAGCTTCTCGTTCTCAATTATTAGCTTCTTGTTCTACAGGGTGCAACAAGACGAGACGTGGTTATATAGAGAACAACAGTTGAATGATGGTGACAGTTTCAAACAACGTGATTACCTTTTCCTTTTTAGCCAGGCATTCTGCACTAACTGCATCCAACTTTGACTGAAGATCTCTCATGGCAGAGGAACTTGTTTCAGATCCTCTGCTCAGTTCATCTAGTAAATCATGCAAAGAAAGAATTACGCACTTCTCACATCAACAGGCATATCTGGAATTCCAAAACCATATCAAATTACCTTCTTTGAACAGCAAGGCTTCCAGCTTTGCTAAGCGTGTCTGCAAGATGAAATGAAAGAACAATAAAAATGGGAAAGAAACAACAGTGAAACCACCTGTACCTATTAAGGATTCGTGTAAGCACTCCAACCAAAGCATGATAAGACTACCATAGGCTTCCATATGGCTGTTCATTTCGGTCAAAACAACACATCACGATGACTTTTAAGATGACTTTAAATAAAGAAACGTAGGAGACAGCAACCCACAAAGTACAGCTTAGGCCAGTGTTTATCTGTAGACAACACTTGGTAATAGCTTGACAGGTAATACTGCAATAGAAGAGCCTAATGCATATGGTATGGTAGCCTGGTAGGTACTACTGTTGTGTGAGAACATGCTACTCGCACGTTATACTCAGTTAGGCACTTTGTTGGCGGTATGACCGGTGGAAAGTTGGTGTTGCAACCGAGATTGGAAAATTTTTGATATACTAGATTTTTCAACATAGCTGGAATTCCAATATCTCTATTACAGGGCGTAGCAGTTTGCTGCTTTTAGTGTAAATGGTTCCTGATATTGTACTCTCCTTGCCCAAACAGCCAATACTTTATGTCACATTACAACATCGGATGCTCTAGGTACTAAAAATCTCAAGCGAAAGTCAGATCCTTAGTTTAAGTTCACACATCCAGAATGGTAGAATCCCAATCGATGTTCATTCGGATCAGATAATGAGATTAATTAGCACAAAAGACATTAACCAGAAAGCTGCTTGGGTGGCTATTTGCTCACAATTCCACATCATTTTGCCTCAAAGCAAGCCCGGCATATATATCCTTTCCTATATCCCTCTGACTACTAAACAAAAGCATGGCGTCTTAAATCACCATTTGTTCCTAAACCATACCCATCCCTGCCTAGAACAGCAGAGGAACTACCAGATCATTGGCAAAGGGTGCCTAAAATCTAACAGAACAGACCGGGAATTGCAGATGGTCAATAGCACAGGAGAGAAGCGAAGCGAGCGAACCTCCGCCTCCAAGGCCCTCTCCTCGAAGGGCTTGAGAACCCCATCCAGCCCCGCCGCCGCCCGGTCATCGCCCGCCGCCATGCTGACCGTCGCTCGCTGAAATCCCCTCTCGAGCCCTCGGATTCGCAAGGAGACTTCGAACGGGATTTTCAGTGGGACAACAAGTGGAAGTGGGTGGACTGGGTCGCGCGATAAGGCCTTCTTCGGAAGGCCCAGCACTTCTCGGGCCCATTTACGCGGAGCTTTTGCGAGTGATGATGGCGGGGACAATCCCACGGACACGCGCGAACCAACAGACACACCATTCCCCTTTCGTCCCCTTCGCCTCCTAGAACCCTACCCTACCTTGGCTCCACCCCCCATCCCCAAACCTCTTCGCTGCCGCCGCCGGCGAGGCGATGGCTCTATACCTCCTCTTCGAGTCGGCGTCGGGGTACGCTTTGTTCCACGCGTACGGAATCGATGAGATTGGGCAGAGCGTCGACGCCGTCCGATCCTCCGTGCTGGACCTCCAGCGCTTCGGCAAGGCCGTCAAGCTCGTCGGCTTCTCCCCCTTCTCCTCCGCCGTCGACGCGCTCAACCAATGCAACGCCATCTCCGAAGGTATCTTGTGCTCTCTGGCCCGCGCCGCCCCAACACCTCGTGTCAGTTACTTTCCCATCGTCCCATGACGCCCAACTCTACTGAATTGTGAGTGGCGTTTGTACCGTGCAGGGATCATGACCGACGAGCTGAGGAATTTTCTGGAGCTCAACCTGCCCAAGGTGAAGGAGGGGAAGAAGGCCAAGTACAGCGTTGGTGTCATGGAGCCGAAGGTTGGGTCCCACATTTCGGAGGCCACCGGGATCCCCTGCCAGAGCAATGAGTTCGTCCAGGAGCTGCTCCGAGGAGTGCGTCTGCACTTTGATCAGTTTATCGATCAACTGAAGGTGAGTCATTTTAATTCCAACTTACTTCCACAATATGTTAGACACAGTATTGTAACTGATCCAAATTGGGTGTCTAATGTGTTATATAGGGTATCTAAACTGTGTACACTGTCGTGGTTTAAGTTGCTGCATTAACTCCTTACTAGACAAATTTCATGTGCTGGGCAAATTGCACTTGTGGAGCTGAAAAAGCGAAAATTATGAGTTTGCTTGGCTTTGATCCAGAGAATTTTGCTTGGCTTTGGTCCAGAGAATTACATGCCGTAGAGCTTAGTAGCACCTTCAGGATTAACAGTTTGTTTGTTTGTAATAAATTGTCTTTCTCGGTTGAATTGCTTTGTTGCAAAGTGAATTGGTTTGGAACAACAGATGACTAGATACCATTTTTTTCTAACTCTTGTCTGTTTATTGGATCCTATGGTGTTGGGTTGCAGAAATCTGACCTGGAGAAGGCTCAGCTAGGCCTGGGGCACAGCTATAGCAGGGCTAAGGTCAAATTCAATGTGAACCGTGTTGATAATATGGTGATTCAAGCGATCTTTCTGTTAGATACACTCGACAAGGATATCAATTCCTTCTCCATGAGAGTAAGGTTGGTTGTAGCCTTTCACTTAATCTTCTGTTCAGTCTCTAGTGCCTCTGTTTGGATGCTGTATCATCAACTTGTTGAACTCAATTTTGTTTCTTTTCATATGGATGTACGATCCTTGTTAATATTCTTAACATATTCAACTATTCTTGGTTGTTTTCGTGACTTTCTGGCCTGCTGCCATGCATTCTGGTCTAGCCCGTGTCACTATTCTACATTTCATAACCACTGAAGAATATTTCATCTCCAGTGGACCAGAATTATATTATCATACCAATCATATCCGGTATGGAGCCAAGCGTCAGTGTCGGTTTAGCTTGAGTAGCTTCCCACAGTACTCGATAGCATTCGTGCACCTAGCATTTGTGCTGAATTGTCTACCAGCTCCTGCCTTGCCCTTTCCATCGCCTCTTGATTGGTTTTGTTTTTCTCTGCAAGCAGAACGAGCTATATATAATCTTCAGCATAAAAGTGTATCTGTTACGTGCTATGCTTAGAGTAAGCAGTTTTAAGCTTAGTTTGGTTTTAAATTCTCAACTCTGGTAATGCGGCATAGACTAGTGCTATTATTTGTCAGCATTATATGTGAAATATTAAACTTCATTTATGTTTGAACTCTCTGGGGAGTGGAGCACCATCGGGTTTGTCTCACCAGTTCCGATGATTAGGGTTAGTTCTTATTGGGACTAACTAGGTATGCCACTGTAGTCTGCATATGTGTCTTCTTATTATCTCAAATCTTATTTCATTAACTATTCTAGATGATGCTAGCATTTCTTTTGAATATCATGTATGATGGTTATATTGGTTTGGATGTTTTATGTTTTTGCTTAACCATAATGCAGGGAGTGGTATTCGTGGCATTTTCCAGAATTAGTCAAAATTGTGAACGACAACTACCTTTATGCTAAGCTTGCCAAGTCTGTGGTGAATAAATCTGATTTAGCCGAAAAAGACATTCCAGTGTTAGCTGATCTTATTGGAGATGAGGACAAGGCAAAAGAAATTGTTGAAGCAGCAAAGGCATCTATGGGTAACAAATGTCTATAATTGACTTGCAGCAATTGTGGTTGTGATATCTTTTTGTTTACCTTTTTTTTTTGGCTGTAATTTCAGGCCAGGATCTTTCACCAGTTGATTTGATCAATGTCCAACAGTTTGCCCAAAGGGTCATGAATCTATCTGAATACCGTAAAAAGCTCTATGATTATCTAGTGACGAAGATGAATGACATTGCACCGAATCTGACATCTTTGATTGGTGAAGTTGTGGGCGCTCGACTAATCTCTCATGCTGGCAGTCTTTCAAATCTTGCAAAGTGCCCTGCTTCCACTCTCCAAATACTTGGTGCTGAAAAGGCACTTTTCAGGTAGTGAGCCTTTTTTTTTGTCTGCTCCTTGTATACTCTAATATTGACAACTGATTTTGTTTGACGAGTCTTCAGTACTTTGTCCTTAACCTCTGAAATTATTGTTGTCTTTATCTCGATTTAACTGCAGAGCTTTGAAAACTCGTGGAAATACACCAAAATATGGTCTCATATTCCACTCATCTTTCATTGGCCGCGCATCAGCCAAGAACAAGGGGCGAATGGCTCGTTATCTGGCTAACAAATGTTCAATTGCTTCACGCATTGATTGTTATTCAGGTGATTGCAGAACTGTGTGTGCTTTTCATTTTTTTAAATGTGCTGACCCCTGTTCTGAATGTTTTTTGATTTTGAATTTCAGAGTTGAATACATCAATATTTGGTCAGAAGCTTCGTGAACAAGTTGAAGAGAGACTAGACTTCTATGACAATGGTGTTGCACCACGTAAGAATCTTGATGTTATGAAAGCTGCCATTGAGGATATTACAAATGCGGTCTCAGAGGACGGTGACGGTAAATACATCTCCTCATTTCTTGGTTCCTCTGTCACCGAGTTCAACTTTTATTTTGTATGGTTGTATTACATTGTATTGAATCACAAAATTCCTTTTTGGCAGATAACCAGAAGAATGATGCATCTGCTAAGAAAAGTAAGAAAAAGAAGTCAAAAGGTGAGGCTGATGGTGAAGCAATGGATGTCGATAAGCCTGCTGCTGTACAAGATGAGCCTCAAGCAGAGAAGAAAAAGAAGAAGAAGAAGAAGCACAAGCTAGAGGAGCCACAAGATGAGTTGGCCACTGAGGCAGCAGATGCTGATGTCAAACAAGATGAGACTCCAAAGAAGAAGAAAAAGAAGAACCGCGAAACATCAGAGGATGTTGAGCCTAAGACGGCCACTGAAGGGAAGAAAAAGAAAATGAAAAAGTCCAAAACTGAGGATGATGAGGTGTAGTCCAAAAGTCCAAAGGTGGCTGTTGCTTCATGAAGCTGAGTATCTAGGATCTAGTTTGTGTACAGGAATAGATCCTTATCAGGCCTAACTATTGAAGCTTCACTCCTTTCCTCATGGGTGCTATCACATTATTTTGTACTCACGTTGAGATTCATAATGTAGCGAGGCATCGAGTCATGGATTGAACTGAGAAGCTATTACACTTCTTGATCAACACGACACTGCTATGGGGTGGTTGATGATTCTGATTCAGAAGGTGCTGAGTAGACCGTTTCAGTCTTGTTGTATAGTTCTAGTAATATAAGATTGATTTATTCATGTATTTCTATCTCGTTTTTTTTTTGTCCGTGACATTGGAGTGATGTAGCAGTTAGTTTAAATCAGATGACATGAAGATATTGGTGTTTTATCTGATTTCATTGCTGCGGCAAGCTGGCACTAAACTTAAATTTCGAAACTCTGCAGCTGGAATTATTGTTAGAGATTCATAGGCAGTACATCCAAAGGGGGAAGAAACCATTATTAGTTGTCACAATGTCTTTTCGGACTGCTATGTGCCTACGCAGATCATCTTTGTTTCAATGACACCATAGCTTTTTGCTTACTGCTCATGTCTTCTGAGAGGTACTTCAGAGCCTGTTCGACTTCGTGAACTATCCCAAGCCTTCTGAACCAGGCTGCAAGCAACTGAGAAGGCTCTTGGCCAATTGCTACGCCGTTTTCTTCAACTTCTGTCAAAAACGCCAGTGCTCTTTCTAACCTGTTCACCTTCTCATATGCACCCAGCACCAAGGCTATGCATTTATCGCATGGTTTCAGTCCTACATTCAACATATTTCTAATCACACAAATAGCTTCATCGAACCGACTGGAAAGGCAGTAAGCATTCACCAGAAGCGCACACAGCTTCGTGTCAGGCACGATCCCTGCAAACTGTATGGCATCGAAAACCCGTTGCGCCCCATCCGAATCGCCTTTGTATGAATAGGCTCTCAGCAATGCCTTGTAAACCTCCTTTCCTGCGTATACCTGTTGATCCTCCATTTCTTTGATCAAATCTTCTGCTGTGTCCAACATGTCAGCCCTGATATAAGCCATTACCATTGAACCGTATGCACGTTTATCCAGCGGGAGACCAAGCAGGATAATTTCTTGGAAAATTTCTTTGGCGCGGGTGAGATCTCCGGCCTTACTGTACATGTCCATCAGTGCCGTCAACATGACCTGATCGCAAGGGAAACCTCTGCTTTTCATTGCATAAAATGCATTCTCAGCTTTCTGCAGCAGCTTCTGCTTGCCATAGATATGGATCAAATTGGTGTAGTCGCGAACATTTGCTTCGAAAGAATCCTCTTGCAATGCATGCTCCAGTACCTACAAAACATACATGGTCTATGTCAGATTACATGGCTCATAAACCCTAATGCTATCAGAGTTAACAGTTAACATGAATCATTTCAGAAGCCATGAAATTTCAAATTAGTAACAATGCGCTGAGTATATAAGCGCATGTTTATTCCCCACGAAAAAATTTGACAATATTTAGGCAATGGTGGTGGCACTGTGGCAGTAGTGAGTATTTCGAGTTATCAGCAAAGCACAGTTGCAAGCAGAGAACATTTGATCCAAACACAGCACCGAAGAGCCTATTAAGGCACAAACTCGACTTGAAGCGCTATAAAAGTTTTGCAATCAACTACTCTACTTAACATGAAAATGGTTATTCCGTAGTTTTTCCAGCACTTACAACAAGCACAAGCACCTCCAACAACACGAGAGCATAGAACAGCACACGATTCTTCAGAAAGTTCAGAGATGTAACAAACAGGTTCAGAAATGCTCCCTCTCACTGACCTCGGTAAGCAGCGGGCTGTCCATGGCTTTGAGCTCCTTTATAACGAGCAACCAATCGGCTCTCTTCGGCTTCATGGCCTTCACCCAGAACGCGAGCAGCGCACCAAGGTTCTCATCCCCGGGGGACAGGCACACCACGCGTGTCATCAGGGCCTTGCAGCGGTTGGGCAGCTTCGGAGACATGCCCCGAATCGCCTGCTTCTGGGACTCAGATAGCTCAGACCCGAACGCGTCCCACCGGAATCTCGGCGCCTCTCCCTCCGCCGCCGCCTCAATCTCCGCAGACAAAGCCTGCTCCACGCCATGGCCACCGGCCACGCGCACGCACGCGCATTGGCAAGAGTGCGTAGTTCTCGTAGGCGCGCTGGTCAGATGGGTGCCTAGCGAACACAAGGCTGGGACGGCGAGCGAGACCATGAGCGCACGGCGGGAGAGCGGCGCCGGAGAAGACGAGAGGAGTGTCGCGTTCAAGCAGCCGGGGAAGGGACCGGAAGAAGGCGCTATCCTAACTGATGATCGAATCTAAGCCGTCCATCAATCGAAGATCTGATCGTACGGTGAGTACGGTCTCCATGCTTCCCACAGCATATCCTGACCATAGATGCCCCATCCCACGGGAGGCCGGCTCTCGGGCGCAACTGCAGCCGCACCGAGCGCCGCCAGATATAAATAAGCGAGAATCGCCGTTCGGCTTGCTCCTCTCGGTCTCTAGGGTTTGAGATTTTAGCCGCCTCCGCCGCCGCTCCTCACGCCCTCGAGAAGTCGCAGCCCTCGCCGGATCCGATGGCCGTGACTTTCTCCGACCTCCACACCGCCGACGGCCTCAAGGCCCTCGAGGCGCACCTCGCCGGCAAGACCTACGTCTCCGGGTAAGTCTGATTGCGCGCTGTCACACTAGCTTTAGCCGACTAGATCTGTGGATTGGTACTGAATCATGCAGTCATGCTATCCTGCTTTGATTCGCGTTTAGTTGCGATGCAAAGATGATGCTCAGAGCAAGAGATCTTGCTGTTTTTAGCTTCAATTTTGCAATCGATCTTGTGATTCGGGAGGTGGGCTGTGTGTTTGCTCACAGTTGTTTGTGATGCTTTGTGCAGTGATGTGATTAGCAAGGACGATGTCAAGGTGTTCGCGGCGGTGCCGTCGAAGCCGGGTGCCGAGTTCCCCAATGCCGCCCGCTGGTACGATACCGTCTCCGCGGCCCTTGCCGCAAGGTGCGATTTTATTTTTGCGGTCTGCTCTGTCTGTTAGCGGTACTTAGGTGGAACGATTTGTGTGGATAGTTAATGTTTTCACTGTCTGCAGATTCCCTGGCAAGGCTGCCGGAGTAGCGGGATCCCCTGCTGCAGCAGCAGCTCCTGCCGCTGAGGCTGCCAAGGTATGCTCACTTCTTCCTTTACTTTCCCCCCTATTTTGGTTGATGTTGGTTTAGTAAAGGGGATCGTTGCTGTTTGATTTGGTGCCGTTTGCTTTATGATTATGGGGAGAAATTGTAACTAGGTTGAATGGGTGTAGTTTTATGAATTTCAGTCATATCAACTGTCTTCCCTTAGTTTTAACCTGTCAGCCAGCTCAGAATGCTAAAGAACTTATCCTGGTTGACACATACTGGCAATTACATCATGTGTATGCAAGGTGTAAACATGTAACGAAGTGAGAAAACTGAATAGGACAGTCATCATTAATCTATTTTAAATATCATTCATATTCTCTCGGTGTAACTTAACTGAGAACATTGACTAGAATTCATACTAGTCATCTTTAGTTCATTACTATGTTTCTGATGAGGATGTTCTATGCTTTGTGATCCCCTTACAGGAGGACGATGATGATGATTTGGACCTTTTCGGTGATGAGACTGAAGAGGACAAGAAGGCTGCAGAGGAGCGTGCGGCTGCCAAGGCCTCAACCAAGAAGAAAGAAAGTATGTACCCTATTCTATAGGAGTTGATGACCATGTTCACTTAAGTACTGCATAGTTTTTAGGGTAACTAAATCATGTTGTGTTGGTTATATTTCTATTCGCTAAAACATATTTTACAGGTGGCAAGTCTTCTGTCCTGCTTGATGTGAAACCATGGGATGACGAGACTGACATGAAGAAGCTGGAGGAGGCTGTTCGCAGTGTCCAGATGGAGGGTCTCACCTGGGGAGCATGTAACAAACTTGTCCCTTCTCTTAATGAGCATTATAGCTGTTTGTTTGCCAGTTACAACTAACATCTGCTTCCATTGCAGCAAAGCTCGTCCCTGTTGGTTATGGTATCAAAAAGATGACGATCATGTTGACGATTGTGGATGACCTCGTATCTGTTGACAGTCTCATTGAGGAACACCTCTGCGAGGAGCCCATCAATGAATATGTCCAGAGCTGCGACATTGTTGCCTTCAACAAGATCTAGAAGCCTGGTTGATCATGCAACTTGCTGCCGGGATCATGGAATTGGGATGTTGCAACGGCATGGCATTGAGGCTTATTATGGACATGATCCCATTTAGTTAATCTGTTATAGAAAGGTCTGAGTTATGGTTTTGAATGCCTGTTTATCTTAAAATAGTTGAACTGCTGAGGTATTTTGATACGGTGAAACGTGTTTTGTGTAAGTTCGTTCCTTTGCAATGCTAGTTTTGATGAGGATGGGCAACGTATTTTCTGAATGTCTTTCTACCTGCTGTGGCATGTTTGTGTTTAACCTAACCTGACACGCCATCCTAATATGTCTCCTCGTGCTGTGTGCTGGAGTATTTTATTTTTGGCTATTTGCTCTCATGTTGACACGCTGCTGCTGTGTGGGAGAATGGTCGTCTGTTGTGTTGCCTGAAATGTACTCTGTGAGTTCTCATAGAAACAACAGTCTGAGTTCTCATAGAAACAACAGTTTAAACAAAGGAACTAATGAAAACGAAAAATATTGTTTACGTTTCAGATTGGCGTATTTACGTGTTTACGTTTTGCACTCAGGCAATGTTTGCAACCAATCACATCCAGCTTCCTCATGACCAGGCAATCGAACCGTGCCTGAGACCAGCAAATCACTCTGGGCAGCAACCAAACTACCATAGCGCCATCGCACAGTAACGAATCCATCAAACCAGGGTGCGATTGACCACGGTGGGATTTCGTATTATACTCGTGCTGCTTGAATCCAACGACAGAGAAAGCGTTAGCGTTTTGTCAATAGACCAGTGTTCATGTCATTTGGTATGTGAGAGTGGGATCGATCTTCCGTTAACACTGATTACATTTTGCTCTAAGGCAGAGAAGGATGAATGGCCAGACAACGTCTCTCTGAATGCACAACTAGGACGATGACTGGACGAGCTGCTCTTGCGAATTGCAATCCAAGGAGCACGGATGGTGATGTTGGCAAAAATTGGACTGGTTGCCGTTGACTGGTTAAGTTCTTAAGGAGCTTTCAAATAGCAAAGTAACAAATACATCATGCCGAGTGCAAGAATCAATTTAAAGTCCACGACAGTTTGGGGAGTAGTGTGGCATATCTTCATTAACCCATGGAAATGGATCTTGGCATAATTTACATCTAGAGAACCTTCCTATACGGTTGCACCCCTGGGCCTAAATGCAAGATCAAGAGCATCAACTATGCTCCAGGTTAACCATACGGAGGTAGACATGTGCGGGGGTGTTTGGTCTGCAGCCACACCTCGCGAAACCAAAGATTCGGCGGCCATGCTTAAATAGAAGTGCTTGGTAACTCACCTTGAGATGGCTGGCACACTGTTTTCTTTGTGCTGTTCCATGGCGACTATGGCGTCATTTCAGCTTGCCACACTCTGTGGCGTGGCGTGTGCGACGGTGGCAGCTTGTGGCTGCGGACCAAACAGTTGCGCCTACTTTTTCCTGAGGTATCGGAGCCCTTTCATTCCCTGGTGCCACCCAATCCTAACTCTCGCACCGTGCTTCACTACATAGTGGCCATTAGACTTCAGACGAATTATCAAATACCAACCTCCATTTCGTTTTACTTGTCACTGGCTAGTTACTGTAGCAACTTTGACCGACCGTTTTTTTCTACAAATTCGTCGTTGATGCCTAAAACTTTCTTATCAATAGAATTATCACTAAACATATTTTGACAACATTGCGCATTTTGAAGTATTCATCAAAATTTTGTAGAAAAAAACGGTCGGTCAAAGTTGCTACAGTAACTAGCCAGTGACAAGTAAAACGAAATGGAGGTTGGTAATTCTTGACCCTAGCTAGCGCTCTTCCCTCTTTTATAGAGAACGAGTGGCATCTTTTAATTCATGCTGCTATGATATATTACTACCAAGCCAGAGAACCATGAAGTTTGTGTCCTGAAGCTGTCCTGCAATCTCTTAGCTGTGAATTAACTGCCTAATGTGTGCAGGACTGAAGTACATTGTTGCAATAACCAGACCATTTACAGAGCAGCGCAAACATTTGTACTAATTTTATATTTTGAAATTTGCTTCTGTCATATGGTGATGTATAAGATCAAATTCCATAAGAACACAACCATCGGGAAACAACAACAGCATAAAACGTCACGGCCATTCAAAGAGAACACTGAGCAACGAATATTGCATTGAAATTAGGAAGATTCCAGTTGAATTGCAAGTGCCTCAGAGGCAACGAACATTGCATTGCCGTGCTCTCTCTTTCGTTCGGTGTTCCGGCGGCGCACCTCGCAAGCGTGTCTAATGAATCATTTTACGGCATCTTTCCTGTTCCGCTACTTACGTCCCCTGATTCAACTGGACCAGTTGCTGCTGTTTCACTCAACGTGAATGCTCTGCAGATCAGTTTCCTAGCTTCGAAATGCGCACACGGTTGGTTTCAGAGAGAGAAAGCGATGGTGCCGTCTCATAGTCTGACAGATCAAATCAGGTGTGAATGCGTGATCGACCATGGCGGGATTTCAGTCCATCTGCACCGGTGGGCAAGGCAGCCAGGCAAGAACTTGAATGCATACAATGCACAAACTGCTCACATTTATTTATTTACACAAACTGACCAAACAGGCAAGCAGAGTACATTCGAGTTCACAAAGTTCCTAACCAGAGCATTAGACACTACCATGATATGATTAACAGCACACACCAAATACCCGAAAGAGAGCATCGTAGTCGTAGCAAAGCTCAACACACTCTGACACTAATTACGTATCTTCACCTCACATCCATATGCTTCGTCCCGGAGTGGAGCTGCACAACACAGCCGAATGATGGATGCTTTTAGCCGGAGATCTCAATGGCCTTGGTCTCAGGCTTCTTGACCTCGGCCTTGGGCACGGTGACAGTGAGCACGCCGTTCTCCAGCCCGGCCTTCACCTGCTCCACCTTGGCGTCGTCCGGGAGGCGGAACCTGCGCTCGAAGCGGCCGCTGCTGCGCTCCACGCGGTGCCACCGGTCGCCCTTGTCCTCCTTCTCGCGGCTGCGCTGGCCGCTGATGACCAGCACGCCGCCGTCCTCCACCTCCACCTTGACTTCCTCCTTCTTCACCCCCGGCAGGTCGGCCTTGAACACGTGCGCCTCGGGGGTCTCCTTCCAGTCCACGCGCGCCGCCGCGAAGGCCGCCGTGTCGTCGCCGGAGGAGCCGAGCGACGACGGGATCACGGAGCGGAACATGTTGTCGAAGGGGTCCCACAGGTCCATGGAGAAGGGGTCGAACACGCTGCTGCGCCTCACCAGCGACATGATGGATGCGAGCTTGCTTGGTTTATGCAGGAGAGTGACTGAGTGAGCTAGCGGTGGATTATTAAAGAAAATGCGGTTGTTGATCTGCTGCTTGCGGTTGTGATCTTCGTTCTGGCTTGAGGAGGTGAAAGGTGGGAGGCGACGTATTTATAGGCTCGTGACGAGGAGGCCATTGATGAGTGAATCCTCTGGAGTTTTCTCCACTCTCCATGATCCGTTCTTCTCTCGCTTTCCAGAAATTCCAGATCAGCTTCTTTCGCTTTCCTCTGTCTCTGTCCGGTAGGGTCCCAGATATCCTAGAGTATCCGCGAGACATTTTCGTCCTGTCTGTGTGGGCCGAATTGGTGAATTTTGTCCGATCCGTTGTCAGGCACCAGCGGCCCATTAGGTTCTGACTCGTTCCCTACGGGCCAGTGTTTATCTTCCTATCTTTTCTGAAGCCCATGAAGCCCAATAAGACGTTTCCGTTGTTCTCCTCTGCCCAGCCCACCGAACCCTCCCGAACCTCATTGCCATCCCACCCGCTGCCGCCTTTCCTCCTCGCGAGCCCCTTCCACCGGTCCGTCACCGCCGCCGGAACCTGGCCCTGCGCTCACCCCGGCCGGAGGCGTACATACACCGCCGCTGCCCGGACGAGCAACTACACCCGCCGCCGGAGGCACGTAACCATGGCGGAGCCCACCGAGAGGGACCAGTTCACGGATGAGGAGGAGGAAGACAACCTCGAGGAGGAGATGGACGACCAAGACCTTGGGAGTGAAGACGAGGACGAGGAAGGAGGGGCCAAGCGGAAGCGGATGCTCGAGAGGATGGCCGTGCCCGGCAAGCGCGGGGTGTGCTACCTCAGCCGCATCCCGCCGCACATGAACCCGTCGCACCTCCGCCAGATGCTCTCCAAGTACGGCGAGGTGCTGAGGATTTACCTTGTTCCCGAAGGTAACCAGAAAAATCGATGGTTGTGTGTGTTTTTCTGTTTAATTTGAGATGTGGTAGTGGCTGCTTGCAATGCATACGGCTTATTGGAGGAGCAATTTGCTGGATGCTGTAGTTGTTCCCCGAGTGAAATGAACAGAACAATATGAGATAATAGAATAGTAAATTCTTGTGTCATTGACAACCCTTCGCTGATCAAGTAAATGCCCCAAATAGTACTTTCATGAAATAGCTTTTGATATGTAGCAGTGAAATTTGGTGAACACTTCAATGCCGCAAGACACGCTTGTCACTGAAGGCTCTGTTCCTTAAACCATGTCTCTACAGCAATATACTACTGCATAGTCATCACTAGTAACTTTTCCCCAACTTTGTGGTTTCAGCAGAGGTTGATTGTTTCAGTGTGTGCCGTTCATTTTGTTGCTTACATAACATAGTACTAGTTTCAATATTTTATCTGACAGTTAAAACTAAACTGCTGAAGAAAATTGGCCGGCCATATGTTATCCTAATGTCATGTTCATCCTCCAGGTCAGGGTCATCGCAAGCATACGACTGTCAAAGCGAAGGCTTACTCCGAAGGGTATGCTATGGAGATATGTACTACTTTGAGAGTGTTGCAGACTTGCTGTTCTCATCTCGTTATTTCTTAAAATCAAAACATGTGCCAATATTGATTGTCACTGGTTAACTAATTCTCTTAATATGTATTCAAATTTAAGGGTTATTACATCCACAGACAGCTTGCACTGAATCCTGCCATAATTTTTCCTTTATTCTGTCCTCTGTTGGTGTATCCTCATTCTGCTACCAATATCTTGTAGGTGGATTGAATTTGCAAAGAAAAGTGTCGCCAAAAGGGTGGCTAATCTGCTAAATGGTGAACAAATAGGTGTGTTCTCTTTACCATTTATTTCTCTAAGCCATTATTTGTAGATATCGTACCATGGTGGAATGATCCCTCTTGTTCCCCCAGCCCTGACAACCCTCGTTCATTTTGTCTCTTATTGAGATTTATTAGCTTGTGTGAAGAAGTATAGTCATATAGTTCTTGCCTCAAAATCGTAATGTCTTTAGAGTTATAGAGCTTATATGTTTCCCTCGACGATCATTGGACCATGGTCTTATTAATGTTGTACCTCAGGTGGGAAGAAAAGGTCTTCATTTTATTATGACATTTGGAACATAAAATACCTCAGGAAGTTCAAGTGGGATGATCTGGTCGGTGAAATGGGTATGTGAAAAAGTCCCAAATACTAAATCTATATAAACTTCTGTTAAAGTGCTTAATGATCAGAACACTTTTCTAGGATGTCTAATCCTTTGAATATAACGCAGCTGAGAAGACTCATATTAGGGAGCAGAAATTAACCTTGGAGATAGCAGCCGCAAAGAAACAACGTGACCACTACCTGTCCAATGTAGAAAAATCTCGTGTATTGAAACATATTCAAGAGCGCAGGAAAAAGGTCCATCATGTTTTCCATACTTATATACCATACAATATTTCTTCCATTGCTGTTTATCTGCTGGAACAAATTGGCATACTTGTTCTTGGTCCTTCCTTCTGTTATATTGTTTCCTCGTTTGTTGGTTCTGTATTTTTGTAACCCGCATAGGCAATCATCCATCGGTATATCAATTTTCTGATTCCTGCATTAATGATGGATGAATTAGGTGTTATGTGTTTTCTCCATTTTATGTTGTTTAGAGTTGAGGTTCAGTATTGAATCTGTATAAACTTGCTGCTATTGTTGAAACAGAAGCAGAAGACAGAAGGAGCAGAACCCAGTGATGCCCTTGAAACAAAAACTGCTCGTCCAATTCCTCAAAAGAAACCAGTCGGGGAGACGGGCAAAACTAAACCGAATCTTTCAAAAGACATTTTGGCCGGAGTAAGTTTGCAGGCCTAGTGGAGATTTATCTGGATGTCTATTGTCTTGAACTGTGCTCTGATGCACTTAATGGCGTTGCAGGTGTTCGGTGGTTCATCATGATCGCTTCTTTCTACTGATGACATGAAGTTGGCACTTGGCACTTGCCAAACTTAATGGAGGAGAGAACAATATTAGACTTTAGTCTGCTCTGGATTTTTGTAGATGCAAGTCATTTGATATATGTTAATTAAGTCTCTTGCAATCAGAATCCTCTTGTCCTGCTGACATGCCCTGGAAGGGTTTCTGGGATCTTATGGAGTGGCGATTTGCCAATGCTATTTTGACAAGCAATATTGGATGTAAGCACGAAACTAATGTACTCTCTTATTGGGCAGCTCGGTGCACGTAGCTCCCGCTTTGCGCAGGGTTCGGGGAAGGGTCCGACCACTTTGGGTCTTTTGTACGCAGCCTGATTTCAATGCTTCAGCAATGTGAATATCTTGTGCTATAGCCTGGATCTTGGAAACACAAGTATCTAAACAAGGAAAATTTTGTTTTAACAACAGTGGCAACAAATCTTTACATGCTGATTGGGTATTACAATGATCAAATTTAACTCTATACTAGTGTGTTGTAAAAAAATCATGTTGCCATTGAATCAACGGAAATGTTGTGCCTATGGCTGGGCTGTCCGACCCAGCTGTTACCGACAGCAATTGCGGTTCACCATCTGATGCCATGGCACACCCTAGAGGCTGGCATGACTAATGAGGACACGACACGATCATGGCCTGTATGCAGATAGTCATGTCTTCTGCATACTGGGCCATCAGAGCATGGATGCAAATTCCTAACGTCTCCCAATCTCACTATGCTTCCGTAGAAGATAGCACCACACCGGTCTCACTCTTAGAGCTCCTACAACAACCCTGATGGACTTGCACTCTAGAAGATAGCACCACACCGGTCGTGCTCTACTGCCACGACTAAACGGGTTTCTGTGGTGAATAGCTTTCCTGACCGCTTAAGACATGAAAAATCATCAATCGATGCAGTACCACATGGCTCGACGACTTAATATATGAAAAATGATTAATGAGTTGCGATGAAAATGAATGCTTTTAATTTTTTCAACAACCAGGGCCGGTGACCAAAACTTCACGGCGCAACTCTTTTCAGGAAGCAGCAGCAGTGAGAAGGCATTATTATTGTTTCCTACCAGTACCACCCTTAACGACGGTTGCACATGCCGTCGGCCGCCTCGTCGACGCCTGCTATATGTTCGACGCAATGCTACCCCGAGCCGCGGCCGGCGCACAACAGTACGGCTCTTCTTCCGCAGTACGAGCCATGCCAGCTCCGCAGTCCGGCCCGCGTTTCCTCCAGGAACGAGGTTCTCCGGCGATGTCTCGGTCAATGGATGCTCGACGGGCTTGCGGCAGGCTGTGTGTCCCGTGGCCTGCTGCCCTGGTGTTCGGATTCGTGGACGGAGGGAGGGGAACACCTGCGATTGACTCAGCACGTACTGCGCCATTGCTTGTCGTGGCGTAAGATTGATCTCTGAGCACTTCGCAGGCATGGTTGGTTGTTCCCCTTGCCTGATCCGACCATGTACAGGAAGCAAACAAGCTTAAAAGAGAGATGTCAACGAAGTCTGATGATGAAGTTGCCTAGATGCGGTTCCAGTAGAAGGCAAAGATGACTAAACTTGTGTCAAATGTGTGGTGGAAGCCTCATGATGCCGTTGTATAAGGTATTTCGTTCTATCCACCATGTTTACATTTTTGCAGGATATATGACCATTCATCTATCTAATAATAAATGCTTAGACTGAGGAATGCATTATACAACTCGTGTTAACAATATCTCTCTTCTAAATTCCATTGCAACAGCTCAAGACAACACAAAGTTCCATGGACGTGCAAGAGCCTCGTCAATTTTTACTACATTTATGCTACCTGCTGGAAATATTACTTAAAAAATAAAATCAGAGGCAGCAGTAGTGCAGCTGCTCTATATCCTTTCGGCTCTTTTCTTTGAGACCTCAAAACATGAAATGGACAAATTCCTTCTCCAATTTGTCAGTGTAGTATCTGTAATTGCGTTATGTCCTTGACGATCTCTGAAAAAACTACTAGCAGTGCGCCTCCCATAACAATTGAGAGAGTAAATTTCCCTCCTGGGACTATAGTGGTTACTGGGGCTTCCAACTCATCTGAATATCTCTCTGACCAAGACATAGCGGCAGGAAGAACTCCAAACAGTATCAGGACTGTAAAACAAAAATAGGCAGTATATCAGTTTATTCCACTAAAGCATCAAATCTAAACTTTATGGAATCGGTTAAAAGATGAATGTTCTATGCTACTATTTAAAAAGGCATACTGCAGTAGAACACACATGGTCACAGACCATATGGATGGCTCACATTTCGTCCATGCGCAATCGCTTTATGATCCCTTTTTTTTTCCTTTTTTTCTGTTTACTTCTTACTCTACCCGTTTACCCTGTGTCCCTTTTGTGTTACCCTTGTCTTTGTTTCTTGTGGGTTTCATCTCTAGCCTACCCCAACTTGCTTGGGACAAAAGGCTATATTGTTGTTGTAACCCTTCTTGACTTTAAGCTTTGAACATAACCGAAATACTTGTTGGCTCATTCTACCACAAGCTCTTAGAGATTCTTTTTTTTTATATAGAAATAACCTATGTTTTATGTGTACATATATTATTGATTATAGATATGGTGAAAGGATCCTTGCCTCCATAAGTTCCTGCAAAGTCCAGTGCCTTGAAAAATATCTCTGGATCAAGCAATGACAGCACAAGCGGAGGTAGCAGAGTTACTACGTATGGCAGAGGTTTGTTCTGTCCACTTGGTAGTTTAAGCACTGTAAAAGTGTACAACAAGAGACAAGAAAGAAGAGGGTAAGAACTAGTCCCATAATGTTAACTAATGCTGCCTACTTGTATTTTCTCTATGACCTTGGAAAGGCTCTCCTTCTGGCTTAGCTGAAAATATAATTTTGATACACAAAGAAGATACTTACAGTCCGCTATGAAGTCTGAGAGTCCTAAAACAAATCCAATATATGATGTGCCTATTGCTAGAAATGAAAATAGCTCAACGATAGGCTGCACACAGAAGAAATGTTGAATTAGTCTTTGAGTACAGCACCAGTACAGAACTGCATGATAATGTTTTTCTTAAAAAACCTTACCCCCACTACTCCGTTGCTCGATCTAAGTTGTTCTAAGGGATCAGAAATAGTGCCGTTACCCGCGAGGCCTGGAAGTGTCCCCAGGATTACAGCATCCCATACGAGGAATAGAGCAAGGGGTATGGCAGTACCTGCTACAATAGATGTCCTGCAAGACTCAACAAGGATATTGCTCATGCTTCTGAAATCGACCAACTTAGGATATGATCATACGTTACAGTAGAGCCAGTTTAACAGAATCTTTGATATATCATGTCTCTTATTTAGTGATAAATTGTTTTTGTGAGTATACTTCCTTATCTTTTATATACATAATTATCGTCAGAAGCCTTACCGTACTTTTGACAGGTCTCCCTCCAAATTTGTACACAGAACAGGAACAACATTCTGTTGAGGCAAATAATCAGTGAAGACTATTTTATTCAAGTAAAATAACGGATGGTAAGTAGGATTACCTGGTATACAAATGAGAGAGCAATTATTGGTATACTTTGTGGAGCAGCAGCAAAGTTTGCTTCAAGAAGAGAACTCCACTCTAGGTTTCCACTTGCCACCACCTGTGTATGTCATACGTGGTAAGTTGCTCTCTTGCCAAAGAAATTTCCAGGTGTTCTGCTCATCTAAGCTTTGTCCAACATTCATTTTGTTCTATCGATACCATCCTTTTTCTCGAACTTATGCAATGCTTTGCTTATGGTGTTCCTGCGTATATCGAACTAGATTGATTTTTTCGCTGACAATAAATTTTTGAAATAGCATCAATATTGACTAGGCCTCGTTTTCTCACAGATTTTCATCATGTTAGTATGTCAATTCAACCAATTGACTCATTCTATCAAATATTTGTGATAGGTGCATCTCGCATATATATCCAAAATGTACAGTCATATCTGATAGCATTAGCACTTACAACGAGACAAGTGAAGGATGCTAGGATGCCGGCGACCAATAATCCATTTACTGCACCAATCAGTCGTTGGCTGCAGTCATCAGCGCAATTAGCTCAAGTGTTTATCATCTCTTGGGGAAGTTTTTGATTATATCAAGTTCAGACGAGTTTCAGATTATGAGCCAGAGCCACCTAAGTATTTAGGCACATAATAAATTCCTTAAATATCTTCAAGAAGAATATACAATCATTTTCTTAAAGCTGCAATGAAGCTAACAGTCATAAGCTAAGGGATTAATCTCAAAGACTAGTAGCTAAATTGCATGTATTATGCAATAGCTGCTATCACATATGTTATGTGATGAACCCTCAAGTCCAACCAATAAACTGTAACGCTTGAGATCCAAAAGTGAATTGTATAATCTGCAACTGTAAAATTCGAAAATTACCTTCCAAAGTAACATATTCCCCCGAAAGCCAGTGAAAACAGGGTAGCACTCTCCCATCTGTAAAATTACAGTAGCAACATCAGTGGCTTAAGAGAACATGTGACTGGATCATTAAGTACCAATGCACTGATGACTAATGATACTTTTTAGGTGCTAAGAATGTCGAACCTAAATTCTGGTAAATTTATCCTATACAAGGGTCGAGCATATAACAGACATTTAT
The DNA here is from genome assembly GCA_012490785.1 of Eragrostis nindensis. Taxonomy (NCBI): domain Eukaryota; kingdom Viridiplantae; phylum Streptophyta; class Magnoliopsida; order Poales; family Poaceae; genus Eragrostis; species Eragrostis nindensis. Next base: position 1,593,408 of record JAAXCT010000049.1, on the reverse strand, counting down.
TATGAAATAACACACTAATAAGTTGGATACAATTTTTTCCAACAAGCAGACTAAAAAGTAATAGCCAGGCAGTTAATGAAAAGTTAGCACCGCTCAAAGAGATCTTACAATGGAATGCCCAATGTATTGGTTATGATATCTGAAGATCGTGCCACATATGCAATAAGAAGTGCATAATGTATGAATAGATATGACAAGCTGCACACACATAAAAAGCAGAGTCAGAATGCCTCCAGATGTAGTATAATCATCACATCTGAATAGAGTGGTCTTATGAAAATTCAGATCATGATTTATGTGGCCACCGCACTGTGAGCGCCTTCGCTCTGTAGTGAGTTTGGAAAGCTAGACTGAGTAGGACGCGAGAAAGAAACTTAGGAAACCAGAATTATTTTGTAATATAAAATAACATGCAGTATGCATAGGTAATTTATCCTAATTGGCCACGTTCTTTCCAAATGGTTAATTTAACAATATGTCAAGCCTTCTAATACATACATAAATAAAATTCAATCATATATATTTCCTCATACCAAGCTGTTCTTACTCCAAATGTCCCAAGAGTGCGCATAGCCATTGAGACCTGGAAAATATGATTGTTCAGATGCATAGAGTGAACAAAATCCATGGGAGGTAAACTTTTAGCGAAATTTGTTGTTTCAGATTTATTTTGACTACCCCTAAATAGTGATTATTGTTAGAGAATCAGCAGAGGGAATGTATTATCTACCAGGGAGACACCTCCAGATCCTAGCTCACACATTGTATTGACATTTACTTCAGCAACCAACAGCCCTGTCACAACCTGGAAAAGTGATGCTAGTCATATACTGTCATACTGAAAATAAGTTGATGAAATAGATAGAACTCTGGGTCAGATTATCAAACCGTCGTGTTCCAAGGTGACATAAAAGTGCAAAACAAACATATGAAACAGCTTCCGTTTTTAAGACAGGTTATCCAAGGGTGCAGAAGGCAAAAGGATTTACCTTAAATAGGCTTCCCTGACTGGATGTCACCTTGAACAAGCCGGATTTGATAATTTACCCAGTCAAGGACACTGTATTACCATGTATGACCAGCAGAAAATGCATGTAACTGCTGAGGCCAAGAACCCAGCTTCTTGTGTGACTGCAGGGATTGCCAGGATACCTGCCCCGACCTATGTGCACAGAAAAATAAAAGTTTATAGCTAAATGTCAGGGGTTTCTCATTTTGTATCTAGGTTACTCCAATAGTTACTGAATCTATCTGTAAGTCATAGGCTGTTTCCGTTTCTTGTATACGCTAATTTCCAATTTTAATTTCTTGAGACAGTGTGTAATCTTCTACATCAGCCTGGATCATATCCATTTAAGATAAGAAAAACGATATAAGTCTGACATCAGAGTTTCAACTCTTGCAGCAGTGCGAAGATTAATGAATTACCGTCGTGCCGGCCACAAGGAAGATGGAACCGGTGATGCTCCCTGGCATCAAAATTAAAGTGTCATTTTCCGTGCAATGCATGTCATCAAAGGCAGGCTACTATGGAAGAAAGCTCTGAGCAAAGCGGGGTCGGCTCCTGAGCGTGAGTTACCGGGCTCATGCTTCATGGTTGCCTGGTTGAGGTTGGAGAAGAGGCGCTTCAGCTGCTGCGGCGACTCCGGCGGCTGCCGTTCGTCGGCGTACTGGGAACAGAGGCATCGCTGCAGCTTCCTTGCTCCTCTTGCCTTCCTGAGCACCGATGCTCTCGTGGAGACTGAAGTGGGTGAGATGCATAACGATGGTTTCAGTAGAGGGTAGGAGTGAACAGAGGTTAATGCCATTGTTGCTGTGGTAGTGCTCCTTCTCTGATGTTCTACCAGCAGAAGCTGTTTCATTTGGTGTTATCTCTAGCTGTTGTTGGTGGCCGTTTATGTGGCTCTGGTCATTCCAGGCTGAAAAGTGCTGGTGCTTTCGTGCCTTGAGTTCCCGTGTGGATCAGTGGCTGCGTGCGTGATCAGCATTCAGCCCTGTGTGCATGGAAACAGGGCTGTCGCTTGCCCACAATTCCAGTCATATGGGTGCGAGCGCCATATCTTGGCAGATTTTACCTCTTGAAAGGTAAAAGCTTTTATGAATGCTTTATGTCATGGTAATCTTCAACAGCGTTTTCATTTCTAAGCCAGTATAAACAACTAAAATTTGATTGTCGTTCTCAATAAACTGGAAATTACTATGGTTATTTCAATTAGGCTTTTGGTGTAAAAAATCCTCACCTTTTGACACTGAAATAACCAGAGGGCAATTGTTCTTCTCAACAACTTCATGCACGTTCGCCTCTTAATGAAACACGTGATCAGAAAAAAACAACAACTTCGTGCATGTTCCGTGCTTCCATAGTGTTCAAAAGATGCAAACACACCCACTCTATGAATTGGAGGAAATACATAAATCAAATGGCAGCACTGAAGGTTGGAACCCAAGACGACAGATGCATCTCATAGGGGTGATTATTGGCTGAGTATGCGGCCTGATACTTGAACTGCCTTGTGATCTTCATTGACCGAAGATCAAACGAGAAGAAGCCATACCCAAACAGGTAGACGAGCACGACGCCGCTCCTCTCAGCGAACCACTGCAGTCGGACGTCGAACGTACTACAATGCCTCTTCTCCAACGGGATGTCGTCGTTCTTGACCACGTCCTGCGCCTTCTGCCTCCACTTGGCCGTCTGCTTCTCCTGCACCCAAGCGGATATCTTCATCCTGTCCGTGACGAGCACCATCAAGCTCCCGCACGGCGACGTCGTCACCAAAAGATAATATATGCGGTCATCTATCGTTTGCTTCTTGGGGCAGGTGCTGGGTCGAGGAAACGTCGATGGGAGAGCTGTGACAGCCACCTTGGGCGCCGCTGTGACCTGAAGCTTGAGGATGTAGCTCGCCTTGTCGGTCAGGCAGAGCCAGTGCACGGCGCCGTCGACGACCAGCGGCTTGCCTCCGCCGCGTAGCAAGCGGCTGCCGTGCAGGTGAGGCGTCCGGATCTCGGTGTAGGGCCCCCACGCGCCGGTCTCCGATGAGAAGATGTGAATCTGCAGGAACCGGCGGTTCGGCGACACGGCCAGGTTCGTCTTGAGCACTTGGAAAGGCCGGCCAACGCCGTGATCATCCGCCGTACCGACGCCACCCTCACCGCCGTCTCCGACGAGCAAGACATACGGTTGCCAAAGGGTCGGCGCCGCCTCGCCGTCGAACGTCGGCTCGGCAGGAAGTGCCTGGCTGCGGCGAGCGGCGGGGTCGCACACCCATAGATCCGGATCGTACGGCGGCCGGAGGTTGGATCCGCGGACGAGGAGGAGGCCGTCGCGCGACGCCACGTGCTCGTGCCGCCGCCTGGCCGGGTCGGCCGTTCCGGCGTCTGCGCGAGGAAGGAAGCCCTCGTCGGCGGCGAGCGGCCGTGGTGTGGCGTCGGCCGTGGTGGTATCCACGAACTGCGGCTCGCCCTTGTAGATGCCCGTTGTGATCAGGTGGCCGCGCAGGAGGGAGGGGACGAAGCGGTCGGAGTGCCGGAGCCGGAGGCGGCGGCGGAAGGCCGGGTCGTCCGCGACGCGGCGGCGGGCGGCCCTGCACGTCGCGGCGCAGCGCACGACGGTGGCCGGGTCGGAGCGTGCCGCGATCTCCAGCACCATGTCGAGCGGAAGATGCGACGTCATCCTGGCGTGGTGGTGGATCGATCGTCCTCTTGCTGCGGGTTGTGCCGGCCGGCGAACGAAGGAGCGGCGCCCGTGGGAATGGAGTTATGCGCTCTGGCCCGACTTGCTCGATCGTGCAGGTTTATACGACTCTATCTGTACTCTACTCTGATCTGGACTTGGCAAAGCCAAATCGAACGGATCGGCGATGAGCAGGGAAAGTACAGATCAGAATCTGAGCGGTTGTAATTTTGCAAACCAAAAATGTACTAAGTAATAATGTTCTCCGGATTCATCGCTGAACATTAAGCTGCAAAAATGCAAAACTGACTCTGTCTGTATGACACTACCGGACTCCAATGGATGCATGACTTGCGTATTCATATGTTACGAGAAATTATAAAGGTCCCAGGTCCTACATGGATACGAAGGACCTCCACAGTGTTCAAAACATGCAAGTAAATCTGCTCTATGAATTGGAACCCAAGACGACAAATGCATCTCACAGGGATGATTAGCTGAGTACATGGACCAATTCTCGTACCACATTACTATCTCCATCGACCGAAGATCCAACCAGAAGAAACCATAACCATTCATGTAGATGAGTACGATGCCGCTCCTCTCAGCGAACCAAAGTAGTCGGACATCAAACGTATGGTGGTGCGTCTTCTCCAACGGTAGGTCGTCGTTTTTGACCACGTCCTGTGCCATCTCCTTCCACTTCGCCGTCTGACTCTCCTGCACCCACGCAGATATCTTCCTCCTGCTCGCTACGAGCACCATCAAGCTCCCACATGGCGACGTTGTCACGAGAAGATAATCCATGCGATGATAGGTTGGAGGGCGAGGAAACGTTTCTGGCAGTGCTGTAACAGTCACCTTTGCCTCTCTAACCTGGAGTTCGAGGACATAGCTCGCTTTGTCGGTCAGGCACAACCAGTGCACGGAGCCATCAACAACCAGTGGCTTGTCTCCTCCTTTTAACAAGCGGCTGCCATGTAAGTGAGGAGTCTGGACCTTCATGTAGGGCCCCCACATGCCGGTATTCGATGAGAAGATGTGAACCTGCAGAAAACGGCGGTTTGGCGACAACGCTAGGTTCGTCTTGAGCACTTGAAAAGGCCGGCCAACTCCATCATCACTCTCACTACCGTTGCCGACGAGCAAAACGTATGGTTGCCAAAGGGTTGGTGCAGCCTCGTAGTCGAACGTCGGTTCGGCAGGAAGCGCCTGGCTGCGGCGAGTGGCAGGGTTGCACACCCATAGGTCCGGATCATACGGTCGTTGGTAGGTGGAACTGCGGACGAGGAGGAGGCCGTCGCGCGACGCCACGTGCTCCTGCCTCCTGGAGGTCTCTCCGTCTGTAGGAGGAAGGAAGCCGTCGTCGGCAGTGACCGGCCGTGCTGTGGCGTCGGCCGTGGTGGTGTCCACGAACTGCAGCTCAACCTTGCTGAAGCTTCTGTCCGTGTACGCCATCATCAGGTGGCCGCGCAGGAGTGAGGGGACGAAGCGGTCGCAATGCCGGAGGCGGAGGCGGCGCCGGAATGCCGTCGGGTCATCGTCCGCGACGCGGCGGCGGACGGCCCTGCACGTCGCCGCGAAGCGCACGAGGGTGAAAGGGTCGGAACGAGCCGCGATCTCCAGCAGGACGTCGAGCGGGAGCGACGCCATCGGCTGTTATTAGTCGTCCCGTACGTGCTGTTTGTGCGTCCCGACGTGCTCGTGCAGGTTTATATTATACGACTCCATATATATTATGTGAGTTTGCAACAAGGCCATAACCGATCTGGACTCATCAAAGTCAAAACGAACGGATCGTACTGGGCGACGAGCAAGGAAATTACGACTCGGAATCCCGGAAATTGCAATGGATTTGTCGCCCAACATACTGTATGGTTTACGCGGCAGAGTCGTGATGTCCGATCAGTGAGAGGATGAACAGAGATGGGATCAACAGAGGCATCGCTGCAGCCTCTTGCCTTCCTGAGCACTGATGCTCTGGTGGAGACTGTAAGAGGTGAGATGCGCAATGATGGTTTCAGTAAACAGGAGTTAATGCCATTGTTGTTGGCGTTGCTGTTGCTCCTTCTCTCGATGCTCTAGCAGCAGAGGCGGTTTCGTTTGTGTGGTGTTGCTGGCCGTTTGTGTTGTGTGGCTCCCGGCAGATTTTTATGATACCTCTTACCCCTTCTAAGGTAGAACTTTTTTATGAATGCTTAGTGTGATGATGATGATCTTCACCATGTTCTTATTAAAAATTACAAGCCAGTATTTTTTAATCACTATTCTCAACAAATTGGAAATTAACTGTGGGTATTTCAATTAGATTTTTGGTATTTAAAATCTCTCTCTCTCTTTTACTAGACACTGTAATAACCTGAGGGCAAATGCCCATGTTCAAAAACACGCAAATAAATCTGTGATATGAATTGGAGAAAATACATAAATCAAAAGGTACCACTGAAGGTTGGAACCCAAGACGATACATGCATCTCATGGGGATGATTGTGAGCTGAGTCCATGGACCAAGTCTTGTACCGCCTTACTATCTCCATTGACCGAAGGTCCAACCAGAAGAAACCATGAGTAAAATTCATATCCATGTAGACGAGTGCGATGCCACTCCTCTGAGCAAACCACAATAGTCGGACGTCGAAAGTACTGTGCGTCTTCTTCAACGGGACGTGCGTCTTCTGCTTCCATCTCGCCGTCTGCTTCTCCTGCACCCAGGCGTATATCTTGTTGCTGTCCGCGACGAGCACCATCAAGCTCCCGCATGGCGACGCTGTCGCCAGGAGATGATCTTTGGGGTTGATGGCGGGGCGAGGATACGTCGCTGGGAGCGCCGTAACAGCCACCTTTGCCTCTCTGGCCAGCTGGAGCTTGAGGACGTAGCTCGCCTTGTCGGTCAGGCACAGCCAGTGCACGGCGCCGTCCACGACCAGCGGCTTGCCTCCACCGTGTAACAAGCGGCTGCCGTGCAGGTGAGGCGTCCGGATCTCGATGCAGGGCCCCCACACGCCGGTCTCCGACGAGAAGACGTGGATCTGCAGGAACCGGCGGTTTGGCGACACCGCTAGGTTCGTCTTGAGCACCTGGAAAGGCCGGCCAATGGCGTCATCGGTGGCAGCGGCGCCACTCTTCCAGCCGTCGCCGTCGCCGACGAGCAAAACGTACGGTTGCCAATGGGACGTTGGTGCAGCCCCGTTACGGAACTTTGGTTCGGCAGGAAGTGCCTGGCTGCGGCGAGTGACAGGGTCGCACACGCATAGGCCCGGAGCATACGGTGGTTGGTCGTTGCAACTGCGGACGAGAAGGAGGCCGTCGCGCGACGCCACGTGCTCGTGCCGCCTGGAGGTCGTTCCGTGATCTGTAGGAGGAAGGAAGCCCTCGGCGGTGGTGTCCACCAACTGCAGGAGGGAGGGGACGAAGCGGTCGGCGTGCCGGAGGCGGAGGCGGCGCCAGAAAGTCGGGTCCGCGACGCGGCGGCGGACGGCCCTGCACGTCGCGGCGCATCGCACGAGGGTGACCGGGTCGGAAACAGCCGCGATCTCCAGCAGGACGTCGAGCGGGAGCGATGCCATCGTGTGTTGTCGATCGTCCCCGTATGTGCTCCTTGTGCGTCCCGACGTGGTAGTGCAGGTTTATACGACTCCTTTTATATTATGTGAGCTTGCAACAAGGCCATATAACCGATCTGGAGACTTATCAAAGCCAAAACGAACGAACAGAATTAATCGTACTCGGCGACGACGATCGAGCAAGGAAATTACGGCTCCGAATCCCGGCCGGCTGTTTTTTAATGGAAAAGGATCGACGATGGTACTGCCTAAATCTGCGAACAGTATAATTCCTGTGTCGTTCAAGTAGAGTTGATGACGAGTGTCTCTTCAATCCTTAGAGCAACTCCAAGAGACTAGGTAAAGAGACCAGAACGGCAAAAAAGAAAAATCGATGATGAAATCGTGTTCCAACGGAATCGCCATCGTCCTCGCTATAGTATCTCGCTCGGCATATCGTCCCTTCTGCTGTCCATATTTGCCGAGCGAGTCCGGCTCGCCTACTGCATCCTCCCCCGCGCAACGAGAGGAAATCAATTTCCCAGGACCGATCGCACTCATGTGTATCCGACATGGGCAGGGCAAAGGCGGCGGGAGAACCATCGGTGGGCAGGGCAAGGGCGGGGGAGCTCGATTTGGACGAGTTAGCGCGGCGAGGGAAGAAGCTGCGGACCCGGCCTCGGGAACGCCGCCGGTGACGGCCGGAGGAGGGTGGGAGGCGAGGGCGAGGAAGCTTCAGTTCTCATGGAGAGAGAGAACGGGAGTTCTGTCTGGAGGTTGAAGATAATGGGTGGACCGTGCGATGCAAAATCAAAGGCAGATGTGCATTGACTGAGCAGATCGTGATTTCCGCTGACTGAAATATAGTTGCCCCCAAATATAAAAGACTGAAGATATGACTAGGCTGTTGGTTTCCCCACCATTTGAGGTTTTTTATTATTTTTACAAAAGATGTGATTTGCTAAATTTAGCTAGCAAATATACATGAACTCTTGGAGTTGCTCTTATGTGCCGCTTTGCATGTTCCTCTCTCTCGCGTCGCGTCGCATGGTCAGCTAGCTGATGCATAGAGAGGATGATGCTAGCTGCTTGGCTGCGTATGTACTACACTACTACTAGCAGCTAGCTATCGATGTGTCTTCTCGCACACAAAATTTTTTTTTATGTAATTAAGGACAAACTAAATTATAAAACTTAAAGTTTTTTATTGTTTTCATTGTTTTATCCCTCAAACATAAAAGAAATCTTACTGGAAAGTTATATATGCAAACAATAAAAAAATCATGTAGCAATGTATGTGAAATTTCATATTATTTAGAGGATTGAGATAAAAAGTCGATCGCAAGTCGCAACCTTTTTCCCAGTGCTGTAGAGCCCAATTGATGAAAGGCTCAATTTATCAAGGGAAAATTGGTTCTCTAGCGCCGAAAGTTTCTCGGTTACAAAAAATACCATTCAAAGTTCCGAGCTCCGGAAAATATCACTGAAAGTTGCATGTCTACTCGAAAATTGGTTCTCTAGCGCCGAAAGTTTCTCGGTTACAAAATATACCATTCAAAGTTCCGAGCTCCGGAAAATATCACTGAAAGTTGCATGTCTACTCGAAAATTTTCCGGAGTTCGAGACTTTCAATATGCTAGAGAACTAATTTTCCCATTTATCAATATCCTGTAGCTAAAATCAAGTTTTCTTACCTGCCCGACGGACGAAGCCATGTTTCTATAGTGTCATGTAGAAACCATTTCACCTTAATATGACCATCTTAATTTAATTTGTTTTCGTGTGGTCCTAATGGATTATAACGGATCCTCTGTCACAGATAATTACTTGAAAGTTGCAAAAAAGATAATTACTTGACCTGTGTCCATTTATAATTGCATAAACTTGCTCTTTATTGGTTGTTTATGGTCATATTGCTAAGAACGTTTTCCATGCTGTACGCGCACAAAAAAAAAATTCTCATGCTGTGGCTAATCCATGATCAAGATGACAACACAACTCTCTGCTACTTCGAAAAAGTTAACAGCAGAAATCTACAAGTTGACATTCAAATTGAAGCAAAATATATAGATGAATCATAATGAGCTACCTAAGGTTGGAACCCAAGATGACAAATCCATCTCGTACGGGCATCCAAACCTGCTGTTTATGGTAGGAAAAGGTTTGTACCACTTTACAATCTCCATGGACCGGAGATTCAACCAGAAGAAACAATGTACAGAGACCGAGATTAGCACGATGCCGCTCCTCTCGGCGAACCAATGTAGTTGGAGTTCCCTTGTCCCCTGCGCCTCCCTCTGCATTTCCTCAATCGCATTGTTCAAATGCGGGTTTGCCGCGTCCTTGATCAACACGTGTGGCTGTTGCTTCCACTTCGATGTGAATTTCTCTTGTATCCAAGTGGATATCTTCTCGCTATCCGCAACGAGTACCATCAGGTTCCCACCCGGCGACGTCGTTGCCAGAAGACATTCTGTCTTCCAGTTGGAGCGCGGAAAGCCCGTGGGGAGCTCCATCACATTCACCCCTGCCGAACTGATGTGCAGCTTGAGGACATAGTTCGCCTCGTCAGTCAGGCACAACCAGTGCACGACGCCGTCAACGACTAGAGGCCTGCTTCCAATTTGTGCCAAACCATCGCCATGTAAATGTGGAGTCCGGATTTTGGCGTACGGACCCCATCTACCTTCCTCCGACGAGAACGTTTGGATCTCCAAATAACAACGATGGTCTGCAAACACTAGGTTGGTTGCGAGCACTTGGAACGGCCGGTCAATGCCAGTGCCACTGCTGTCGTCCACGAGCAAAACATACGGTTCCCAATGCTCTCTCGCAGCCTCAACAAAAGTTGGCTCGAAAGGGAGGGTCCGGCTGCGTCCGGTAGCTATGTCACACACACGTAGCTCTTGACACTGTTGATCTGTCGTGTGGACGAGGAGAAGGCCGTCACGCGACGCTACGGGCCTGTGCCGCCTCCACGGACGAGGAGGGAAGCCATCCGCGGCGGTGAGCGGCCGGGCTGTGGCGTTGGCCGTGGTGGTGTCTACCAGGTGCAGCGTCTCGGTGTAGTAGGCCCTCTGGTCGTACGAGAGCACCTCCATCAGGTGGCCGCGCAGGAGGGAGGGGACGAAGCGGTCGGGGTGCCGGAGGCGGAGGCGCACGTCCCTGCACGTCACGGCGCAGCGTAGGAGGGTGGCCGGGTCGGAGCGCGCCGCGATCTCCAGCACGACGTCGAGCGGCAGCGACGGCAACTGCTGTTGCAGCCGGCCGCTTGCTTGCTTCCGCGGCCTGGCGACGTCGCCGCCGCCTGCCATGGTTTTCAAGTGATGGAAAACCTGGAGGATAAGGGATGGATTGATGTCACGATTTGAGTTTGTGAAACCTGTGCAGACGTGGTGAGCACATATTACAATTCCTTGCGCGTCCCGGCGTCCAGTGCGGCTACAGTTGGGAATCGTATACACCATAAACACGGAAATACACTCGTGAATCAGGAAGACGTCAGTAGGAACTTTCCCTTGGGCGGGCCAACCTCAAAAAGAATCCAACCAGTCCAGGCGGTGTCCTGTCGGCTACGTCGCCATGTCTCGGGCGACGTCAGAAGCAAGAGGCCGGCGGCAGACGACGACGTCACTTCCGCTGGACATCGTGCTCGAGATCGCGGCGTGGTCCGACCCGGCCACCCTCATACGATGCGCCGCGACGTGCCGGGACGTGCGCCGCCGCGTCGCCGACGAGGCCTTCCGCCGCCGCCTTCGCCTCCGGCGCACCGACCGCTTCGTCCTCCCTCTCCTGGTGCATACATTAACAACCTCTGCAGACGCCATCCAGTTACGCAAGTTCACAAAGGGCTCCGTTGTCTTGACGTCGCGCAACGGCCTCCTGCTCCTTCGTCAGGCAAAGGAGCAGGAGCTCCGTGTGTGCGACCCGGCCACCGGCCGCAGCCAGATCCTCCCTGCTGAACCTTCGTTCCCTGGGACTACACAGATCGAAACCCATCCGACGAATTATGTTTTGCTCGTCGGGGACAGGGAGGACAGGGCCGGCACCGTCGTCGTTGGCCGGCCTTTCCAGGTGCTCAATGTGAACCTACAGTTGTCGCAACAACGCCGATGTCTGCAGCTCCATACCTTCTCGTCGGAGCACAATACATGGGGCCGTTATACAGAGATCCGGACTCCGAATTTGCAGGGCTTCGATTTGCGCCGAAGCCTTGATAAGGGCCTCATTGTCGGCGGCGCTGTGTACTGGTTGTGCTTGACGAATTACGGGAGCTACGTCCTCAAGCTCCACGTCAAAGCGGCACGGGTGAGCGTGACGGCACTCCCGGAGAGCTTCCCCCGTGATGGACGCCACCTAAATTGCGTTTTGGCCACAACATCAGTTCGGGGGAGCCTGATGGTGCTTGTCGGCGACAAGGACAAGGTATTAGCCTGGGTGCAGTCGAAGCAGTGGAAGCAACAAATTCTGGTTGCGACCGAGACGATCCAGCGAGTCATTGACAACATGGGCGTAAGGAGGTTGTTCCCTTCAGCAGAAGTCAATCCAGTGTGGTTTGCTGCGAGAAGTGGGGTCGTGCTAGTCCACATTGTTCATTATGGTCGATTCTGGCTGGATCTTCAGTCCATGAAGATAGTAAGATGGTTATCAGATGCTCTAGGCTGGAGTGCACCTAGCCTCTATGAAATGGATTTGTCATCTTGGGTTCCGACATTTAGTAGCACCTTATGATTCATTCATGTTTCTTATCAATTACTGCATGGCAATTAGCAAGTATTAAGTGGTGCTTATGTACTCTGACCACTATATATGAACCATGTATAGACGTATGTGTGGGTGTGGCTTACTTTGTTGCGAAAAGAGCTTATTTTACAGGGGTCTGCTATAACTCACGCGGCTGAAAACTCTTGCTTTCAGTGATGATCAAGGAGAGCCGTAAATGTCTTGAACCTCCCTCCGTCAGAGTTCAGCTATAGCTAGGGATGGGAAAACAAGCCCGTTGGCTCCCCTCGTCGGCATCCGCCGTCGGCCGGGTCAGCCTTGCCACGGCGCAAGGCCACCAACCCCCCCCCCCCCCTCTCTCTCTTCGGTGAAGTTTATGTCGACCTCAGAGGGAATTCATAATTTTACTTGTCATATATTTTTATAATACTAGAAATTACCCTATTGTAGATATAGTAGAACATGACAAATCAGTGAGTGGTCCGTATAGCTACCTCCTACCTCGGCAAATTGTGGCATCGAGTCGTTACTACTAATGTAACAATCTATATAAGGCTAGTCCCAATGGTGAGTTTCACTTTGTTGTTTCCAAGGCTGCCACATAAGGAACAAGGCATTTGTTTGAACAATGAAACACCTCTTACAATGCATGATTTCATTTTTGTTGTTTCCTAGAAACACATGCAAGACACAAGTTGTGTTGGAAATAGTGTACACATGATTTCATCTAGATGAAACCACTCTCTTCTCTTACCTTATTAATTCTTTGCCACATCATCTAAAATGGTGACATGGCACCTTAATTAATGAGAATGAAACTCCCATTGGGAGTAGCCTAAACTCTTTTTTCTTCTTAAGAAGAAACGTGCAACGCACGATCTTGAAAATAAAAAAAGAGTTAGCATGCAGGCTTCGTTGCTATTTTGGCACGTTCATGGCTGTTGGACAACCTCTGCAATATGCCATCTCGTCCCGTCTTCTCGTGCCGCGATGCCCATTGAAACACAACGTGACTCGTCACGTCTGTTACCATGCTCGTAGGCCGCGCAGATCCGTGCATGTAGGCAAATCTTTAGCATCAATCGTTTCCTTAATTCGTTTGATACGCATTAAATCAGAAGGATAATACGACTCGCCTTTTCTGCAGCAACCTCGCTCCCCGCCGGAATCCAAGCTGCCGTTCTTTGCGTCTGTCGATTCGTATATCATCTGGGCTCTGACTCAAGCCATGAGCAGATCTGGACGCCAAAATTGCGATTGACCCAGCGCTTGAGTCGAACCATGCCAGGCGCCGCCGCCGCCGACAGGCCGCGGCGGCCACAAGCAGCAAGAGGACGGCGGCAACAACAGGCGGCGTCGCTTCCGCTCGACATCGTGGCGGAGATCGCGGCATGCTCCGACCCGGTCACCCTCGTGCGCTGCGCCGCGACGTGCTGGGAGATGCGCCGCCGCGTCGCGGACGACCCGGCCTTCAGCCGCCGCCTCCGCCTCCGGCACACCACGGACCGCTTCGTCCCGCCGCTCCTGCGCGGCCACTTTGCCGGGAAGACGACGGGCTACTACCCCAACCGCAAGAGCGAGCTGTACCTGGTGGACACGACCGCCGCGGATGCCACCAAGGTGCGCAGGGTCACCGGAGCCAGCTTCCCTGCCGGTCCATTGGCGTCGCGCGACGGCCTCCTCCTCGTCAGCGCCGGTAAGGAGCTCCGTGTGTGCGAACCCGCCACCGGCCGCAGCCAGGTTCTTCCATCTGAACCGACGTTCCCTGAGCCTGCTACCATCTGGCAGCCCTATCATTCGCCCGAGTATGTTTTGCTGGCCGGCGACACCGAGGACGGTGGCGTCGACAGAACAGTTGGCCGGCCTTTCCAGCTGCTCATCATAAAGTTAGATTTGTCAGAGCACAGACGTCATTTGCAGATCCATACCTTCTCCTCGGCAGATGACACCTGGGGCCCCTACACCGAGATCCGGATTCCGAACTTGTATGGCAGCCGTTTATTACAGAACCTAGGAAATGCCCTCGTTGTCGGTGGCGCCGTGCACTGGTTGTGCCTGACCGACAGCGGGAGCTACGTCATCAAGCTTCATGTCAAAGCGGAACAAGTGACTGTCTCGAAGCTCCCCAAGAGCTTCCGTCGTGGCAGGCGGCAGATACCGCACCTTCTGGTGACGACATCAGCGAGCGGGATCCCGATCATACTCGTCACTGACAACGGGAAGATATCGGCTTGGTCTCAATCGAAGCAGACAACAAAGTGGAAGCAACAACCTCAGCAAGTGATTGATGTCCATCAGCTCGTGCGGTTCGCCCAAATAAATGGAGGAAACAGGCCGTTGGGTGCTAGCGAAGTCAAACTGCACTGGTTTGCTGAAAGGAGCGGCCTCGTACTGATCGAGATTTCTTATTATGGATTCATTTGGTTGGATCTTCGGTCCATGGAGATGGTAAGGTGGTTCTCGGATCCTCTAATAAGATGTGCAACTGTATACTGTCCCTATGAAATAGACTTATCGTCTTGGATTCCAACCTTTAGCAGTACTTTATGATTGCCTTTATTTCAGTTTGAAATCCATTTGCATGGTAGTTGCATTGTACCTACCAATGTAAATTTGAGGACTATGGATTGATAAAATGAATTTAATTTTAGTAGTTTCACATCGTCAACTTTATTGTCTCTGAAGAGGTGAGAAATGTGAATAGTGGTACTCCCTCCATTTCAAATTATTTGACGTTTTGACTTTTGTAAATCACGTTTGACCACTCGTTTTATTCAAAAAATTTGTGCAAATATTGTTTATCTTGTTATGATTTGTTTGATCATTAGAGATACTTTAAGCATGATTTATTTGTTTTTATATTTGCACAAAATTTTTGAATAAGACGAGCAGTCAAACGTGATCTAAAAAAGTCAAATGTGTCAAGTAATTTGAAATGGAGGTAGTAGTTATCACTTATCACAGCTTGTGCCTGCCACCAAATACTGATTGAGGTAGTAGGCTATACTTGCAACTTAGCCATAAGAAACTAGCACTCCGGATCGTGATGCAGATTGTCCACAACCAGGTATATCATGCACAAATGGTGCGATGGTTCAAATTAAAGCAAATTGTGCTGATTGCTTAGAGCTGATGGATCAGGCGGCACAGTGCTCAAATGGTTTGTACGCTGTGTTGTAGTCGTGGCTATATGGCCATTTTTGCTGTGTATGTTGCTCGGGTGCCCCTCACAGTCAGATCGTAAAGAGCTAGTGCTTCTTGCCTTTGAATATGTAGAGGCAACGTTTAGCAGTGCTTCATGGCGGCTGGACAACCTCTGCAGTATGCAATCTCATCCCGTCTTCTCGTGCCGCGGCGCCCAGTCGGGTCGAGGGTGCTGTGGCCGTCCGGTACCTGTGCCTCGACTATTCATGGAGCACACAGATGGTACTTGCATTGGAAATTTGGAATGTTCACTTAAAAATTTTCACCACACAGTTTGCACGTGCGTTCAAGCTGAGCTGTTCTTTTTTTCACTTTAAATCAATGTAATTAATAGACCACCTCGAAACAATTTTTATATTTAAATTCCAATGTTATAGGAACTGACGTATATTGTCCACTTTCACTTTAATTATGGTGTTTGCTGCCGGCTAAAATATTGACATGTGCAAATACTCGGCTGCTAAATATTCGGTTGTGCCGTCCAATGCGAAAGAGCTTGGTTCAGGTAGCATATTTAGACCTAGAACAATATGTCGGTTCAGATAGCATATTTACACCTAGAATAATATGTCAGCATCATTCATGTCTAGGCACTTAAGGAAATACTCAACATTTTTCTTAACATGGAAACGGATCAGAAGGGAGAGTTTCGACCGTTAGCTCTGGCGACCAGGCGGGCGACCACGCCGCCGACGGCCGCTTTCAGCCCCACCCAGGACCTCTCCCCCCGGCCACCAACTCCCACAGCGTCCTCCCAGCCCACAAACTCACCACCCAGCATCAGCCAATTAGATCTAGTGCCGTTCCCCACTTCCCCAACCTCAGAACAGGTCATCTGGTCATCCGACGAGGAGGAGGGCGATGAGGTACTGCCGACGGCTGAGGAAAGTCCCCAGCGACGGGCGCCATGCCCTGCTGTGGCAGATCTGGGGACCCCGGGTCAAGACCAAGCAAAGGAGAAGCAATTTTCGGCTGCAAAAGGAGTCGGAGCCCGGGTTCCCAAGAAGCTGTTCAAGATCAAATCGATGGTGGTCGTACCACGGGAGGAGGCCCATGATCATGGATCTACTCCGCCCCGGGCACTGCCCAAGGAAGCTTTGCCTGCGGCGCGGCGATGGGAGAACTCACCACATTTCAAGCCGGTGCGGTGCTGTTCGGAGGAAGGCGGGCGGCTTGTGAGGCAGCGGCGCAGTGCACGCCCATCTTGCACCGGCTGGATCCAAAGTTGTATGCTACTTCTGCAACGCCGGGCCATCTATTTAAGCCGGATGCAAGGAAAGTGCTTCAATTGCTTGGCTTCAGACCATCGAGTTGCAAGCTGCAGAAATCCGACCAAGTGTTGGATTTGCAAGAAATACGGCCACATCTCCAAGCATTGTCCTGCCCGGCGTGCCCACCAACGGTGGAATGGCCACGAAGGAGACAATGGGCGACATGGCATGCCTCGACTGCCCGGCCTCTTCCAACGGTTGCGCTGGCCGTTCCAGAAGGGGCGCACAGGGGAACGTTACCTGCGACGGCGCAATGGCAAGGACTCCTCACGCCATGGGGGCAGCCGTTCCTTGAGCTGGGCCTCCCGTCGGTCGCAGGAGCACTCCCGGTGCAGCCATGCAGAGGGCTGCCGTGGCGCGACAGAGGCCAGAGACCATAGCCGAGATGTGGGCACAACTACAGCAAAGGCGCTGGTCGTGCAGCTGCCCGTGCTGCTCGACTATGAACCCTTGCGGCAGAGCGAGGAGGGCTCAAATGTTGAGGTGGAGAACGACCGAGAGGACCCAATGTTGGAGGAGGCCAGGTCACTCCCGCGTCTTGGTCAACAATTCAACGGGGAGGCGACTCTGGAGGGGGGGACTAGCGACAACAGTGCTGGTCAGACTGACCAAACGTTTGCCAGCCCCCAGGCGAGGTCATCTCCATCGGCGGAGACTTGTGTCGTGGACGGCGCGGTGGCCATGGAAGGCGAGGAGGAGGCGCACAAGCAGGACCGGTTGGGCGATCATGCTAGTTTCGATGCCCGGCTTGGCTCCTTCCTCAACAAAATAACAGCCAAGGCACCAGCAGCCCTGCTGTCCACTCCACCAAGCAAGACACCCAGGCTGATAGAGAACAAGGAGTCAGTGAGGAGGAGTGGCAGAATTGCAGAAAAGATGAAGAAGAAAGGAGACAAGAACTCGGAAGAATTGGCCCAAGAGCTAGTGGCAAAGAAGTTGGGAGCTCTATCCCCATCCAAGGAGATGACGGAGAGGGCGAGGAAGAAATATGTGAGCATGTTCCAGGAACCACTCACCAAGGAAGCAATGGAGGCGATTGAGGATCTGCTGAAGGCAATGAACATGGATAAAAAGACCAAGAGAGGCCGCAAGAAGCAGGTGGCTTCTGTTCAGGCATGAGGAGCGTGAGGCTAGAAGCACAACCGGTCATTTCCCTGGCCCATGCAGGTTGTCTTCAGAAAGTTGTCTTATATTTGTGTCTGCAGTGTTGTTTGTTGCTCTTCTTTTCCAGTGGAGTTCGTGCTGTTGGAGTTCCTGGAGGAAACGAAGGACTAGCAAGGTGGCTGGTAGCACAAGAAGCCCAGATGGAACAGGAAAGGAGAAGATCTGGCATTCATCTATATATGCTTGAGTAGGTGCAGGTTGCTTCTTACCGGGCTAAATAAAATTATTGATTTCTACAAGTTGGTGACCAGAAAGGAGCAAGCGATGCAGTCCGCAGAACGGCATGCGATTGCAAGATCGAGTTGCAAGCTTTGCACAAGACGTGCAGATCTATTGTTTTCTTTTATCTTCTTTTCTTTCCTGTTTTCAGTTTTAACTAGGTTCCTTTCAGTGCCAGCTATTTGGCCAGCTTTGGTCTTTTTAGTGTGCTTTTGTGTTTTCTCTCACAGGACCAGCCATGGTTGGTTCCTTGTAATATCTTTGGGACAACTTCTTTTCTATCTTAATGCAAGGGCAGAGCACCTGCCATGGTTCGTAAAAAAAAAAAAAACATTAATAAAGTAAGCAGACGAGTCTATCTGTTAATTAGCATGCAGGGGTTTTGCTATTTTATTCAAGCCATCATGCCCAAAGTAAAACATTCATTTGAACTTTTTTTCACCTATCTTGCCTATAGAAATATTTTGTGAAGCATCACGGCTCAACTTTCGAAGTGTAAGTGGGATGCACACATGCACTTTCGGTGGTGTTTGTGCTGGCAATGTGGACAGTTGCTTTTCTTTTTTCCTCCGACACCAGCAGGTGGGCGGCGCACAACATCTTTGCAACCTATACGAAAGCGCAGAAAACTAAACAAACGATCAATACCTGTAGCCTTCCAGTCGCGCACACCGCTCGCCACCCTCTCGCTCTCTCCTCCGCCGCCACCGCTGGCTTTCTCGTTGCCCTTCAGCAAACCGGCCCCTGCCGGCGAGGTCGCTCCATTCGGGTGAGTCGCACCATCCTCCCACGAGTTCCCGTTGATTTAGGTGCGGTGGCGGCAGGCCATGGCGGTCAGATCTCTGCCGTCGTGACTCCACGGGCTCGTGTGCTCCCTTTCTCACCTCTTCTTGCTACCTGATCTGCAGACCTGCAATTGTAGCGACAAAACAACAAGAGGCCTCCATCAGGGGACGCCGCCTTGCATATAGCCGTTCCTTGCGTCGTCCATCGGTTCGTATATCATCTGTCTGCATGAGTCGAACCATGCCGCAAGCAGCAAGGGGGCGGCGGCAACACCAGCAGGCGGCGTCGCTTCCGCTCGACATCGTGGTGGAGATCGCGGCGTGCTCCGACCCGGCCACCCTTGTGTGCTGCGCCGCGACGTGCTGGGAGATGCGCCGCCGCGTCGCGGACGACCCGGACTTCCGCCGCCGCCTCCGCCTCCGGCACGCCGACCGCTTCGTCCCCTCGCTCCTGCGCGGCTTCTTTGCCGGGCAGGATGACTACTTCAAGAACAAGAGCGAGCGGTACCTGGTGGACACGACCGCCGCGGACGCCACCAAGGTGCGCAGTGTCAACTTAGGCGTTGGTTTTGGTCCGACCTTCCCTACGGCTTCTGTCTGGGAGTCGCGCAACGGTCTCGTTCTCCTCGTCTCCGTCACGGGTAAGGAGCTCCGTGTGTGTGATCCAGCGACCGGCCGCAGCCATGATCTCCCATCTGAACCGCCGTTCCCTGCGGCTGGTAACAGATCATGGCAACCGAGTAACTATGTTTTACTCACCGGCGACACTAAGGGCGGTGGCGCTGGAGCCGTTGCCCGGCCTTTCCGACTGCTCAACGCAAAGATAGATTTGTCAAGGCACCAACCTCATTTGCAGATCCATACCTTCTCATCGACGCATGACACCTGGGGGGCCTGCACCGAGATCCCGATTCCTAACTTCTATGCCAGCTATGTGGGAAACATAGGTAGAGCCCTCGTTGTCGGCGACGCGGTGCACTGGTTGTGCCCGACCGACGGCGGGTTCTACCTCATCAAGCTCCATGTCAGGTCGGCACAAGTGACGATCTCGGAGCTCCCTGAGAGCATCCCCCGTGATGGTCGGGAGATACAACACCACCTTCTTGCAATGACGTCACCGAGAGGGAGCCCGATCGTACTCGTCAGTGAAGGCGGGAAGATACTGGCTTGGTCCCAATCGAAGCATACGATGCAGTGGAAGCAACAACCGCAAGTGACTGATGTGGATGAGCTCGTGCGGTTCGCGCTAAGCAATGGAGGAAAAAGGCCGTTGCACCCTATGGTCAAACTACACTGGTTCACTGAGAGGAGCGGCCTCGTACTTATTGAGATTCGTGATTGTGGTCATAGTTATGGTTTCATCTGGCTGGATCTTCAGTCCATGGGGATGGTAAGGTGGTTCTCGGATCCTTTCATAGAGCCTGTATGCGTATACGGTCCCTATGAGATAGATTTATCGTCTTGGATTCCAAACTTTAGCAGTACTTTATGATATATTTATTTGCCTTTATTTCAGTTCAGAATTTATTTGCATGGTAGTTGTATACTACCTATTTAAGTTTGAGAACTATGGATTGATAAAATAAATTTAATTTTAGTAGTTTTGCAACTTCAACTTTCTTTTTTTTTTCAAGAGGTGAGAAATGTGAATAGCGGCGGTTATCAGCATCCAAATACTGATCGAATTAGTAGGATATACTTGCAAATTAGCCGTAAGAAATAGCACTCCGGATCGTGATGCAGATTGCCCACAACCAGCTGGCGCACACGACGCAATGTGGGCGGTCCCGTCGTTTTTGCATCGGCCTCGCGCCCTCCTCTAGCAGCTTCCCCGCATCTCAATTCTCACCGAGCCACCACCCCCTGCTTTGTTGCGGGGCCACGTCCGGGAGGGACACTACTAGCTGAGATGGCGCGCGCTACGACGGAGGCCACACGGCGTCGAGCACGACAAGCCCGTGGGACGCCGCGCGCGGCTAGTTACTGCACGCCGCCAGACCTTTCCCTTGAGCCAACCACAAGAATCCATCCATCCAGGCTATCTTGGCGGCGTCAACGTCTGGCACGTCGCCATGTCTCGGACGACGACATAAGCAAGAGGACGGCGGCGGCAGCACCAGACGACGACGTATCTCCCGCTCGATCTCGTGCTGGAGATCGCGGCGTGCTCCGATCCGGTCACCCTCGTGCGCTGCGCCGCGACGTGCTGGGACTTGCGCGGCCGCGTCGCCGACGACCCGGCCTTCCGCCGCCGCCTCCGCCTCCGGCACGCCGACCGCTTCGTCCCCTCCCTCCTGCGCGGCCACCTGATCAGGAGGCGCGACAAGGTCAAGAAAAGGAAGCAGCTGTACCTGGTGGACGACACCACAGCGGCAGTCGACGCGACCAAATTGCGCAGCCCCAGGCCCATCGGTGACTTTAGCTCTGTTCCCTTGGCGTCACACGACGGCCTTCTACTCCTTTGCGAGGCGAAGGATCTTCTTGTTGTGTATACCCGGCCACCGGCCGCAGCCAGATCCTCCCTGCTCAACCGACGCTGCAAACCATGCCTCAGCTGGTGAACTATGTTTTGCTCGTCGGCGACGATAGTGCGGGAGGTGCTGGCACCGGCGCCGCTGGCCGGCCTTTCCAAGTGCTCATCGTGGGCCTAAAGTTGTTAGAACACCGCCCTCACCTGAAACTCCACACATTCTCTTCGGAGTATGACACATGGGGCCCCTACAAAGAAATACAGATTCCCAACATAAACGTTACCTGGTTGCGACCAGGCCTGGGCAGGGGCATTATAGCTGGCGACGGTGTGTACTGGTTGTGCTTGAATGATTTTAGGAGCTATGTCCTCAAGCTCAACGTCAAAGCGGCACAGGCGAGCTTGACCAAACTCCCGGCAAGCTTCCTCACCGGCAGGTTGCGGCTAGAATACCTTATGGCGGCAACGTCAGGGGGGTGGGAGCCCTATCGTGCTTGTCGGATACAAGAGTAAGATCTTTGCTTGGGTGCAGCCGAAGCAGACGCTAGAGTGGGAGCAGCAACCACAAGTGGCGCTCGGGACCGAGGCAATCCTACGGGTTGTCGACGACATGGGCATGACGAACCCCAAGGGGCGTATCATTCACGTCCATCCAATGTGGTTCGCCGAGAGGAGTGGTGTTGTGCTCGTCAAGATGCCTTATTTTCTTGGTTACTTCTGGCTGGACCTCCATGGCGATCGTAAGATGGTCATATCTTTGACGAGGGAGAAGGTATGCGTTGCCCCTACGAGATGGATTTGTCATCATGGGTTCCAACATTTAGCAGCACCTTATTTTGATCGATCCACTCATGTGTTTCTTTCAATTGTCCCATACACGTGGCAAGTTTAGCTGCTTATGTACTTTATACTTTTTTTTTTTGCGGTGAACGTACTTTACTATTATGATGAAGCAAGAATGGATGCATGCGTGAGACTTTGTTGCGAAACTTATTTTAGTAGGTTTCCCTTTGCGCTTTATAATACTTGAAAATTGACTACAAAAGACTAGTGGTCTGAGTTGTGACAATCTCTAGTTTTTCTTATATGATCAAAGAGAAACCCCTCGGTATAGGATATGTCAATTGAGTATATATAAGTGGTATAAGTGAAGCAGAATCCTCAATTAGGTCAGCCCAAATATTAGAATCAATGATTGTATGATCGACTGAAAATGTGGTTCCCGCAACTAGCAACTTGTGTGTGACCTGCCCGGCAGGCACGTCTGGGAGCCGATCATCGAGTAGAATATGACGAGACTTCAGTTGATATGCAGGCTGCATTATTCTGTTTCCGCATGTCTGCAACAAGTCTCAAGCTATATATAGCCTGCCTTGTGCCGTTCCTCAATGCGGCTGTACGATCGACCTGCTGCAACCTCGTCTAGTCTTCTTGTGTCGAGCTTGCTGTCAGGAACTTGCTGTACGTAGCTCGCCCCTGGAGTTCAGGAATACGAGGTGACTGGTGAAGTGGTGAATCGTGAGTTAATTCGTGAACGGCAACAGATGTGACCTGACGCACATCACGATCATCCCTCTCTCTCTCTCGTCTCGCAGATGTAAACGTGTGTCATCCAGATCCGTGCTGCGGGCAAATCATTAGAATAATACTTGCCTTTTCTGCCGCAACCGTCCGGATTTCAAGCTTCTATTCCTTGCGTGATGCGTCACCGCTTCGATCGGTACGTACATAATTTGGCTCAAACCATGATCAGATCCAGACGAAAACTTGCCCCTAACCCCACGCTTTACTCGAACCATGCCCGGCGACACGTCTCTTCCGCTCGACATCGTGCTTGAGATCGTGGCGTGCTCCGATCCGGTCACCCTCATACGCTGTGCCGCGACATGCTGGGACGTGCGCCGCCGTGTCGCGGACGACCCGGCCTTCCGCCGTCGGCTCCGTCTCCGGCATACCGATCGCTTCGTCCCCTCCCTCCTGCGCGGCCACTTTGTCAGGCATGAGAGCTATTACCCCAACCTCAAGAGCGAGCTGTACCTGGTGGACACGACCGCCGCGGACGTCACCAAGGTGCACAAGGTCACCAGACGCTTCCCTTCCGGTCTATTGGCGTCACGCGACGGCCTCCTCCTCTTTCGCACGGCTAAGGAGCTCTGTGTGTGCGACCCAGCCACAGGCCGCAGCCAGGTTCTCCCATCTGAACCGACGTCGTTCCTTGAGGATGCCACCATTTGGAAAGCCTATCATACGTTGAAGTATGTTTTGCTCGTCGGGGACGTAGAGGGCGGTGGCGCGGGAGCCGTTGGCCGGCCTTTCCAACTGCTCATCGCAAAGCTAGATTTGTCAACACACCGTCGTCATCTGCAGATCCAAATCTTCTCATCCGAGAATGAAACATGGGGACCCTACATTGAGATCCAGATTCCTAACTTGTATGGCAGCAGGTTACTACAGAACCTAGGAAGGAGCCTCGTTGTTGGCGGTGCCGTGCACTGGTTGTGCTTGACCAACAGCGGGAGCTACGTCATCAAACTTGATGTCAAAGCGGCACGAGTGACGGCCACAGAGCTCCCTGAGAGCTTTCCCAGTGACAGATCGCATATACGGCACCTTCTGGCAACGACATCGTCCGGCGGGAGCCTGATCGTTCTTGTCGCCGGCGGTGGAAAGATATCTGCTTGGTACCAGTCGAAGCAGACGATGAAGTGGAAGCAACAGCCACAACTAGTGATTGATGATGATAAGCTCTTTCGGTACACTCTAAATACGGGAGGCGTCAGGCCTGTGGAGGTTACTCAAAAAGTCCAACTGCATTGGTTTGCTCAAAGGAGTGGCCTCGTACTTATCGAGATTCGTTATTGCGGTTTCATATGGCTGGATCTTCGAACCGTGGAGATGGTAAGATGGTACTCAGATCCTCTGTTGATGTTCTCATCCGTAAATTATCCCTATGAGATAGATTTGTCATCTTGGTTTCCGACCTTTAGTAGTACTTTATGATTCATTCAGTTTCCTTTCTCAATTAGAATTTTCACCTGCATGGTAGTTGTATCCATCTTATCCCTATGTAATAACTCTGACAAATATGGACCGAGGGAATAAATGTTATTTTTGTAGGTTTGGACCTTGAATCTTTTCTTTTTCTGTGAACAACCGATAATTGCCAATAGTGGCTGTTGTCAGCTTGTGCAATCTAAAACTGATCCAAGTATGATATACTTGCAAATTAGCCCGAAAATACTAGCACTCTGGATCATGCAGATTGCCCACAACCAGGTACATCATGAGCAAGAATGGTGCTCAGATGGTTGTACGGAGCGTAAATGATGCTGACTTTTCTTTTCGCAAAAAAAAAAATATATGATGCTGATTGTTCATATATAGCTGATCGAGGTGGCAGTTGTTATCTGCATATAGTATGGTTCTAGTACTCGGTGCTCGCAGAACCTAGTTGCTGGTTTGTGTTGTCTTATGGTCGTCGTTGCTGGCCTTTTGTGTTGTCGATCCTTGTCGCTCTCAGGTGTGTCCAGTGTCCTCCCAGGCAGATGGAAAAGTGGTGGTGCTTCTTCGCCTTGAGTATCAGCGAAAATGTCGGAGTCGATTCGTACCCAGGCTGCATTCTGTTTCTTCGTTAAACTAGTTTAAGTTCAAACTACTGCAAAATCACATCGTATAACCTGGTCAGTGAGTTGTATCCAGTTTAAGTTTAAACTGCTGCAGTCTGTTTCCGTTTACTAGCAGGCCAGCACGGGCCACGAATGTGTTCTTGCTAGGCCAGAACACAGAAACGAGGCCCAAGCAAAAAGAGCAAATCTGTGTAGTATTTTGAAGAGTATATTATTCATGGTTCGCCTTAGGTTTCCGGTTTCCCTTAGGCCAGAGCACAACCGCGGCCCAACGCCTTTCTCTCTCTCTCTCTCTCTCTCTCTCGAACCTTATCGCAAACTACAGGTGAGAGAGGCAGAAGGGAGGCCGTTCGTCCCCGCCGGCGAGGCCGGCGGTCTCTTCTGTCTCCGATGGCTTGCGGGGCCTCGGGAGATGGTGGAGACCGATGGGTTCTTGCCGGCTGGTGGTAGTTTAGGTCCTAGAGTGTCTAGGGTTAGGGTTCCTGACGGCGTCGGCGAGGCGATGGCGGCGGCGGCGTGACGGAATAAGTCCTCTCGGGTTCTTCCTCGCCCCGTTGGTGCTCCACTCCTGCGTCGGCGGCGAGCCCGTGGAGGTGGGGCTTCCTTTGAGGGGTCCTTGTACAGGAGTCTTGCGTCGGTGAAGCTTCGTCTTCATGCTCGGCGAGGCGAGGCTGGAACCGGCCTTTTGGTCCAAGGAAGGAGAGGAAGCTGGGGCTATGCGGCTGCTAGGAGGTTGGATCGTGCTCGGCATCCCCGCGGCGGTGGTCGTCGTCGACGGCGAGCTTCGATTCATGGTGGAGGGAGCTTGGGGCGTGGCCCCGGCCGATTGTGCGGTCAGCGATGGCTCATCTCGTCTGCGGACGAGTGTCTTCTTCTGCTCTACTTAAAGTCATGGTGCGATGGAGTTCCCTCTGCCCTGGGAATGGTGGCGGCCGGATTTGTCGTCGCCGGTGATGTCTGGTGCCGATGGATTTGGGCGTCTTCGTTGAGCAAAAGGTCCAAGGACCCTCTTGTAATTTCTATTTTTCTTAGGGGCCCTTTTGCTTATGTGGTGGGACAGCTCTCCTCTGTATCCTTCTACAATGTACCTGTACTTGTACGGTCTTTTGTACCTTTTTCTTAGCTTTAATACAGGTATGTTTGATAAAAAAAAAAGAGCACAACCGCGGCGCACACGACATGATGTGGGCGTCGTCTTTGCATCGGCCTGGCGCCATCCTCTCGCAGCTTCCCCGCATCCGCCGCCATCTCTCCGCTTTTTCCCTGCCCCGGGGCGCCGCATCACGCGCCCATGGCGATCATCAGGGCGGCGCCGAGGCCAAGACAAACTAGCGGCAGCCAGCGCGTGGTGCGATGGAGACCATCCGGCGTCGAGCACGACGAGCTGCCTGCAGGCACCGGATTGGGGACGCCGCACGGTTAACTGGTCGTCGGCTACGAACGAGAAGCACTATATGTACCTGGTTTTTCGAGACACCGACAGGTCCGACACTAGTTAAAAAAGGGCCTAAAATAATAGACCATTTTTCTAGTAGTGGCGGACACCTCTTTTCCCGTCACTACAGTGGGTTGGAACCAACAGTAGTGGCGGACACATATGATATCATCAAAAAGACCTTCCTATAGTGGCGGATGTGCTGATATCATCTCTGTGCGCCACTACTATCTTCGTTTCCAGTGGAGGGCGCAGCTGATCTCATGTGATGCTCCGTCACTGCAGTTGCCATGAGCCGAAGGAAACGAATAAAAAATTCCACCGCCAGCCTTAGACTGTCTGCACTGCAGTCCTGTATCCATTCCTGGAGGAGGCGATAGCGTAAAAATTCGCTGCACCGCTATACGCTATCGGCTCCGGTACCCAAGCGGAACCCGCCCGTTCCGCTATTTCCAGCGGAGTAGCGGACGTTCCGGTACCCACCGCTGACAGCGTTGACAGTGAGGAGAGAGGAGAGAGAAAGAAGAGAGGGAAGTGAATCTTATCTGTATGGAGTACGAAATGTAGACTAAAAAAATAACTAATTACATGGATGGAATGTACACTGCGAGACGAACCAATCCAGCCTAATTAGGGCATGATTAGACAAAAAAATTGCTACAGTAAAAATTTGCTAATTATGGATTAATTAGCATCGTTAGATTCGTCTCGTAGTTTCCAGACGGAATATGTAATTTATTTTCTTATTAGTCTACGTTTGGTGTTTAAAATATGAGTTATAGAGTATGGGATGGATTTAGAGGATGATATAGAGTATGGGATGGGTGCGGGAAAACTGTATATAGAGGAGAGAATCTTGATGAACAGGACGAAATATTCCTTTTAGAGGATGGATATAGAGGAATAGCAGTGCGGAGAGTCTTATCGCCCTCCACGGCTCACAATAAAAAATCACCGCCTGCCTTATCTTCTCCAGCTCCTCCTCTCTCTCTCTCAAACTCTGTCTCTCTCCTGGTGCTCTCGTCCCACCTTCCTCCATGCCGCGAGGTGCTCGATTCCTTTCTCCGCCGCCGACGCGGGCGCCACGCTCGTCCGGGCCTCGTCACCTTGCTCTCCCTCCCTGCCAGGCCTGCCAACCCCTACCTCATCCACTACATCCTCGTCGCGGCGTGCTCGAGGTCGACGTTGCGGCGTGCTCGAGGTCGACGCCGTCGTCCGCGAGGTCTTCGTCGCCTGCGAGGTCAGTCCTCCCTCCGCTCCCTCCCTCGCGCGAATCTCTCTCTCCTTCCTTCCCTCACTCTTCTCTCTCTTCGCAGATCTGGCGCGGTCCGGCGACGGTGGCTAGGGTTTCGGGGCGACGGCGGCAGCTAGGGTTCCGGGGCGACGGCTAGGACGCGCGGCGCTGCTTTCTCACGACCCGCGGCACGGCGACCGCGACGGCACCGGTGCGGCACGGCGACGGCGACGGCGCAGCACAAGGAGGCGCGGGACGGCGATGGCAACGGCGACGGCGCTGCGGGCTGCACGGCGACGGGCGGCGGCTAGGGCCAGCGGCGTGGCTTGCTCACCGCCCGCGGCACGGCGACAGCGACGGCCAAGGCGACGGCGCGAAGGCGGGCTGCACGACGACGACTGGCGACGCGACGGCGGGCTGCCGAGCAGGGGGCGGTGGGCCCGAGGCCGGGCCCACGCTTTTTTAATTCTTTAATCCCTTTCCAGTGGCGGGCGCTTCCGCCCGTCACCGCCATTTTGCCTTACCAGTGGCGGAGCCGGAGTGGCGCACGGTTTGTCCGCCACTGTAGGCCCTTTTTGCCCGCCGTTAAAGGCGTTTATTGTACTAGTGCGAGGAGGGGTTCTGCATCCACAAGGTGGACATTGACGGCGTCACCGACGATCCGGAGCTTGAGCTCCTCCCCGGACCTCCTGTCCTGCGCGTAGAGAACCAAAGCATCTACAAGTTCGGCGTCCTTGGAAGCAACCTCATCGGCATGGGCAACGGGACCAGGGCGTACCAGTACGACCAGCGCAGCGACGGCGACACCCTGACTTTCGACACCAAGACCGCGACGCTGGCCATCATGCCCGACCTCCCGGTCGGCGTACGTGAATACCCTGTCGTGGTCGCTGTCGCCGTCGACAACTTTCTGTACGTGATCGAGCACGGCTCGCCGCTGAGGTTCATAAGAGACGAGGACAAGAACAAGTTCTGCATCGGAGGCCTGCATCGCCTCAGGCTGGACGACTCGGAGCCGTCGTCAGGTGCAGACGACTCCGTCGGCAGAGACGACGACGACCCGAGGTGGCCTTACTATTACCACCACGGCTCGACGCGGTGGCACTGGAGCGAGGACCATCGTCGGATTCCGTTCTCCGGGTTCGGCGTCACGGCCCACGCAGTGCACCCGTGGGGATGTGCCTTCTTTGTCTCGGTCAACTGCCGCGCTTATGGTGATCGTCGCGACCGTGGAACCTCCTCCTACGACACGTAGACCGGCCGGTGGACGCGCCACGGCGATTGGGAGCTGCCGTTCGTGGGCGAAGCGCACTACGACGCCGGGCTCCGCGCGTGGCTCGGCCTCCACGGCGACGAAAAGTTCGAACCTGACGGGCACCTTTGCTCCCGCGACGTCCCGCGTTTCGGCAAGGGCGCTGCGCCGGGCTGGAAGCTCGGCAAGGAGAAGCTGTTCCGCGAAGACCCGGTGCGACACGTCCATGCCACGCTTGTGCGCATGGGCGGCGACGGCAGGTTCTGCCTCGTCGAGATCCTGAAATTCGAGAATGACGACGACGACGAAGATGTCTTTGACAAGTGCGACAAATGCATGCTCCGGCTGAGCACGTTTCGCGTCAAGTACGATGATGACGGAGAGCTCGTGACCACCGCTCGCGAGCCTACACGCTCCTACATGCTGCCCAAGTATTGGCGTCGTTTTCGTTTTCAAGCATTCTGGGTGTGACACTAAGCCATCGTCGATTGACATGGTTACAGCTCCACGATTCCTTGCTGGATTTGAAGCTTATCTGATAAGAAATACTTACCCTCCTTCTGAACTCCAATTCTGATTTGGCCCTCAAATTTTTAACTATGTTAATTTACCCCTAGTTTTTGAACATGATGACATACTTTACAGTCAGTCTTCAAGTTGAAAAAAAAAACAGAGGTAAAATCACAAAGTTAAAAAAATAAGAGTGGAATCAGAATTAGAGTTTAGAGTGAAGGTAAGAACACAAATCCGTCCACAATACCCAGATCCATGGAACATACATGTGAAAACTAATATAGCATCCACATATGTAATCGGTATCATAAACCCGAGAATCTTATTTTGTATACGTGACATTTAATTTGCCACATGATCATCACTAGTATTGTTTACTCATCCATGCTTCGTCATGCCCGGTACAAATCACAAGATGACAAATCCATCTCGTAAGGGCAACATGTGTCTGGGTATGAGGTCAGCTGAGAATGTGAGAACCGCCTTAAGATCTCCTTGGAGCTCAGGTCGAACAAGAAGAAACCGTGGCAAGTCATCTCGATGAGCGCGACGCCGCTCCTCTCAGCAAACCAGTGTAGTCGAGTTTCTGTATTACAGTACTCCATGGACCATCTCTGCATAACCCCTCCCTCACAGCCGAGACGTACGAGGGTCTCGTTCATGCTCACCACCTCTGGCCGCTGCTTCCACTTTGCAGCTGTCAGCTTCGACGTCTGCGTCCACAACGATATCCTGTCCCTATCCGCGACGAGCACGACCGGTCTCTCGCCGGTCGGCGTGGTGGCAAGGAGGTATTTACGATCGTTGTTCAAGTAGTCCATGCGGGGGAAGCTCCTCGGGAGCGCGGTCACGCTCACCTGGGCCGTGCTGCTGGCGTTGAGGCTGAGGACGTAGCACGCTGCGTCGGTCAGGCACAGCCAGTGCACCATGCTGCCGGCCGCCGTAACCAGGGGCCTACCTCCTCCCCGTAACAAGCGGAAGCCACGTATCTCAGGAGTCTGGATTTTAACGTAGGGGCTCCACGTGCCCTTCTCCGACGAGAAGGTGTGGATCTGCAGATAGCGGCAGTCGAACGACAACGCTAGGTTTGTCTTAAGGACTTGGAAAGGCCGTCGTCGTCCAACGGCGCCAGCGCCGCCGCCGACGAGGAAAACATACGGTTCCCAGCAGGAATCGGCTTGTGCGCCCTCGAAGAAGGCTGGTTCGGGAGGGAGCGCACGGCTGTTTTTTACGACTCTATTTATCGTGCATTTTTTTTACGAGCACGACTCAAAGCCAAAGGAACTGTCGCCGAGACGCGCTATTGCTGAACGCTGCGGTCCAACTGGGATCGTGTCCTATGCATAGCCGCATACTTCTGTGTCCCCCCAACCTGGGAAGACCGTGAATGAAGGAGCGCAATTTTTGAAAGTTTGTGATTTGTGAACGTAAGTTTCAAATGTACTTTGTGATGTTGGGTGGGTCTACTGTACTGCTACACATAGGTGGTGACTTCGTCGCGTTTATTACCATGCATGTACGCACAGCCAAATCATCATAACTTGGTGAAACCATCGATATATACGCAATAAATCAGACTGAATTCGGATTTTCGTACGGGCTAAGTTTCCTAACTTCCCTTGCACGGTTCGCCGTCTGGTGGCCCTAATATCAGGCTATATACACAACCGTTCGCTTGAAAGGGTCCAAGTAAGCGAACCGTTTCATCCTTTCAGATTCAGATCATATAAACGCCGCCACCAGTCGAGGCTGGGGGCAATGCCGGCGCCACCACCCGAAGTCGACGTTCGATCTCCTCCGGCGCCGTTGTTCTTCCATTTCCCTGCAAACCCCTAGGCGTTCGGATCCTCGACGGCGCCGTCCTCCGTCCAGACCAGGCCAGTTCTCTCTCCTTGCCGCGTGAGGATTGTTGGCGGCTATGCTCGTCGAACGGCTCCGTTCAGATTGAGAACCATCTCCCGGCTGTAAGTGAAAAAGAACCCTCTCTGATATGTACTAGCATTCTTGGCCTGTGGTGCTCGTGATTATGATAGGAGATCATTTTACGTGATTATGACAGGAGATCATTTTACGTGATTATGATAGTGTTTCCAGTTAAAAGGTCCGGCCACAGTCTGTTCATTGGCAATAGAATCAAGGAGATTTGTTTAAGTCCTTGTGTGGTGAACCTGTTTAGTCCACCGCCGGATTCTGTAATTTCTTCTAGTTAGAAATAGTTTTTTTTTTTGGCTGGATTAGGCTACCTGTTTATCCATTTGTGCGTCAGGCTGCATGTTTATCCATAGTTTTTTTTTTGTTTAATCCTTGTCTGATTGTAACCATGATACCAGGAGGAAACTTTTCCCCGATCGGTCAAGGTCGTGACTGCAACAATGGCAGGACGCAGCGACGTCGCCGGGTCGAGGACACAAGCAGGAGGACGGCGACAGCACCAGACACCGTCGCTTCCGTTCGACATCGTGCTACAGATCGCGGCATGCTCCGACCCGGCCACGCTCGTGCGCGTCGCGGCGACGTGCAGAGAGGTGCGCCGCCGCGTCGCCGACGACCCAACCTTCGGCAACCGACTCCGCCTCCGACGCACTGACCGCTTCGTCCTCCCCCTGCTGCGCGGCCACCTCGTCCGCAAGTACAACTCCGACACTATGAAGGAGGACCTTTGGCTGGTGGACACCACAGCGGCAGACACCACCAGGTTGATCAGGGTCGGCGGGGGCTTCGGCAATAAGAACTTGAGTGGTCTCAAACCCATCTCCTCGTGCGAAGGCCTCCTCCTCATCCGCGCGATGAACACACAGTCCAATCAAAAGGAGCTACGCGTGTGTGACCCGGCCACACGTCGAAGCCAAATCCTCCCTCGCGAACCATTCCGGCATTCGTCGGAAGCACATCATGTTTTGCTGGTTGGCGAGGGTGAGGGCGGTGACGCCGGCGACGTTGGCCGGCCATTCCAAGTGGTCAGGGCAAGGTTAGTGACGTCAGAACACTGCCGTTCTTGGCGTTGTTTGCAGATCCATACATTCTCGTCGGAGCATGGCATATGGGGCCCTCTCACTAAAATCCCGACTCCTTATTTGCTGGGAAAAGCATCAAATATGCATCGCAGGCCGCTGGTTACCGATGGCGTAGTGCACTGGTTGTGCCTGACCAATAGCGGGAGCTACGTTCTCATGCTCCATGTCAAAGCGGAGAGGGTGACCCTGACGACTCTCCCGGCGAGATTCCCACGAGTCAAGGAAGGGCACATCAGTTACCTCTTGGCAACAGATTCAGCGTGCGGGAACCCGATCGTGCTTGTTGCTGATGAAGAGAAAATATCCATGTGGGTGCAGTCGAAGCACACTAAGATATGGAAGGAACAGCCGCAGGTGGTGATCAGGAATGAAGAGATCCTGCAGTTCAACAATGTAGGCGATTTGCTGGCGGGGCGACCCGACATGCTTCGTGTCAAATTGGTGTGGTTCTCAGGGAGGAGTGGCGTGGTGCTAATCAAGGTTCCTCATTGGTGTTTCTTTTGGTTGGATCTCCAGTCCAAGAAGATCGTGAGGTGGTTCTCTGATCCTCAGCTCAATCACGCATCTATATATTGCCCCTACGAGAAGGATTTTTCGTCTTGGATTCCAACCTTCACTAGTAAACTTATTTGATTATGCTCGGTCGGATTATGTCATTATCTATTCTGATCACTCGTGTGCATGTACTTCGGCTGTGTGTATTTGCATATGTTTAAGAACAATGAGATCATGCATAGTCAACCTTGCTGAGAAAATGCAATATGATATTACTAGCTAGTTTTGCTTCTCCTTGTTCGACCTGAGATGAGTTATTGAGTTCGCCCCCGCCCCGCTGCTCTCGCCAGTTTTATATTTGATCTGCGTCTACCACAATCCGTGACGTGCAATCCTCTATCTCTCGTGTCAATGATAGCCGTTTACATATTCGGCCAAATCTTTAGCTTTGCATTGGACCGTGATATATATGCAATCACATTGAAGTTTAGTTCCCGTACGTACGGGCCAAGCTTCCTGACCTCGCTCCTTGCGCGTTGCGTCGTCTGATGGCCATATATATGTACTCAACCAACCACAGTTGTAAACGCCGTTGAGGCACGAAACTTGTTCCCGGGTCAAGCTCGTGACTGCAACCATGGCAGGACGCGGTGACGTCGTCGCCAGGTCGCGGACACAAGCGAGAGGACGGCAGCAACACAAGCAGACGCCGTCGCTTCCGATCGACATCGTGCTGGAGATCGCGGCGTGCTCCGACCCGGCCACGCTCGTGCGCTGCGCCGCGACGTGCTGGGAGGTGCGCCGCCGCGTCGCCGACGACCCGACCTTCCGCGGCCGCCTCCGCCTCCGACACACCGACCGCTTCGTCCTTCCCCTGCTGCGCGGCCACTTTGTCGGGCAGGGCTGCTGCCCCGATGACGAGGACGACGACCTGCGGCTGGTGGACACCACGGCGGCAGACGCCACCAGGTTGATCACGACCGACGAGTGCTTCGGTTCTGGTCCCAACGGAGAGCACTTGTTGATGAAGGAGCGCAGAATCAGATCCATGTCGTCCCGCGAGGGCCTCCTCCTCATCCGCACGCACACGGAGCTACGCGTGTGCAACCCGGCCACTCGTCGTAGCCACATCCTCCCTCGCGAACCAAAACCGAACTCTCCCGGCTTTTACGATGCGGATTATGTTTTGCTCGTTGGCGATGGTGCTAGCGGTGACGCCAGCGACGTTGGCCGGCCATTCCAAGTTGTCAAGGCATGGTTGGCGACGTCAGAATACCGTTCTTCGCGTTTTCTGCAGATCCAGACATTCTCTTCTGAGCAAGGAACATGGGGCCCCTACACCGAAATCCGGACTCCTAATTTGCTCGGACGAGCATACCACAAGTCGCTCGACCCCCTGGTTGTTGACGGCGTCGTGCATTGGCTGTGCCTGACCGATATTGCGGGCTACGTCCTCATGCTCAATGTCAAAGCGGCGAGGGTGACCTTGACGACGCTCCCGACGAGATTCCCCCGCATCAGAAAGCCCGGTCAGGATATAAGTTATCTATTGGCCACCAATTCGGCGTGCGGGAGCCCGATCGTGCTGGTCGGCGATGAGGAAAAAATATCCATGTGGGTGCAGTCGAAGCACACCAAGAGATGGAAGGACGAACCACAGGTGGTGATCAGGAACGAGGAGATCCCGCGGTTCAACAATGTAGGCGACTCGCTCGAGGGCCGGCCCGGGACGGATCGTGTCCATTTCGAGTGGTTCGCGGAGCGGAGCGGCGCAGTGCTAATCCGCTTTCCTTATTGGTGTTTCTTTTGGCTGGACCTCCAGTCCAAAAAAATCGTAAGGTGGTACCCTGATGGTGATGATGACGAGGATCCGTACACCACTGTATATTGTCCCTACGAGATAGATTTGTCATCTTGGGTGCCAACTTTTACTAGTAGAATTTAATTACACATAGTTCGTTTGCTTTTTTCTATTTGAATCACTCGGGTGCCTGTACTTCAGTTGTGTATAACTATGAAAGGATATCTGGATGATACACTGTTAACCACCGGCCACGACGTGGCATTTTGCCCTAAGAGAAAAAGCTACAATGTTTGTGCTCTCTCCTCTCTTGTCTTTTCCCTTATAGAGCTTGAGTTTTGGCCAACACCAAAGCTCTCCCCATTCTTCTGCTCTCAGTCTACAAACATAAGGCCTTTTGTATTTGTTGCAATTCAAGTCATTAACTTTGACTTTCGATAGCAAAACACACAAGATCAGAAAGAAATGCATGCTGCGGAGCGCGCCAGCAGTAGTGTATGTAACCGGAACGCCAAAGCTAGTGTCTGACTGGAGAGATTGAAAGAAACGCACCAGGAACTTAATTTGTGTTGTAGATACACAATACCAATGGAAATTAAACTGAAAAGTCGAATGAACAGAGATCATCAGAAAGCAGAACTAAACATTGGAACCCATGACGCCAAATCCATCTCGTACGGGTAATGGGCGCCTCCATTCAGAGCCCGAGACGACCTTACAATCTTCATGGACCGGAGATCCAGCCAGAAGGAACCGCAGGCATCAATCCTGACGAGAACGATGCCGCTCCTCTCAGCAAACCACATGAGATGGACGTGGAGGTTCCGTCCTGCCGGCACGCTCTGCCTCCACCCGGCTTGGCACTGGGACCGCAGGACGGCCTCGCACTCGACCACAACCTGCGGCTCTTTCGCCCACTTCGCCGTCCGTTTCGCCTGCGCCCAGGCGGTAATCTTCTCGTTGTCGGCGACGAGCACGACCGGGCTGCTTCCGCCGGCCGCCGTCGTCGCGACAAGGTACGAGTGGCAGCTGCTGGTGCTAGGAAAGCTCGCGGGGAGCATCGTCACGGTCACCGATGTTGTTCTACTAGCTTTGATCTTGAGGACGTAGCTTGCGCTGTCTGTCAGGCACAGCCAGTGCATGAGTGCACAATGTTGCCGACGACTAGGGGGCCGCCGCACAGCCCTCGTGACCTCCGAAGGCTTCCGTGTAGTTGAGGAGTCCGGGTTTTGTTATACGGGCCCCACGCGCCGTGCTCAGACGAGAAGGTACGCATCTGCAGGTAGCGGCCGTGTTGTGCCAGGACTATGTTCGCCTTGAGCACTCGGAACGGCCGGCCAACGGCGGTGGCGGCGGCGCTGGAGCGACCACCGGCCTCGCTGTCGACGTTGTCGCCGACGAGCAAAACGTAGTGCACCTCATTGGCTTCATCGTATTCCCACCACCGATGGCCATCTGCAAGAGGAGGAGCAGCAGGGAACGACGGCTCGGGAGGCAGGGCCTGGCTGCGGCCGGCGACCGGATCGCACATGTGCAGCCGCTCCGCGCGACCGGGCGGCGGGTCGGTGGTGCGGACGAGGAGGAGGCCGTCGCGCGACGCCAGCGCCTGCTGCCGCCCCAGGAACTCACCGCCGTCGTGGCTGGAGGAGATGGCGGTGATGGGCGAGCTTGAGCTGGCGGCGTCGTCCACCAGGAACAGCTTATCCTTGCCCTGCTTGACGTGGCCGCGCAGGAGCGGCGGGACGAAGCGGTCGGCCGCGTGCCGGAGCCGGAGGCAGCGGCGGAAGGTCGGGTCGTCGTCGTCCGCGGCGCGGCGGCGCACGTCGCGGCACGTCGCGGCGCAGCGCACCAGGGTGACCGGGTCGGTGCGGGCCGCGATCTGCAGCAGGATGTCGAGCGGGAGCGAGGCCGTCGGGTTCTGCCGTCGTCCGGTTGTTTGTTGTGTCCGCGATCTGAGGACGGCGCCGTCGCCGCCATCCGCCATCGTTCTTCGATACACGAGCTGGATACGTGGAAGCCGGCAAGTTTTGCGGCCCTTGTTGCAAACGAACTGATGCCGCGACGCCCAAGGAGTTACAACTTGGGTGCAACACGGAAACATTATATTATTTACAATTTCTCTGGGAACTTCAGTTCCTTTCTCCTTTCAAGAAATTTTGAACATAGAATATCGTTCTTTGTAGCAAAGCCCCCAATAAATTATTTTTGAATAAAATGCATCAATAGCCATTGTATTTATCCGGGCGTTTCGATTGGGCCATTGTACTCATAAAACTGCAAATCGTGGCCATTAAGATAGCTCATCCGCGTCTATACTGCCATTACCATTTTCATGGATTAGCTATTTTCATAGACGCGATTTGCAGCTTTGTAAGTACAACGGCCAAATCGAAACGACCAAACAAGTATGATGGCTACACATGCATTTTACTCTAGTTATTTCCCAACATAACACAAGTTGAAAAGGCATGATCCTTCCTTGCAAGAAAATGAAAACGAAAAAGCATGATCCTCATTGGCACCTTTGGTTATAAGTTTGCAACAGCATCTGTTTGGAACTTCATCACTGATTGTTAGTATTGCTGTGTTTCAGAGCCCGTTAAAAATAATTCGCCACTTTCTTAGTTGAATGGTTAGATCCCTCTTCACAAGGTGTGACATAATGCTACAAATTAAGCCAATGACCTTTTCCACACCTAGTTCAATATATACTAGAAAACTGGCGCGCACTTAGCGCGCGGCCCTCAAGTTTGCGTTATATATGGAGCTCATTAGTTCCAACAATTTACTTCGATCATACTTATTCGTATATGTCAACGTGTTATCGTCATATGATGCTAGTCTTCAAAATAGACAAAGATGGGAATTATGGATAGTGTGATCGGTAAATAACTATCTTTCTTTTAAAGAAGAATACACTGCAAAAATTCATCTGTATTGAACAATCTGTCTCAAAGCCTTGAACACCTTTTTAGTGAACTCAAACAATAGAGGCTTCCCCTAGCATAATCACCCTCAGAAGGAAAAAAAAGAAAAAGAAAGAAGAGGAAGATGACAGAGCACAACATTCAGTAGTTAATTTTTGCACTGATGTCCTCTGGTTCCATTTCTTCATGCTTCCTTTGAGTTGTTTCACATCGACTTATGAAACTTTGGGCAGTGATGATGTAACAGACACAAAAGCTGAATACATGCCTCCAATATGCTCTAGCAGTTTGCTGTTAGATCTATACAGAGCTTTAATCCACTGTATAACTGGAGTAGAAGACAAATGATCGGAAGATGATAAATATTTTTGTATGTAGTAAACATAAGTCATTAATTGCATGGTTTCAGTGAGCAATTAGCATGTTACACAGTTAGTGCTATATAAACATGAAGGCAAAATCTTGGATTAAAATAGAATCTAACAGATGCACATATTAGAATAGAAAACAAAATCAAAGGAAAAAAAAATTCTATTCCTAATATGTTAGTTATGGGCCCGGTGGAGAATTTCATGCAAAAATAAATTAGAAGAAAGAAAAAGATATAAGTTACAAACCTACAGTTTTTGAGTCCAATATAACACTATACCAGAGGTTTCACAAATTGTTGATTGCCAACAGGAACTCACTCTTTTTGAACTGCACTTTGAAAGCCAAAGTCAAGAAAGACCATATCAACTACTCTCCTAATTGCAGGATAAGTCAAAGAATTCAAATGGAAGACAGAAAGAGAAGGCAATTCAAACCTAATGGCCAAACATTACGAATCCAATACAGAAAGACTTATAGCCATAAAACAATAACAAGAGAACGAAAAGAACTCCTCTACTGGCCTGGCTCTCATTTGGTTACACTATAGGCAAAATGTCAAAGACTTTTGTAAAGGTATAATCAATTAGTCAATAAAAGATACTAATTAACTATTAATAATGAAGTGAGTTCATCCATAACTATGTAAATTTCCTAACAGTCAACTATCAGGTGTATAACCAGAGTCCATATAATCTGGAACATAAATGATTGAAGATATTTATTCTAGTCAGTATCAGAAGTCAAATATTTACATTACATAGTACTCCGTAGTATACATGTAAGGCAAGGAACTCAAAGCTCTTAAATCGAGATGAATAAGACATGAGAACATTGAGAAAAAATCAAAGATGCTTACAGTAAAGAGATCATAATACTAATAGAAATGATACCTAACATAATTATGTCAGGAACGTCAAGGCCAATAGAAATTTTGTAAATCTGTGCTCCGTATCTTCACAACAATTTAGAATTTTCATACCACATTAACTTAGTCTGCAGTTTTCTCAGCTATTTCATCAGTTAGGAATCGGCTTGAAGGTAGTAGACATGTGAAGCTTGGGCCTGGTGATGGCAAATTGATAGCAGACATAGAGCTAGTTTCATTTCTCAGTTCATACTCATTGCATGCCTTGGTACTCTTGAACCTGAAAACTGAAAATTTCATACAAGGCCGAGAGAGTTATGTCTGCAAGTTTCTTCACGGATGGCCTCTGAAAATTTGCTCTGCTACACGGCCAATGGTTGTTGACAGTCCTTTGCAGCAAGAGAGTAAGAGATGGTGATGCCTCCAAGCATGAAGCTGGCTTACGGATTATGGGCCCAGTGCAGCACAAGCTGCGATGGCGAGGATGACTGTGATAAAGGGGACAAAGGGATTGAGGCCTCCACAACCTGCATATCACACGTCGCCAAATCATAGCAAGATGGGAGTTGCCATGTTGGTCACTGAAGTCAGCTGTGGGCACATTATCATGCTGGTATTCGGTCTCTGCCCCTGACCATTGTTTCCATCACAATATGCTGGGTACCAGGTACCAAACATTACATCGAACACCTTAGCTGGATGGAGTGAATCACACGCAGGACGCATATGGTTGACCTAGGAACGGCCTCTCGCCATCAACGCACTCCTTGCCTTGCCTGCAAACACCAATGGATGCCGTTTATCATTTCTCCTGCTGCCACATTTTGCCGTTTGCTGTCCTCCAGCGGCGCTAGATTCAGGCATCTTTTCGAGACCATGCAGCTGCGAATAAGCGACAAGGAGCAGTTAATGAGGTGCACAAACAAGCGAAGAGAGTGAAATATTGATTTTGAAATTTTGCCATACTTAAAGAACGAAATGCTGCCTGATAGTTTTATAAATCAAGTAAGCAAGCTGAAAATGAAGGTGTGCTGTATGCATCAAGGAGCTCAGAAGTCAGAACAAAGGGTTAATTCATAATCAAATATGTTTAAATGTTATGGCTGACACATTCCACATGTTGTATGTAAAGTTTGGAACACTCATACTGATAAGCTTTTCAATTTTTAAAGCTCGTGAACATCAGGTTTAATACTTTGAAAAAGGAAGAACAACTTAAAGATGGAAATTGTAACCCAATTTGTAACAAGTTATTGAAATTTCATGCCCCTGATATAAGAATCAGAAGAGTGTAAATCTAATCTTCATATACGCAAAAGGTCTAATGACTTAATTTATAAAAGATTAATTGAGAGTATTTTCGAATCATAAAATGTGAATTATCTATCGGACAATTGATAAAAAGTTGATCCTAGAGGTTTGCTATTTGTTTAGATCAACATAAGTTTTCAAATTCAAAAGAGCAACTTAACATTTGTATACAGAAAAAGGATATGTCATACAAATTACTATGGCGTTACATTGGCATTTCCCCAAACAGTTCAAAGGCATGGAGTAAATAAACAAACTTGTACGTGACTGATATCCTTACCAGTTGGGAGGGCACCTGGATTCCAGATGTGAGACAGTCTACCAATTGGGAGCACAAGCACGCGGTAAGCGCAAGCATCTTTCATCTTCCTTCACTCGTATCCAGGTCCAGCACGCAAGCAAGCAGTGGCTCGCCGAGAAAGTAAGCAGCAGCAGCGTGAGGTCTGGCGCGCGGCTGCCTTGCGAGAGTGAACCGGATGGAGGCGACAGCAGCTGGGGCTGGGGCTACTACAACCGGATGAGCGGGGGCCGCAGCGTGGCATGGCGTGCGGGGACAGGTCGGCGAGCTCGACGCTCAGATCCGCGACGGCGTCACCCAGCTCGATGGCGGCGCGTGCGGCTCCAAATCCGGCAAGACATCTGCCGTTCTTGATGGGGATTTCATGGCGGAATCCATGGCCTTGGAGGACGAACTGGAATGGGGATTGATGGAGCGATTTTTGGTGGCCCTCCAGTGGAGTGACGGTCCGTGCGAATGGTGGAGAGGCGGCGGCGGCGGCCGGAGACGTCGAGGAGGTTTGGTTCCAGAGAGTTCGTGACCTTTTCGCGTTTCGGGAAGCTGAGAAGACCCGACCCGACCCACGTTTTGGTTATCGACGGCTAACGGTTAACGGGCTGACGTGGACGCGCCCGCCGCCCGGGAACGCGACCGCGTTGGGATATAGAGAGATATACTGGTATTACTACTTCAATCCTGTTTTTGTTCAGCTACCTTCTTCCTCTGTTTTTCTCTGTTGGATGCGTTGTCACAAGAAACCAAATAACCAAAATCTGAGGACATCGAATTACCCTGACCCATACCGAGTCATGGCTTTGATGATGAAACAGAAAATCTGAGAAGAATATCATCAAAGTTAACATTCTGCTTGTATAAAACTCAGGCTTTCAGCAGAAAGAGATCATAATCTCGCGGTCGCGCAGGACAGCCGCGGAGCTCAGCTAAGAGCTAACCACAAAGTAATTACCTCACGATAGTATTAATCCAACATATATAGTTAAACTATGTTTGATCAAATTCTACGGACATGAAGCAGAGAGACTAGCATGACAACACAGGGGAATTACTATCATCATGCTTCACAATGTTCACATGCCGTGCTCATCTTTGCCAGGCTCGCTTATCTTTGTCTTAGACACACCTAAGAACCTCGTGAGCTCCATCTTGCAGACGCTCCGCTTCTTCTTCTCCTTCTCCAGCTTCGCTTCGAGGTCGGCGTTCTCCTGGCGCAGAAGGCTAATGGTGTTGCTCTGCATGCAAGTGCGGAAGACAAAGACCAGAGGAGCGGCGGCGGCCATCCCAACCACCCAGCACCAGCCGAACGACGACGACATGCGACCTGAGTGCGGCCGGCGGCTGCGTGGGGCCGATCGATGGTAGCGCGACGGCAGCCGGGATCGTCTCAGGTTTTAGCTTTAGTTTATTTATTATTACACGCTAGGGAGGGGTTTTATGACCGTCGGCGTTGAGGATTCGTCGAGTTTGCAAAGGCCCCGAGTTTCGTTCGTTACCATAGGAAAAAATTGACGCGGTATCCCGTCCCATAAAAGTTTCTCCTTCCATACGTACAAGGGCGATTTCCAATGATTTTGTTTGATCCAGTGCGTCCGATCGTCTTCTTCTCCAATCTCGCCAATCCTCATGAATTACTGGTGCTAGCTCTTTGCTTCTACTTCAGTCTTCTCTCCTACACAGTGCACGTCGATGGTCGTGTGGGGGCTCTAATCTCGCCCGTGGCATTCTATGGGCTTTAGCCCATTGTCTGGTGTGTGCGGGCTAACCTCTTGTTACGTGGCTTACGCCTTGGCCCATCTCCGCACTCACCCCGGCGAGGCGCCCTCACCCCGTCAGAGGAGGCTGGAGGGGACAGAGGTGAGTGCACGCCGCCGTCACCGTCGCCCTCGATATCGGGGCGGCGAGATGCTGCAAGTGTTTTCCGTGTGGGGCTTCGCCGTCCTTGCCACCGTCTGTACCCGTGCCGCCGTAGAGCGCGAGCCGCCGATCAAGGTCCTGCACTGCACGGCGCGCCGACGGTGCACGTCGTGGCGGCGCCCGGCGGGAGAGATCAGCTTTTCTATCTGAGCGCGTTGTTTAAAGACCCAGGAGCAGACAACTGTCCCTGGCGTAATATACGTCAGCAAGAAACCACAAACCGAGCGCTGGTTCCCTGAAAAAACAAATTCACTGACGCAAGAACGCCGTGGCCTTCTGTGCTCCAACGCATTCCGGGCTTGGGATCTGTAAGTACTCAAGCGTAAACACTGCCAGCTAACAAGAGCAGTGACGGCACAACCAAATTTGTCCAGACTCAGTTTGGATCTCCAAGCACCAGTGCCGGAGGAAGAAAGAAAGAAATTGCGAGACATGTACAGCCCGCAAACAGCATTCTTCATCGCAAGAATTAAGTATCATATTTACTTTGTATCAAGTGCTTGAAACCTTGTTCTCTTTCAAGCAACACCTGGTGCGTCCGATCCGTCGCGAGTTTTGTGCTGCTGATCGGGGCCGCTTTGTTTTATTGGTTTTGAACCCGAAACCCAATTAGCAAAAGAGAACCTGGTGTCGTTCGATGTTCCAGCCGGAGTGACCGAGCGCAGCAAGTAGAAGAGCGGCGGCGGCAACCGACGGGTCTCGGCGCGGGGCCGAGGGCGCGACTGCGCTGCGCCGCGGCGATGCGGCCTGCGGGGTGTGCGATGCTGGGGCCGGCGCGCGGCCGCGCTACGCCGCGGCGTTGCGGCCAGCGGGGTGCATGGTGCGGAGGCGAGGCGGCGGTGCGGCCGGCGGGGTGCGCGGCGCGGGGGCCGGGGGCGCGGCCGCGCTGTGTGACGAGGCGGCGGCACGGCCTGCGGGATGAGCGATTGCGGGGGCCGGGGCGCGGCCGCGCTGTGCGGCGAGGCGGCGAGCGAAGGGAATGTCGATGGCGACGGGGTCCAGCTCCAGGACTATGTCTTCCTCCTCTCCCCTCCCCTTGTATTTCCACATTTGTAATGCTTCACTGCCCAATGTTTGAGCACCGAAATGGCGATCCCCTTTCTATTTCAGTTAGGGTTTGACCCCTATTTCTTCGAA
The DNA here is from genome assembly GCA_012490785.1 of Eragrostis nindensis. NCBI lineage: Eukaryota > Viridiplantae > Streptophyta > Magnoliopsida > Poales > Poaceae > Eragrostis > Eragrostis nindensis. The sequence continues at coordinate 1,550,164 of JAAXCT010000049.1, read as the reverse complement.
ATGTGCTATTATTAGGGTTTGAGCATCGATAGATTTGTTCTTTTAGATGGTAATTCTTCTCTTATTTTGCCTTTGAAATCGATTCCCTGTCAATTTTGGGTGGTGCTAGGGTTTGTTCGAAATCTACCACTGTTTGTGCTTGTTCATTGCATCCAATTTGTTGGTTAGATGATCATGTCCTGTGAGATGTTACTTTGCCGTTCCATATGTCTGCATTTGTTATGTTAATTTGTCTATGTATGGAGCCTGTGTGATCTGTGGAGGATGTATGGTAGGGGTGATCGAGGCATTCGCCACTGATCCATAGAGAACTGTAAAAAGAAGGGGAATGACAATGAGTAAATGATGTACTGCTCTCAGAAATTTTTCTATAACATGTGCTCATTTGCTTTCATGTCCACCTATTGTAAAACAAACAAAAAACAAAAAGAAATTCTATTTAGAACATCGTATAGACCTCATGTTATCCAATAAACCGATTTGGTTGCTGTTGCGTAATATGAAAGGACCTTTGTTTGAAATCTAATGCAACAAGAGCAGCAGTGTAGCAGAGAGGCATCGTTAGGCTTTGTGATTAGTTGATATTTTGCCACAGTAGTAATTAGTAAGATCTGCTCCTTATTCTGTTATGTGTTCAATGTACTGTCGCTGATATCAACCTATAGTCTGTTCAACTTTTGAGTTACTAATTCAAAGGCGCCACTTTGTTTTTCTCTATCTATTTTCCTGTACAAATGGATGCGGACCGATACAAGGATTTCTGTGGTGATGCTTCATGATTCTTCTTCGTTTGAAGTATTAGCTTATAACTCATTATGCTGAATGGTACTCCGGCAACTAATAGTTAACAATATGCTCATATTAGCGACTTCAATGCTGCAGTACCTATGGTCAGTTTTTGATCCTTTGATTCATGACCCAGATGCATAATCACCCTTCCACCCTCTCAACCTCCTCTATATCTTACTATCAGGCAAATTGGGACTTCCATGCATTTAACTTGCAGTTAATTGAATATGCAATTATTATACAAAATTGTAATTCATAATTTTTAAGTGTGCTACTTTCATTTATCTGTCACATTATCTCTGTACATTTTTTTCTTTGAGTAATTTTTGTTTTGTTCTGCATGTCACTTATGCTAATATAAGTTTGGGATTATGTTTTTTGTTAATTTGTCTCCTATCAAGACTTTGTATTTGTCTTAATCATAGAAAAAATTGTGAAATGTTCTTTTAAATTTGTTCAATTGTTCTTTTGTTTCAAAATGACACGTTGCCAACTACCAGCATAACTGTATTCAATCCATTAGGCAGACATGAACATATTGCACCAGGTTATGTATTGAAAATTACATTTATCAATTCAGGAAATTGCAAAGCTTGGTTTGTGCAATTTTTATAATATAGAAGTGCAAAAAATGAACTGTGTTTGTTACTGCACAGCTTAGTACCAGAACCTCGATGAGGCATCGAAATCTGGCTTCATATTTTGAATTATGGTCATTTTGTTCTGTTATTGAGTTAAAAAATGCTTGTTCTTCTGTGATGTGTATTCTCATTTTGTTCCCGAGATGCATGAATAGTTCCTGCTCAACAGTCATGAAGGAACTAGCATTTGACATTATGTTTGGAGTTCTTTTTAATTCTATAATAATTATAGTCTTATTAGTAATACATCCATATTTCTTTAATAGTAATATATTTTTATTCAATCCATTGGTTCTTCACAGGTTAATTAATTTAATATCCTGTCTAAATCCATTGGGCGTGCATGAAAATCTTCATGGATTTGTACACCTTCAAGTCTTTATGGATTTGTAGACCTTCAAGTCATCATTCTTTACATGACTTTTCAATTAGTTCTATGTTTTGCATTAAGTGGTTCCAGAACTACTTAGTTATCAAAATCAGGGATTTTGCAACATGCTTCCTGCACGATTGTTGTCACAATCTCATCTCATCGAGCGCTCCATTGTACCCCTCATTTCCTAATTGACTATTATTTATCCATTGTATCTGTTGCCATGTAATGTTAAGCAATTTCCGTAAATTGCATGTTTTTTCAGTAATGATCCCTGCTAATTATAATGCACCTCATGTATGAAAATTGGCATCAATTACCCTTTGCATAGCTTGTTTGTCAATTTGGATCTGAGCTTCTATACTGAGTTACTGACTGCATTTATCACTTGAGGGAATTGCAATTACCACTTGATGGAATTGCACAACTCGGCTAGTGCAATTTCCATTCCATGATTTTGTAATTGTACTGTTACTCATTGTTTTGTCCAAATTTCTGTGTTTAGGGATTCAGCTGAATTCTTAGGCCGTGGATCTCATTAATTTCAATGGAGAAACTGGTTTATTCTGTATCTCGTGTTCATGTTTGTTTCCCTCTTAGTTCCCTCTGATTTCGCGATTCTTGAGTCGATTTGTGTTTTTGCTAGTTGTCTTGCCGAACATCATTATCATGGCAGTATGTCTTGCTTGTTCGCTTCTCATTTCCATCTGCTGCAGATTAGGATTTTGCTTTCTGAGAGCATGGGATTTAACGATTGAATTGTCCATTTATTTATTCCTCTTTGCCTAGGCTGTCTTCGATCTGATATCTGTCATTTTGGATCAGCGTGGCCTCTCTGTTCTCTTGTGTGTGTTTTGGGATTCAGTCGATGCAGGGCAACATTAGCTACAGGATTTTATCGTCGAAGAAAATTCTGGCTTGCGTGCTCATGTTTCGCTGAAGCCGAAAGAACTATAATGTCTCCCGTGTAAAGTGGTTTCTTTTGGCTGGATCAGGTTACCTGCTATCCATGTGTTTCAGGCTGCATTCTGATTAGATTTTTGCACTGTTCCTTGTGTTGTAAAAACATATTTCTCTGACCAATTCTGTAGATTAATGCGTAGCTTGTTTTTTTGCTTCACTCTTCTCACGAGTCACGAGTGAATCTCTTTTGCTTGTTTTGTTCCTGTAGCAAAGTTAATTAATCATATTTTATTTTATCGCATGCCAAATTAAGTGAATTGATGGCTGTTTTTCCTTCTAATAGCCGAGACTTGCTTAATTTTTCACAATGATAGGAAACCTATTATATTTACCTTGGTTAACATAACCACCATATGAATTCAGTGATTTCCCCCCTTTTTCATGCACCTAATGCTGTAACTAATATGTATTTTTTAATTGCAATTATTGTGTACCACAATTACTTGTGTATTCAATAATAATTTTAATTTTGGAAAAATGCAACTATCTTCAGTCTTTCCTGACCTAAAAACCTGACTTGTTTCCTAATTGATTTGTAGAGTTTTCAGAAGCAATGGATAATCATATAGGGGTTTCTTCTGGGATTTCACAAGCAATTTTGTGGTCCTGCCAATGCCGCCATCGCCTCTGGAGTTCCTAACACGCTGCTTGTGCATGGTATGTTTTAGTGAAATACTTGAGAGAAGTTACTATGCAGCCTTTTCAAACTAGTTGCACACATGTACTCTTTCTCGAAATACGTATTAGGCATAAGTCAATCTGTAGATGCTGCTGAGACACAAGTACCTATCTAAATTTTGGGACATGGTCTTAATTTTTAAGGGGATGAGACCTTTTTATCAAAACAAGAAGAAAAGAGAGAGAAAAAAAAGAGGAACTTGGTAATAATCAGGCCATAACCTATCTCCTATTTGTCACACTTTCTAGTTGTGTATAACTAGGCCATAACCTTTTTGCTGACACACAAGTACCTTTCTGTGGTGTTTTATGTCTCTACAGTTAGGTTCAACTCACATTGCAGGGCTAGGGGTAACTTTGTTTTTTCCCCTACAATTTGTACAGCAGAGTTTAATTTGATGAGGGAATTTTTATTTACAAGTTAGTCAGTCCAAGTATTTGTTCATCAAGGGCAGGCAGACTCTAAACAGGCTTGTTGCATACTTTTGTCAGAACGACTCTTTCAACATACGAAATATTTGATACACCTTGTTTCCTTCCTTCTACAGGTATATGTTCCTCGTATCTGCTCATGTTGATGCCATATGCATTCTCTTGTAGTCAGTATGTTATTTCTTGTTTCCTATGTAATAGCTACTACATAATGGAGTTACTGCATATGCTCCCATAAATTGCAATGGGAAATTATTGCAATTTTGACATGTTTATTGCAATTAAGAACCGTTACTATTTTGTTGCTTTGTGTTGCATTCACTACGAACATCCACAAATGATTATTTACAGCCTAAGTGTCTTTGTTTGTATGGTTTCTCCTGGCTTAAAGCCGTTGCTACCATTTCGGGTTTGTTTGATGGTTTGGCAGGCCCATTAAAAAATTCAAATTTCTTAACGGGTCAGATTCTTTTTTACCCGTTTCATGGAACGTTTTTTCCCCTACAATTCAAATTTTGTGTGAACAGAATAAGTTTTTAACCAAATCACACGTGTTGACATTATTCAGTCCCCTCATGTTCCAACATACAAACTGAGTACAAAAGAACAGAAGAGATCCCCAGTCGTTGGATGCAGATCAGATGGCTGGGGATGGTGCTTGAAAACACCCCTAGATTTCAAGCACTTGAAATTTAGCAGGGCCCATTAAGTATAGCCTTTCCCGAATCTGCATGTCCCGTGCCTCTTCACTTTGCTGTTTACGGCAACTAGCAGCAGACTCTAATCATCTCTGCATCTCCAAACTGGAAATCCAGGCAGGCAACACTAAAATAATGATGTTTAGGGGGTATTCGTTTCTCTAGGCCTAATTTTAGACCTGCTAAAATCTTATCATTTAGAGGTATTAAATAAAGTCTAATTAAAAAACTAGCTGTAGAACCTTATACTAATTTGCGAGACGAATCTAATAAGGGTAATTAAGCTGTGATTAGACGATGGTTACTGTAACATCACTGTAGAGAAACATAGATTAATTAGGCTTATTAGATTCGTCTCGCAAATTAACGCACATCTGTGAAAAAATTTTATAATTAAATTTATTTAAAACAGCTAAATAATAAGATTAATTTTAATGTGACTTTTAGACCTGAAGAAATGAACACCTCCTTTGTGCAGGGTTCAGCTCACGCGCAGCACAGATTGGCTGCGCTTGCTTCCCTGGATCCTCCGGACGCCCATCACTTTCCTGAATCACAAAGCCTCTCAACGCGACAAACGGAAGAGATCAAGATATTCCGTAAAAAAATCTCTCCTTTCTCTGTCTCTCTACGGTCCCCTCACGTGCAGTGAGAGAGATCGATCTGAAAGTTGCGGCAGCAGCGAGCGATCGCTGCGCTCGTGCCGCATCGGTAGATGGACGTCAGGCGGCCGCATGGCGCGGTAGAGTTCAGACTTCAGACACTACTGACAGAAAGATAACAGCGGCTCGTCTTCACGTGTCGCGGTGTCACCACGGCGAATCGCCATTCCATTCCGGGCCCTCCTCTCGCCTCTCCTCTCTCGTCCTCGTCTCCCAGCCACACAACCAGCCGGATCAAAATTAGGAATCGGGAAGCGTTCCGCCCGGATCCACAAAGAGAGGAGCGGGGCGCAGACAGCGACCGGAGAAAAGGCTCCTTTTTTATGCCGTCACTGCAGTTGCAGGTGACGCTTTCCCAGGCTCGCGGCGCCCTTCGCTCCCCGTCGTAAACGTCGCCCTCATCGCCACCGCCTGCTTCTCGGCGCTTCGTCTTCATCTTTGGGAGGAGCCCGTGCGTATGCTCACTCTCCTCTGCTGCTGATTCCCTGCTCATTCGTCGCCATTGCTGCCGTTCGTCCCCGGTGGAGGTAACCCCTGCCTCTCTGTTCTTGATTGGCTGAGCTGCTGCTGAGTGCGGGTTCTTTGGAACTATGGCCACGGAGAAAGTAGGACGAGTGGGTATAGAAATGCGGTCAATTTCTTGGTTCTTCGAATCTGACACAACGTTTTCAGTGGATTCCGATTCCTGAATCTTGCGCATCTTGTTAAATTATTGAACAAATAAAAGGAAAAAAAGAAAAGGTGAGGGAAGGGTGCATATGCGGGATCTTTAGACGTGTATGGTGCAACCACGCTTTGTAGTTGAAGCTTTGAGATTCAGTTTTTCATCTTGCAAATCTGAATTTTGTTTGGAATTGTAGTACCTATAAATCTGCATTCAGCTTCCTAATTTGTCTCTCATTTTGTATGTTTGAAGGCGTGATGAGTTCGGGTGGGAAGAAATCTCTTAATACGGTCACTTTGTTGTTCAAATTACCTTATTACACACACTGGGGGCAGAGTCTTGTAATCGCCGGCTCGGAGCCGGCACTTGGATCATGGAATGTCAAGCAAGGATTGGCTCTGAGTCCAGTTCACCAGGGCAGCGAGCTAATCTGGTGTGGGAGAGTTTCTGTTGCCGCTGGCTTCACCTCTGAGTACAGTTACTATGTAGTGGATGACAACAAGAATGTTTTGAGATGGGAGTCCGGGGAAAAAAGGAAACTAGTTCTGCCTGAGGGCATTCAGGAGGGAGACGTGGTTGAGATCCGCGACTGGTGGCAGGTATATTTCTATCCTCTACACTAGTAAGTAGTAGTAACAGCAGCGATGTGTTCTCTTGCAGTTTTTAGCTGAATGTGTTGTGTTGTATTCATTGTATGGACTTTGCTGCTAGCTGATGATTTTGTTATCGCTATACAAATTCCTTGTTTGTCTGTTTTTGACAAAAAAGAAGCTTCTTCTTCTCTATGATTCTTACAAAGAGTTTTATTTGGATTTAGGATGCTTCTGAAGCTCTTTTCCTTAGAAGTGCATTCAAGAACGTCATTTTCAACGCTACTGAAAATGATAAAAGAGAATTGCAGTCGGTGTCCATCAACAAAAGTTTGGATCATGAAGGTATGATTTATATTTAAAACCAAACTAGTGAGTGGGATTAGAGTGTTCAAACCACAAATATCTGGTATTCGGTGTTCAATATAGTTGCTGAGAAAGAACTAATATAGTGCCATATCTTCACATGTTAATTACATCAAATGAAATAAGCTATTATTTGTTGTGCCCCAGAAATAGAATATGATGATTGTTTCTTTCCATCCTTCCTTTTCTAGATAACTAGAGCCCTATCAGATGATTTCCTTTGTTTTGTTGTTATTATGTATTCTAGCTGAGTGAGTTAGAGGGTTCTAGTAGCACTCCTCAGGTCGGTTCAATTCCCCGTGTGAGTGAATTTCAGTCTGGGGTTACAAAAGTCCCCTCGTCTGTCCCACGTGAAAGCACAGGTCTAAGGCCCGGCCCAGGTCATTGTTCGTTCTCACACGGGCCATGGTGCCGCTGTGTAAGGGTGGGGAATGGGTTCGGGTGTTTTCTTGACCTGCGAGAGAAAGCCTTCTCTAACCAAAAATACCCAGGGGCTGTGTTACCACCCCCCCCCCCCCCCCCCCCCCCCCCCCCTCCCCCTCCCCCCAGGTCAAGTTTCTTTTGGGGAGGAAATTCAAGATTTTTTTGTTGTTATATATTCTTGAAGGGAGCTGCTACCATTAGGACATCTGAAACAAAATAAAATAAAATGGAAACATGCAGGACCTTTGTCTGTTTTAATCTAATAGGGCGATAAATAATGAGCAGATTCTATTTTAAGAGCAGCACATGAGGTTTGCATTTTTTGTTGTCTTATAATTTTTTTTCCCCTTGAGCAGAAATCGTTGTCCAATTTGTAATCAGCTGCCCTCGACTTGAATCTGGCTCTTCTGTAAGTACTCATCACAGAATCTCACTGTGGTTTATTAATTAAATTCATTTATGCCTTCTTGCTGGTGTCCTTGCTGATTACAAAACTTCAGGTTGTCGTCACTGGAAGTAATCCCCAGCTAGGAAGATGGCGAGCTCAAGATGGTCTCAAGCTGAGCTATGTTGGAGATTCTTTTTGGAAAGGAAATTGTGTGTTGCGAAAATCTGAGTTTCCCATCAAATATCCTTGTATTGATTGTTCTCTCAGTTTTATTGGGCGTGTCCAACTATATGCGCATTTTCTTTTCGTATGAACTGCATGAATATTCTTTTGCCAGTATTTCTGAATGCATCATCGTTTTATCTGTTGGCTAGTAACATCTTGTCTCTAAAGAAAGAGTAAGGATGATTGCCCTTAACAATTTTTCCACATACAAGTACAGTCAGATCAGTCGAGCGGGAAACCCTTCATTGGAGCTTGGTCCAAACAGGGAGGTTGATATTGATTTATCATCACCCAAGCAATCCAGATACATCGTGTTATCTGATGGTGCCCTAAGGGTAATGTGTCCGATCATATTACAAAAGATGCATGTGTTAACTTTACCATTTAACTAGAAATCACTAACCATGCTATCATGGCATTATAAACAATAATCAGTATACATGAACATATGCTTCACAGAACCATGGTACTCCATACTTTTTTTGAGAATGCACTGTGCATCATACAACCAACAATCTGGACTAATACTTCATTTGCATTTATTAGGCTGCACCATGGAGGGGTGCAGGTGTTGCTGTACCCGTATTTTCAATTAGATCGGATGAGGACATTGGTGTTGGTGAATTTCTAGACCTTAAACTTCTTGTTGACTGGGCAGTCAATTCAGGATTCCATCTTGTTCAGCTTCTTCCTATCAATGATACTTCAGTTCATGGGATGTGGTGGGATTCTTATCCATACAGGTACAACTAGTTCCATTACCAAATATTCCTTTATGTAATGCTAATTTTGGTCGGGAGTACGAATGGATTGCATGTAAACATTAGCAATGACCCTGCATGTGTTTATTTACAGCTCACTCTCTGTGTTTGCCTTGCACCCCCTGTACCTGAGAGTACAAGCACTTTCAGATCCAATTCCAGCGGATATTAAGGTATACCTCTTGGTTATGCATTCATATTACGCATTTTATGTGTTTACAGTGTCGTGCTTTATTTCACTCAAGGCTTGGATGAGTTTCCCCTCACCTGATTCAGTCCTCAATTTGAAATTTATCACAGGAAGAAATTCAGCAGGCGAAGAAGCAGTTGGATAAAAAGGTTAGTGAGTTTGCATAATGTCGGTAATACTTGCAACTTTTTTGTGTAAATATCTAATATCTGGTTCCCTAACTTGAAAATGACCTGTAAAATAGGACGTGGATTACGAGACAACATTGTCCACAAAATTGTCGATTGCCAAAAAATTGTTCAATTTAGAAAAGGACAAAGTGCTAAACTCCAGTTCTTTCAAGCAGTTCTTATCTGAAAATGAGGTACATGTGCTGTTATATAGTTTATCATGTGTGGTTATGATACTTAATTGCCTGATCCACACTGTATGTGATGGTTTTCATACTGTGTTCTAATAGGAATGGTTGAAACCATATGCTGCATTTTGCTTTTTACGGGACTTTTTCGAGACATCTGATCACAGCCAATGGGGTCGGTTTTCTCAATTTTCCAAGGAGAAGGTACAAGAAATAGTATTTTGCATTGTTACCTGGATCTTTTGAGTCACTTTCTAAGAAGAGCTCATTATGTAGATATTCTGTCATTTTGTCTAATTCTAGCTCATAACATGAGCACTAAGAGATCATTCCTTCAATTTATTTCAGCTTGAGAAGCTTATTGCTGAAGGAACGTTGCACTATGATGTTATACGTTTTCATTACTATGTTCAGTACCATCTATATATGCAAGTAAGTATTTGCTGCTGCTGTTGTGATTCTGAATTGCTTATACAATTATGACCTTCATGTTATTTATTTTTGACATCATTTTTATGCGGTTTTCATTAGTTATCAGATGCAGCTGCATATGCAAGGAAGAAAAAGGTTATCCTGAAAGGTGATTTACCTATTGGTGTTGATAGGAACAGTGTGGATACTTGGGTATACCCGACTTTATTTCGCATGAATACTGCTACCGGAGCACCTCCTGACTATTTTGACAAAAATGGACAAAATTGGGGTTTTCCTACATATAACTGGGAGGAGATGTCAAAGGACAACTATGGGTGGTGGCGAGCTCGTCTGACACAGGTTATTTAACATCGAAGTTGTATGTTTGGCTGGTCATATATTCCTTTTGATTGTCTATATCCTATTTCCTTGTTGCAGCTGGCAAAGTACTTCACAGCATACAGGATAGACCACATCTTGGGTTTCTTTAGGATATGGGAGCTTCCTGATCATGCTGCAACAGGCTTAGTTGGGAAGTTTAGACCTTCGATTCCTCTTAGTCAGGTCGGTTTCTGTACAGTTGAGCAAACTAAACAGGCCAGGAGTAGTTTATCTGACCTGTTTCCTGACTTCACTTTCAGGAGGAGCTTCTAAGTGAAGGCCTTTGGGATTTTGATCGAATGTGCCGTCCATACATTCGTCAGGAAATTCTGGAGGTTACTGTGTTCAAAATGATATTTCTGAATTCGTTTCAATAAAGTTTTAGGACACCATAATAATGTTCTATTCTATTTCAGGAGAAGTTTGGATCCTTTTGGACAGTTATTGCAGCAAACTTTCTAAATGAGTATCAGAAGCAGCGTTATGAGGTAAAGCAATCAGTTACCTTCATCATTTGGAATATATTAGCTACTCAAGAATACATTGCAAATGTCAAAATCCTTTTACTATCCGCAAACAGGTGCCAATAGATACCATTAGTTATAACTTGGTAGGTAACATAATTTTTGGTACCTTCCAAAGGAAGTAAAAAACTCAATTGTCAATGTAAAAGCTTATATTTTATACTTTCGGTGGTGTCTACTTTTATTGGAGTTTGTTTCAGAAAGTTTTCTAATTTGTTTCCGTTATTTTTTCCTACCTTTTGCCCTCATGCATAGTTCAAAGAAGACTGCAACACAGAGAAAAAGATTATTGCAAAGATTAAAACAAGTCCGGAAAAGTCACTCTGGCTAGAGAAAGAAGACAGTATACGGCGTGGTCTTTTCGACCTATTACAGGTAACTTGCCCCTTCTATTGTAGTTCATTTACAATATTTTCAAACACTTGATTGTCCGTGTCACTACTACTCCTAACATATCCAGACCCTCTTCGCTTTGGATTAAAATATTGTTTTGCACTGCAGAATATCGTCCTTATCAGGGATCCAGAGGACTCCACAAAATTTTATCCTCGTTTCAATCTGGAAGATACTTCAAATTTTAGGGATCTCGATGAACATAGGTAATGTTAATTGTACTCATGAATTGTTCTTCCTTCTTTCATTCTCCATGTTCAAATTCGAGGGGACATGATCTACCCGCTTGTGAATTGATCTGTAAATTTGCGTTATGCTACTGAATGTTGATATATTTAGTGTAACAGTGATGGGGCAACTTGCTGTTATACTTTGTTATATCATGAATATGTAGTTACCGTTTGGCATAATGTATTTTCAGTAGACACTTCGGTTTCCAGGAAATGAAATAGTTTGTTTTGTAGACAGTCCATTCTCAAGAAAACAAAATTATTATATAACTCCTTTTAGATCGTGCTATTTTTTAATTACTTGATTTATGTATTTATTTAAATCAAACTTGTGTTCTTGGACTGTTTCATCCTCTAATCGAGCATTGTTACAGCAAAAATGTCCTCAGAAGATTGTACTATGACTACTATTTTGCGCGCCAAGAAAATCTCTGGCGTGAAAATGCACTGAAGACTCTGCCTGTCTTGTTGAACTGCTCGGATATGTTGGCATGTGGGGAAGACCTTGGTCTTATCCCTGCTTGTGTTCACCCTGTATGACACCTTTTTCTGGACATGCTAACTAGCATACTAATTTTTACAAACTGTTCATAAATAATAACATTACTTCTGTCCAGGTTATGCAAGAACTTGGGTTAATTGGATTGCGTATCCAGAGAATGCCTAGTGAACCGAACTTGGAGTTTGGTATTCCATCACAATATAGCTATATGACGGTGTGTTTACATCCTTATTCCTTTACAGTATTATACTCGGGTACAGTTCAGAAATAATGAATAGTATATTCTAGACTGAAAATGATGTGATTTGATGGCCAATTTTTTTTTGAATGTTTCAGGTTTGTGCTCCCTCATGCCATGATTGCTCCACATTACGTGCTTGGTGGGAAGAAGATGAAGGAAGAAGAAGTCGCTTCTACAAGACTGTAGTTGGCAGCGATGAAGAGCCCCCATCTCGCTGCACCCCAGAAGTGGTGCACTTTATTATTCAGCAGCACTTTGATGCTCCATCAATGTGGGCAATCTTTCCACTACAGGTAACTTCATCACCGATCAAGGATTTCTCAAATGAGATAAGCAGATGAATATACTAAGGGTTTTGCCTTTATCAGGACCTTCTCGCACTGAAAGACAAGTACACCACAAGACCAGCAGCAGAGGAAACAATCAACGACCCCACTAACCCAAAGCATTATTGGAGATTCCGTAAGTAAATTTTCCATCGTGCTTCCTCTCTTCATCAATGGTACTCCAATTTAAGAACGTAATGCTTTTCTTGTCTTTTGGTCAAACAAAACCGGTGCTATTCTAGAAATGAGGCCTTCTTTTGAGCGAAAAACATCGCATTTAATTTTGTCACATGAGAAGACAGGCCTGTTTTATTTGTTATTATACGGTTTGGGTAGTGGCGGTTTCACATGGGTTGCAGCGTGATATAACTACTGAAACATACATTTCAGCTTCTGTGTATATGCTACTAACCATTTTATGTGGAGATATGCGCACCAATATAGGTGACCGTGGAGGCGAATTTAGTTTTTGTAGTCATGATAAAATGCTGGCCTGTCAACGTAAACGGAATAAACAATTCCTCAGAGACAAACTTTTAGCCCATCATTTTCATATGGCTGGCTCATTGGTACAGCTTTCTAAGCAAAAGTGACATGTCTCAAACTTCCACATGCGATTTGCACTCTGTTGTAAACTTAATCCCAAAAAAGGTGTTCCTTTTCCTTGGATATAACTTCTCCCTAACATTTTCAGGTGTACATGTGACATTGGAGTCTCTGTTGGATGACAAGGACATTCAAGCAACCATCAAGGACCTTGTCACAAGTAGTGGAAGGTCCTTTCCTGGCAAGGTGGAAGGTGCCGACGAAAGCAGAGAGAAGCTATCGAAGGTGCAGTTGAATGGTAAACCTTAGGACAGGATCACAAGAACAGCTGAACGGGCCACGATTACAAGTAAATAGAATAAGGCTGCATTACCATGACAGTTCAGCTGATGTTTGATCTAGAAAATTCTTACCCCCGTGAAGTTATTTTTGACACTGCAAATAATGAGCAAGTGAAATAATGTGTAGTTTTTTCTTCTTAAAATCGTTTTCCATGGTCACTTGTTTTTCCTTTTTGTTTTTGAGCGGTGGATCAGCTTCTTTCTTGCTGGCACATTTCTTCTCCAGTGTCATTTAAGGTGTTGAAACCGAATCTCCATACAGTTTGTATGCCTAGTCGCAATTATGGTGTCGGTGCTTGAGATGCGTGTAAATGCTGGCTCCCTGCTTAAAGTTTGTTGTTTCTTTGAGAAATTGATAATTAAGTTCTGAGCTTTGTATCTTTGTAAGAGAGAGAAATTAAGTTCTGTTCTGGATCTAGGTTCTACAAACATAGACGATTCCATTCTTTTTGTAATGGAGCGAAAGGTTCTGTTGAACTAATTTCATCCAGCTGTGTAGCCCATACTTTCGGTTTGGTTCAGAGGTTGTTTATACGAAATGCTAGTTCACGAAATACATTAGCAGTTTCTTATTATTGATGTGGTCCTAAGGTTTGGTTACACCAAATGCCATTTCATTTAAGTACACATAAGCAGCTGCTCGCTCCTTAGATGTGGTCCTAAATGTCAAGGATTTCCAACTTGTTGGGCACCGTCATCTGAAAGGACAGTTTCGGTACCTTTTTTTCGAGATTAACATGTTCTGCCCCTCAGGTCCTGCATCCTGAAATACTTTGTTTGACATGCTTCCTTTCCCTCAGTACTACTAGGAAGGAAAAAGGGAAGTTCCAAAATGGACATGCCCAGCTCTCTGCTCGATCGTCGAGAATTTATCTATTTATTTTTCTTATTGAGACGGGAAGTCCAAAGAGGTAGGAGTATTTGACCTTGCCTTTGTAAGAAATGGAACATTAAGCGAAATTTCTTTTGTTGAGTACATTCTGCGAGCACTGGTTTTGTGTTTACAACAAATGCTGATCTTATTGCCCACGTGTGCCCATCATGCTTTCTTTCCGAAAAGCTCCGAAAGGGCCTGAGCATCTGATTAACTTACTGAACACTGATCGAGAAGTGCGTAAATTATTAAACAGGTGCGTATGCAAAATTTATGGACCGCGCATCTCGTGTAGTTGCTAGGAGCCATCGCTCTGCTTCTGTCGTTACGTCGCTTTACAGCACCAAACCATTTATGTAACCAGGGTTGGAGCTGCAATTATTCCTTTTGTTCTTCTAATCTTCTTCCATCTTTACCCAGAAGCAACTGATGGTTAACTGAAAAGTTTGAACTACAGAGATAAATCTGACAGTTACTGCAGTAACGGAAAACAGAAATTTTCAGTCAAGTCAAGGACAGATGAAAAGGATCAGGGCCTGTTCGCTCTGTCTTCTGTGGCTCACAGTGTGTACATGATGCGTCAGTGTGTTCAGGTCAGATCACAAAGACAGAGATTCATCAGTCTTCCCCCATCATCAAGATTGAGCCACCCTGTCACATCCCAAAATTTCAAATTTTGGTTTGTGAATAAATTTCACTAAATTTTAAAACTTTTTGGAATAGTTTAAAACCTTGCTTTATTAATTGAGTGTTATCGCTTTTATTTAGGCAAAGGAATTATTTTCTAAATAATATAAACTAATATAGGCTATATAAATTTATTTGTTGCATTCATGCTGGTTAGATGCATTAGGTATTTATGTGTGTGAATAAATGAATTTCAAAACTCGATAGTGTTTCTATAGTTCGGATTAGTGATCGAATATCTTAAAAATCCTATTCCTAACATAGGCCTAATTTCGGCCAAGCTGTCACCTTATTCTTTTCTTCTATTTTCTTTTCCCCCACATCTTCAAAACAACCAAGCTATCTGCCTGCATCAAAAAGATGCAATTCAATATCTCCTGTTATCTCTTTTGTTCTTGTAGCGTGTTCTTGTTTACCTAGTTCCTCCTCATTTATCTTACACCTCCAACCAATCTGCTTATCCATTCCACAGACTCTTTACAAGTCATGCTACCTCGTGGCCTCTATATTGGCATAACCATACAATGGTATTATATTATTTTAATTACCATATTTATGTCGATGCAATGGCAGGTGCACATGTCATTGTTACACAACATAATGTTGGGTGTTAAAATAATGCATATCATTTGTGTGTCATGTCTTATACCTAGTCAATCTTTTATATCTTTAAGATAAATTTCTTTGATCCCTTGTCATTTTGATCTTCGTTGAGTCGAATCATTGTTTCTCTCATTATGCATTTATAAATTTGTACCTTGATCTATTCAACCATGATCTTCAGCTCCGTCTACGACTCTGTAGATCGAGTTGAGAGATTTTCTTGTTTTCTTTATTCCTTTCCGCATCAATGTAAATTCAGGCTTGTGTATGTTCATTCTGACCCCATGAGTTGTGTTATTTCCTTTTATAGCATCACCTCTCGCCATCTATACATTCATTCATGTCGACATGATGTCTCCCACATTCTACATCCAAGCTATGCTTCCATCCACATTCATTCCACTTACCGTTTTCGCACGAAGAGGAAGAAAAACTGCATTTAACACTCGATTGATACACTTTCCTCCTCATTCTCGCGTTTTCTTTCAATGACACACCATCCCACTTTTTTTTTATAAACACCTGGGCTTTACCCACGTCCTCCCTACCCTCTCGAACCCTCTCGGGCCGAATGCTAGGGCAGCCCGCCCTCCCCACACATCTCTCCTTTCGTTTCAATGCCGATTGGGCCGAAGCCCAGTTTTCCACGCCCCTCTCCTCTATAGGCCAAGCCCAAAACCTCTCCCAAACCCTAGACCACTCCCTCTATATATATTTGAGCCCCTCCCCACGTCCCACCTGCTCTCCCCCACGCCCACCCTCAACCCTCAAACCCTAACCGCGCCGCAAGGTTGCCGCCGCCTTCGCGTCCAGCCGCGCTGCCGCAGATTGGCATCCACGTTCCCGATGATCCACCTATCCAAATGCCGCCAAATTTTGCCCAGAGATGCGCCATGAAGTCCTCTACAACATATCAAAAGATCATGCCAAGATCTGACCTGAATCAACGGGGATCTGATTTGCAAAGACCACTGCTACCTGTTCTGGATCCATCCAGCGCGCCTGATGGTAATTCTCTCCGTATTCCATCCAATCCCTTGCAGTTTTTGATGCATAATCAATTCCCAATTGTGTTCCAGCAAATCTACTACAACTTCCCCGAAGGATTCCCCAAGATACTGCAGGAATCAGCCAGGAACGCCATGCCACCATCAGTTGTCACAGAACAACCTCGTTGAGATCCAACCATTCGATCTCATTTTCAGGTGATTCCGTGCCACAATCATCATGTGTTCGTTATGTTCCACAATGTTGCGCACGGTACTGTGGAAACCTTATCCTCAAACATGCATCAAATCAACAGGAACACGCACATGTTCAGTGCACATACGTTTCTGTAATCCCTGTTTTAGTCCATGTAACTTTGAACTTGCATATCTTTTCAACCATAACTCCGTTTTAAGCGATTCTTGCGCTCACGCGATCGTAGGATCGAGCTCTAGCTTTTAGTACAGTTTTTGTAGCATTTTGATACTGTTTGGTGTACTGTTCCTTATTGTTTGTGCTATGTGTGCTTTGCATGTTACGGTTAAATAGAGAACGCGCCCGTTCGAGAGTTATCAAGACAAAGATCAAGACATGAAGACTCTGAGCAGCAACACTATGATTGAGGCAAGTGTCCTTGACCATTCTGAACCTATGTTTTAAATGGGTCTTTTATAAACATGCATGCTTGTTTAATATTGAATCCTATGTGTCTACTTTACCTGTTCCATATCATTCCTTGTCACCCTAGCTTATGGTGGTTGTCTTTGGGTAGTTGTTGCTTAGCCTTGCTGTTGAGTCAATCACCTTATCATGTTAATCCTGACTAATGGTATACTTCAACTAAGTGTTAATCTGCTAATTTGTTTAGCAACATGGGAAGCTAGGGTCTGAGCAAGGGGATGGTTTGGATGGTTCTCGGTGAACATTTGGTTTGAGAATAGTTCTTGCTCGGATCAGCTAAGGACCGGTTCGTGGAACGTGTAACCATGACAACAGTGCCATCACAAGACTGATAATGGGTAGGCTAGCCAAATAATTAGGGTGTTCTTAATTTTGTGCTCGCTATTGGTAGAGTGGGGAAGGGATGCTTTGTGATCCTGGGAACCGCCTGGCATCAGAGGGGGCAGCTGGGGTGTTGGCTCTTGAGTCATGGTCCTGTGTGAACTGTGGGTTTCTGTGAACCAACACTTATGTACGGCTGTGGATCCTTAATGAGCGAGTTACATTGTTGGGAGCATTCTTTGTAAAGGCTAGTAGAGAAACCCTGGTCATCTACCTCGGAAGTGGAATGGCTCTACGGGAATCTCTATCTTGTGGGTAAAGTGGTGCCACCTCTGCAGAGTGTAAAACTTTCATGAAAGCCGTGCTCACGGTTACGAGCGGCATGGCCCTTTCGCACGATTAGTGGGTGTTGGTTGGTTGGGTGGTTTCTAGGTGAATCGTATGTATCTTGGTGATCTTTTCCCTCACGGTCCTGTGTGAACCGTTGTCCTCTGTGGACTGTCTCCTGTGTGGAGTTTGGTTTAATTTACTTAATTTAATTAATGGGTAGTCTCAACACACCTAGTAATGTAGGTTGCTTTATAAACTGTGTCTTATGTTATAGTTGGCTTTTATGCAAATGAACCATGTTGTAGCCGTTCTTCTATTAAGCTTGCATGTCATATTTTTCCCCCACTTGCGGAGTACGACATGTACTCACACTTGCTATCTCCCCCACAAATATGAAATGCTGCTCAGAGAATATGAAGATGGAGTACTTTGATGATGGCGATGAAGTCTAAGCTTGTGGAGCCCCCGGTCGATTGCCTGTGGTGTTATGGAGTCTTCCGCTAGCGTTTGTATTTTATAGTCTTTTGAGACATTTATTATTATAAGGTGCGATGTAATTATGACATTGGTTACTCTGTTTTACTATACTTTGTCCTATATGTGTGAAACTTGATCCTGGGCACACATATAGATGAGCATTCGGTTTTGTTCTTAAAACCGGGTGTGACAGAGTGGTATCAGAGCCGTGTCGACCGTAGGACGCAAGCTTAGGTAGAATGGTTGCCAGAAAGTCTTCTTTTTAAAGCTATTTTGAAAAATCCGAATTGCATACTCTTCTGATCTTTCCATTTTCTCTTCTCAACTTGTCTATTCTTTGTCTATTTCAGAAACTGGTTTTTAACCTTTCCTATCTTGAATAGTCGCCATCATTATTGTCTCTAGGAGTTTGTCCTAATCTTCTTAACTACGTCATAGAACGTTGTTGTTTGAGTGTGGTGTGCTATGTGTTGATTTGGATCTTTGTTTGAGTGGTGGTGTGTTGTGAAGTGTTTGGCTTCATAATCGCATCCTTGTTATATAGTTTAGGTAGCTTATAGTTTAGTTGGGTTTCCTCTTTCTGCCCTTCTACAATCCCTTTTGCTCTCTTCAATACCTCTTTTGACCAAATTTCAAGATGAGTCAATGTGCATGGAAATCTTGCAACCAACGTGATGCTTCAAGAAAGCCAATGACCCAACGAAGAAGATGCTAAAGGAAGTTGAGTGGAAGATAGTCCTATCCTACCCCAAGTGTTAACCTAAGGGGGGGTAGAGCTCACCTCCGACCTCAACGAATGGACGACGAAGAACGAGTGTTTATTCTTGTTATGGAGCATCTATGGAAGCTCAAGAAATGATCATCAAGTTGAAGAATGAGAAGTCGAGTTACTCCTTCAGCCTCCTTTCTTTCTAGCCACTCTGAATCTCGGGGCGAGATTCCTGTTAAGGGGGGTAGATTTGTCACATCCCAAAATTTCAAATTTTGGTTTGTGAATAAATTTCACTAAATTTTAAAACTTTTTGGAATAGTTTAAAACCTTGCTTTATTAATTGAGTGTTATCGCTTTTATTTAGGCAAAGGAATTATTTTCTAAATAATATAAACTAATATAGGCTATATAAATTTATTTGTTGCATTCATGCTGGTTAGATGCATTAGGTATTTATGTGTGTGAATAAATGAATTTCAAAACTCGATAGTGTTTCTATAGTTCGGATTAGTGATCGAATATCTTAAAAATCCTATTCCTAACATAGGCCTAATTTCGGCCAAGCTGTCACCTTATTCTTTTCTTCTATTTTCTTTTCCCCCACATCTTCAAAACAACCAAGCTATCTGCCTGCATCAAAAAGATGCAATTCAATATCTCCTGTTATCTCTTTTGTTCTTGTAGCGTGTTCTTGTTTACCTAGTTCCTCCTCATTTATCTTACACCTCCAACCAATCTGCTTATCCATTCCACAGACTCTTTACAAGTCATGCTACCTCGTGGCCTCTATATTGGCATAACCATACAATGGTATTATATTATTTTAATTACCATATTTATGTCGATGCAATGGCAGGTGCACATGTCATTGTTACACAACATAATGTTGGGTGTTAAAATAATGCATATCATTTGTGTGTCATGTCTTATACCTAGTCAATCTTTTATATCTTTAAGATAAATTTCTTTGATCCCTTGTCATTTTGATCTTCGTTGAGTCGAATCATTGTTTCTCTCATTATGCATTTATAAATTTGTACCTTGATCTATTCAACCATGATCTTCAGCTCCGTCTACGACTCTGTAGATCGAGTTGAGAGATTTTCTTGTTTTCTTTATTCCTTTCCGCATCAATGTAAATTCAGGCTTGTGTATGTTCATTCTGACCCCATGAGTTGTGTTATTTCCTTTTATAGCATCACCTCTCGCCATCTATACATTCATTCATGTCGACATGATGTCTCCCACATTCTACATCCAAGCTATGCTTCCATCCACATTCATTCCACTTACCGTTTTCGCACGAAGAGGAAGAAAAACTGCATTTAACACTCGATTGATACACTTTCCTCCTCATTCTCGCGTTTTCTTTCAATGACACACCATCCCACTTTTTTTTTATAAACACCTGGGCTTTACCCACGTCCTCCCTACCCTCTCGAACCCTCTCGGGCCGAATGCTAGGGCAGCCCGCCCTCCCCACACATCTCTCCTTTCGTTTCAATGCCGATTGGGCCGAAGCCCAGTTTTCCACGCCCCTCTCCTCTATAGGCCAAGCCCAAAACCTCTCCCAAACCCTAGACCACTCCCTCTATATATATTTGAGCCCCTCCCCACGTCCCACCTGCTCTCCCCCACGCCCACCCTCAACCCTCAAACCCTAACCGCGCCGCAAGGTTGCCGCCGCCTTCGCGTCCAGCCGCGCTGCCGCAGATTGGCATCCACGTTCCCGATGATCCACCTATCCAAATGCCGCCAAATTTTGCCCAGAGATGCGCCATGAAGTCCTCTACAACATATCAAAAGATCATGCCAAGATCTGACCTGAATCAACGGGGATCTGATTTGCAAAGACCACTGCTACCTGTTCTGGATCCATCCAGCGCGCCTGATGGTAATTCTCTCCGTATTCCATCCAATCCCTTGCAGTTTTTGATGCATAATCAATTCCCAATTGTGTTCCAGCAAATCTACTACAACTTCCCCGAAGGATTCCCCAAGATACTGCAGGAATCAGCCAGGAACGCCATGCCACCATCAGTTGTCACAGAACAACCTCGTTGAGATCCAACCATTCGATCTCATTTTCAGGTGATTCCGTGCCACAATCATCATGTGTTCGTTATGTTCCACAATGTTGCGCACGGTACTGTGGAAACCTTATCCTCAAACATGCATCAAATCAACAGGAACACGCACATGTTCAGTGCACATACGTTTCTGTAATCCCTGTTTTAGTCCATGTAACTTTGAACTTGCATATCTTTTCAACCATAACTCCGTTTTAAGCGATTCTTGCGCTCACGCGATCGTAGGATCGAGCTCTAGCTTTTAGTACAGTTTTTGTAGCATTTTGATACTGTTTGGTGTACTGTTCCTTATTGTTTGTGCTATGTGTGCTTTGCATGTTACGGTTAAATAGAGAACGCGCCCGTTCGAGAGTTATCAAGACAAAGATCAAGACATGAAGACTCTGAGCAGCAACACTATGATTGAGGCAAGTGTCCTTGACCATTCTGAACCTATGTTTTAAATGGGTCTTTTATAAACATGCATGCTTGTTTAATATTGAATCCTATGTGTCTACTTTACCTGTTCCATATCATTCCTTGTCACCCTAGCTTATGGTGGTTGTCTTTGGGTAGTTGTTGCTTAGCCTTGCTGTTGAGTCAATCACCTTATCATGTTAATCCTGACTAATGGTATACTTCAACTAAGTGTTAATCTGCTAATTTGTTTAGCAACATGGGAAGCTAGGGTCTGAGCAAGGGGATGGTTTGGATGGTTCTCGGTGAACATTTGGTTTGAGAATAGTTCTTGCTCGGATCAGCTAAGGACCGGTTCGTGGAACGTGTAACCATGACAACAGTGCCATCACAAGACTGATAATGGGTAGGCTAGCCAAATAATTAGGGTGTTCTTAATTTTGTGCTCGCTATTGGTAGAGTGGGGAAGGGATGCTTTGTGATCCTGGGAACCGCCTGGCATCAGAGGGGGCAGCTGGGGTGTTGGCTCTTGAGTCATGGTCCTGTGTGAACTGTGGGTTTCTGTGAACCAACACTTATGTACGGCTGTGGATCCTTAATGAGCGAGTTACATTGTTGGGAGCATTCTTTGTAAAGGCTAGTAGAGAAACCCTGGTCATCTACCTCGGAAGTGGAATGGCTCTACGGGAATCTCTATCTTGTGGGTAAAGTGGTGCCACCTCTGCAGAGTGTAAAACTTTCATGAAAGCCGTGCTCACGGTTACGAGCGGCATGGCCCTTTCGCACGATTAGTGGGTGTTGGTTGGTTGGGTGGTTTCTAGGTGAATCGTATGTATCTTGGTGATCTTTTCCCTCACGGTCCTGTGTGAACCGTTGTCCTCTGTGGACTGTCTCCTGTGTGGAGTTTGGTTTAATTTACTTAATTTAATTAATGGGTAGTCTCAACACACCTAGTAATGTAGGTTGCTTTATAAACTGTGTCTTATGTTATAGTTGGCTTTTATGCAAATGAACCATGTTGTAGCCGTTCTTCTATTAAGCTTGCATGTCATATTTTTCCCCCACTTGCGGAGTACGACATGTACTCACACTTGCTATCTCCCCCACAAATATGAAATGCTGCTCAGAGAATATGAAGATGGAGTACTTTGATGATGGCGATGAAGTCTAAGCTTGTGGAGCCCCCGGTCGATTGCCTGTGGTGTTATGGAGTCTTCCGCTAGCGTTTGTATTTTATAGTCTTTTGAGACATTTATTATTATAAGGTGCGATGTAATTATGACATTGGTTACTCTGTTTTACTATACTTTGTCCTATATGTGTGAAACTTGATCCTGGGCACACATATAGATGAGCATTCGGTTTTGTTCTTAAAACCGGGTGTGACAGAGTGGTATCAGAGCCGTGTCGACCGTAGGACGCAAGCTTAGGTAGAATGGTTGCCAGAAAGTCTTCTTTTTAAAGCTATTTTGAAAAATCCGAATTGCATACTCTTCTGATCTTTCCATTTTCTCTTCTCAACTTGTCTATTCTTTGTCTATTTCAGAAACTGGTTTTTAACCTTTCCTATCTTGAATAGTCGCCATCATTATTGTCTCTAGGAGTTTGTCCTAATCTTCTTAACTACGTCATAGAACGTTGTTGTTTGAGTGTGGTGTGCTATGTGTTGATTTGGATCTTTGTTTGAGTGGTGGTGTGTTGTGAAGTGTTTGGCTTCATAATCGCATCCTTGTTATATAGTTTAGGTAGCTTATAGTTTAGTTGGGTTTCCTCTTTCTGCCCTTCTACAATCCCTTTTGCTCTCTTCAATACCTCTTTTGACCAAATTTCAAGATGAGTCAATGTGCATGGAAATCTTGCAACCAACGTGATGCTTCAAGAAAGCCAATGACCCAACGAAGAAGATGCTAAAGGAAGTTGAGTGGAAGATAGTCCTATCCTACCCCAAGTGTTAACCTAAGGGGGGGTAGAGCTCACCTCCGACCTCAACGAATGGACGACGAAGAACGAGTGTTTATTCTTGTTATGGAGCATCTATGGAAGCTCAAGAAATGATCATCAAGTTGAAGAATGAGAAGTCGAGTTACTCCTTCAGCCTCCTTTCTTTCTAGCCACTCTGAATCTCGGGGCGAGATTCCTGTTAAGGGGGGTAGATTTGTCACATCCCAAAATTTCAAATTTTGGTTTGTGAATAAATTTCACTAAATTTTAAAACTTTTTGGAATAGTTTAAAACCTTGCTTTATTAATTGAGTGTTATCGCTTTTATTTAGGCAAAGGAATTATTTTCTAAATAATATAAACTAATATAGGCTATATAAATTTATTTGTTGCATTCATGCTGGTTAGATGCATTAGGTATTTATGTGTGTGAATAAATGAATTTCAAAACTCGATAGTGTTTCTATAGTTCGGATTAGTGATCGAATATCTTAAAAATCCTATTCCTAACATAGGCCTAATTTCGGCCAAGCTGTCACCTTATTCTTTTCTTCTATTTTCTTTTCCCCCACATCTTCAAAACAACCAAGCTATCTGCCTGCATCAAAAAGATGCAATTCAATATCTCCTGTTATCTCTTTTGTTCTTGTAGCGTGTTCTTGTTTACCTAGTTCCTCCTCATTTATCTTACACCTCCAACCAATCTGCTTATCCATTCCACAGACTCTTTACAAGTCATGCTACCTCGTGGCCTCTATATTGGCATAACCATACAATGGTATTATATTATTTTAATTACCATATTTATGTCGATGCAATGGCAGGTGCACATGTCATTGTTACACAACATAATGTTGGGTGTTAAAATAATGCATATCATTTGTGTGTCATGTCTTATACCTAGTCAATCTTTTATATCTTTAAGATAAATTTCTTTGATCCCTTGTCATTTTGATCTTCGTTGAGTCGAATCATTGTTTCTCTCATTATGCATTTATAAATTTGTACCTTGATCTATTCAACCATGATCTTCAGCTCCGTCTACGACTCTGTAGATCGAGTTGAGAGATTTTCTTGTTTTCTTTATTCCTTTCCGCATCAATGTAAATTCAAGCTTGTGTATGTTCATTCTGACCCCATGAGTTGTGTTATTTCCTTTTATAGCATCACCTCTCGCCATCTATACATTCATTCATGTCGACATGATGTCTCCCACATTCTACATCCAAGCTATGCTTCCATCCACATTCATTCCACTTACCGTTTTCGCACGAAGAGGAAGAAAAACTGCATTTAACACTCGATTGATACACTTTCCTCCTCATTCTCGCGTTTTCTTTCAATGACACACCATCCCACTTTTTTTTTATAAACACCTGGGCTTTACCCACGTCCTCCCTACCCTCTCGAACCCTCTCGGGCCGAATGCTAGGGCAGCCCGCCCTCCCCACACATCTCTCCTTTCGTTTCAATGCCGATTGGGCCGAAGCCCAGTTTTCCACGCCCCTCTCCTCTATGGGCCAAGCCCAAAACCTCTCCCAAACCCTAGACCACTCCCTCTATATATATTTGAGCCCCTCCCCACGTCCCACCTGCTCTCCCCCACGCCCACCCTCAACCCTCAAACCCTAACCGCGCCGCAAGGTTGCCGCCGCCTTCGCGTCCAGCCGCGCTGCCGCAGATTGGCATCCACGTTCCCGATGATCCACCTATCCAAATGCCGCCAAATTTTGCCCAGAGATGCGCCATGAAGTCCTCTACAACATATCAAAAGATCATGCCAAGATCTGACCTGAATCAACGGGGATCTGATTTGCAAAGACCACTGCTACCTGTTCTGGATCCATCCAGCGCGCCTGATGGTAATTCTCTCCGTATTCCATCCAATCCCTTGCAGTTTTTGATGCATAATCAATTCCCAATTGTGTTCCAGCAAATCTACTACAACTTCCCCGAAGGATTCCCCAAGATACTGCAGGAATCAGCCAGGAACGCCATGCCACCATCAGTTGTCACAGAACAACCTCGTTGAGATCCAACCATTCGATCTCATTTTCAGGTGATTCCGTGCCACAATCATCATGTGTTCGTTATGTTCCACAATGTTGCGCACGGTACTGTGGAAACCTTATCCTCAAACATGCATCAAATCAACAGGAACACGCACATGTTCAGTGCACATACGTTTCTGTAATCCCTGTTTTAGTCCATGTAACTTTGAACTTGCATATCTTTTCAACCATAACTCCGTTTTAAGCGATTCTTGCGCTCACGCGATCGTAGGATCGAGCTCTAGCTTTTAGTACAGTTTTTGTAGCATTTTGATACTGTTTGGTGTACTGTTCCTTATTGTTTGTGCTATGTGTGCTTTGCATGTTACGGTTAAATAGAGAACGCGCCCGTTCGAGAGTTATCAAGACAAAGATCAAGACATGAAGACTCTGAGCAGCAACACTATGATTGAGGCAAGTGTCCTTGACCATTCTGAACCTATGTTTTAAATGGGTCTTTTATAAACATGCATGCTTGTTTAATATTGAATCCTATGTGTCTACTTTACCTGTTCCATATCATTCCTTGTCACCCTAGCTTATGGTGGTTGTCTTTGGGTAGTTGTTGCTTAGCCTTGCTGTTGAGTCAATCACCTTATCATGTTAATCCTGACTAATGGTATACTTCAACTAAGTGTTAATCTGCTAATTTGTTTAGCAACATGGGAAGCTAGGGTCTGAGCAAGGGGATGGTTTGGATGGTTCTCGGTGAACATTTGGTTTGAGAATAGTTCTTGCTCGGATCAGCTAAGGACCGGTTCGTGGAACGTGTAACCATGACAACAGTGCCATCACAAGACTGATAATGGGTAGGCTAGCCAAATAATTAGGGTGTTCTTAATTTTGTGCTCGCTATTGGTAGAGTGGGGAAGGGATGCTTTGTGATCCTGGGAACCGCCTGGCATCAGAGGGGGCAGCTGGGGTGTTGGCTCTTGAGTCATGGTCCTGTGTGAACTGTGGGTTTCTGTGAACCAACACTTATGTACGGCTGTGGATCCTTAATGAGCGAGTTACATTGTTGGGAGCATTCTTTGTAAAGGCTAGTAGAGAAACCCTGGTCATCTACCTCGGAAGTGGAATGGCTCTACGGGAATCTCTATCTTGTGGGTAAAGTGGTGCCACCTCTGCAGAGTGTAAAACTTTCATGAAAGCCGTGCTCACGGTTACGAGCGGCATGGCCCTTTCGCACGATTAGTGGGTGTTGGTTGGTTGGGTGGTTTCTAGGTGAATCGTATGTATCTTGGTGATCTTTTCCCTCACGGTCCTGTGTGAACCGTTGTCCTCTGTGGACTGTCTCCTGTGTGGAGTTTGGTTTAATTTACTTAATTTAATTAATGGGTAGTCTCAACACACCTAGTAATGTAGGTTGCTTTATAAACTGTGTCTTATGTTATAGTTGGCTTTTATGCAAATGAACCATGTTGTAGCCGTTCTTCTATTAAGCTTGCATGTCATATTTTTCCCCCACTTGCGGAGTACGACATGTACTCACACTTGCTATCTCCCCCACAAATATGAAATGCTGCTCAGAGAATATGAAGATGGAGTACTTTGATGATGGCGATGAAGTCTAAGCTTGTGGAGCCCCCGGTCGATTGCCTGTGGTGTTATGGAGTCTTCCGCTAGCGTTTGTATTTTATAGTCTTTTGAGACATTTATTATTATAAGGTGCGATGTAATTATGACATTGGTTACTCTGTTTTACTATACTTTGTCCTATATGTGTGAACTTGATCCTGGGCACACATATAGATGAGCATTCGGTTTTGTTCTTAAAACCGGGTGTGACACACCCGTAGCCGCCGCCGCCGGAGAAGCTTCGCATCAATCAGAAGCACGATGGCACAGGAGGATGCAACTTGGCAACAACGATCAGCTCGTTGTTTCTTTTCCGTGCTACTTTTCGCAGCGAAAATTCGGTGGCAACACCACCATTGAATTTGGGGTTGGACGAGTTCCCCTTGTCTGCCACCCTCTCTCTCTCTCTCTCTCTCTCCTTGTCTGGCTGCCTGGCCGGTTGGCGCCAAGTGTGTAGGCCCAAATATTTCTTCACTCGGTTGATGTCGGTTGATGTTGGCGTCCACCACTACTTTTTCTCAAAGGTGGTTAACCTTTTCTTTCTTCCATTCATCATTCAATACAGTACATCATTTTCTATAATAAATGTTGCGATTCTCAGGTGGAGATTGGATTAACAGCCAAGTAAGTATGCTACCTCACCAACTAACTCGAGTTTCAGATCTTGGTCAAGATACAGCAACCCAAAAATGCTAAAAAAAATGTATGAAATGACTGTACAAAGAATCGGAAAAGAGCATATGCTTATGTGTGTTGACGCGGCTGTTTGGCTTTGCCTGCCGCCGTCGTCGAGTTGTTGAGAATAACTTGAGATCATGCCTGATGAGCTGCGTTTGCTGAGTTCATCATCATGGGTACCCTGTGGCGAGGCAGTCCTCCCAGAACTTGCGGTCCTCCTCCTGCCGCTCCGCCGCGCGCTTCGGGTCGTCCTCCGCCGGCGGCGGCGGGGGCAGAGGGAACGTGCCGCCGGCGCCGGTCCTGGCCATCGCCATCCGCTCCCACCAAACGCCGCCGCTCGCCGCCGCCGCCTTCCCTCCCTCCTCGTCGTCGGTGGCTGCTTCTTGGAGCTCCTCCTCGTACTGGTAGTAGCTGCACTCGTCTCCCTCGACGCAGCTGCTGCACCCGTCGTCGTCTTCGTCGTCCATCTCCTCTCCGTGGCAGCACGTGCTGCTGCCGCAGGAGTCGGTCGCCGCCGCGCCGCGCTGGTGCGGCCACGGGCACGACTCCGCCACGCTCTCGCTGTCGCTGTCGTCGTCGTCGTCGTCGAGCACGACGGCGTCGGCGCGGGGCGGCCTTGGGATAGGCGCAAACTGCGGCGGATGCACGGTGGTGGCCATCGCCGGCGAGAGGAAGAAGGCGCCGCGAGAGTGACACGGACGGATGCCAAGGCTATTTATATAGAGCCGAGTGCTGGCCACCGCGCGTGCGCGGCGAATACGCCAAGCCGGCATCAACTAGTGCTCCTACTGCTTCAGATTTTTTTTTTTGCCTATATAAAAAGAATATCTTTTGAAGAATAAGAAACTATACAAAACACGGTTGAATATCTTACGATTTCCACGGGTCCCATGAGCGAATAACATAGGTGTGATACACTTTGTATCAGAGCTGATCACATGGGGCCTAATAGGTAACCGAGCTGCTCATGAACAGGTCTAGTTATGATTAATTCTTACTCCACTGCTCGCTGGCCTACTAATTAATAACACCAACTAAACCACCCATATTTCTAAGTACAGTAGGCCATACCCAGAAAACCAGTAGAGAGGAATTTTTGATTAGTTCTAAGCCACTGTTCATGTGCAGTTTTTCCATCAGAGAAACTTGACGCTGAAAAACGCCACATTCTGAATCATTCAACTCATTCTAGAAAAGTTTGTCCGACTCTAGCTTCTTGCAAAGGTCGAGCCGCGGTATACTGTGTAAAAGCGAAACGAGACTAGAACTTGGAAAGTGCCCAAAATATCTCTAGAAAAAACAGTAGGGAAGAGCCCTGTCGACATATGATTTAGGTAATTTTGATGATCAAATTAACTCGATCCATTTGCATTGCAAAATTCCGAGAAAAAGAAAACACTGACTTTTAGGAGCTTCCAAGCTTGACTTCGTATTTTTAGTATTGGCCTCTTGTATCATCCAATGCATACAACCAGTTGTTCATTTATCCACAGAGTCATAAATTAAAGACAATGGAAAAACCTATATGTCCTTGAAAATTGCCACACACTAGTTTATTGTAAAAGAAAGGGGCTTATTATTCCAACGAACGCAAAAATTGACCAAAAGATGATGGCTAGAGAGTTTCACTGGGATATGCACATGTGCTTTTCATTTGACATGAACGCAATTTATACTCCATCCGTTCTTAAGATGATTAGGAAGTACAGGTAATCTAGTCCAAATTGACTTATACTAGTATTTGTTATCTAAAAGGTCATATATTTTTCAAAAAGAGGTACTAGTAGATTTTACCACTCTCATGAATGATTTGGAACGGCAACTGAACTGTTAATCACTACACTTTTGGTGAGAGAGATGTGTGAGGAGGCCGGTGCCAGATCAAGCCGGGAAGATTAGGTACGTTCCATCATGCATTCGTCTAGCTAATATCCCTTCCGGTGCCGTGGTGGGTTTGGAGGTTCTAGATGGACAGACAAATTAAAAAGCTAGCTAGCTAAGCACCAGCAGCAGTACGCGCCGCGCCGGCTTGGCTTGGCTTTCTTCTCTCCGTGCCTTCGTCTAGAAGCGCTGACTCCGTGCTCGTCTTCTAGAAGCCCGGTGACGTCCGCCCCTTTGGCTGCTACTGCTACTACCAGATCTGCGCTGCTGCCGGTCTGCTCTCCCCTTCTTCTTTTCTAGTAAGAAATTAAAAGCTCACAGCAGTTTCGACGACAGCTCGCTCGATCTTGCCGTGTCCGTGCCATCAACCTCGTCTCTGACCGCTGGCTGTGGAGCACCGGCCGGCCAGCATGCATGTCGTCGATTGCGTCGTCGTGGTCGATCGCGAGCTCCATTGGTGCGGCACTAATCCGTTGTTATTGGGGCTTGACACGTTGACCTTCTCTCTTTCGCCATGCTTTTGGGTCGCCCAAAATTTTCTGCCCTCACGTTTCTCCTTTGACGTGGAGGTTAACTGATGAAAGAAACGACGGGTTGTGGTTGAAAATCTTGGCGATTTCTACCCGGTCGTTGCAGGCGCACGGTCTCGGCACGTACTCCAATTCAATGCATCGGTTCTTGAATTGTGTGTCAAACATTATGACTGGGACGTCCTTCCATTCGATCGGTGGTGGAGCTCACGCGGAGACGGGTCGATCGAGCAGAGGCTACGTCAACGTCGCAGAGATTGTTAGGCTCTGCTTTGCAGTTGCGGTGGCGCTTGTGAAGCTGGACAGTGGACTGTTAGGCGATGAAGCGCGGTTGTCCATCCAGATGCACAAGGGCAGCGAGCTTGCCTACAAGGGTTGCAGATCACTTGCAGCAATAAAATAATAGATTTCTGCCATGGTAGGGAATTAATATCAAATATCTGACACAATCCTAAACAAATGTTCCATTAGCTAACTGCAGCGGATGGTATTTTTTACTGACAGTTAATTTCCTGCAAGCGGCTCTTGCTATGGATGATGTTCTATCGGGCCTAAACACATGTCCTGTTATTCAGTTTTACAACTACCATGTTCTGGGGTTTTTCTTTGTTGTTAGAGCTAGTAATTGATTCGACTGAGTTACAGCGATGCAGTAAGTGATCCCAGCCTCATCTAGGTCAAAAATACCTTAGCGCCTACCGAATGAAGTTAAAGTTTTTCTTTTTGGGTGATAGGGAAAGAAAGAGAAAAGGAAAGGCTACGGATCAAAGAGGAAGTAAAAAAGAAATGGAAATGTAAGCCAATGATCCAAGAACCAGGAGATGCTTTTTGCTTCATAGGCATATGCCATCCCAGCCTAGGGTTACTAGAGTAGTGGCTAGTGATATATCTGCTAATATTATGTTAGGGAGAAAGCAATACGAGACTAGCTTTAGATGCTTCTTTGCTCGACAAAGATATGCTATACTTGCTTTGTGACGCATCAGACAAAGGGACTCAATTTTTGCATCAATCCGTCTGCCTTGCTCAAACATAAGATTCATACATATATCGCTCCAGAGAATGGAGGAATCCTCCACATGTAATAGCTGACAGGCGCTTGTCGTTAAATCCGAAACATACTTTGTTGAAGTCATGTTCTGAAACGCACATAAAGAGGACTGCCAGGTACAGCATATTTGAAGAGATTTCGCCAACCAAAAAAAGGACAAAAAGAAGGGGCATTCCGAGAATCGAACTCGGGACCTCTCGCACCCAAAGCGAGAATCATACCACTAGACCAAATGCCCAGTGTTGCTAATTGGTAAATTAGGTGTTAATTATTCGTTAACAAAAAAATAGCTTTGCCAGAACAAATCTCAACGACAGCATATGCGATTATATATTGCTGTTATTCCAAAAGATCCTTTGTATCTAGCATTAGCATGCATTGCGGCGCTAAAAAGTGGAGTTTCATCGTCGTTATACACACCTTGTGCAAATTTTGTGGTCACCTGCATCGGCTCGGGTTGCCAGCAAGAGGATGATGAATGACTGCACTGTGCACAGCTCAAGGGAGAAACATGGATGACAGTCTTGACAGATGGAGACGAGTCTTTTGTTGAGCAGAGTAGCCTTCTTTACAACTGCAAGTATATTTCCCGACACAGCGAGCAAGGAAGGCACAGTAGCAGTAGATGTAAGTATCGATACAGATGCCACGACACTGTGGTCCGTGCTCTCGAGTTCTCAAGCACCTGGAAGTACGACTGTCATGCTTTGCTTCAAGCAACACTCGTATAGCCGATTTGAGTCCAGCGTCGCCTTCCACGGTTGTACAATCGAGTTAATTAGTAATGGATTCATTGTGTGTCCTTTGAGAAATCTGATCGCCATACTCATAGGTTTCCATTTTCTTCTGCCAGTTAGCAGAAGGCATGAATATGATGTGGAGAGTGGTGACAACAGACAGTTCAAACAAAGCTTAAAAGGGGTGATGGATTTGCTTTCGCTTTCCCTAATATTTCACGCTTCCTACCCATGCTGTCATGGTAAATCTACATAACATGATGCACAATTGCACATCCACTTGTCCATTAATCCAAAGATGAGGACAAAGGATTTCAGGGAAGAAAGTTTACAGAAGGAGATCGTTAAACAATAGGCTCCTGAACGACACCGATACAATAACTTTACATCCACTTTCATTTTATGGTAAGAACCATAATTTGTATTCAACAAAAGTTCATTTAATTTCAGGATTCGATCTAGTAGAGCAGCATGAGCGCAGCTAGACAAATGGGGCATTGCCAGAAGACATCGTCGTAACTGAATGGTACAATATAAGAATATGTAGCACATAGATCTGGCGTAATCCTTTCGTGAACATTATATGATTCAGCAATGTGTTGTATAGGACTAGGGAAAAAAAAAAGGACTAGAAAAGGGCCACTAAGCCAAATCCCAACAAATTAAAGCGTGAAGTGGAACAATATATGATAATATGAACACACCAACAGTAATTTAGCATCTAAACACGTAACGGAAAATCAGCAGGTCCCTTCAGAACCTGCCATATATGGAGGGGATAAAGAAAGACATAGCAAGGCCAACGCAGGCATGCAGCTTTTTTAGAAATAGATAAAAGAATGAAGCGCGAAAAATCCAAAAAGAGAGAGAGAGAGAGAGAGAGAGAGATGATTCAACATGCTTAATTTATTCAGTATGAAATACCAAGCACGAAAAATCAGGCGGAATGATTCTCATAATGAGTCACAACTTTTTTAAGAAACAATAAACCATAATTGTTTTTAAGGAAACGGTAAACCATGACTTTCTGTGCACTGCTGTTATACAGAAGTGCAAATGTGCAATTAGAGTGGCATGAATGATTTTTCTTTTTGGCCCGATGGAAAAAAATGGGTCACCACTTCCGTTTCCTCAAACCTGATAATTGCTCAAGATGAGTGTGTCTAAGCACTCAGTTTATATACTTGTAAAAAAAGAGTTGCAATTACCAACGTTTTGAAAAAGAACTACAAGCCTGGTATCACGAAGGACCTTTGACGATGAAACCAGTTAGCGTGTGGCAGGACTTCTTTGTAAGAGAATATAAAAGCAAAGGGTTGCAAAAAAAGGTTTCCTCTAGAATGCTTATGCTGAAGGGACAAGCACAAACACAAGCATGCACGCCCGGGTCTAAGGATCTGTTTGTAATATAAACGAAATTCGAGCAGAGCGCTACGCGACCGGCCAGGGGCCTATCTGTAAAAACAAGCCGCGCAGCGAGGGACCGGTGCAGAAAATCACAAAAAAATTTGGACCATTTCTCGATTTGTGCGTGTCATCCTTGCGCAGGGGCCATGCTAATCTTCTCTGTATCGTTCCAATTTTATCGGATGTCTCCGAAGAGACGGAGCGGCTGGGACGCTCTCGATTATAAGCTAGCTTGCGTCGCGTTGGTTTGCCGGGGTGGTACTAATCGTTGGTCCTGCTGTTCGTCACCGCCCCACCGGTCCGCATCCGAAGGACGGGATGGGCCGAGCACGCGCGTCTCTGCCCGTAGGTGGGTGGTTCGTTTCCGTAGGAGGCCCACTAAAGAGAGCGAGCATGGGCCTTGTTGCTCATTTGTTGTAACAAACTCACACGCGGTATGTTTTGCTCTGCATCTTCAGGATTCCTGAAGAATACGGCGGTAGTGGTTTACTAGCACTGAGAAATAATCGTTCATGCGTATGAACTTGCTTTAAACACTGTACGTACGTAGTAAGCTCGTGGTCTTGAGTAACCTTGACACAACTGGGTGTGCAAGATGGTACATGCATGAGTTCTTCCGAAATTCATCAGATAGAAATAAAGCTCGCTTGCGATGCCTGATGACACATCTGAACGAGACAGAAAGGTGGGCATACGTACATGACGTAGTTTAGTTTTGAGACCGGCGGGGGCTTATGTTAACAATTCGAAAGGAACGTCACGTCGGCATGGCAGATAATTAAGGTCAACGCACGTGCAAAGATGAACAGCGTGGTTGCCGTCTTTTACTGTGCCGTTTGACTGGTATGTCGTCGAGTCGCGCGGATTGGCTGTAATTTGAATCCAGATCAGACGAATCTCTGAGGGGCCGTTCGGATCCTCCTTAATTTCACCCTCTAAACTTCTACCCTCTAAAGTAAAAAAGAATCTTACTATTTAGGGGTACTAAATAAAATTTAATTGCAAAACCTTTCTGCAGACGGGCGTTATTTTTCGAGACGAATCTAACGAGCCTAATTAATCAATGTTTGTACACAGTGATGCTACAGTAACCATCGTCTAATCGCGGCTTAATTACCCTCATTACGTTCGTCTCGCGAAATAGAGAGGGAGTCCTGAACTTAGTTTTGTGATTTGACTTTGTTTAGTACACATAAATCGTGCCGGCATTATTAATGTGACTGCTACAGGACCCTCTAAAGTTTTTATAGCCTCATCCGAACGCAGCCTGAGAATGACGAGAAGATGGGGCCGGATGACTTCGTTTGCGCGCGCGGCCAAAACCTCCGAAACAGACGTGTGATGTGAGTACGCAGCCGTGCGTCGGTGCGTGGAACGGCGGACGCCATGGGATGGGAGCACCCGATCCGTCGGAACACGCAGCGCGCACATGCGCCGACACCCGAGCCGGCGACAAGCCGCGGAGCGAGAATCAGGGGAAATCCGATGAGATAGGCTTTTCTAATCGACGATCCAGGAGGGAACCGAGGAAGAACGTGGCTGCCTCCGCCACTCGCCGCTCGCGCTGCCACTAGAGAAAGACCTTGGTGAGAGCTGGCGTGAACTGTCCACATATGTCCAACGTACCTTCCGCTCCTCGTGGAGCAGCTAGCACGGCGCTACAGACGAGCCTGACAGACTCATCACGAAGCAGGCAGGAAGGTTGATGGATTGATTCTTCTGATGCATTGCATTGCTAGGTCAGCTCTCCTCTCCAGGTTGCGACAAAGATCCAGAAAGATCGGCGGTGGCGCGCGGACGTACGCCGGCCTGATGGGTTTACTACTCGTATATTAGAGCGGTGCTGCTCTGTCCGGCTAGCTCCAAGTCAGTCCCACGCAGAGCAGCCAGTAGAGCACTGTGCAGGGGAGATCCACAGAGGAAGGAAGGAAGGAGGCCGCGTCCAAGATGTTCTTCAGAACAGTGCAGCACGCCCTGAGGTACGATCCGATTCAGCTGCCAGCTTCGTTTTGCTTTGATTGACAACTAGCACGAATGCTTCTTGTCTGTTCTTGGTTTGATTAAGGTTTCAGAGCAAGCACCGCAAACGTACCTATCTTGTGTGTGTTTCGCAGGCAGGGGAAGAGCCGAGCTTTGCCCGGCGCCATCAGCCACTTCTCCTCCACGGCCTCGAACCCTCCTCACCAGAGGCTGGACGGGAAGGTGGCCGTGGTCACCGGCGGGGCCAGCGGCATCGGCAAGGCGACGGCGGAGGAGTTCGTCCGGAACGGCGCCAAGGTCATCCTCGCCGACGTGCAAGACGACCTGGGCCGCGCTGTGGCCGCGGAGCTCGGCCCCGACGCGGCGGAGTACACGCGCTGCGACGTCACCGACGAGGCGCAGGTGGCGGCCGCCGTGGACCTGGCCGTGGCGCGGCACGGCCGGCTCGACGTCATGTTCAACAACGCCGGGATCGTGGGCTCGCTGGCGCGGCCGGCGCTTGGCGCGCTGGACCTGGCCGACTTCGACCGCGTCATGGCCGTCAACTCCCGCGGCGTCATGGCGGGCGTCAAGCACGCGGCGCGCGTCATGGTGCCGCGCCGCGGCGGTAGCATCATCTGCACGGCCAGCATCGCGGGGGTGATGGGCAGCCTCACGCCGCACCCGTACAGCGTCTCCAAGGCGGCCGTCGTCGGCATGGTGCGCGCCGTCGCCGGGGAGGTGGCGCGCGCCGGCGTGCGCGTCAACGCCATCTCGCCCAACTACATCCCCACGCCGCTGGTCATGCGCATCCTGGAGGAGTGGTACCCGGAGCTGGGCGCGGACGAGCACAAGCGGATCGTGGAGGAGGACGTCAACGAGATGGCGGGGCTGGTGCTCGAGCCGGCCGACGTCGCCAGGGCCGCGCTGTACCTGGCATCCGACGAGTCCAAGTTTGTCAACGGGCACAACCTCGTCGTCGACGGCGGGTACACGGTGGGGAAGGCGCCCAACATGCCACCACCTGCACAGTAGTGACCAGCAGTCAACGATGAAATTAAAGGGTGCATGCGGATGCGGGTCTTCACTTCTACTGTTCAAGAGAGAATTACTCTGAATAACTTTTGTCTCGTTGTTATGTCCTACGCCGATTCCATATTCACCATTTGGTTCTTCAGCATTTACGAAAGGTTCCCCATCAAGAAATTGTTGTATTCCTTCTTTGCATTCAGGTCCAGATGGTCTGATATTTGCCATCGTGCATTTCATTCCAAGTTTTTGAGTATATCTGTAACTCTCCTTGGTACTATGGAGTCAGCCCCAGTAGCTTTATGGCTTTGTTTTTGTTTTTCCTTAGGCAGTTTTTCATTTTCCAGCTTTATATATATATATATATATCTCCCTTCGTTTGTAAGACTTTAACAATTTTTTACTTAATATATTATAATATGTAGAGGCTTGCCCCTCCAGTTTCATACAAAATAAGAAAAAAAAACTCTCTATGGTACATCATCTTTTTGAATTTCATAGCAATATATGCCAGTCTGTCTGCTTTTTGCAATAGGCTTCCTACTTCCTCTATCCATAAATATAGTGTCCATTTAGTTTGTCTTAAGTTCAAACTAAAAGAGTTACATATTATAATAGTCTATTTCATGATGAATCTAGTTACACATTTTTTTGTTGTCAATACTCATAGTTTTTTTTTAAATTGATGGTCAATGTTTGACTTAATACAAAACTAAATAGACACTATATTTGTGGACAAAGGGGAGTATACCCCCCTTCGCAAAAAAGGAACATATCTCAAAGATGTACGGTATTGTGGCGCACATGCCCGCTGTAAGTCCTAGAGCCACGTACAACGTGTTGGGATCAATCCAATTGACGAGCTGGCTACGATGGCGTATTTGCAAATTAAGTAACTTTCAGAATAGAACGAGCTGACTCCGTCATCTCTTTAACATGAAAATGTAATAGTAGAAATTGCACCAGAAACGTGACAACAAGGAGCGAGACGGCTACCGTACCATTGGCGAAGGCAAGGTTTTTAAATTGAGTGTGCAAAGCAACCACTACCAAAACTAAGGAGAGGGCCAATGCACCCCCCCCCCCCCCCCCCCCCCCCCAAAAAAAAAATCGTTGCGTTATTATATCCCCGCAACTATATTTTGATTTCCCTTTTTTTTTTACTTTGCCATTAAATTACCTGAACAATTAACCCGACTAAATGTTTATGCTCCATGCTAGCTAGCTTCACTCCAGCTGTCTGTCACATGGATGAACAAGAACCGTGTGCATACATACAAACCCTCAACTTTCAAGTTTCATGGACAGAACCTTTTGGGGGATAGCATGGACCCGTCACGGTCGTGTACCGATAATTGGATAAACAGAGAACTGATGGACTAGGACCCTATCCATGCTTTCGTAAATACTACTCCCTATGTAATTTATTGACGTTCTTTGTAGTTTGTTTCTAGTCAATTCCTCTTGTCTGAAGCATCAAAAGTTCTACTAGATAATTGGAGTAGCAAGGATCGATCCAAAGAGAAGAAAGAACATTGTATTAAAATCCTTTGTTTAGAGAAGAGAGAAGATATATTAAAATCGATTGTACATATACCTAGAATAGAGAAAAGAAAACTATTTGTTCACAGAAAATGAAAAGACAAACAAAAAGCCTAAGCATGCAAGTAGTGCGCTGAAGAAGAACGATTGACTAAACAAATAGTTCAATAGAATCAAAATGA
This sequence comes from Eragrostis nindensis, assembly GCA_012490785.1. NCBI lineage: Eukaryota > Viridiplantae > Streptophyta > Magnoliopsida > Poales > Poaceae > Eragrostis > Eragrostis nindensis. Next base: position 1,512,342 of record JAAXCT010000049.1, on the reverse strand, counting down.
TGTCTTGTATGATTGCTTTTTTCTTTTTAAGTCCTTGTGGTGGTAGTTAATGGGATTGTTTTGATGGGTTTCTTTCTGAACAGGACGTGGGCCGGTAGGTAGCCTAAGTATCCGCTGAAAAAAGGGCCCAAAGTAATAAAACCTTAAGTCTGTCTAAAATCCCTTAACTGTCCATTATCTCACTTCCTATTGCCTTCTTGAAAATTGAGCAGTGCTAGCGTACCACTTCACTTCATCAATCGATCACAGCGCTTCATTTTTTTTTTTCAGGTCCAGGCAAGGCAGGTTTACACCTAGCCGGAACTGGGTCGGATCAAACCAGCCGGATGTGTAATCATTCTCTTGAAAATTAACCATACTGGTAGTTATAGCTTTGCTTCATTTTAGACACCAACCAACGTCTGTTCTATTGTCATCGCCTCCACCATCCGCAACGCTGGCGGTTTCTATCATGAAACTGTGATATTTCTCTTTGGTTTAATGCCCCAAAAGCTTTGTTATCTGCCCTCGTGTATTCATTTCAACTATTCAGCCTGTTCGGTAGGCTGTTTTGCAGCTATTTTACTGTAGCGGCTGGTGAAGAAATTAATGCGAACACTGTACGGCTGCTGAAGAAATAACTGCGAACACTGTAGCAGCTGATAAGTAGCAGGCTTGGTGAACAAGCTGATTATCTGCACTCTCTTTGGCCCTCAGTTGAACATTACCTTTTCCATCATTACAAATTTTAAGTATACCCGCATGTCGCTGTCATCTCGAAAGCTGCCTGCCATACAAACCATCGACTTTCATCTTTTCAAAAAGCTTATCATCTCGAAGCATTGTTTCGCACGCCTCAATTTCAGCTAGCTCCTCTTTTTTTTTGCAGACAGAAAAAATGAACCGTTGCCGTAGGCAGAAATGTACAATTTGCTACGAAGAAGGCGGCAAGGTCAGTAGGTCACCACCGTCGAGGACCAGGGGCTAATCAACAGACCTACTCCGTATGAAACAAAAAGTGACAGGCTTGGAACTAGACATCACGCACGCGAGTGACGCGACCGAACCGAGTGAATGAGTGATTCTTTTTTTTTTTTTTGGAGGGAAATGAGTGATTCGTTGAGAACTGGACTATATAACATGCCTTTTTCTGGCCAGCAAACGGACACCGGCACACAAGATCCAAAATATTCGGGCGATGGAATCCACGGCGACGCGTTCCTAGTCCTCGCTCAAACTGTAGCTGCCGTGCTCGTTTAACACGCCAGGGCGTAATCTACTGCAAATGGCAGGCCTCTCTGTGTGACGGCATCGTCTACCTTCGCCAGATACTACTCGGAGGCTTCTGATCCTCAGAGGTTTGATCTTCCAGGCGCTCCTGGATTTTTCGTTGTCTGCTTCTGCTTGTGTTTACTTTCTTGCCACGATTCATGCGTTTGGTTTTCAGGCTGGCGGGCAAGGTCGCCGTGATCAGAAACTGACAAACTTGCACGCGACCGAACTGGGTGATTCGTTGAGAACTAGACCAGGCATATGCCTCGTTTTTCTTGGGTCAGCAAACGGACACCGACACACAAGATCCAAGAAATTCGGGCGATGGAATCCGCGGCAACACGGTCCTAGTCTTCTATCAAACTGTAGCTGGCGTGCTCTTGTAACGCGTTGAGTGACCGACGCCTCCAGAAAGGTCCTTGTTAATGGCTGGCCGGCGAGTGGCCTTTCTTAAGCACGGGCAAGGTTCCAGCTAGCTCATTTGCTGCTCTGGGTGAAGGATTGGAGCCACAGCACCGGAGCAGGAAGGATGGTGTTCTTCCGAGCTATGCAGCGTGTTCTCACGGGGAAGAGCCAAGCCTTGTCTGCCTTCTCCAGACCCTACTCGGCGGCTTCTGATCCTCAGAGGTTTGATCTTCCTTAGCACTCCTGGATTTTTTGTTGGCTGCTTCTGCTTGTGTTTACTTTCTTGGCCACGAGTCCACGACTCATGCGTCTGTTTTTCAGGCTGGCGGGCAAGGTCGCCGTGATCACCGTGGGCGCGAGCGGCATCGGCAAAGCGACGGCCGCCGAGTTCGTCAGGAACGGCGCGAGGGTGATCCTTGCCGACGTCCAGGACGACCTGGGCCACGCGGTCGCCGCGGAGCTCGGCCGCGACGCCGCGTGCTACGTCCGGTGCGACGTCACGGACGAGGCGCAGGTCGCGGCGGCCGTGGACCTCGCCGTGGCGCGGCACGGCCGCCTCGACGTGGTCTTCAACAACGCCGGGGTGAGCGGCGACCTGACGCCGGCGCCGATCAGCGCGCTGGACCTGGCCGACTTCGACCGCGTCATGGCCGTCAACGCCCGGGCGGTGGTCGCCGGCGTGAAGCACGCCGCGCGGGTCATGGTGCCGCGCCGCGGCGGCAGCATCATCTGCACGGCCAGCACCGCCGGCGTGATGGGCGGCATCGCCATGGCCCCCTACACCGTCTCGAAGCACGCGGTGGTCGGCCTCGTCCGCGCCGTGGCCGGGGAGCTGGCGCGCGCCGGCGTGCGCGTGAACGCCATCTCGCCGCACTACATCCCCACGCCGCTGGTGATGGGCGCCATGGCCAAGTGGTTCCCCGCGGCGGGCGCCGACGAGCTCAGGCGGATCGTCGAGAAGAAGATGAACGAGATGGAGGGGCAGGTGCTGGAGCCGGAGGACGTGGCGCGAGCGGCGCTGTACCTGGCGTCCGATGAATCCAAGTACGTGAACGGGCATAACCTCGTCGTAGACGGCGGGTTCACCGTGAGCAAACCACCCAACATGCCGACGCCGGCTTCTTGATGAGGAGTCCGGATCAAATGAATTTCCTTGGATTTGATTGTCAACAATTTGCGTCGTTTCATATATTGGATCACCATCATCCAGCTGTGTAACATTTGCTGCTATGATTTGTGATAACGATATCCTTGTTCTCTTTGTACTACTGTTTTGGATGTTGACTTTACGATTTTACTCAACATCACCCAAATTAGATAGTTTTCTTTTTTTCCAATGCAAATTTCTTCACTGCATGCTATGGTCGGTTGACAAATGACAAGGACCTGTCAGTCTCAGATGCCGCAGTCACTGTTCGTAAGTGTACTACTACCTCCGTCCCAAAATAGTTGTCACTATTGACTTTTAGACATTACTTTTGACCGTTCATCTTATTTAATTTTTTTTTGCAAATGTTAGTTATTTTTTCTAGTATGTTTTGTCAGTAAAGATAGTTCAATCATGACATATTTGGTTTAATATTAGTACACAAAAATTGAATGAGACGGACGGTCAAACGTGATGATCAAAAGTCAAAAGCGATAACTATTATGGGACGGAGGTAGTATATTGCTTCGAGGAAAACCGGCTCGTTTGCATAATGCTTTGCTTGGATCCATATGAACTGAAACTGAGGAACCATGTTGAGATGTGCCATGGTTCATGATGTGATGAGTAATTGACAACGAATGAACTTGAGTTAAACTTGAAGTTCGGGTTTGAATTGCAGGACTTTAAGGTTTGCATCAGCATGTATGTTGATTATGTTTATGGCTAACCGAAGTTGGTGAAGGAGTTGAGAAGAATGAAGGAGATGAAGAAATGTGTTCGCTTGTCTAATGATGTGTAGGTCAATGGAGTCAACTTGATGGTCAACGGCGAGAGGATCAGGAGGAACAAGCGGGAGGCTTGGGTCCGGGCGATCGAGAGGCCAGGTGAGGTCAAGGGTGATCCACACCGTACACGTGGCGGACAAGAAACACGGAGAGTTTCGCGGTTTGTCCTCAAAACCGTGGAGGTGATGAAGACAGCGGGTTGACCAAGTCAAGAGGCGAACGGGAGGCTGAGTCAAGTGAAGGGTCCCGACGGCTGGGACGAGAAGACTTGACGGCGAGGTTCGCGGGACGAGGTGACACGCGTCGACATCGAGGTGGTTTCCTGATTTATGTCTAAAAACCGACGGGCGGACGTTTCCCGGTTTGAGCCTCAAACCGGCGGCGGCACATGGTGGTGTACGTGGCACCATCGCGAAGGTTGCGTCGAGGCGAAGGGAAGTCGTGAAGGGTCCGATAGCGTTCGGGCGAAGGAAAAAGAGTTAGACGATTTTGCCCCTAGTGGTAGGTGTGAGTGTGTAATACCTTAAGGGTATGTTGGGAAAGAGGAAAAGACTATATAGGGTGGTGGAGTTGGCTGGCAGAGGCTCTTGGACTTTTTTATTTTAGATATAGGGATAAGACTAGCTAGGGATGAGCTAGAGAGACATGAGAGGAAGAGGAATAACGTGAGAGCTTGTATCTTCAACTTTCTACAAGAGAGGGATGAAGTGGGCGGCGTCCTAGCCTTGTACCTATAGATTCGTGGTTGAATCAATGGAATCGAATGAAGTTTGTTTGAATCAATTTCATCTAATTCCTGAATTTATCTTTTTCCCTATTTCGGAGCTATTTTTTCGGGTGATTTTTTGATCTCCTTTTGGCTGCGTTTTGGGATGGATTTCTTGGATGGATTCGGAGCTAGGACGTGTGGGAATATGCTTTGATTTTGCACAAGATCTCCCCACGAGCACCTCAAATTTGTGGATTTCGTCCAAGTTTAGCCAAACCCTTGTTCTTCCACGTGATCTGAAATTCGAGGGGATTTGGTTGGGTTTTGGTATGGATCCACTTGGATGAGGTTCTCCATCTTGTCACGCACCTGAGTTCAAGTTTGGTGATTTTTGGAGGTCGTTTGATTGGATTTCAGATTTTAAAGCAACCGGTCGTGCGTTTGTGTTCTTGCTGTTCATCGCCTATCGGAGTATCCAACCGAGTACCGAAGTATCCGGATCTGGTACCCGACCGGACTATCCGACACATTACCGGAGTATCCAGACCTGACACATGACCGGAGTATCCGACACTCTACCGAAGTATCTAGACCTGATATCTGAACGGAGTATCTGACACCCACCGGAATATCTGATACCGAAGTATCCGACAGGTTACCGGACTATCCGGTAGAAGGTCTCAGTTGAGTTTTCTTCGGTTCATCTCGCAGAGTGCGTGTTCGCATCCTTGATCATTCTTAAGGCCAGCACAACACTCTTCATATGTGCGTGTGATCTCGGAAATCAATCTTGAGGCGGATGGGATATAAGCCGAATTCTTTGCAAGAATTTTTATCGGCTCTCGTTTATCCCCCCCTCCCCCCCTCGCCTCTGATCGCCTTCCCGATCCTTTAGGAACTCCTGGAGAAGTTTCGCTTTTCCAACCGAAATGGAACGGTATTCCTTTAAAATTTATCCTCGTGACTTGGGAGTCCTTTAAAATTCCACCTTGTTCGGCCGCTTCGTCACGGTGTAGGTGCCGTCCATCACTTAGATTGGTCTTCGATGTGTGCTATATATGGCCGGTTGACAAGGACCTGTCAGTCTCAGATGTCGCAGTCACTTTTCCTAAGTGCACTATTGCTTTGAGAAAAACCGGCTTGTATGCTTATGATTTTCTTATCCAAACGGGACAACATCGTTGGCAATCCCATATGCCAATCCCATATGCTAATCCGTACTATGGATTTGGTTGGAAATTCCGCCGTGTTCGGCCGCTACGTCACGGTGCGCGTACCGTCCATGTCCATCACTAGGTTGCGCCCACAGCCCACTTCTCCTCACTCCCACCAGGAACACGGCCGCGCTCGCCACGTCCCTCCGCGTCGAGAGCACCGCGCCGCGCAGCTCGTTCGTCCTCTCCCACAGCAGGCGCCTCGATCCTCCTGGACCAACCGTGCGGGTGCACCACCATGCCTGGTGGCGGGCGAGATGGAGTTCACCTGCACGCCGTGGTGCGCCAGCTCCCCGACCAACTGCACCAGCCCGAGCACGCCGTCATCACGCTGTACGCGTGGGGCATCACGCGCTGGCCGTGCACAGGAATCACGATGCACGGCCGTGTCCCGCATGTTGATCGCCGTCACGCGGACAAACTCCGCCATGTAGATAGAGACCAGCGAGAGACGACAGCGTTGCCGAAGAGCACGTTGAGCTGATCGTCCACCCGCTGACTCTGGCGTCGCTGCAGAACACGTACGGGAAAGCGGTGAGCCGCACCTTGTCCGTGACGTCGCACCGCGTGAATCTTGATCGTGGGTCGAGCTCCGCGGCGACGGCGCGGATGATGTCGTCCTAACTGTGTGTATATCTGTGAGGACGACCTTCGTGCCGACATCGCTGCGACTCGCCGCCGGTGGGTTCTGCCGCCGTCCTTCATCTTCTTGGGCCACCATTTTCCGGGCCTTGGCAACAGATAGGCCAAGTTAGTTCGGCCTTTGGCCCATACGAACCAACGGAGCCGTCCTCTGCTCGGATCCTAGCTGCTCGTTTCCATCCGACCGTTCTGGTGACCCATGGGGGTGGTCGCTAAACGAAATAGCGACCACTCCTGGTCCCCGACGCTGATGGGAGCCCTCGCCGCGTCCACCGCCTGTCCGCTGGCAGTGGACTATTCCTGCTGTGCGAATGCGGTGGCGCCGACGCGCGGTCGAAAGTCGAGTCTTGCTTGGGCCTCGCCACGCCGGGCGTGCAAACATGGCGTCACGTCGTCTGATCCTAACGGCAGCCATCACGCGCGCGCCGGGCTTCAAGGCGGCAACGGTCGCCGGCGTTGCTGTAGAGCACGTCGAGATGGCCGTGGATCTCCACGGTTGCGGCGAGCTGCGCCTCGTCCGTGACATCGCGCCGCGTCTAGCTCGCCCGGGGGCCAAGCTCGCGAGACGGCGCGGCTGACGTTGTCCTGGATGTCGACGAGGATAACCTCGGCGGCGTTCTTGATGAACTCTACGTCGGTCGCCTTGCCGACGCCGATGAGCACAGCCACCTTCCCCGCCAACTTGCATCCGAGCAATGGCGACGCAGGTGCGATCAACGGAAACCCTTTCAGAGTTGGAGATCATGGAGAAGTGATTCACGACGAAACCGGCGGCGGTTCTGCTCTGACGCCTGCAATCCACACTTTTCAGAGCTTTATTACATGGTACTCTTGCAGGGGAATGAACAACGAATCTGATGATCACTTAAACCTGAGACTGAGATCAGCCTGGATTGTGCTAAACATCGCAAATGGACGATAACTGCTTTTCTACTCCCACAATGAAGTTCCTGCTGGTCAGTTGCTTGCTTCGCTCTAATGACTTGGCAATACCTTAATCCTATAATCTTGCGCGGGGTATCAATTATGTACTACTGCATCGATCATTTTTTCTCTGTCCACTCCAAACCTTCTCTGACTTTGTGGCCACGTGAAACGCGTAGAAAAGAAGTTATGTACTTATTCCTCTTGCGAGAATGGGATATTGGGATTTTCCACATAGGAGCATGGGACTATGGACACAACGTGTGAGCGTGGCACGATAGCCCCTGCGTCGCCTCTCCTAGGACCAGAACAGCGGTGAGGATGACGGCAGCGGGGTTGTGATTTATCTATTCCTAGATCGATCTTATGCAATATGGGCAATGGTTTTCGTTTCCTATGGCGTTCGGATCTTGGGGCTGGCGTGGCTGCTTTAGTGGCGTTGCCTTCTACAGCCTTTCCTTAAAAAAAAAATATTTCCAAATGTGGTGAGTCTAGGATTGCAGGCTTTGCAGGCTAGGGTGGGCAAAATATTTTTTGCTGTGCAACAAATTTAACATGTCATCTTACATTAGAAATTCAAAAGGCTAATAAAATGTCTTTGAAGCATAGTGAAATCAACAATCTAAACCTCTAAAGAACCAGTTTGGAGAAAAATGATTTTGACCTGCCAGAACCCACCCCATCTGCCTAACAGCCCTTGATTTTCACTTAACCCTCTAATCCCACCATTAGATCCTGCCGTGGGCCCTACTACCGTGACGCTGACGTGATTCCGCGCGTGACGCGGCGTCATTTCCCGTTCATTTTTTATGACGGGGCCTTGCTTTTTCTCACCGTGATGCAGATTGTACCCGCCCGCGATTCCCACCCGGATTTCACGCCCCGATTTCTTTTCCATTCCACTTCCTCCCAGATCCCACGCGCCTCCGATTGCGATTTCCTTCCTCTCAATTTCGCCCCGATTTCCTTCCTCTCGATTTCATCGTTTTCTCTTCCGCAACTTCGGCGTCAAATGGTCTACCTCCGGCCGTTTGTACGCGCTGGTGACGGTGTGCAGGGGACGCCATGGCAGGTCGAGCCGACTCGCACCGCACCGCACCGCTTGCCAGGCGCGGCACCGGCACTATCAAAGAGAGCAGCCGCGCCGCCGCCGTAGCGGATGTCGCTAGCCTCCGTCCTGGTACGGTTCAGGGCCGCCACCGCGGGAACTCGTGAAACCAGCACCGGTTTGGCATCAACGCCGGTCAGATCCAATCAGCTCCTGCTCCTCACGGATCCACTCCGCTCCTACAACACCGGCTTGCCGGTACCACCTCGCCGTTCGCCTTCCACCACGCCGCCGCCGCCGCTGGTGAGCGCGGGTTCTGCTACGCCGCCACCTGCAACGCCAGGCGCAGTCCGTTCTGGGCGCGCGGGCGCAGCCCATGAAGGCCTCGGCGGCGGCGGCCACCCCGCCGCGTCCGCAGAAGCTGTACCGCGTCGATTGGACCCGGATAGCTTGCGATTGGCGGTGCAGGGTAGAGGATTGGAATGAGGCATTCAACTACACATCCACACTCGGATTCGTGGATCAGTGCCTCGTTGAGACTTGAGGTGAGCACATACGTCTCGGTTCATCCCCTTTTGCTTTTTTGGCTGGTTCATCCCCTAGATTGTCTGCAATAATGAAAGTTGACATCGTTGTTATAAAAAGTTTTGTAGTTTGTAGCTTGGATAGGTTTGCAAACTATATATGACAACCACTGTTGATTGAGTGTTATTTTAGTACATTGTATCTATATAAGTGAAGATGAGTACGCGGATGATTGTTCTACCTGGAAATTTTTATTCTTTTTACTTTTGCCATAGTATCTCTTGCAATCCTTTTAGCTTCTAGGCATTTTACTAATGCAAAGCTTCTACATAATTTGTAATTTTGAAGGGTGTTGAAGCCATTATGAATAGAAGTCCAAAGATGGGGAAAGAGATCTACAGGAGCATGAGGCTGCAATATGTCGAAACTGAGGTAATGAGGTTAGTCTGTCCGTTTTTGCAATTAAGTAATCTTATGATGGAGATAGGCCATGTTATTTGACGACCATTTTTGTAAAGTGACCTGTAGCTGTGTAGCTGGTGGAGAGGAGATACAAGACTGATCTTTTTTTTTTTTGTCATTCTCTGTGAACTTGTTAGCATGAATTGTTCTGCCAGAGGTATGTCTCCTGATTTCCTGTCAAGACTATCCTAATCACTATTTTACCTTTTGATGCCCAACTGATTCATGCTAATTTCGTCATATTTATATTAGTTTCTCTTTGTTCTCCAATTTTGGATTTGTTGACATCAGGACTTCAGGAGCAGTCATGGTCACCGCAACCTCTAATTTCCTTTCTTTTTACTGTTTCTTTTGATCCCCAACTGATTCCTGTTAATTTCGTTCATATTTATCTTAGTTCCAATTTTGGATTTGTTACATGACATCAGGAGCAATCGTGGTCACTGCGATCCTTAATTTTGGATTTGTTCTCCAACTATTTGCTTTGTATGATGAACTAATCTTTGACATTCTTAATAGATCATGCATCTTTGTGTCTTGAACTCTGAATTTCCAAAGTTATTCTTTTTTGTCACAAAGGGCCAAGATGAATTGTTTTTCACGCGCAAAATAGTACTAGATGAATCTCATGGACGATTGTTGGCCCATAACATTAGCATGTATTCACTTTTTGTAGGGTGCAGGCATTGATTCTCCGCCACTAGAGAGCTCGTTTCACAAACTGTGAGTAGTGCTGGCTGTCGGTGACTGTGACTGATACAAGTGCCAACCTGAACTGGTGGCAAAATTATTGGTGATGATTTTAGGAGGCTCGAGCACGAGTTGCGTGCTGTATCAGGATTCCAGCCACAGTATGTGATATGATCAAGAGAAACGACTCTGTGAACAAGAGCTATCAAGCTTCTAATTCTGATTAGTTCACCCTGTTAATATAAATTGTTGTTTCCAAACTTTCATCCACACAACCTGTACATGTCTAATTCCTTTGCTAATGTGACAGAGGGTTTAAAGCTCTGATTTACTATCGATGCTATAGATGAGAAACACTGTTTTCAGGGGAAGGTGTGGAGCAAAATACAAGAACTGGAGATAATGGTGGCGCAGATGCTGAAAAGTGCTAAAAAGAGACAAGAAAAGCTTGTTCTGGTAGCTGGAGCTATGGAAGAGAAGGCCATGAAGAAATCTGCTCTCCTCATGGTTGAATGGTGGCCTTGCATGGTACCGGCTGAACGGAGAACCTCCTTACATGACAACCAACTACAGTCAATTTCAGTAGGGCATGTAGGAGCCAGAGCAATGAGAAAACTGAAATGAATTGTAGTGACTCTTGTTACCTTGTAAGGAATGTTTGTAACTGACGATGTTCGTTTCGTTTGTTGGATGAAATTCTACAATGCACAATTTTTTAAGCATTTTTATGAAAATTCAGTGCTTATTTCATATACAGTTTTAAAATGAGAAATTTGAACAATGAGTAGCGGACAGAAATCTCCTTTTCATTGTTGCAAACAAGATAGGGGTTTCAGCTTACCGCTCCAAGTTGGACACAAATATACGAGTTCTCACAACAATGTATAATGGTTGTACAGTTACAAACTGGAAGCATGTTTAAATACTCAGATTATCTTAGGGAGAATATATGCAAACTGGAAGCGTGTACTGTACACTTTGCTTCTCTAAGTTAAACTATTATTTCTCTATACAAACAGGGCAAGTAAAGATAAATATCTATTTTGCAGGTCCAAATTAGTTATTTTATAGGCCCTCTTTGTTTCCCACCCAGATTATATAATCTAGCTTATATAATCTATAAATTGAAACAAACAGGTATCAGATTATTGTCAGATTATAACAACTCACAGGCCAGATTATCATAATCCAATAATTTGCTCTCCCCAGCTTATAGATTATATAAGCTGGATTATATAATCTAGGTGGAAAACAAACAGGGCCATAGTACTCTCAAGTGATGCAATTTTTAAACACGTGCGTGGCACACGTTCTCTGAGTTAAATACGTAAGTAATTTCGTAGCTGTATCATTCCTCTTCACCGAGAAAAACTTATCCCGCCCACCATCCATGACCATCATTTATGCTAGCATATCTAAAAAAACAGGTAGGTTTCCTTTCCTGCCCCCTTGGCATTCCAAAACACGTGTCTTTCCCATCTATAATCGGCCATTGTAGAGCGTCTGGTCTCCTGAGTTCCGCTCCGACGAAGGACGTCAAACACATTAGTTTGGCCGTGACCTCTTGTAGGATATGATAGAGTCATGCTAAGTGATGTCATTTGGTCGGACACGTGCGTGTCGCACGTGCATCTTTACTAGTAACCATAATGTTAAACTTTACAATTCTTGGTATATGCTATTAGAACTGTAATTTTCTATTGCGTGCCCCCAAAGCAGTGGCGCATCCAGGCCCCACACGCAAGGAAGCACCGCCGCTGGTAGGTGCATGAAGCTCCGCCATAGGTCCGTAGGGAGGCGCAAGTCCACACGTCTAAAACCTGGATCGAGAAGGAGGTGGTCCCCAGTATTGTAATGTCATTTGCAAATTCTATTATTAACTTGTAACTTACAATAAATTGGTGTACATATACTAACTACTGTCCATAGAAGAGTCAAACACAACCTATTACAACAACAATGGCCCTAGGCAGTGGCGGACCCACAGGGTATGCCCCGTAGGCCTCGGCATACCCCAAAATCCGACTATTCATCTCCACTGGAGCACTGTTCATGCACTGTTCACTACAGTTTTGCTACTGTTCCGATACTGTTTGATACTGTTTTGCTACTGTACTCGCTGACCTGGGTCCGCCACTGGCCCTAGGTTGGATAGTACTATTTATTTTCACAACATAATGTTAGAAATGGTAAGCCAGGCTGCACATGTAACCATGGGTGATGAATCCGTTAGATTTTGTGGGCTCAACACTTTATTCATAAGCAACATTGTTAAACACTCTGAACTCTTGGCTATCTTTCTTCTTGCTATGCATGCATGTTACATTGCTGGGACCATGTTGTCGACTGGCCACCATTCAAACAACTTATTCTTAAAAGTCTTAATCTCTAGATATTGTCTTGTCTAACTTGTTAATATTCAGATATTTCCAGTCATGGAAAGATATATGGTTCTAGAATTTTCCATACTTCAGCACGTTGCATGGTTATGTAATTTTCCTTTGGACAATATGCTGACACCATTTCAAATATCAGGTGCTACACCTAGTGGTGGATGTCACGGACAAGGCGCAGGTCGCTGCGGCCGTGGATCTCGCGGTAGCAAGCCACGGCCAGCTCGACATCATGCACAACAAAAACGAGTCCACGCCGTGGATTTTCTCTGCTTCTTCCGCTTGTGTTTGCTATCTTAGCCACGAGTCCACGACTCATGCGTCTGGTTTTCAGGCTGGCGGGCAAGGTCGCCGTGATCACCGGGGGCGCGAGCGGCATCGGCAAGGCGACGGCCGCCGAGTTCGTCAAGAACGGCGCAAGGATCATCCTCGCCGACGTCCAGGACGACCTGGGCCACGCGGTCGCCGCGGAGCTCGGCCGCAACGCCGCGTGCTACGTCCGGTGCGACGTGACGGACGAGGCGCAGGTCGCCGCGGCCGTGGACCTCGCCGTGGCGCGCCACGGCCGCCTCGACGTCGTCTTCAACAACGCCGGGGTGTGCGGCGACCTGACGCCGGCCCCGATCAGCGAGCTGGACCTGGCCGACTTCGACCGCGTCATGTCGCCGGCGTGAAGCACGCGGCGCGGCGGCAGCATCATCTGCACGGCCAGCACCGCCGGCGTGATGGGCGGCGTCGCCATGGCCCCGTACACCGTCTCGAAACACGCGGAGGTCGGGCTCGTCCGCACCGTGGCCGGGGAGCTGGCGCGCTCCGGCGTGCTTGTGAACGCCATCTCGCCGCACTACATCCCCACGCCGCTGGTGATGGGCGCCATGGCCACGTGGTTCCCCGCGACGGCCTCCGACGAGCTCAGGCGGATCGTCGAGAAGAAGATGAACGAGATGGACGGGCAGGTGCTGGAGCCGGAGGACGTGGCGTGAGCGGCGCTGTACCTGGCGTTCGATGAATCCAAGTACGCGCGCGCCTATTCCGAGCTGAGGAGAAGACAGCGCATCGCTTGCCGAGAAGATCAAAGAAGAAGCGCGCCAATGGGTTAGAGCGGGCGCAGCAAAACTGGGTTGTCTCTTTGGCGAGTAGTCCGCGCATGTATGTAATAGGAGTCCGGCAACATGATGGAACAGCAGGCACGAGTCTGTTCGTGGCCCTGCATTGTTTGTAAAAAAAAAGTTTCTTCCCTTCTTAATACAAAGATACGCAGCCCTCCTGCATATTCGAGAAAAAAAAATGAATCCAAGTACATGAACGGGCATAACCTCGTCGTAGACAGCGGGTTCACCGTGAGCAAAGCACCAAACATGCCGACGCCGGCATCTTGAGGAGTCCGGTCAGGATCAAATGAATTTCCTTGGATTTGATTGTCAACAATTTGCGTCGTTTCATATATTGGATCACCATCATCCAGCTGCGCAAACATTTGCTGCTATGATTTGTGATAACGATATCCTTGTCGTCTTTGTACTACTGTTTTGGATGTTGACTTTACGATTTTATCCAACATCACCCAAATTAGATAGTTTTCTTTTTTTTTCGAATGCAAATTAGATAAGTCTTCACTACGTGCTATGGCCGGTTGACAAATGACAAGGACCTGTCAGTCTCAGATGCCGCAGTCACTTTTCGTAAGTGTATATTGCTTTGAGAAAAACCGGCTTGTATGCCTATTGATTTCTTACCCAAACGGCCGGGACAACATCGTTGGCAATCCCATATGCTAATCCGTACGTAGGTGTACTATGGCTTTGGTTGGAAATTCCACCGTGTTCCATCGGCCGCTTCGTGACGGTGGCACGGTCCATGTCCATCACTAGGTTGCGCCCACAGCCCACTTCTCCCCACTCGAGAGCACCGCGCCGCGCAGCTCGTTCGTCCTCTCCCGCAGCAGGCGCCTCCATCCTCCTGGACCAACCGTGCGGGTGCACCATGCATGGCGGCGGGCGAGATGGAGTTCACCAGCACGCCGTGGCGCGCCAGCTCCCCAACCAACCGCGTTGCCGTAGAGCACGTCGAGCTGATCGTCGATCCGCTGATGACGCTGGCGTCGCTGTAGAACACGTACGTCCAGCTAGCCGTGGAGGTGGAGGTCCGCATGGAAGCGGCGAGCCGCAGCTCGTCCGTGACGTCGCACCGCGTGAATATCTCTCGCCGGCCGATCTCAGCCGATGTCGTCCTGGATGTCGGCGACGACGACCTTCGCGGCGTTCGCGCCGTCGTTGCCACTCGCCGCCGGTTTCCGGGCCTTTGCAATAGATGACCCGAGTTAGTTGAGCCTTTGGCCCATACGAACCAGCGGATGGCCTTCCTCTGCTCGGATCACGGCCGCTCGTTTCCATCCGACCGAGGTAACCCATGGGGTGGTCGCCAAACGAAATAGCGACCACCCCTGGTCCCCGACGCTGGGGAGCCCTCGCCGCGTCCACCGCCTGTCCGTTTGGCAGTGGACTGTTCCTACTGTGCGAAAGTCGAGTCTTGCTTGGGCCTCGCCATGCCGGGCGTGCAAAGATGGCCTCATGTCGTCCGATCCTAACGGCAACCATCACGCGCGCGCCGTGCTTCAAGGCGGCAAAGGTCGCCGGCTTTGATGTAGAGCATGTCGAGATGGCCGTGGATCTCCACGGCCGCGGCGAGCTGCGCCCCGTCCGAGTCGTCGCACCGCGTCTAGATCGCCCGGGTTCCGAGCTCCTATAATCTTGCGTGCGGGCATCAATTGAATGTACTGCTATATCAATTATTTTTTCAGTCACCATGTTTTTTAAATCTTCTCTGACTTGAAATGCCTAGAAAAGAAGTTTGGCACTTATTCCTCTTGCGAGAATGGGATAGTGGGATTTTGCTCCATATTGGGACTCTATGTGTTCTCTGGTGAAAAGCATTCTAAAACCAGGATTGGAGGCCAGGGAAGGCCTTTTTTTTCACCGCGCAAAAAAAATTAACATGTCATCTTACAATATATATGCAAGAGGCTAGTACAATGTCTTCGAAATATAGTGAAATTAGAAACAGCGGTCCTTTCATTTGCATAAGGTTGAAATGGACCATTCATTATATATGCTGGCCAAACTACCATTCTCCTTTACGTGCAACCTAGCGCAGCTGCAGGGCGCGCCACCGCGCAGGTACGCCTGCAAGCATGCCGCCGTACTCCTAACCGTTTTTTCGCGCGGTCTCGCTGTTTCGTCTCATTTCGAAGCAGAGGAGGGTGGGAGTTTGTTGCTTCGCCGAATCTGGGGGTGGGCCGCGGCCCACACAGCTCACTCTCTAGACTTGTCACTAATAGGCAATAAGATAAACAGATCTCCCATCTTGGTGTCTGCGAATTCAATTATTAACTTGTAACTTGCAATAAATTGATTGATATATATATATATTAACTAGTATGATACTACTCTATAATATATCTATAAAATTCAAACACAACCTATTACAACAAGAATCGTCCCAGGTTGGTTACCATCTTTTTCACAACATGATTATTTTTTGTGAGAAGTAATTAGTAAGCTAGGCTGCACATGAAAACCACGGGTGATGAATCCGTTACATGTAGCGAACTCAACGCTTTATTCATAATCAACGTTGTTTGACACAAGAGAACTCTTATGAACTCTTGTCTATCTTTCTTTTTGCTATGCATGTTACAGCGGCGGTACCATGTTATCAAATGCCAACCATCACTATGTAAGAAATGGTCTTCAGAGACGCTTCTCAAAGCTAATAGCAGACGAAATTTTTTTTCGTCTCCAAAATTTAGTCTGCGATGTGAAAAATCTGAGACGCGGAAATCCGCGTCAAAACCCATCCATCGGAGACGCGTTTTACCAAAACGCGTCTCCAATGATAAATTGGAAAAACAAAAAAAAAAAACACAAAAAAGGGTCTATTATGTACGATACAAATACATGCTGCATCCATTACATACATCCCAAATACACTTGGTTCCTGTCAAAGAAACTAACATGCTCACACCAACTTGTTTACATATACAAATTCAGAACAAGTCTAAAGTCACATTTTCCTAAGACAAGAAAGAGAGGCGCTGACAGTGATTACATACATGTTGCCTGGACACTTTGCATCAGGACATCACTCAATTCTACTCTAACTTAGTTGATTCTCAGGAAAGACAGACCACCTTCTACTGATAGTACAAATATCTAAGCTTACCTCCCATGTTCAGTTCCTGGATTCTAGAACATCAATACCTGCTACTTCACAGTTACCAAATCCTGTGACAATGAAAAGATAGTTATAGGTGGAAAAGGTCGTAAAGAGCACTGCTTCACAGTTCATACATCAAGATGAACATGACTTTTGATAATTAATTATGAGAAACATTATATGCTCATTATGATGAAGGAATTCAACCAGCAAATCAGCTAGTGCTTGCATAATTTCAAAACTGAATGGAAGAAATGACTAGCTTAGACCAATTGATTCAAGTCAATAAATCAAAAACATGCAGTTTTGAAACAAAACTGATAGAAACAAAATGCTTTCAGATGACAATGCTCACCACAGCAGGCAAACAAAGTAAGCAACATGATTTCAGAACATTTTGAGATGACTTTGTTCTATAGCAAGCAAGCTCCTTGCTAGATGCACCCACGAGTTAGAAAGCCCGAGAACAAGCAAGATGAGCTACTTAATTGATGCAATAATTAAACATGGCAAAACTCAGCTGGTAGTTATATTTGGTAGAACCAAGAAGGCAAACAACTAGCTGAAATTTGCAATACAAATACACGCTAACTGATAGAGATGAAACCGAAAGCTGCTGGTATAACAAACTGATACGAGAACACAAATGTGAAGATCCTAAAGCAAAACTCCATAACCTTATTCAATATGTTTGTCGAGCTCAGCTGATAAATCTTACCTGCTGTGGTTCAGCTCTTTCCATGTGCACAGAAAAACTATTCCCAGTGGCAAGATATAGCTGAAACAAACGATCAAAGGGATAAAATCAGTAAGAAAACAGAATGAAACAAAGGCCAAATTAAAATACGTAAAATCAAACGACTGTATGAATGTATAGATAGATTTGTTTTGTCTGAAACTTCTAGCAGCGAGGATATCAGGCAAACTTCTACATTAAAATATGTGTGTCGCTTAGCTACTGTAGGTTAACAACAACAAGAGAAACTTAAAACTAACAAACAGGATATATGTCAGAGAGGATATCAGGCAAGCTGCTGAGATAAAACCAACAGAAGCATGCACTAGAAACAAGCTTACAACCTGACACAAAAAGTTGCAGCTGAAACAATGACTCTTCACTTGCTGTTGACTCGCCAAATAAATTAACCAACTTGCGGTCTGAAAATTACATCAAACATCTAATATTGAATCGATTTATAGACACCAAAAATCAATTTGCAATCATCAAAAAGGAACAACTATAGACCACTTCCTATCCACTTCTCTCAGTTCACAAGGATACAAAGGGAAGCTGCTGAAAAAAATGATATGAACCATTAATGAGCCTGCAACTAGTTAACTGATTCACTCTGTTCTAGTAACTGTTAATAAATTTTGAAACAAAATACAAAGAGCGTCTTAGGTGTGGAAATTAGTGTATGGCATGTATGTGTAAAATTAGATTATCACATACCTGGTCAACTGCATATCTGAACTTGTAGCATAAGCTCCTCTGAGCTTGTATCATCTGAATTCTGCAAGCAAGTACAAGCACAGGTTCAGTCAGTATAAGAAATGTATTATCATAAGAATTGATGGTGACATGCAGTAGTAGGTGAAAGGAAACAGATCCTTATATTGGACTTCCAAACTGATGAAAGTTATAGCAGATCATGCAAATATACAAATCACATTTAACATGTATCTAGCTAAGCTCCAGCTTACAACCAACCATGTATCTTTCTTTTTTGATTTACTGCCAAAGCATAGATCTGGAACTCAATTAGAAATGACTAGCATAACTACCCAAGTAATATGTGTCCAAACTATTATGCTCATCTAGTAATGGACAGGGAATCAAACACTAGAAAGAACCAGATTTAACTCTCGAATGCTAAAGTAATATTCAATGCAAAGTAACCCACAGCTTAATTATCATCACAGGGCATTAGTAGTAGGCTAAGTTCAAGGAGATTCTGTTCTCATCATTTTAGTTCATAAAGCCAAAAACATGTGTAAATTACCAGCTATGCAACATAGGTCAGGCGAAGTAACAATATCAATAGCATAAACATAGCGCTAAGTATGTTGGCACAATCATCAGTAAGAACACTCCTGATGTATATGCATTTACAACCAGCTTCAGAACTACTAAGCTTAATTAAAGCAGCAATGGTTAAGCAAAAGAAGCTCCTTATGTCGTAAGCACCTTCAGACCATAGTATAAAAAAGACAGCTGCACTTTGTGTGTGTGCATTTTTTTCAGGCCTGACATAACAAAAAAGCATAGCCTCTGCAAGCTGCTATAGAAACAAGCCTAACTGAACCTAGATCGATGACCACATCTGCCACAAGGCAAATGAGCACGCAAACTACAGAAGCTAGATGCAATACCGTAAGCTGAATCAAAACAGAGCAGGAAACTAGCTGCAATCAGCGGCATCTATTATTAATTGCAGATCACTGAATCGGCACATGGCTCTTCTTGCTACCTTACACAAAGGGCAATCGCAAGCAAATCAAGCAAAAAAGCAGCGTCAAGCAGTCTACAACAAGCAGTCAAGTTCAGTTGTGCTTGGATCTAGAACAGAGCAGGCACAACTTACCTCGGGATGACGATGGGGAGGTGGAGAACCTGGTGCTGAAGCTCCTTCACCGTCGGATCCGTCCTTTCCCACCTCAGGTCCTGCTCCATCAGTTCAGTCGCTGCTGGATCTGCTTGAACCCGAGAAAGAAACAGCTGCTGTCTAGGAGGCTCACCACGATCGCCTGCTTGCTGCCGACCTCGGCCCGGGCGTCTCCCGAGTCCAACCAATGCGCCGATGCCGTGGGAAGAGGAGGCCGCGGCGACCGCCATGGAGAATTGAAGCGACCTCATCGACCCGGAGGAGGGCAAACCCTAACCCTAGGACCTTCGCCGCTGATGCTGCTCCGACGAGGGATGCGCAGCGGCTTGGGTCGACGATCAGCAGGCGCGAGGTCGGGATGAGGCGGAGGCGCAGCTGCTCCGGCGAGGTGGGTCGTCGGGGTGCGACAACTCGGGGGGATGAGGAGGCACGAGGTCGTGGCGAGGTGGAGGAGCGGCTGCTCCAGCGAGGTGGGGGATGCGGCCGCTCGGGTCGAAGACGAGGAGGCGTGGCTGCTCCGGCGAAGGGCGAGGTAGGGGCGCGGCGGCTCCGGTCGACGGGGAGCAGGCATGGCGAGGTGGGTGGAGAGCGGAAGGGGAGGGAGGGGAGGAGGTGCGGTCCTGCATTGGGACTTGGGAGTGAGGACGAATGGTGTGGGTCACGGGGCGCCTTGGGTGTTCGGACGCGAGGCAAACGCCGAGTAAGCTGAAACCAAGCAAAAATTCGGGTCCGGGTCGATTTGTTCGGCGACACGTTTTCCTGGAGACGCGTCTGCTGTATATTTACCTGCGATAGCAGACGCGTTTAGTTAGAACGCGTCGCCTGTAGTGCTATACTGGAGACGCGTTTTGTTAGGTCTTGCTAGGCGCAAAAAGCCGGGAGACGCGTCTCGTTGAAGGCACGTCTGGAATACAAATTTGGAGACGCGTTTCATTTCCGAGTCTGTGATGATAGTGTCTTCTATGTGCCTTTCTTACATAGTGCATTCAAACAACTTATTATCTACAAAGTCTTAACCTCTAGAATATTAATGCTGTCTTGTCCAATTTATTAATATTTAGATATTTCCAGTCACGGAGAGATATATGGTTCTAGAATTTTCCTTACTTCAGCACGTTGCATTGCTATGTAAGTATTCCTTTGGACAACCATGCTGACAACATTTCAAACATCGTCAGGTGCTACACCTGGACCCTGGTGCGATGTGACGGACGAGGCGCAGGCCAGCGCGGCCGACCGTGGATCCCACGATCCCGCGCCACGCCCGGTGGACGTCATGTACAACAACGCCGGCATCGATCGTGGGCGTGCTCCCTGGCGCGGCGTCCGCTCTGCGTCCTCGTCGTCGCGGACTTTGACCACATCATGGCGATCAACACTCGGGGGGCGCTCGCTGAACACATGCACACCGCACTCGTCATGGGCATCTATCTGTCGGTCACACAACACGGGGCATGATCGAAGCCGGCGGCGGCCACGGCCGGTGTTGTCCGAGCGCCTCGATCTCGAAATCGTCTTGCCTGGCGAGCCTCGACGTGATGACCACCGTGCTCCGGTACATGCCCGGTTGGCCGGGTCCGCGGTCCAGGCGCCTCCACGAATCTGCAGAACCTGCGGGCCCCGGTGGTAGATGACGTCGGTCCTCCGCGCCGTGCAGTACGTCTCGATCAGCCCGGCTGTGGCTCCACGCGCAGCCAGCGTTGTCCTCTTGGTCGAACACGAACTTGTGCCCCGGCGCGGCGTCGAGGCACTGCTTGCATTGCATGGTGAACGGGTCGAGGAAGTGAAGGCGCGGCTCTCGGTAGTCCGCCGTCACGAGCCAGCCACCCGGCGCCAGGTGATGAGCCGACGACGACGCGGCTGTACATCGCGGGCCTCGGCACGTGCGCGATTCTCGCCACCCGCCGCGGCCCGGGAGCACCAGCCACGGCGCCTCCGGCTTGCGGGGAGCGTTGCACGCGGCGCCAAGACGCGCAGACCGCCGCGAAGGCCAGGTGGCTTAGGAGGCGGAGGCGACCATGGACTCTGCCAGAGCGAAAAATCCAACGCTCGCGAGCGGAACTGAACAGCGCGTTCTGCAGAACACATGGAGCACCGATCCGATCAACCGAG
This sequence comes from Eragrostis nindensis, assembly GCA_012490785.1. Taxonomy (NCBI): domain Eukaryota; kingdom Viridiplantae; phylum Streptophyta; class Magnoliopsida; order Poales; family Poaceae; genus Eragrostis; species Eragrostis nindensis. Next base: position 1,491,211 of record JAAXCT010000049.1, on the reverse strand, counting down.
GAGAGGAGAAGGCCTCGTCGACCGCCTCCATCGCTTGAACTCACCGCATATAGGAGGCAGCTTCGTCTCTCCCTCCCGGCAGGAACGGATCGCTCAGCCACGCCATCGATCCTGGCAGCATGAGCTCGAGGTCGCAACTCCTCGTGCGCCTCTATTTCTTGGCTGCGGTATTCAAGATGATCGAAGCGCGGAGAGCTTGCGCTAGGGTTTTGTCGGATTCTCCGGTCCCACGGCGAAGCGGGAGGAGGGGAGGACGGCGGCCTCACGGCGAACGGGCGGGCAGAGGAACCGACGAGGGGCCGCAGGTAATAGTCAGGACCCAAGTCGGGACCTCTTTGCAAAATTACAGGGGGGGTTTTCTGCATATATTTGGATCGCGAATATTAATTGTGATCCAAATCAGGGGGTTTTCTGCAAATGTTTGGGGGATGGCTACATGGGTTTAGTTTGGGGGATCGCGAATGTTCGGGGGATCGCGATCCAACCGCTAGCCCTACTGGCATCTGCGCTCGCCGTCGTATACATCAACCGACCAGCCGCAACATCGTGCCCCGGACGCACCAGCCAGTTCTACCTCGCCACCATCTCTTTTTTCTTTTTTGCGGTGGACCTCGCCACCACCTCCGTCAGTCATGGCAAGCTGTGCGGCAACAGACTACGGAGGGGAATCGCCTAATTCCAGGAGGCACCCTGCGTACGTTGTCCAGCTCAGAAGGCGGAGGCCGCGATGCTATTGGCCGGCGCACGCATTGAGCTCGTAAAGATTCAACAGCAACGCACGCCGAGCTCAACATGGACTTAACCGAGCTCGAGCTGTACTCATCTCATGGGGATAGGCAGATACTAGCTTTCTTCAGAAAGGTGCGCTCCTCTGCGTGGCGGGAGAAAAAGGAGCAGAAGCAGAACAGAGGTAAGAGGAGAAACAGAGCAGAGGAAAAACAAAGGTATACCGCCATAATGCAAGGTTCATCTCGTTGTCTGAAGATTTTATATCAGTTTGCTAAGCCGTTCCAAGAAACAAGAAACTGCTATCAATTAGATTGGTAAGCCTTTGCAAATTCAAAGGAGACGGATTTGATGTTTATCTGGTCATGATGGCTGTTTAAGATAGTTAAAACAGAGCGCATCAAATCAAAACTTAGAATCCATTATATTTAAGGACGAAGGGACTATGTTGGTCAAGCGACACATGGCATGACCCAATGTGTCAGACACCCAGCTCCAATGTTTTTCGAACGCCCCGAGCTGCTCCACCATGCCATCCATGAATGCAGACACCAAGATCACCGTGCTCCGACTTCCCCATCCATGACTGAATGTTTGAGAAAAATCAGTATAATGAAAAAAAATGAATTTGGGTTTTATGCCATAATGCTCTACAATATTTAAGAAACCCTTAGGAAAGATATACAAAATACAATAAGAAGTTAGCTAGTGTTTAAGACGTACATTTTCTGATATTTTGGAACAAAGATAAATATGTTATTGCTAGAATCAAGATGAGGTAGGCGAAATCGCAGCAAGCATTTGAAGTTACCCAACAAGCTAACATATTCCCCAGTTATTAGTGGGAGAGGGGTTCACAACATGAATCATTGTTCTAGCTGCACTAGCTCACTTGATATTCAATGTACTGGTCTGTGGATATGGTTTTTATGTGCTCTAGCATTTTTTTTATTTTTTTAAGAATATGCCTTAACATATATGTATTTCATTAAAAGAAAGCAAAGTTTACAGCGTCCGTAAACCATCACAAACTAATTTGTTGGGCAACAATTTGTGACCTACACAACTACCCATTATTTTAAGAAATGCGAACCCACCATTACTAGCATCACCCAACAACAACCTTCTTCATCAATTCTTCTCGCTAGGGTTGTCAGTAGAGTTGTTGAGCGGTTGAAGACTCGATCATTACGGTCCTTCCAAAAAGACCATATGCCTAGAATTACCAACAAATCAAAGCTTTTACAGAGTTCTTTTGGTACAAAAGAACTCTGTAAAAGCTAAAGCGACAGAAGAGCCAAAAGTAAATCAAATGTTAAAAAGCTCTTACCATTTTCCTTCTTTTTAATTCATAGCCTAATGAAGCACAATCAAAAAATAATTCTTCTTCAACTGACCCTGATATTGATTGCATTGCAAACTCCTCTATTAACTTGTAGCTTATAATAAATTGATGTATACAAACTAATTAGTGTGATACTACTTATATGATATATCCATAGATTCACATTGAAGAAGCAAAGAAAAAAATACACTCTACTTCAACAACAATCCTAGGTTAGCTATCAAATTTCTTTGTAAACAGATTTAAGCTGCAGTGTAATAAACTCAACATTTTATTCATAATTAATGTGGTTTAGCAGGATATACTTTCAACTCTTTCTATATTTGTTATATATATCCTCTTGTCACTACCCATGTTACAATGTCATCAGCATGTTAATTTCTAACAGGAACCAGCCCTTGCTATGTACTTATTAATCTCTACAATACTATTATCATCTTCTCTAATTTCTTAGTATTTAAGTATTTCGTGTCATAGAACAATATCTAGCTTTAAAATTTCCATATTTAGCGTGTGTTGCATGGCTATATATATAATCTTTTTTTTTGTTTGAACAACCATACACAATATATTCACTCGTGCATGCTGATAACATTTCGACATCTGTAACACCCTCGTCTCTCACATTGGTTCCTTTTTTTTCCCGAACACTCTCACGTACTTGTGCGCACAACATGCGCATACTGCTTATCTAACGGTGCCATTGAGGAGAATTTTGTGTGGACTGTGCATTCTTGTAAACATCAAGAATGCACAGTCCACACAACAATGTCAAAAGACTTTGGAATGCCAAACGTAGGGAGCATCTTGGATATTTTCCTCTATACTTCAGAAGCTTTGCGCAGCCCGCATGTTGAGGAGGATAAATTAATGGATTTCGTGGGATTACCCCATCCAGTTGTGCAACATTCACTATGATCTGTGATTTTTTTTTTTTAGAAGAGGGAAATATATTGATATTTCAGCCTCTACATCAAGATAATACATATAGCTATAAAAAATAAAAAAGATGCTCCATTCCAGATCGCATGCAGGCTATGGAACGATATCCCGCAACAAATTTTGCCGTCCCTTTTGTTTATAACTTCATTATCTTTCTAGTTTGTACTACTGTTTTGGACGTTGACTTTATGATATTTTTTTCCCCAACTTCACCGATTTGTATAATGTTCACTAAAATGCTACAGCCGGTTGACAATACCTGTCAGTCTCAACTGCCGCGGTCACTTTTTTGAAGGTGTACGCGGTTGACAAGTAGGAGTACCAATTTAGTAAGTCTCAGGTACCGGATCAGCGTGTCGTCCGCTTCGTCGAACAAGAACTTGTGCCCCGGCGCGGCGTCGAGGCACTGCATGGTGGTGAGCGCCGGGATTTCCGTCCGCCAGTGCGCCGGCCGGTGAACGGGTCGAGGAGGTGCAGGCGCGAGACCCTGTAGCCCGCTCACCCCCACCGGGCGCCAGGTGATGATCCGACGACGATGCGGATGCGCACCGCGAGCCTCGGCACGCGCGCGGTGATGGCGCGCTCGTCCGAGAGCGAGAAGAGCACGGCCGTTCGCCGCCGCCCGGGAGCACCAGCCACAGCGCCTCCCCCCGCTGGTTTGCGGGGGCCGGACGCCGACCGGTGCACGCGGCGCCAGGACGGGCAGACTGCAGCACATGACAAGCGGCTTAGGAGGCGGAGGCGACCGTGGACATCAGATCAGCCTACGAGAAGGCCTTCTCGATCCAAGGACGTCGAACATGACCAGCCGTCGCTTGAACTCACCGTTGCCCGGTGGGCACTTCCCAGTGTGAGTACGCGGTGCCGCCGCCGCGCGGACGGTTCTTCCCGTCGACTTCTTCCGATGCGCCACTCTCAAGCATCTTGTCTGGGCCTCGCCGCGCCGCGCGCGCACCAATGGCGCCACCCCTAGCCGCGCCACGCTGAAGGGACGCAATTCAATTCTTCACTTACCACTACTGATGCAGCAGCTGAGTTCAACGAGCGTGATCGCGGCGCTCGAGGTCGGCGGACAGCTTCGTCTCTCCCGGCAGGAACGGATCGTTCTGCCACGCCATCGTTTCTGGCTCTGGCTGCCTGAGCTCCTCGTGTGCATCTATTCTCGGCTGCAGTGGTCAGGATGAACGAAGCCGAGATGTTCTAGGGTTCGTCGGAATATGGCGCTTGGTCAGAGGCGTCCCATCTCTCTCGGCATCCTGGTGGGGCTAGGGCTCGGGTACCTCATATGATAGGGCTTCGCTTGCTCTTTTTCCAGCATTTTCGGTGGCCCCGATGCGAGGGAAGGTGGGGAGGACGGCGCGATGGTCCGACGGCCTCACGGCGAACGGGGCAAGCAGAGGAGCAGACGAGGGGCCGCAGGTGATAGTTTTCACCCGAAGAGGGACCTCTCTGTAAATAGTCAGGGGGATTTCTGCATGTATTTGGATCGCGAATATTAACGGCGATCCAAATATTTGCATAGATCCAAATCAGGGGGGGTTTCTGCAAATGTACGAGGGCCGGCGAGGCGGCGGCCAGCGCCGTCGGCGGTCTCCGCTAGCCCTGCCGGCATCCGCGCTCCCCCCCATTGACATGGATCTCCCATCCGCAGCCTCCGGCCCCTCATGCACCAACCAGCACCACCTCCGTCAGCCATGGCAAGCTGCGCGGCAACGGACGGCGGAAACTCCCGTTAAACTCTGATCTCCCAATACAATCTTCCCATTCATCGCCGGTTTTCTCCGGAGGCGGTGGGAAATCGCCTAATTGCAGGAAGCAGGCACCCAGCGTCGTCAGTTTCAGAAGGGGGTGGCCGCCGTACTTTTTTTTTAAGGTCAAGGCCGCCGTACTTTGGGTCGACGCACGCGTTGAGGGACTTGCGTCCGTCAAGATTCAACAGCAACACACGCCGAGCCCTACAAGGACTTCGCTGACTTCAAGCTGGACTCATGTCAATAATATGTCATGGTCATGGGGACTGGGATAGCTTTCTTCGCAAAGGTGCGCTGACGCTCCTCTGCTTGGCGATGGTAGAAGGAGCAGAAACAGAACAGAGGACAAACAACTGACAAGGTACTATACCACAAGCTTCATCTCACTGTCTATGAATTTGATATCAGTTTGCTAAGCCACTCTCAGAAAAATGAAACTAGTGTTAGATTGACTAAGTCATTCATCCATGTCCACGTCTCTGATTTTGCACGTTCATAGGAGACATTTGATGTTTAGCTGATCGTGATGGCTCATGATGGTTAAAACAGAGCGCATCGAATCCACGAACATTTGTCAAAACATAAGCACTTAAGACACAAGTGACAGCCCAGCAACGTTCAGGGTAGCAGATACCAAAACAGTACACTGATCATTGATTTATTTAGAGAGTAGTACACCGATTATTGATCATACATATGCTTATTTAGAGTAGCCAGTCAAGCACCCACTATCCAATATAAGAACACAAAAGCCGAAGGTCCCGAACAGCTCAGATCTGTATGTTGGCCAATGCCAATGGAGACATCATCTAACCCTGGACTCCAATGATCCCTGAAGGAGACAAAAACAAGGACCATAAGTGTTACATGCATGGAAAGAAAATATGAAAAATGTGTAAACCTTTTAGCACAACAAATAAAACAGAATAGAGAAGGGAATCGGACCCATATAACTTACCACAAGCAACACGGCCGCCAGCATTTCCAGTGCTCTTGCTAAGCTCATGCCCACCTGATACGCAATAGAGATACGGTTACATAGACATCTTGTATATTACTCCAACACGCATGTGATTGATGCCTCAACATAACCCGACGTTACAAGAAAGACTAGAAGCATTCTATATAACCAGAAAAAGGATAAAAGATTAAAAGGGCAGCGCAGAGTGCACTCAACTAATAAGAAGCGAATAGATAAGCACCCCATAAAGCAAGAAAAATGCCCCTCCCAAAATCAGTAATATATGTTACCATCCTTGGCAAAGAAACAACATTATCCAAGAGCATATGGAAGTGGCAGGTAGAGATAGGCAGAGAAGCATACAAGGATACTGTATCTGAATCTCCACACTATCTCAGAATATATGTTAGACTATGGTATGATGGCTGTAGAGAATGTACAGACAGCATAACATAAATGCACTAGCAATAGAGCGATGGAGAATCGGAGAGATCATATAGGTATGACAAAGGAATCATTCTCATAGATATCCGAATGTACAATTCAGATGTCTGCAATGCATTAGTGCATTACCCCTGCCAAGATCATCAGGATCAGCATGGACAACAACAGCACGGCCAATGATCGAGTGCGGTCCAGTGAGGGGAATCTGTCAATAAGAAAAAGCAACGATGTTATATGAACTATTCTGAAAACGAAAAGAAACAACATAAAACTTTTATTTGCAGAGAGAACTACTAACCTGTTTGTCGGTGACATTGACATTAGCGACACCTAGGCATCCCGTAAGTAAATTATCAGTTAGATTGTGCATTATAGCCACAAGTAGTAAATGAGTAAATTGCTAGTAGCTTTCAGCCAAATAACAGGAATGTATTCTCCACAACCTAATAAAGAGATAAAAAAGTACCGTCTTGTCCAGCGGTCACATTTCCAAGATCACCAGCATGGCGGTTCTCATCTTCTGGTGCTCCATGCTCCTTACCAGTAGGATTGAAGTGTGGTCCTGTAGTACAAAACGATTTTACCTGGTAAGCACAACACAACACAGACCAAATGCCATGAAAAGGGAAAGAGATGCAGGTACCAGTTGACATGCAGCCATTGGTGGTGTCGCCAAGCGCGTGCACATGGAACCCGTGGAGCCCCGGCTTGAGTCCAGAGATGCTTCCCGTCATAGTGGTAGGACCTATTCATGAACAAAACAAATGGTAACCTCCAACGAACGAATCAGAATAGAACATGAAGTCATGAAGACTCTAAAGTCAAAACATGTGCTGGGAATTAGTAGAATTACCATCTCCCTCTTGGGAGAAAAAGATGGTGCCCTTGACACCCTCAGTGCTAGAAAGGACAGCAACAGCTTTCCCCATTGTCTATGTGATCTGCAATCAAGCCCCAAAGGGAAAATAATTATTCAGTAGGTTAACAGGGTATGGTGATGCTGAAAATTGATATCTTTTTTCAAGAAACCTAAATGAAATTCTTTCACAAAAAAAAAAAAACTTCGTAGCATTAGCATATGTTGTCAGTACATAAACTAAACTAAACATCGGTTCTGGGTTTAACCACATAAATCAATTCATAGCTACTAGACTGCAGTGGCAGATTCAACTACGCTCATCAGCACAGCAGCCTACTACAGGTGCTACAAGCAGCAGATCAGCCTGATCTTCCTCAAATTATGTATATGCAATCGATGAGCCAACAGAAAACTAGAGGGTAATTCGAACAGAGATCCCCCTAACGAATTCGAAGCACAAACCATCGATCCGACTAATCCAACAGAGCCATCGACACCATACAGGGTGAATACAGGCAAATCTAAACAATTGGATCTGAACGAGAAGCAATTAGAACCCAGAAAGGTGGAGTTTTGGACGATTGATTGGTTACCTCAGGCGACCCCGGCGTGCGACGCGAGAGAGAAGCTGGAACCTGGAAAAGGAAGCCAGTGCGACGCTGTGGAAGACTCGAGAAGCGATGACTATATATATGCAGCTGGAGGGAGCGCACAAGACACACGCTGCTGCAGTGTCCAGGTACACACTGGAAGCACCTCTTAAATTGCCACTGATGGCGAGCGGGGAATGGCGCTGGATCACCACCTACCCCTGTTTTTAGCTAGCACCTACCCACCTTTGCCCAAAGCTGGAGTTTGTTTCACCACTGATCGTCAGTAGAAGCAGAATTTTAACTGAACAGTAACTAAATTGAAAAGTTGTCTCCTATTGTCCTGGCATGGCAAATTGTTAATCCAGTTGAATTGACCACAATAATATTCTGCAGCAACCAATTGCACATGCAAACTGGAAATACACCTGATCGACTTATTATCATCCTCCCTGAACATTTAGTGATGCAAGGGCAGCTTTCCAATCCAATAGTACATATTTCAGATTAGAGCAAAACAGCAAACAATGCATACTGCTAAGAATCACACAACACCGCAGAGAATAACTGACAACAATATGTAATTATAATTAATTTAATCGATTATACAAACATTCATATAGCTATTTCACTACGGTAAATACAGGTGCAAGACACAAGTTAAACCGAGTCCTCTATTTGCTAGATCCTAACAGGGATAGGAACAGACAAGGAACACATCCTATATGCACATCAGCTACAAGAAGATGATCACGAAGTGCATACTGCTTTCTCTCTTCATGATTCTGCCACACCGAACTTTCAGAGTGCAACAAGAGGACCTGAAGGCCTGCAGTGCGCAGTGAACAGCCTTGCAGAGAACAAATCCTTGGCCACCTTCTTGAGATCAAACACGCGGGAGGAGGAATTCTTTGATTCCCTGATGCAATCACGCAGCATACAATTCTCCTCCCTTATCATGTCGAATGACGTTGCAAGCTGCCTGATGACCTCCCTCTTCTCCTCGTCCTTCCTGGCAAGCTCCGCCTTCAGTGCCGCGTTCTCTTCAGCCACCTTCTGCAATGCTGCGTTCTCTTCAGACACCTTCTGCAATGCCGCGTTCTCTTCAGCCACCTTCTGCAATGTCGCGTTCTGCTCCTTGAGCCTCTCGATTTCCGCGCGCATCAGTTCCAACTGCTCTTGCTGCTGCTCCTCCTGTGACGGCTCTGTCTCGGTCTCGGACACTTCCCTCTCTTGTTCTTCTTGCTCAGGGTCATCGACTTCAGACTCGGAGTCATAAGTGGAGGCTGAGCAGGAGGACCTGGGTGTTGTTTGGCCGCTCATGGACACCTGAGACCGGCTTTGCGTGCAGGAAGACGGACCAAACACCGTGTGGCGCGTGCCGCTGCCGTGTTTCAGCAGGTCATACTGCTTGGCCAACGAACGGTGCGTGCGGTACAGCTCTCCGAGCATGTCAACCAAGATGGGGCGCTTCTTGTAGTACATTTCAGCACGCTGTGCAAACGAGTCCGCATCTTGCTCGATCAGCGTCAGCATTTGCTTGGTCTTATCATCCAGTTCTGTAATCAAAGGTAAGGATCAGTGCGACGACATGTGAATAAGTAGTTTCTATCCAGCAGAGAAAAATCCATGTTATGCATCCCTAACATGATAGTACTAATTTCTGGAACAGTGGTAGTATTAGTTATTGATCAGCATCTGAAAGAACACTATTGAACAGAACAAACATTTATACCTCACTTTACTCGAGACATTTCACAATGACAAACGATATTAGCATTAAGTAAAACAAATTCCTACATGACAGAGCAAACACAAGAAAAACGTGCTGATAAAAAGATTGCATACAACAAGGATGATCTAATTGGAAATGGACTACTGAATAGACCAAGACTCCTGTAGTTTCATGAATATCACCAAAACATGCCCAAGACAACTTTTAAAACTCAGTCCAAGGATGTACTACTGCACTGCATTCCCAAATACTGAAGCACGATCAGATACTCCATTGGAGAAAGCAAGGGACAGAGGCCAAACCTGAAAGAGTACTGCTGAGCCATGGGGATGGCTTTGCACGATTGTGGCTGTCGAACCACCATGCCTGTGGCAGCTCCTTCTGCACCATCTTGTCTTCCACTTACCTGCAGCAATCACAGAAACTCGATGTAAATAATTGAAAGGGACTAATAAGATTCTACAGCAAGCACAGCCAATAGACATGAACTGTGCGAACAGGTGACTGAATATTTTTTTTGTTCACTAATAGGTACCACATGCCGCGGGGCAAATTTGAAAACCCATGGAGATTTTGTTCACTAACGACTACATGTTCTACGCGTTACTTGTGGCAGGATCAAAGGAAGAAAAGGACAGTTTTGAGCAATAATGGATGAGAACCAGGAAAATGATTCACTTGACACACGGTTACGAGTGCAAAACTTCCTAGAGGAACTATGGCAACCTGTAGATGGCAACTCACAGTAAAACAGAGGAGCCATCCTCGCCTAGGCGTATTGCAAACAGGAACACATCGGTTTTAATCAAAAGAAACATCGTGCCTAACACCTTGATCTCGATGAAAACAAAGATTGCAAGTACAAAGACTAAACTGGAGAACAGAGCCACCGACATAGAGCAGAATCAATATCGCGATTAATCACGCTATTCTGCTGGAAAAAACAACAACAAATCCGATGCTCACATGCCATCTCGACATAGAAACGCATGAACAGGACTGAACAACTCTGAACCAGCCAAGAACCAAGAACAGAGTCCAGAACCGAAGCGAAACAGTTACAGATTGACCCGCGCAATCCCATCAAATCGCATCTCCTAAGCGCAACAAGATGCATCACTGAACCACGCAGAACGCGTGCAAAACCTACCCACGCCTTCCCGCAGCGCACCGGCAACCCACCACGCCGCAGCTAGATCAAAGCCGGCAACCGCATCAACCCCGACTAAACACCCGATCGCCCGATGCGCACGACGAGACAGGGGGGAGGAGTCAGAAAAACCGCACCTTCTCTTTCCGCGGCGGAGGTTCCGGTTCCTGTACTCTCTCCTCCTCCTCCGCTGCAGCTTTCAAGGATGGCGAGGCGGGAGGAAGCAGACAAGCGGCGCCCGACGGCCACGGCCACGCTCTCGCGGAGGTTTTCAAATCCCGCCGCTCCACGACGAGGGCTGGGAGATACGGCCCGAGGACTTGTTTGCGTAGGAGCCCTCGGAGAGTACGCTATTTATTCACTGTGGTGGTGTCCCTACCGGAGTAGAGTTGGATTGGGCTGGAACAGACGCGGCAGTGTGCTGGGTTGGTTTTATGCGAATCCACCCTTGTTCCGGTCCATAACTTCCCAGGGGTGTGTACGCGAAACGGACACGGCGTAGAAAGCGGATTGGCTTTTCTACTGGTTCAGTCGAGGGACCGGCACATGGTGAGACTGACATGTGGGCGGTTCATACGGGCCACTCGTAGACCGGCAATGGATAAATACGCGCTCGAAAATAGAGGTTCGTGAACCAGACAAGTAGACACTAGACAGCGTCATTCAGTTATTCCTGCATTTTTTCTGTATGAAAATGTTAAGCATCCAGAGGCACTGCACCGTCCAAATCTGACGGGAGCTAACTGAGCATATTTTCAGAAAACTTAATGTCCTGTGCTCATAGCATGGGCAGGCTTTAAAAGTCTACCAAATTTAACATCAAAACGTACCAAAAATACGCCCTGCATTTCTGGCAGCTCACCCCACCCCTACTCAGCCAAACAAGCGTTTTCGTATTTGCTGTCACAGGGTAAGCTAAGTTTGGAGGAGGTGGGTGATTCATGCATGCTAAAGATAATCATCCAGCCACTACACTACCAGGAGCCAACCAAGCATACGCTAAGGAGCTTGGTACAGCATACAGGGCAGGCATTTAAACTCTGCCAAATATATAAACGAAAAGAATAGTAGCGATGCAAAATTGCCCTGCGTTTGTTGGAATTCGCCGGTTGATGAGACAGGAGCGAGCATTTCGCGTTGTGTCACAGGACAGGAGCGCGGTGCCAACTAAGCAAGGACAGGTCGCCTTCTGAAAGAGCGCTTTTCAATTTATCTTGTTTTTCTTTCAACGACGGCCTGCGTGTAGTGGTACTAGTTTATGCGTCGCCTCTTTTTGAAATTAGCCGTTGCAGACTCCCACGCCATGGAACTGATAAAGACAGAAAGAAACAAACGGAGGCGACGATGCCGAAGCCTCTGCGTGCATCAATGGGCCCTGGTTGCTTCGAAAAGCAAGGGCAAAACGAGACAGACAGTGTGGGGCCTTTTGTGGAGGCCCACTATGACAGCGAGATGGCGCGCGAGCTCGCTAGTCGACCGTTGCGTTGCGGGCCTGCGCACGCCCGGGAAAGCACTCCAGGCCAGGTGCTTTGTAGATTTCCCTTTCGTCCGTGCCATTTTCCTCGAGAAATAGAGGAGAAGGAAAATAATGTCTTTGGCATCGACGAGGAGTGATCTTCTGGCCTGGTCGGTGCTTGTCGTCCGGCTGCCGCATGCATCGTAAGTGCCGAGCTTCAGATCACCGCCACATTTTTGTCTTTTTTTTTAATTCTTAGATGGACAATGCAGCAAATGTTCTACTACTACGTGTGTGGCTGTGTGGTCAAGGCGGGAAATGTACCGGCAGTTTGCAGAGAGGGCCACGTGCGCCCCAGTTGATGCTTGACTGCGATCGGTGTTGGTCGTACTACTTGCTGCGCACAGAGAATGGTAGGGGGACTGCTGCGCTGTGCTGTCCCAGTATGGATTGAATGGTCCTCGGCCTGGCGCCTTCCCACTCTTCCAATTGATGCTCAATTACTTATTAGTACTAGCCAGCGTTTTTCGAGGGTTTGTATTTTCTACAGAGATTCGAGTGTTTGCGTTTCAATACGGAACAATCCAGATCGAAGAGGCTTTTGGTTCTGCTCAGGTGATCCATTGACTGAAAATGCAGCAAAACGAAGAGGTTAACGTAAATCGGTGCACGGTGCTCCGGTAGGAAATGCTATAGAACGTGGTGCATTTCTTCTACGGCTAGCATAAGTCGGTTGGGCTACTATTTTTCGGCCCTCCCATTTGCAAAGCGGCCTTATACAGCCCACTCTGGCTGCAGCAAAGCCCAACCCGCAGCCGCCGAAGCAATTTTTGTTCGCGGGAACCAGCAGAGAGGAGCACTACACGAACCTGCGGAGAAAATTCGACGGCCGTCTCGGTGGATTGGATCTCCTGGCGCTTGTGCGAGCTCTTCTCGCGACAGGATGGTGACCGCTTTGTCCCCAAGCTCCCGGCAGAATCGCGTGAGCAAGGAGCACGGCGTCTCCGTCGACTACGGCGTGAAGCACGCGATGGTGCCTCCTGCCTTGGGTCATTGACCCCATTCACGCACTGAGCTTTCGTGTCCCTGGCTTCGGCTTGCCACCCTGCTTGGTTGCTGGTACTTGACTGCGTAATGGTGTCGAGACTGCTCTGCTCTGCTGTCCCAGTGCTTGCATTTACAGGGATTAAACTGGTTCTTCTTCAGCGTTTTCCCACCGATCCAAAAATTGGTTCGGTACTTCGCCCAACGTTTGTTCCAGTGATCCAAATTGGTGTTTACACACAAAAAAAAAAAGAGAGATCCGAATTGGAAAGTTTGATTTTGAAAGCAGCAATACTCAGGCCGAAGACCCTTCCATCCGCCATCCTTGGACTGAAGGCAGGCAGTGTAAAGACTTCAGGCATTCGTCACTGACCAGGTTTACAAGTAGTTCATCAATGAATGAAATGATAAATAGAATTGAAGAATTACAAAACCAAACATGGGGCCCCGCTGGCACCAAGGAGATAACAAACTTAGATAAACTACTTTACAGACGCACGTACATGAGCAGACAATATCCATCATTATTGGAATTACAAAAAATACAAGCAAAACGGAACAACATAAACTTGATCCTTCTGGAAGATGACATAATGAGAAATCACAATATAACAAACTTGTGGCAGATGGGATGCAATGACGGCTGTTGACTTGAATCATGCTGTTTCTGGTTGAGCACGCTTTGGCCCTTGATCCTTCTCCCTGTCAAGGTTCAGGATGCCGGCATGGGAAAGCAGAACCCAGATTTTGGTCAGAAACTCCCCGCCACTCTCAAGATGTTCCATGTGATGCTTGGCAGTGTGATTCGAGGGTGTAGATGACTGTCTCAGCCCAGAATTCCGCCAGCTTCTTCCAAGCCCGAGTTTCATTGGACATGCTTGCAAGCTGCTTACCAAGCTTCACCCCTTTCATGAAGACCGTCGTAGGACCATCGTTCTCTTCTGTTACTTTTGACTTCTTCATTATATCGTACATTTTGGAACACCCGCTGGAGGCCCAAAGTCTCCTTACATTAAAAAAATACTTATGGGAGTGCAAAGCTTCAATTTCTTCCCTCACTGTAGTTCTCAACTCTCTTATATCCGCCACATCGTATGGAAGTAGTTGAGGCACAAATGCAATCAAGTATGCATAGTATCTAGATAACTTGACCGCAACATCCCGGTTTTTCGGGTCTTCTGGGTCCTCTCCCTCATCAGATAGATCAAGATGACAGTAATCAGCCAAATTAACATGACCTCTGTCTGAGAATGATCCTTCCATGTCTGAGAATACCCATCAAACACTCTTTCTCCTTTGCTCAGTTCACCGTCTGATGATATGAAGGAATCTATAGCTTTCTTCACAGCATTGGCAGTAGCTTTCTTCACTGCATCAGAAACTTCTACTTCAGGTGTCCTCCATTTGTTCACAGGGGTTGGTTCGCTGAGGTCGGAAATAATTGAGCACTGGTTAATCGTATTTTTGCACCGGGCAGAATATTCAATTTGAAGAGAAAAATAAAGCCAACAACTTTCTTCAGAATAAATGCAATGGGTGCACAGCTCTTTCTCTTGACATACGTACAGGTGAGTGATACCTTGAACCAATCTGATGCAAGATAAAATACCGCTTGCAGTACATATACCATGAGGATTATAAAAATAAATGATAGAGCAATGATGTAATCAGCTTTCGCACTGTGTACTTCTATGATAGGACTCGGTGTCTCAAGAACCAGCGAATTTTTAAGGGCATGCACTCCAACCATAGAAATTAGAATTATCTTGCCGAGGAAGAGTACAAACAAACATATCCATAATGGCAGAAATAGCCCGGTAGTGTAGATCAGCTGATGTTTTGTGAAGAGGAAATCATAGCAAAGACCCAACTCTGTCTCAACAATTTTGAACGCCCATTTATAATCATTATCTCCCAACAGTACACTGGAGACAAAATATTTGGTTTTACGAAGGCTGGCTTCAGCACAGAAGATCCCGAAGTACCTTCGTTTCAAGAGCTCAAACAAGGCAAATGACAGGCAGACATCTTTCAATCTGTTCTTGTGATCAGCAGAGATACCGTCATTAGACTTCTGGAAGCAACCCCATATCTCGTTAACAGTTGTAACATGAGCTTCATCGATAGGGAGAATTGCAGGACGGTTTTTCAAAGTAATCTTAACTGGATATCTAACAAGGTAATTGTAGTCATTCATGCTCTTAGGATCACAGTCACTGTGATCATCACTATTAGCTTTTTTCTTCATCCATCTTTTAACTACTCCGCAATGAGAGGATCCAAGCATTAGCCCACCACCGCCTTCAATAAACCTTGAGAGAACAACTAATCCGAAAAGATAACTAGTACACGTGGAACTTGCATTGGGAGGCTTGTAATGCTGCCGATGCCCTGGGGGCCAGCTAAACTTTGGGGTACTTGTATTCAATAACTGACTGAACATTATATAATAGAAGGCATAGCGAGCCACCTCAACATCAAGCGACATCAAATTTTCCAAGGTAAAGAAATCAGGCTTCTTGACAGCACCTGTAGCTCCCAAAGCAATGATCAGTGAAACAGCCCAGACGGGATATACTGAATTCTTGATTGGGGAGGTCTGCATCGTACCCAAGATGTAGACGATAAAAGGAAACATGAGGTTGTGACAGATCTTCAGGGCAATACTGACATAGGACTTATGCCACAGCCGCTTGCAAAAGCCTAAGATGAACTGGAGAAACATCAGCGCCGCGGCCACGGACACCAGCACTTCCACCCGGGCGATCGTCTTCCTTGGGTTGTTCAGCATGGGGGCCACGGCCTCCATGGCTCTCGTCATATTCACCACTTCACTATTTGGGGCACCCAACTCCATTGACAGAGAGAGGGTTGTTTGTTGCTCTTGAGGGATTTGTTTTGTTTGTGTTGTTGAGAGATCAACTAGCGAGGCTGCGATTTGTGCAGGTTGATGCATGTTCAGACCTGCCGGAGGGGTCTTTGGAAGAGAAGATACTTGTCTTCGGAGGGACTGAAGCAACAGCATCAGGCTAAGATGTTAATTAATGAAAGCACCTCGTACGACAAGGCAACCTTTTTTTTTTCTTTTTGTAGAATAGAGATGGTAAAGCAAAGCCATGGCGACCGATCGAGGAACGGTTTCACCACGTTCGCGCTGGTTGATTGCGTGAGTTTCATGTTCTTTTTTTGACTGGTCGAGTTTCATGTTCTCAATCAAGGAAAACGGGCCTGAGTTTCATGTTCTCGTTGTGAACTGCTTAACGTCACCAGCCAACTAGTCAATTTGAACCGTTTGTCTCACAAAAAAGTTGAATTGTTCATTTCCACCAACACGATGGTAGCCGTGCATGTTCAGTTATCTCGATTCGATGTCTCGCCAAAAGAAAGAAAAAAGAAAAAAAAAGGTTATCTGGATTCGATGCCAGCCGTAAGCCCCGGATGATGGACTTTGTACGAAATCTCACCGAGCACGGCAAGGCCACGATTCAAACTGTTGCCATGAGGATCTTAAGGCCACTCTCAATGGTCCTTTCATTTGCAATTAATTAGATGCCACATCAGCACAAATGGTGACATGGCAATGAATTTAATAAGAAAGAGAGGAGATGCATTTCATCCACATGAAAGGATATGGGCACTCTTTCCAACATGATGAAAGCCAAATGAAATTGCATTGAGAGTCTTTCTTTCATCTCTAGCCAATAACTGAGTGCCACCTAACAATAATTTAATGCTTTGGCAAACATATGAAAGTGTGGCATGAAATTGAGCACTGAGAGATGCAGTTTTATTTCACAGAACAAGACTACAAAGCTGACGTGTCACTCTTGGAAACGATGAGATGAAAGTGTCCATTGAGACTGGCCTAAGCGATACACATATCCTGGCTCGCGAAAAAGATTTTTTTAAAAAAAGAAAAAGAAAAAGACGAGGTTACCACCACAAGCTCCAGAGGCTCCGGCCGTCGTCTCCATCGCCAATCGCCGCCTCCGCTTCGTCGCGCCGCCAACCCGCTGTCTCTGTCGCCAGCCCCCGCATGGCCCCAGCCCCAGCCACCACTCCGCGGCTGTGCCGCCGTCGGCCCGTCGCCCACGCTGAATCATCGTGATGTACCCCGTGCCTACCACCACCTGACGCCGCCACCTTGGGCCTGGGCCGCGGCAGGTAGCGCGGGAAGACACTTTTCGAAAAGAAGAAAAGAAGGACCCCCCGGGGTTAATCCCCGCGAGCCCAACCAGCAGCCCACGGACTCCTTGTGCGTTCCTGGACAGCCTAAAATGAGGCCCATTTGAAAGCTCAGCGCCCTCTCATGTGAAAAGCGGTCCCGCTCTCAACGGGAGATAATTCGGGTGGATCGTAGCCCGCCCTACAAAATTCTTTTGATAGAACGCTTTGAGATGAGTGCGGGAGGCAATCCGACGACCCGTTGAGAGGGGGAGGACAACTGGATGACACGTGGCGCGTTTTGATTGGGGCGGGTGGGAGGAGGGAGAAAAAGAAACAAATTTCAAACTTTAAACACATTTTCTCTTAAACCGTAAGTCCATTTTCGAATCCGTTTGAAGCATGATGTTGTTTGGAATTAATGCTACAAAATGAGATTTAATATGAATATTTTTTTTGAAATTTTTTGAAATTCGAATTTTTCGTCAACATTTTGAATGTATCATGTCAACATTTTGTTTTCACTGTGTCAACTTTTTTTATGTGTTTGTCAACATTTTTGGCAAAAATATTGACTCTGTTGTTTGGAAATGTTGACATAGGCTTACGAAAATGTTGAAACTGTTGTTTGAAAATGTTGACGGTTAGTTGATAAGCTAAGTTATTTTAAATGGACCGATTTTGATGAGCTATTAGGCTGACCTACAAGTGTCCCGATAATTCGGCGGCCATCTTTGGGTGGTGGACAAGTCGCTGCAGAGGCTTGGTCGGCCACATTCACGCAGTGCGCTCTCTCGCGCGCCCCGGATGGCACCCGCGCACCTTCTCTCGCGCGACGTGAGAGATGATATTCTTCCAGGCTCCGGGTGGCCACGCAGTCTCACCGCGCAAAACTCAACTCGGGACAGGAAAGTGTAAAGCCGGAGGGGAGACAGGAAAGTGTAAAGCCGGCGCGAATGGAGGGATATCCAGGTGATCCGGGGGATCTTCTTTTGCCTCCACCCCTTTGATCTGGCGCTGATGCGAAGGAGATGGCCATCATTCTGTCTCTGGAGCTCCGCGGCCGGTGGAGCGGCCACTCGAGTTGTCGCCCATTACGCTCGAGTTGCTCACAAAACTAATTAAAGAGAGTCCAAAGAGCAGAAGATCGAGATGCAGTACGTGCTTGCTGGATCAATCGTGAACGATCCATCATTTGGTCTAACCCAAAAAAAAAAAAAAAAGAAGAAATTGTTCCGGCCGGGGAGAAAATACAGAGTGAAGAATCTAAATACTACTGTATTAGTATATTCGTCTTCTTTCGCATCGCGCCAGGTTAATCATCATGAATTTATATATACGGCAGAAGATTTTTTTTTATTTTTGCGAGGACGGCGGAAGATTTTCTCACCAGCAGGAAACGTCGAGAACTTTTGCATGGGTTGCTTGCTTCCCCCGGTCACACGATTTACTATAACTAAAGGCAACTTGAGATGACAAAAGGCAAAGCCTGCTTTCGCACCTTTTCATGGGGCAAATCATGTGCTGACTTTTTGGCGCCGGTTGCCCGTGCGCACAGGGTCAGAGATCGCCTACGGGGCACCTCTCGCCTCGTCCACCGCCCTTTTCCAATTGTTCACTGTATCTCACATTGTACGTGTCTTGAATTTCGACTCAACTAGTAGCATCAACTCCTACAACCAGTCTATATACGCAGCAAGCTTATAGTAGCTAGTGCAAAAGGAAGCCAAACCGCGTTGTCATCAGAAGAAACGAATGCGATATTTTACGGCAACGGACACGAGAGCTGTCGCCGTCGGCTACCTACATGAGCCGTATGCAGACCAGAGACCACGCGCTGTGGATAGAGAAGAACAACCCAAGGAAAGATGCCAGATCAGACGGTCGTCGTGGTCGGACAGCTAGCGGCGCCGCGCCCCGTCAGCCGCCACGCACAAAACCGTCTCTGGCCACACGTTCCCTTCCGATTCGATTCCTCGCCGCGACGCCGACGCGCTGAGCCGGCGGCCTCCCGACGTGTTCGACTTCGCCGCGGTTTCACCTTGCGGATCAGGCTCCCATCGTTGTTCGCTTATCATTTTAGCCCGCTTTTGTTTTGTTCCTCGATTCCATACGTCCCTTTCCTTTCTTTCAGTAATCGTTTTAGACTACCTGTACAAGAACAAGAATCTTCTTAAGAGTATTTTTTGCCTGCATTTGATTTGGGAGCTGGCCGATGTGTAGCCACGGGGGCCACATGCAAGCGGCGGCGATCGAATGATCATGTTTCATGTTCGTTCTCGGAAACTATACGACTCGATCGATCCGTCGTACTCTCCTAAAATATGTAAGCACGCCAACCTGCGAGAATGCGAGATGCCGATCGCCAGAGAGGAGCATGCGTGCACGACGCCACGGCGCCGGAGGTGATAAGCCAAGCAAGCATGCAGAGGTATCTTGCCATATGTGCCAGCCTGATCGAGTGATAAATTGATTGGCGATAAGCCAAGAGGCAGATGCATGCATGCATATAGGATGGTGGCTGGCCATGGCCATGGCCAAGCCAGTCGTTGTCTCTGTGTTGTCCGTATGCTGGAAATGATAGGTGTCCGATGATGATGATGCCCGCCGCGATGCCCTGTTTGCTGCTTGCTGGTGGTCAGTGCGTACCACTAGTACTAAGTTTGGCTGTCTTGTACAGTTTTTGCCGCGTTTCTGTGATCGAAGCCACACATGAGCATGAAGCAGCCGCCCATCATGGCAGATAGCATGATTTTATTGCTAATAAACACGCGAGCGCCCATGTTTATTTTATAAGGAAAGAAAAGCACGCATTTGATCATCGAGATCATTATCAAGCATCCAAGTTCATCTTTCTTTTCTTTTCTTTTTTTCAGAAGAAAGGTAAGAGGAAGAGTGAAAACGACAGCACGTACTACTAATCCCTGTTGAACGGAAACGAACACACCGACGACTGCGCACCACAGCAGAGCCGCCAAAGAAACGTCATCCTAGTCGCTTGTTCCCTAGCACTAGCGTGTACCATTCCATCGCGTCGGTCGATGTCGTCGTCGACGGTGGTAGACGGACAGACATGCTCCACCAGATTCTCCACTGCTTGAAGCCTTGAACTACAGTTAGTGGCGAGGACCAGGAGATATTTTTCAAAAAGCGACGAAAATTAGGAGCATCTCTTCATGCAGATGCAGTGCTGGTGCGAGCGGCTCTCTGCATCCCGGGGTCCGATGATCACTGCCGCTCTTTTGTCACGCACGGGAGAAGCACTTTGCCTGCCGCTGTGGCTACCGGCTCACCGCTTCCTTCCCTTTGTGTCGTACAATCACGGGACGACACAAGACAAGCTGCACTCTGGGTTGATGGAGTGAGTGCCCACACACACTGTCTGGCTGGCCGCTGATCCAGCAGGCAGAGGCAGCTGTGCCCCTCGATCGACCAAAGCCGGCGTCTCATGCCAAAACTAGATCACACCGTCGGTTCGTTTCGTGTGCTATTTTTTCCGGGGGCGGGCTCTCTTCTCGTGTGCGGTTTGCCATGACTGTCCACGCTCGACGGCTCCACCTGCACGAGCACCAACCAATGCCGCTGAACTTCCAAGTGTCATTGACCTCAAAATTCTCCACGATCGGTCTCGTTGGCACGCCTATGCTTAGCACTTCAGCAGCCGCCAATGGCTGCACATGTTCTGATCTGTCTGTATTACCTTACCGTCAGGGAAGCTTCCTTCTGTGGTGTGTGTATATAGCTGGTAGCAATAGCTCCTTTCTGCCAAACTGAAGCATAGTTTAATACTACAAACTACGTCTGCAACAAATAAATTGTACGTACGCGATGGACCACGAGTCAGTCGTCAGCAGTGTTGCGTGGCACATGGACTAGACCGATCTCAAACTGGCTAGCCGCGAGCTTCTCACTGACGGCGGTTGCACCACACAACGCATGCATGTGCCTGCCCACTGGCCGGTACTGTGTGTCTTCCGACAAGGTGGCCGGCGCGCGGACCCGCTAGGCGTGGTTGCTCTGCTGCGCGGTGGCGAGCAGCCGATCCGGAGTTAGGTTAGAAGGAGCGCCCGGTTCAAGGAGAGGACACGGATCTACCCGGGTCAGGACAAAACACCAGTTAGCTTCCATGTCATTCGAGAACCACCTACTGCCTCAAATTCTACAACTAGTACTCATGCGCATCCGTTCTTTATGCCAACATATGTTGGCAACATGCAGGTAGTAAAATTTGCATCGTCAAGTACTCCTCCAACTCAATATAGTAGAGGCCACACCACGCTCCAAAACGAGTCAACTTATATATCAGTCAGTTGAACTTGATGAAGTAAGAGACTAGTACTCCCACTCAATAGTAGAAGCCACCTGAAAGGCGAGTACATCTTTCAGTTCCAAAGACAACATGCCCATAGCATTTTAGGTACAGCTTTCAGATTCCAGATACACGTGCCACATGCTCCCTACTTCTAGATCATGCCTCTTCTGAGATTAAACAATCGCAAAAAGAGTACGTATACCAGCACAACAACTTAATTAAGGAAAAACGAACACTTTCCTACTCGAAACGTAATTAAGAAGTACTAATAGTGATCAAACAAGAACTTTCTTGTGACTCTCCCGGTTTCCATCCCAGCCATCACCGTTCGTTGGACCATCAACAAGTCACGAGCGCGAAGGCGAGAGGCAGCACGAAAAAGCTGCGCGAGTCGAAATCGCCGGGAACTGAATGGATGGAAGAGTTTACGGTGCAGAATATGCAGGAAACTTGATTGATACTCTCAAATGGAATGCGGCTCTTCCATCGTTGGAAGGTCGGATTAAGATTCTACTCTCCATAACCCGAGGTGGCGAATGATTGGGTTCCAAAGCTGCTTGAAATCATTCGTGCATGCAAAGGATCCTATATGCATTTTCACGTGCAATTGTTCCCTTGAATAATTGTATTATTGAAAGGACAATTAGGATGAACTGCGTTTCCCATCCCTGCAAAAAGAAAAAAAAAAGAGAGAGAGGAGCAATTGTGGTTCTAGTCTCACCATTTGATTATAGCGGTACATTCAAGTATATATCATAAAAAAAACAAGGATCTTTTAGCAAGGAAATCACACACTTTAGCGTGTTAACGAGCGACGAAAAAAATGATGTTTCGTTCTGCAAGGAAAAAAGAGAATGCTTTAAGTGTGAATTAGCACATGAAACTATTCATTTCGAGGCAAGAGTTTAACAGAAAATTTTACCTTTTCTGAATGGTAAAGGTGATAGGAAATGACCTTAAAGGGAAGTTAGCCCATACTGAAATTCACGCACAAAGGTAGAGAATAGTTATGCTTCACATGTCGAAAAGAGAGGAAAGAAGGACGCTACTGTGACATGCATGAACCACCATCACCTGTCCTGGTAACCGGATCAAACCTAAACCAAGCAAATCAACATGCTCGAAGTTATTATGCTCACAAAATTCGAGAGAAAAACATAAGCTTAAAGGAAAAATTACTCCAATTTGGTGTTGCTCAGATGGGTGGACGCACCGGATCCACCTGGGCGATCCAAATCGCCAAATGGCACGCGGTTGTCCGACAGATCACAGCCGGGTTAATACGAAACTCACCCGCTACACTTTACCAAACACCAAGCACCGGAAGCAACTAATCTTCACGAGCCACGTGCCAACTCGAACGACCGATCCTACGGGCCTCATCCGCTTTAAATACGCGAGCAAGAACAACCAAAATACGAAAAGTTTCCTAGCGCTCGCGCGAAACCAAACGAGAGGTCTCGAACCGGAACAGAGGTCCCCCAACCCAACCAGCGGATTCCCAATCCCAACAACCTTCGCCGCCGCGACGATTTATCTGCTCCTGCTCTCGTCTTCGAATCTCCCTGTCGTCGAATTTTCCGCGGTTCCATCCCGGAAACGGCGGCGCACGAGCCGAAACAAAAGCTTCGTTCGATTCTTTCCCTGTCCAATTCTATCCCGCTTCCTTCCCACTTCCGAGCAATCCGCGCGCGACCAGCGTCACCGTGGAATTCCTGCCCAAATTAGCCATTCCCCGAGCTAGTTGAGGTGCCGGGGCGAACAAAGTTTGCATCTTTTTTCCGCCTCCGCCTGCCGGAGCATTCGCCGCCGCCGCATCGGCGGGAGGAGGAGGGAGGCCGGCCGTCATGGGGCTCGGCGTGGTGGCGCACCTGGTGCGCCTGGGCGTGCTGAGCTCGACCTCCGACCACGCCTCCGTGGTGTCCATCAACCTGTTCGTGGCGCTGCTCTGCGCCTGCATCGTCCTCGGCCACCTCCTCGAGGAGAACCGGTGGGTGAACGAGTCCATCACCGCGCTCATCATTGTAAGCAAGCAACTGCTTTCTAGATTCTACAATTCCCGGTACATATTTCGCTTGGCAAGCGAATGCAGCCGGCCGGAGCAGAAGACGATGCTGATGTCTGCTTTGCTTGGCTGTGGCAGGGGCTGTGCACCGGCGTGGTGATCTTGCTGACGACCAAAGGGAAGAGCTCGCACATCCTCGTGTTCAGCGAGGACCTCTTCTTCATCTACCTCCTCCCTCCGATCATCTTCAATGCCGGGTAAGGAGGGGCGTTCTTGTTTGGTTGGTTAGATTCGTCAAGTTAAGGAGTAAACATGATGCAGTGGCGCAGGCTGGTCTCGATCTTGTTTCTTCTAGTCCTAGCTGTCTGTCCATCGTCTTGCGAGTAGAAGGTTGTAGTGCTGTACTACTGAGCTGTGCATGTAGCATTGTTTATTCTAGTTTTTTTGCTCTTCTTGACAAACATGGATGTTTCTCTCGCCACCACTCTGGCATACCTTGACTTTGCCAGCTGCAACTGCTTATTGGTATCTTGACTCTTGCTGGATGCTGCTGCCTTCCTGGGATTTCCTTTCCTTTTCCTTTTTTCCCACCTAAAATTCTGGCTTACTACCATAGTAAGTATGATTGTACAAGGACTCTGGAGTTAGGACTCTTTGGTTCGTGCCATTTAATTGGTTAGTGTTACTGTGTTAGTTAATTCCACCAACACGATGGACTGGTCCATGTAAGTTGTGATTGCCTGATCAGATTCTGAAGAACTCCGCCATGAAAGTCTGAAACTCTGATTTTTTTTTTGGCTTAATTCCCTTTATCTGTTTTTGTTCAACTAAAATATCTATGCTTTTCTGAACTTACCCTGGAAGTTAATGAAGTATGAGTGAAGTTACACAGCTAACCGTT
Source organism: Eragrostis nindensis (assembly GCA_012490785.1). NCBI lineage: Eukaryota > Viridiplantae > Streptophyta > Magnoliopsida > Poales > Poaceae > Eragrostis > Eragrostis nindensis. Next base: position 1,466,826 of record JAAXCT010000049.1, on the reverse strand, counting down.
CTAGTCGTTATGCAGAAACTGAATTGTCTTTTTTTGTTCTGAGTTGAACTTCTTTTAACAACCTTCCAATTCGTTATCATGCAAATGCATGCATTCTTGGCGAGGCCTGAGCATCAGCGGCATCACCATTCAGGTTCTCACATACATTTCTCATCAGTTTTCAGGTAAAGAAGAAGCAGTTCTTCCGGAATTTCATGACAATCACATTGTTTGGTGCTGTTGGGACAATGATATCCTTCTTCACGATATCAATCGGTAAGTTCTTCCAAGTATTTGACTTTTAGCAAGCTCAATTGTTTCGATAATGGCATAGCATCCTGCGACAAAAGTGATCGGTTCAATGAATTGGTCTTTATTGTGTTGTGCTGTACGAACCTTTTGGGACATGTCTGACGCTCATTATCATATTTCAGGCGCCATAGCAATATTCAGCAGGATGAACATTGGGACGCTGGATGTAGGGGATTTTCTTGGTAAGCCATCAATACTCTTCTACATGATGGACCCCCTGGAAATAGTGCTGTCACCACTCACCATCATGTGAAACCTCATCTTTTTGTGATGTGTCAAATGCAGCAATTGGAGCTATCTTTTCTGCAACAGACTCTGTCTGCACATTGCAGGTTAGTTATGGGAACAAGCTCATGATCCTTTTCAATTTGTATAATGAGAGTATTCTTTAGTACTAATCTTTTTCTCGAACACTTCTTTAGTACTAATCTTGTTGTGAAATGGGAAACAGGTCCTCAATCAGGATGAAACTCCCCTTCTGTACAGTCTTGTGTTTGGTGAAGGTGTTGTGAATGATGCCACGTCAGTCGTACTTTTCAACGCACTCCAGAACTTCGATCTTAATAAGATCGATGTATCCGTTGTACTGAAATTCTTGGGGAATTTCCTTTATTTGTTTTTGTCAAGCACCTTCCTTGGAGTATTTGTAAGTTGACTCTTTAGCAGCATTGATAAACTGTTTTACTTAATTGATTGGATCACTGAACATTCAAAATAACATTCATTCTATGACTGGCAGGCTGGATTGCTGAGTGCTTATATAATCAAGAAATTATACATAGGAAGGTTTGTTTAACTTAACTGGAACACACTTATTAAACAACAACAAGAACATCATGGTCAATCTAAATTGTCTGTTTGTTGTCTGATATCAGGCATTCCACTGATCGTGAAGTTGCGCTTATGATGCTCATGGCTTACCTCTCATACATGCTGGCTGAGGTGCGCCTCTTATTAGATCTGAAACTACATGGAAATTTATACTGTCATCTTATGATGATTTTTACGATATTCTCTGTTCGTTTGATCTTTTGTAGTTACTAGATTTGAGTGGCATTCTCACTGTCTTCTTTTGCGGTATCGTGATGTCACATTACACTTGGCATAATGTGACAGAGAGCTCAAGAGTTACAACCAAGTAATAATTCAATGCTCTTTCCATTAGTATTTAGCCATGTTCATACTCTGTTATTCAAAAGTTGCTGACTGAATTTCTCTTGATTTTTCATCCACTCAGACATGCCTTTGCAACTTTGTCCTTCATAGCCGAGACGTTTCTCTTCCTCTATGTTGGTATGGATGCACTCGATATTGAAAAGTGGAAGTTTGCCAGTGACAGGTGAGCCAGACTTTGTCTTCACTTAAAAAAATATATATTAACTGTCAATAGCTTTTCGTTTGTGAAGACTCAGTTTGTTGCTTCCCATTTGCAGCCCTGGAAAGTCCATTGGCATAAGCTCAATTTTGCTAGGATTAGTTCTGGTGGGAAGAGCTGCTTTTGTTTTCCCTCTATCGTTCCTATCTAACTTGACAAAAAAGTCACCTCTTGAGAAAATAACCTGGAGACAACAAGTGAGTAATAATCGTATATATTTAAACCACATCTGTCATCTCAAATGAATTTCTTAACAGGATCATCTTCGTTAATTTGATCCTTGATGAACTCTTTTGACAGATCGTAATATGGTGGGCTGGACTGATGAGAGGGGCTGTGTCGATTGCGCTTGCTTACAATAAGGTTTGTTCAAAATAATCTGTGTATTCTTGGCCTTATCTAAATTTACACCAGCTCTCATTGTTTATTCACGGAGGAGTGTCTACCAGTTTCTTCACCAACTCTTAACTTTTCCTCTTGCAATTTCAGTTCACAAGATCTGGACACACTCAGCTTCACGGCAATGCGATAATGATAACCAGCACAATCACTGTTGTTCTATTTAGCACTATGGTGAGTCATCCTGTCCCAGTGTATTTCTAATGCAATGTGTCAACTTATCATGTAGTCATGCCTGCATTCGCACCCTAAATGGGTACTCACCTTTTGAGCTAACTCAAAAAGTTCCAAGCCGAATGTGACGTCACATTAGTCAGGTGTCATGTGATAATTGAATCGGGAAGCTTCTGGTGCTGAACAGGCTCGCTCTTATCCCTCACAGCAGATTACTGATAGATACATGGACTTATGTTTAAAAAGATCATAATATGCCCCCACCCACACCTAATATCCTTACCCTTTTGTTCTGGAGAGATCAACCTATTGCCCTTCAAATTTCTTAAACGTCTCATTTCATTCTCTGATATATATATATATTTTTAAAAAAAAACAAAAATCAATGTTTGAACAATGCATAAGCCAATGACAAGGTTTTTGAAAACAGAGGCAGTACTCCGGATATCAATGGTATCTATTCTGAAACTCTGACACTGTTCATCTGCATCAGGTGTTCGGGATGATGACGAAGCCATTAATCCGGTTTCTCCTCCCTGCGACAAGCCATGTCACCTCCGAACCGTCTTCGCCAAAGTCCCTGCACTCCCCTCTCCTAACAAGCCTGCAGGGATCCGACCTCGAGACGGCCTCGCACTCGCACATTGTCAGGCCTTCCAGCCTCCGGATGCTCCTCAGCAAGCCGACCCACACCGTCCACTACTACTGGCGCAAGTTCGACGATGCACTGATGCGGCCAATGTTCGGTGGGCGCGGGTTTGTGCCGTTCTCCCCTGGATCCCCCACCGAGCAGAGCGTCCATGGAGGACGGTGAACGTTGCCAATGAAATGGATAATCTGACACGGAGAGAAGGCATATTTTCGTGTATAGAGTTTTGCTGCTACTGATCAGACAAATGATGCTTAAATAATTCAGATCTTGAGATGGTACCTCACCAATGCTGAAGAGGGACCTTCGTCTTGCTCAAGGTTCAGATGGACAGTTAAACTCGTTTGGATCAGCAGAAGAAGATGAACACTTGTGACACGTATGTAAATTTTTGTAGATTGACTCACAATTGTATGTAGCTAGCGTGTCAGTGCAACTATAACCTTTGGAGGCTAGAAGCTGGCCTCCTCCATGTAATTTAATTTTCTTTTTGCGCTGGTTTTAAGTGGGTTTGGTGTGAAGGTGGACGCTTTTGGTTGGTTGCGACTTTGGATGAGAGAACCTATATTGCAAGTCAAGATACCAATCACCAGTCTTTGTTTTCTTGCGGGAATTACTGCTAGAACATGCTCTGTTGGGGCTGTTAAAATGGCCTGCTGTGATTCTGTCTGAGTTCCCCCAATTTCAGGATTCAAAGCTCGTAACGCGATCGAACAGTCTTTATCGTGGTCCAATATAAACAACAAAAAAATCATAGTATAATTTTTTTTTCCATTTCGCCAAATTTTTTTTTGTTCCAGCACACTCTTGGACAAACCATGAGTCATGGTAGGCAAAGATTGTCCCAGCAAAAGCGCGGGCACCCATCACTCACACGGTGGCACGGTCCCACCTAACCTGGCACTAAACATGCCAATGAGTGATGTTTTCCTGTTGATTATTGAAATGGCCCTCTAGCAATTTCTATTGATTACTGGAGATTTGTAAGCTTTGTATTCGACACATCGTAACCAAATGTTGTAGCACTTCCATTTTGCTGTAGAGTAGATAATGCATGTTCTATGTACACGATTCTGAACAGTTCCTTTTCGTGTTTTGCTCATCCGTTTGGTTGTCAGAAAACCTGAATGGTTGTCGGTTAATGCTCTGAAACGTCAGATCAAGTAGAAGTATAATTTAATACACGGAGGGGGATAGATTCAAGTTGAACGGTCAAACTGCATCTAGGCATACAATTCTTTCAGCCGAGTCAAATTTGGCATCCAGATTTCAGAATATGCACATATGGCATGCGAAAAGTAGCTCCTCCTTTTCAGACACTGAACAGTGACATTTCCCAACTCCCTGGCAGGCGCATAAATCTTCATCAAGATGAATAGCTGGATGCAGCAAGTACAATGCTTCAATCAACATGATATTGCAACAGCACAAAAAGAATTTTCCTTCACCAGTCTACAACTCCGTATACTGCTCTAAAAATAGAATGTTTTATCATAGCTTTCACTAGTAGCTTTTGACTGGTTCATGATCAGACCTCAGAACGAATTCCTGAAAGCTCTCTTTTAATTTTGTGGGGATGTAGTTCATATCAATGCAAAATAATGGACATACTCCTAATTGGTTGATTCTTTTGCTGTGGTTATTTGTTAGATAAATACAGAGTCTGTGGTCTGCCCACATTTTCTGTTCATCCTACTTGCCTTCCCTCGTGGTCAGGGAAACAGCCCATGGGCAGGGAAGGCTCCACATCCTTGTCTCTGTCTACCATAAGGACAAGCCAACAGCCCAAATTCTCTGTCAGCTCACAAGCCCCATCCCCACGTCCATATTAATACAGGCGAGGCAACAGCCTATCTCCCCACTTGCAGCCTTCCAGATTATCCAATCCTGTCACAATCCATAAAGATACCATTTTTAGCGGATCAATCTTGCTTTCAGTTGAGAAGGCGTCCGACGTTGGTGGAATTCTGTTTGGAATTCTCTCGTACGAGAATTCTCGGCGGCCGATTCGGTGAGGAGCACGAGAAAAGCGATGCCTTTCAGCAGTATGATCCAGGAGATGAAAGGCGAGATCGGCGCCATCTCCCGGCGAGGCTTGCGGTCCCGGTCGCACAGGCCGGGGCGGGTCAGGCGAGTGGCGGCGGTGGAGCCGGACGAGGCGGCGCTGCGGCAGAGCTGCTGGGCGCAGCTGCCACCGGAGCTCCTGCGGGAGGTGCTGTCCAGGGTCGAGGATGCGGAGGCAAGGTGGCCGGGCCGCCGTGACGTGGTGGCGTGCGCCGGCGTCTGCCGGAGCTGGAGGGACGTCGTGAAGGAGATCGTGCGCACCCCCGAGGCGTCAGGGAAGCTCACCTTTCCCATCTCTCTCAAGCAGGTATGGGTTTTCAATTTTTCATGAACTCCGAATCTCTGAATGGTGATCATGATGTTGATTGTGCTAATTCTGCTACAGTTTCATGTCGATTTGATATCTCGTATCAAAATTCTTAGTAGTCGTCAAACTTTTTCGCTTCGAGTAATCATTGATAATGATGCCGAATTGGTCATATTTGCATGCATTCTTTTGTTTCAAGCTGCTCTGGTCAACCCTCCATATCAAGTGTTGCGTGCAATTCGAAGGTGGTAACCCTTCGTTGTCAGTGGAAGGCATCAAAATGAGTTCAGTTTTCATTTCTGGAGCACAAGAAAGTTGTTGAGAAGATTAGCTAGGTTTGGTCGTTATTCTGTACTCGAGGATGTCAGATTAGTATACAATTCTTGACGACTTGTTCGCTGGGTCAAATATGGGACAGCTCGTGAAGCATCCAATGTCAATGTTACTTTAGTGAGCAGTTTGACATTTTATCACAATTGGCTCTTATCTGTGTGGGACAGTGGTCACAGTTCTTGGAAAGTTTCATATTACCATTTCAATGACGTATCGTATGAGTTATGTGGAAAAGTTTGTTGGTAGATGTTTTTTTAATGGTCATTGTTGGTAGATGTTTTTCGATTTTACTGACTCTTACTGTTGTAACCTGATTACCTGCAGCCTGGCCCAAGGGATGCCCCTCTTAAATGTTTCATTAGAAGGGACCGGACTACTCATACATATTATCTGTGTATTGGACTCACTGATGGTATGTTTTCCTCATTTTTCTTCCCAACTAGGCTTCTTGGGCATTACAGTGTGGATGGGCTCATTACTGATGGACCATTTTTTTTTTCTATGAAGCATTAGCTGATCATGGGAAATTCCTACTTGTTGCACGCAAATATCGTAGGCCCGCATGCTCTGAATACCTAATTTCGCTTGATGCGTGTGATACATCAAAGGGAAAAGGTACCTATATCGGCAAGCTAAGGTGAGCCTACAAGAAGCAAAGTTTGGTGTCCGAAAGCTAGGACTTCTCTATTTTTTTTTCATCTGTGCATAAGTTCAAAAGTATTGTAAGAGACCTCATGTGTAACATATTCTTCTTTGTGAAAACAGATCGAACTTCTTAGGAACAAAGTTTACCGTTTATGATACTCATCCACCTTGTGCTGGAGCCATGATTTCAAAGGGTCCATCTGCACACATGATCGGTTCAACCCAAGTTTCTGCCAGGGTGCCTGCGGGGAACTATCCAGTTTCCCACGTTTCTTATGAATTAAATGTCATGGGCTCTAGGTACGCAAATGATGTAATAGAACTTCTGTTCTGCTAAGTTTGGGTTCATGTTTCTTTCCGAGGTTCAGGGGACCATCATATTAATCCATCCTTATTTATTTGAAATAAAATTTCAATGGAGTATGCAACTGCATTGGAGATTCGGTCTCCTGAACATTATTGCACCCCAGTGGATACCTGCTAAATTCTAATTGAAAAAAAAAGTTAACATAATCAGAACAAGGCATAGATGAATACTGCTGTTTTAACGACTTTTGTTGGACTATACAGTGCCTCTAGCATTAGTGTGCATCATACTTGTAGAACATTTTGTTCTGCAGTACTACAATAATGGACGCCAGAACCCGGTAGTTTTTAAGTTGCTATGGGCTTACTATAATGCAACAGAAAATAGATATATTTCCTGACTGTTGATGGTCTATCACGTGAGAGCTGAAAGTATGATTGACTATTGTTTCTTGTACTTTTATGGTTTTTTTTTTCAGAGGCCCAAGAAAGATGAATTGTATTATGGATTCCATCCCTGCATCAGCAATTGAGGAAGGAGGGACTGCCCCCACTCAGACTGAGTTTCCATCTAGTAACTCTCACTCTTTTGCCTCGGTTCCCTTCTTTAGATCCAAATCAGTTCGACCGAACAATTCAGCTGGTCAGTTAGCCACTCAGAATGGAAATAAGATGGTTCTCAAGAACAAGTCTCCAAGGTGGCACGAAAATCTTCAGTGCTGGTGCCTCAATTTTCATGGGCGGGTAACAGTTGCGTCGGTAAAGAATTTTCAGTTGGTGGCCTCAGATGTGAGTGATTCAAGTAACCAGGAGCATGATGATGTGATACTCCAGTTTGGCAAGATAGGGAAGGACTTGTTCACCATGGACTACCGCTATCCAATATCAGCCTTTCAGGCATTTGCCATCTGCCTGAGCAGCTTTGATACCAAAATTGCTTGCGAATGAGTCAAGGTGTGATTCCTTCTTTCCTTATTTCCCTTTATTGACTTGCCAAATAGGTAAATAGCTGGGATGTGTCATGTTCTGATTGTCTATTTTGGAAGTTGCTCAAACACCCTATTTGGTTGCTTCCATTTAGAAGTTCACTGCAGACGTAAGAGAAGTTAGCTTCGATCCTTGTCTATTGGTTGCCAAAGACATCTCACCTGCAGTTTAGCTTTCTTGAAATGCATTGCACCACCTACCTGACGTATACAGGCATATTCAAATCCATTCCACACCATTATTTACTTTCGAATCTTATACATGTGCAGGTGATGGATAATCAAAGAGAGCGAGATTACTCCATACAGCTGTTTAGGAGAGAGTGATCATAGAGTTTGATACTTCTGTTTAACAATGTCATGATGTAAATAACAATTAATTGATCTCTATCTTCTTGGTTTGATTTTCTCCAACAAAGACATATCTTTTATTGCTGTTGGTATTTCAGTTTGGGATGCAATTGAAAGATCTTATCAACTACATTTTGAAGGACTCTTTTCCCGAAATATTCACGAATAATGTCCGAATGACGACAACACTTGAAACATGGTTTTCTGCAAGTATTTTCCATGGCTCGATAATATTGACGTAGCAGAATAAAATAATCTGAATAATCTGAGAAAGTAAGCATGAAAAAAAAGAGAAGTATGATCGTCTCCAAATACAAACATCATGACTAAATGAAATGCATATACAGTTCAACTCCGATCCATGGCTAATACTTGGATCGTTTCTTCCCAGCTAAACACTAGTACTAGTGCAACTTCTCAATTGTTTTGAAGTGCACGTGCGTCGTCAATAATAAGACTGATGATGCACACACACATGTATAAACCATGTACATCTAGTCTAGTAGGAGACAGGCAGAGACACCGTGCGTGACACGTCGTACTATGCCATTCAAGGAAGGCTTCAAGGTTCAAGCTGTTGTTGCCTCCCTGGCATTACTGGCGCCGCTGGACAGGGCCATCTCGCGGTCGTCGTCGCCCGTGGCGTCGTCCTCGTCCCACTCGCCGCAGATGACGCTGCGCAGGAACTCGGTGAACTGCGGGAAGTGGTCGGGCGAGAAGAACTCGGCGCCCATGCGCTGGTAGGTGAAGTGGCAGGGGCGCATGCGCTCGGTGGTGAGGATGTTGCTGCGCATGCGGGAGAAGCTGCTGGTGTGCGTCATGACGAGCGACGCGTTCTCCCCGGCGATGCGCACGCAGTACCGCCTGCACGCGTTCTTGATCTGCACCAGCAGCTTGTCGGGGCTGGAGCCAGTGCTGTGGTGCTGCTTGTTCATGCACACGTCCATCCCCGGCACCACCATGGCGCACCCGTGCCGCGCGAACATCTTCGCCACGGGGCTGTACCCGTTCTTCTTGTTGGGCTTGTAGAACCCGGCGGCGGCCTCCGCCGGCCGCGACCGCGCGCCGTGCCACCAGTGCATGAAGGGGATCTTGGCGGACAGCTCCACGGGCTTGTCGCCGAACACGGCGCTCGCCGTGCCGAGCACGCGGTCGCCGTGGCTCACGAGGTGGCCCGTGTACCAGGACAGGAAGAAGTCGCCGTAGGGGGTCTCCCAGGACCCGCCCTGCTCGCGGAAGAAGCCGCACGCGTCGGGGGACTCGTGGTACCGCGGCGCGTCGTGCGGGCCCGACATGCCCCACATGGCGTTCCCGGAGTCCGCGGCGTGCTGACGGAGACGCGCCAGCATGTACTTGTCGTAGCACTGGAACTCGCCCACGCCCGTGAACCTCTGCCCGTCGCTCCCCGGCGGGTACGACGGGTACCGGAGCACGCCGTTCGCGCCCAGACCGATCGTCACGTCCTGCCAACATTGCATTAATTTTTCAGGGCTATTATATAGTCGTGGCGGCGTGCCATGATGCAAAATGCACAGTATATTAGTTACGGTGATGGTGGAGCCGAAGAAGTCGGCGAACGCGGCGGCGAAGCTGCGGAAGAAGCCCTCGTAGAGCTCGAGCGGCGACTTGCCGTGGATGACGGGGAGGTCGTCGATGGCGAAAGAGAGGCAGTCGTGGCGGACGCCGGAGCGGTCGGTGAAGAAGATGTCGGGGTCGTCGGCGCCAGCGCCCTTGACCCAGGACGGGATGGTGGGCACGCCGGCGCCGGGGGAGCCGTGGCAGCGGAGGGACACGCGGAGGCTGAGACCCTCGGCGCGGACCATCTCCGCCACGGCCTGGTACCCGGCCCAGTTGAACCGGTCCGGGGACAGCGGCTGCACCACGGACCAGAACACCGGCAGCTCCACGCCGTCCGCGCCCAGAAGCCGGACGGCGCGGATCCCGGCGGCCACCGCCGCCGCGCTGTTCACCGTCGCGCCGTCGGTTACCGAGTCGATGGGCAGGCCCACGAACAGCCGTGCCGGGTCCATGTCGTCCACCTCGTGGTTCTTGTTGCTGTGCTCGCCGGAGCCGTGGCCGAAGAACCGCCCGATCCCGGTGGCCCTTAGGTTCCGTCCGCTGCCACCTTGCCGCGCCGGTGCGAACGTGACCCTATTCGCCGCGCGTCCGTCCAGCCCCTGGAGTCCCTGCAGCCGGCGTCTCACCGGCGCCGCGGCCGCGGCCGCATGCTGCATCATCATCGGCACGGCCTCCATGGCGACCAATTAAGACAGGAAGCGCGCGCCTAGGTGTCCGGGGAATGTTCCTGTGTGCCCCAGCGTTTTTCGGACGGGGACGTGTTCCGAGCTCTCTCGGTTACGTACGAGCAGCTGCACGACGTCGCGTTTGCGTTGAGCTTTCGTTGGTCGGTGGCCGGCTCGGTTGCGTGGCTTCCCCGGGGAGTATTTATGGGTGGCAATCGAGGGAAGCGGAGGGGGAAAGCGCATGCCGCAGGCGCCGCGCATTGGCAGCCGCGGAAGTCGCCGTGGACGTGGTACCTGCGTCCAAGGGCGAGCCCGGCCGTTTGCCTAGTTTGGCGGGCAAATCCTGTGGCGCGGATGACCATTGCAGAGGCCGCGCCCCCTTTGCGTTATTGGTGAGGCTAGCGAATATCAGGTGCTCTCACGCTCTCACGCTCCCGCTGCTTGGATGCAACATCAAACTTGTATATGAAAAAAAAGTTCTAAAATAGATATGGATGGATACTGCATGATGTCATCAATCATCATGCTAAAAATTGAGATGCATGAATTGGTTCCATGTGGGAGTTGAGATGAACCTGCATATGCCAATCACAAAAATCTATTTTCATCCCGCCCCAACTTTATTTACCGAAGAGTTGAAAAAAATCTTGTTGGAGCCAAAATCTCAAACCTAATCCTATAGCATGTCACTGGAGAAGTTGATTTTTTTTTCCGATGACCTTGGAGAAGTTGATACAATAGATATATGCAGATGATACATAGAACTTTTCAAAGACATATATAATAGAAAAAATGTGACTTCCAACGGCCCAATAAACGTTCAAGCACAAATATTAAACACCAGCTATACAACATATTACGCCACACTAATCCATCCGCGAGCACCCGGAGCTGTGTTATCGCCTCTCAAGCTTAGAACTAAAGTCACTCTATTATCTCTACCATCAACGGTGTGGCAAAAAGATAAAATATGTCTAGTGGATGAAGAGAGGGGTGCAAAATTCCTACAGGTACAACGGAAACAAAAACATGCACTTTTAGGGAAGATACTACCATGGAGTGATGGGACATGACCAGAGGATCGCGTCCAAATATGACTCAAGGTCAATAAAATGCAATATTGACTTAAAGATTACAATAAACTAATTAATTTTGTTGAAGGGAAAAACTACACAAATCGAGTCTCAATGAGTGGTAATCTAGTACATATTCTGACATTATAAGCTGCTTGGATCAAAGTTATAAATCTCTTTTGAAACACTTTACTAAGAAATATGCTCCTCGCTTTGTTTACAAGAATGAAGAGAACACACAGAGTATAATTATTTTAAGATACATAAGATATTCCATCTAATGACCAAGCTGTTATAGAGTTGTGATGTACCACAATCGATACATATGCCACAAATATATTGGATCTGGCATGAGCACTGGTAGTAGGGTTGATACTTAATTACGAAATATAGTTGCATATATATGTTGATCTTTGTAAAATGGAGAGAAGCTATGAGTGTTTTATTGCTTGTAATTTTCAAAAGAGAAACCATGCTAGCCCTAAGAATTTCCAGAACAATTAATACAACTTGATATAACAAAACTTCTTTTGCTGCTACACAGAGAAACCATTATAAAGCTATTAGAATGGTGCCAAATGTCAGTAATTCAAATAGCTTCTTATACAAAGTACTTATCCCCAGAATACTAATTCCATCTTATAAGCTTTCAATATTGAAGACGTATTTTAGAATGATACTAAATCGTAATTCTAGTGATGTGCATATTTTATGACCGAGCATGGCTACATAACTTGATCTATAACATCCGTAAGAAATTTGTGGCATCATGCTAAGACATCCTCTCTCTCTCTCTCTCTCTCTCTCTTTTTTCCAGATTTGCAATCTGAAACTTTTCTGACCGCTGGTTTTTGCAAGCCTAATCAATTGGCATGTGCAAGTACACGTACATTGCGTGCGACGATTTCAGACGAAATTCACCCAACAGAACAAGACCGTGTGGCAGTAAAAACATATAGTTGCAGCGAAAGGGCCTGTAGCCTAGTGGTTATAAGAGTCTCAGTAGCACCTGAAGTCCTGAGTTTGACTCTCTGTGAGAGCGAATTTTCTAGAATTTAACGGCGTTATGCGTTCAACGGGAGGCGACGTGGCCGTCGACAGTGAGGCGCCAGTGGTGACTTCGTCAATCTCGAGGATTTGCCGGTTCAGTCTTCGAAGATGCTCATAAGGTTAGGGTTTGCGTATATGCGCTCATAGGGGTGAGTGTGCGTGCGTTGTCAGTGTCTAAGTTGTACTGTGTAATCGAAAAAAAAAACTATATAGTTGCAAATGGACCCCTTCTATTCAACGTAGAATGGTTATTTTTGTTGCACAGTGAAGTTCGTACGCATTCAGTGGCACCACTGAGGAATTAACAGGACGAGTGAGCTGGAGAACACAAACAAAAGCACGGACAATGCACCGCGCCTGCCGTCGACATCCTATTCATTTCTCGAGCGTGGAGGCACGGTCCTTGTCCCTCGTTACTCCGTGCCCACCGCCGATCGCCACAAGCTGAAGCTTCTTCAGATCTCGTTGGCCTTGGCGAAGCGGCCCTTGATCCGCAACCTCCCGTCGGCGCGGGCCTTGCGCGACTCGTACCGGATCTGCTTGTCGAATCTGGACCGCCAAAATTAACACGACATGAGAACTTGCGGGACCGGAGTTACATGCATGAAAGTTCGGCAGGCTCGTCACTCGTTGCTGCCACCGTGCTACGTGACTGTCTCGATCACTCACCTCCTGTTCTTCCGCTTCTCCTTGTATCGCGAGATCACCGTGCCACGGTCGGGGTAAGCGACGTCGTAGCCGCCCTTCTTCGTCGGCGGCGGGGCCGGCGGGGTCGCTGCTGGGTCTCGCTTGACGACGTTGTTGTTGATGTTGTCGTCGACGTCGGCGGTGCTGCTGCCGCGGCTCATGCTGGGGCAGATCTGATATATCTCCACGAATGAGGATAGGCATGGCTCGGCGGACGAGCTCGCCGGCGCTGGAACCGGTGAGTGCGGTTCGAACGCCCTCCACGCGCCGGTAGTAGGGTCGTCGCTCAAGTCGGTTGCGATCCATGCTTCGTGCTGTGTCACACAAGACGAGGGTAAGGACTGATGAGAAGATATCTGATCAAGCAGTTCCTTTGAGTTAGAGCTGTCGCTACTGCTACTGAAACTGAAACGTGAGATACTATCTGGACCGATAAATATTTCCTTGGCAGTTGGCATCAAGATCAATATTCATATACCATAAGCCGTACAAGTTGTTGCACGCAATCAATTTGATGGTACTTTGGAATACTATATTCCTAGCGGTCACCAATTGACCGTACATGTGTCACTAGCTTGAAAATTATTACGAGATGCCAACTTGCCAAAAGTTTCTAATCAACCTTCTGACAATACTCGAGGCTACTCTGTTATTAGGTAGGTTGTTCCTGGCATTTGAAGTTGCAAAAACGGAGTGTTGGTGATCTAATAGCTATTTCGATGGATGTAAAAAGACTGAAACAAACCTCACAAGAAGGCACGGCCATGCTTGCCGCCTCTTGGCAAGCCTCCGGGTTGAAAGCCTCGAAACCGGCATGCCCAATGGCATACTCTGTCGACGCCCACGGAGGCAACTGCTCAACGTCGGCTGGCTCCACCTCCGCGTAAGACGCAGCCGCCTCTGACTTGGCGAGCTCCCCGAGCTGCCGGATCACCTCTTCATCCAGCTTCCCGCCGGCGCTCGGGACCTGGCGCGCCACATCAACCATTGGAAACGAGAAGGAAAAAAAAATCGATCTTTATTTTCCTGAACACTCGAGAGCAATCGCAGTTGCAGAACTGCTGTAGTGGCGCGTACCTTTGGGGACGACGGCGTGACGAGGGGATGGAGGCCATGGCACGACGTGGTGGGCACGATCACGTCTTCGAGCCGGAGCACCTGCGGCTCCTCCCAGGCGGGCCACCACCCGTCGCCGCGCGCCTTCTCGCACCCGCCGACGCCGAGGATCGCGGCGAGGTCGCCGATCGAGGGGCACCCGGTGTACCCTTCCACCGCGACGCGGTCGTGGAGCGGCGGCTCGCCCGGCCGCGCGGCGTCCCGGTCGCGCTCCTCGAAGTCGCAGTTCCCGCAGAGGAACCCGCCGACGCCGTTGCCGCGGCGGAACGCGGCGGCGGCGGCGCGGCAGGCGGCGCAGAGCGGGGCCCGGGCGTGGCGGGTGGACACGGTGTTGGCGCCGTGGACGTGGCGGTCGCACGGCAGGCAGAGCCTGGCGGAGTCGGCGCGGCAGTAGACCACGGCCGGTAGGCCGGTGCAGAAGTCGCACGGCGGGGCGTCCACGCCGGCGCCGGACATGGCTTCCCTCGTCTCCGGGAAGCTTTGTGACGAGAGAAGGGACAGGGCGATGCGTGTCGCGCGCGTTCTGGACTGTTAAGAAGCGGAAGGCAAGTGTGATTTGCAGTGAGGACTGGACGAGTACACGACTTGATGGCTCGACAGCGAGACGCTCTCCTCCCTACGCGTTCGGCAAGCAAGCCTTTCCGAGAGAAGGCTGAGTGAGGCTCACACCACCTCTTCACTCGATCACATGACCTGTCACCCCGTCGTGAAGGCTACAGATCTCTGTCTCGCAAAGCAAACAAAACAGTAACGCGCCGCGGTGGAGGCGAAGGCGCCGGAGAAGAGAGAGAGACAGGAATCAGGAGAGGACAGGGTCGCGGAGAAGTAATGGAAACTGTACAGAGCCAGAGGAGAGAAGCTTCGGATTAGTGATTACTGTGGACCTGTGGTGTGTCATGGCTGTTGTAAGTGTGCAAGTGGAGCACGAAGCTGCCATCAGGCGTCTCTTTCTACGACGGGTCCAAGTCCAAGCGTAGCACCACGCCACCACCCACCCAGGAGCGGAAGTAGTTTCTTCGGGCTTCGACCGAGACAGCACAGGCACACTTGACACTTCTGGCGATGGCTCCAGATCAAATTGGCAAATGCCATTTCCAATAGCCAACACAGAACAAGGTTGAAACATTGTATGTTCAAGTCGGCAGAAAGTTACAGAACAAAGTGAAATCTATTCTGAACAAAAGCAACCGAACGGGCTGGTAGAAGAGCAGTCAGTGCCTGGACGGGGTTCAGGACAGGACCGGAGCACTAAAGGAGGCCGCCGGTTCATGATTTGAAGGGAGGCAGGACCGAAAGAGAAGCAGTACTTTGTGGCCCATCCATGCAGAAATAAAACCAGAGGTTGATAGCAGGTTGGACCAGGGAGTCCACCTGCCAGAATCTTACAAAATCGTAACTGAAATCAAGCAAAACCACTGAATCACGAACGGAAAGGCATATGCTGGAGACCTCTGCCGAAATGATGGGCGATCCTCTGAAAATGGTCAGGTCATTTTAGGTTTGCAACAACTCGCTTGAATCGCGATGCCTAATGGGACACCGGCATTTCCTTTTCTGCAATTTGACTGCTAGATTATGACAGAAGGGCATTTATTCTAGAAGAGACAAATGAGATATAATTATATAAACTTAGACTCATGCTACCAACACACCACATTTTTTCCACTATGGTATTTGCCACCAGATAGATAAACAGAGTCGTGAATCCTGTGATGCACAGAAGTCATCACTTATCAAATGCTTACGCCATGCATGAAACATCTACAGTAACTCAATAAGAGTACAATGATTCAGAATTATAGCTAAAAAAAGTTAAAGATAATTGACTATCTGCTGAACATCACATATAATATTAATATGAGAACCAGAGGTTCAATCTAGAACAAACTGCTATCAACAAGAAAGGTAGGTAGGTAACAGCAGCGCAAGCAGAAATGATTCTGGTGAAATTTACAGCTAACACTCAATATGGGCAGCACAAGAGCGATGATCATTGACGTGTAATTGAAACTATCTTAATCTTGAAACATAAACAAGTATAACTAAAAAGCTATGTACTTTTAGTCACCAGGCCAAAAGAAAAGTTTGATAAAGCACTAGTTAAACAATAAACAGGGATACACTAAGTTGAAATAATCATATGCCTGCAACTATTCAGCAGGATACCATAGCATAACAAAATGTATGTTCCTTGTCAGCAGGGACTTACATAAGATGCGAAAATAAGATAACCAGAGTTATCCTTGTCAAAAATTACTGAATCCTGTGTGGTGATACAATTCTATTTTGGCCAAAGGAGGCAGCTAGATAGCATATGAGTTTGATGTCAGCTACCAAAAATTTTCTGACATTACTAAAGTTACAGTACATCCAATAATTGGTGCTAACTAAAGACGAAGCCTTCAATCACCACTCACCTACGTAACTTGGAAGGCGAAGGCACCACAGTGTCTCTCAATCATGACTTTTGGAGGACAAGCCTGAATTGATCCCAGTGCAAACATCGGTCCCAATCTGGCGTCAAGCCCCATTAGTGTACAACGGTAAAGGGCACAACTTGCTCTGCGTAAACCACCAAACTGCAAAAAATAGAAGCCAGAACAGTCTATTTTCCTGCACCATCAAAATCTAAACTTTTGGCCTTCGGAATTCAAACCAGATCTCATAGTGGTTAAATAGCAAACTATCATGAGTGTGCTTGCCCACATATTCAAGTCCCAATTCTGCAAGACGCCTTGTGCACTCATCACCACCCAATCTGGAGCAGAACTTGATGTTATGTGACACAAAAATCCGGCCTCTCTGCGGTCTCAGCTTCCCAGCAAGCCTCTCAAGTCCAGTCCAAACAAGCTTATCTGGGATATGGAGGAACACAGCACTTGCATAAATGAGATCATACATAACCGTATCCCCAAACTTGCTGAAGTCCATATCCTCCCCTCTGACAATCATTGGCCGCTTATACAGAAGCCCCTGTGCCGGAAGCTCATACCGAAGCGCAGCCATGAGAGATAGCTCGTCCCGCTCCAGGCAATGGAACCTCCCAGGCTCGAGGAACCGTATGAAATGTAGACCAACACGAAGCGTCCCACATCCAATTTCAAGAACCTGGTCCGCGGGCGTGAGGGCAGAGGCATTAGCAAGGAACTCGAAAACGTCACGGCCACCAGCCCACGGCTCGCCATAGTTGCTGTGGTGCTCTTCGACAAGGAGCTCACCAGGGCAAGGCAGCGCGGTGTGGTTGCTTGCCTCTTCATCGGGATAGTGAGAGATCCCATGATGCCTAAAACGCAGGTGTCATACTAATGTGTTAATTAATTTCGCACAATCAACTGACATGAATTTGGAAGGAACAAACATGATGGTAGCAAATAACACAAGACAGTTAGTCAACCTGATCCTTTGCAGGAGGCAACTAACATGAATTGGGAAAGAATCCAAATGCGGTGATCTGAAAGTACGGATACTCATGGGCTCTGTACCTGTTGATGTCGAAGAGCTGCTGCTCGCGGGTGCGGGGGTTGATTCCCTTCCGCAGGCGGTGCCAGGCGTCGTGGGAGGCCGCGGCGCCGTCGGCGAGGTGGAGAGAGTTGGCCGCGAGCTGGGCCTTGAGCCAGGAGACGTCTGCTGGGGAGGTGGTGACCGGCGGGTGGGAGGCCGTGGTGGTGGTGGTGGTGACGGTGGTAGTGGTGTGGGTGGTGGAGGGGGGCGTGCAGGCGCAGAGGTGAGAGGAGGTGGAGGAGGACGGGGAGAGCGAGGGGAGGATGAGGAAGACAAGCAGCGCGGCGGAGGAGAGCAGCAGCAGCGCCGCGGGCACAGTGAGCAGCCGCAGCCGCGCCGGAGAGGAGGCGCTCGAGCTCGACGGCAGCGCCATCGGCGGCGGCGGAGTGGATTCGCAGATTGGGATCTCGTCCCGTGCGATTGATTGCTGCTACCTGGTCTGGTTCGACCATGCCCACCGTCCGAATCCAGGGGCTTTTGTGCAAATATTTAGATCACGATTATTAATCGCGATCTATTTTAAAGTTTTATGTGTAAATTATTGAATCGTGATTAATAGTCGCGATCCAGTTTAAAGATTTATGTACAAAATTATGAATCGTGACTAATAATCGCATCCATTAGAAGGGCTTTTATGCAAAAATATGGCGATTAATAATTCATTCACCACGATTCTTCGAGTCCGCGCGGCGGCGATGGCTCTCTGCCGCGGGAGTTCCGGCCGCCGGCGTCTTCCCCATCACGTCCGTGCTCTGAGATCTGCCCCACCTGCCCCCTCCATCCTCTACCTCACCGTGGCGTCTTCTCCCTGTCCGGCTGTCCCCCAACCCCGCCCCTGCGCGCTGCTGCGAGCCTCGATTCCTCACCACACCTGAAGTGGGTTCGCCTGCCGCCCCGCGACCACTCCACCGGCGATTAGGTCACCTGCTGCAGAATGTAGGTGACTGATTCCCTTCAGCCTTCATTAGATCAAGCGAGCTTTAGATGGATTTCTGTAGTTAATTGGATTGTTTTTTGGGGCCTCGGATTACTTTGTTCCTTATCTGTTTAGTATGTTTGTACTGGTGAGATCAGTGTCCAGAATAACACCACGGGCATGGTGCTCTTGCACTGAAATGAAATTTGTTCGAAAATAAAAGGTACTGTATCATTCATTAAGAACTAGTATGAAATAGTTGCCGAAGCACAAGTGTTGCTTTAGTATAGCCAGAGATTTACTGGATTGTTCTTTGCAATATGTAATGCCCCCTTGCACATTTCTCCAAAGCCTCGACGAGTCCCCACATGTAAGATAAAGATAGTGGCCTAGATGTTTTGAGGCTTTTAAGTTGAATGTTGCAATGTAAATACCTCTGTGTATGTTGCAATAACAAATATCAACTGCAAGCAGACTTTATGCTGAAGTACCGAAGTAAGTTCAAATAATGATCCAACACCTATGTGAATACTATGATAGCTGACATAGTAAGATAGCACGCCTATCTTGCCATGCTAGCCATCTGTACCCCGTAGTATTCTACAAACTTGGTGCTACTCTGATTGGAGTGCTTTATGAATTACGAGGAATAAGAATTTCGTAGCTGTTGATCTCTTATTCAAATAGTCAACTGTAAAGTTCTCTTTCCACATTCTGTTGACGCTGTTTACCGTTCAGTTGCAGTCACATAAGTTTGGTATTCATGGTTTTCTGGTTCCTGATAATGCAGTAACGTGGATGTATGGCAAGGCCCTAGGATTCCGCAGGACGTCACGTAAGTTATATCGCCAAGAGGGAAAAATCTGCTGCATTCCTATACAAGGGGTCGACAGTCAGTCAAGGAAAATTTTCATGAGAAAGATGCTCGTCTGGTTACAAATATTCCTTGAGAAGGATTGTTTTTTTGAGGAATAATTGAGAGGGAATTTGATTAGTTTCTGGCTTGACATTCTGACCCAAGGCCTTATTTTCAGTTAAATCTGCTTATAGATTACTGATGCAGCAAAACATTGAAAGACAGGGATTTTAATCAAGTGATGCTACAAGCGGCACTAGTGGAAGTGGCAACAAATCATGGTTGGGTATATGGCAGCTTTCTTGTCCTCTCAAGATGAAGATGTTAATCTGGTGATTTGTGCATAATAGTCTTGCAGTTGGTTTAGATGAAGTGGAGCGTAGTGCGAGAATGTTGGCACATGTTGGAATTGCAGGATATATATTGGATGTGAGCTTTGTGAGATATCAATCTTGGAATTGCCGGATATTAGATGTGAGCCAGTTGCTGATGTCATGGAACGATTGTAGCTGTTGCTGGTGGAGAAACGGCTCCAAATAATTGTTCTGTGGTGTGGGACTGTTCTGAACGAGATCAGAGAAGGTGAGCACGTCTCCTCGAGTCAACATATTTTCTATCATATAAAGTGTTCTACCTAGAAATATTTGCAGCTGTTTGGACCAAAAAATTAGATGATGCGATGCCGGTAAAGAGATGGAAACCTCTTTAAGGAGGTTACTTGAAGCCAAACGGTTATGGTGTGTTCATAAATGTTAACTTGGTGAGAATAATGGAGGCTGGGGAGTGGTTATCAGAGATTGGTGGTAGGTCTGTTTGCAGCAGCCATCGTAGGGAAAGTTGAGATGTTGCTGAAGGTTCGACTGAAGGCAGCCATGGAAGCACTATGCCTGGGAACTGGCTACTTATTGATCGCTCCTTATCCCAGCTCATTATGCAAGCACTCAAGAGAAGGGAAGTTGATGCTTCTTCGGGTGGGGACAAAGTTTTGATGGCTACTTATTCTCCAGAGTTGTGAGATGCAACATGTAAACTGTGGATGCAACTCTGCAGCTCATGTTTTTAGCCGAATTTGGCTCGGTGTTAGATATTATTTTAGTTGGGACAATAGTAGGCCAGCCTGCATCACTGGTGTTGTGACGGGTGAATTGCCCATGTTTTTTAAGTAATAAAGTTCAAGCATTCTTTTAAGTGTTTATCCTCAAAGTTTGTATGAGTAAAATATGATGCTATAAGGGAAAATGCATGTCAGACTTTGTACTATTTCTGAAAATCTAGGTAACTGGATGAGGGTTGGGGCCATGGTGGGTTTGAACTTCATCATGTCCCATTAACATTTGTACAAATTCTATAGTTAACGATGTGACCATGGAGAAATGATAGCCATAATTCGATCTTTGTTCGACTGGAAGTTTGGATTTCTTATGTGGAATTCTTCAAGAATTTCTAGTTCTGTTTCAAGCTCGATTGGGAACGGACAATGGTAAAGATTATAGTGTTTGGGCTTGTACTTCTAGATTGAACATCGCAGCTGTACTAAACAAATTCCGTGCGATCAACATCACGACAAGAATAAAAAATGCCAATCCTCCTGATTTTTGGACGAATTAGAAAGAAACCAAGCTGTGACATATCAAGCAAATCCTACCTTATCGGTTATATCTATTATCAAATGAGCTGGAAATCCTGAAGCAGAGCCAAGCCAAACTAAATGGGACCTTAAAACCTGACCAAACTGGAGCCTTGAAAGACATCCGAGTTTATTTTAGCAACAAGCTGCATGAATAGAAAGCAAATAAATCGTGTCTTACAATAATGGCTGGGTTAAGCCAGCTAACATGACAGAACCAAATGATGTATCTGATTACATCCGATCTTTAAGTTAAAATGGATACAAAATACTGAAACTTCACCAAAAGATTCTTGTAGATCATGCCTCCGCACTGTCTCTGATCATTTCTAGATGTATTCCAAGCTAGGCCTTGATATTGATCCAGGAGTATCAGAGAAAGAACGTAACCCACATTGAAAGAGGTTCCAGAACTTTAGAACCAGAAGTGGATCAACTGCAAGTCGGCAGAGGAGCTCGCATGGAAGTGAGGGTGCG
The DNA here is from genome assembly GCA_012490785.1 of Eragrostis nindensis. Classification (NCBI taxonomy): domain Eukaryota; kingdom Viridiplantae; phylum Streptophyta; class Magnoliopsida; order Poales; family Poaceae; genus Eragrostis; species Eragrostis nindensis. Next base: position 1,445,400 of record JAAXCT010000049.1, on the reverse strand, counting down.
GCATCAGGTTCTCCCTGAACTCATGGCGTGACACGACAACATTGCTATGTGGCTTGGTCTCCACAATCCTCACCGTCTTCGTCCTCACGTTGTAAACGAATAAACAGAAGCAATTCCCCAACATGACATTCCCTTCACTATCACCCGCCGCTGCCGCGGCCCCAGGCTGTGGACATGGGCACCCATTGAAGTGTCGCCTTGACCGGTGGGGGTTGACGAGTTGCCACGGCATGACAACCTTGTGGTGGCATTCCCACCTCCTGGCAATGGAGTCCTTAAAGACCCAGAGGTCAATGTGATTCTGTGACCCAAAGTCAGCCCCAAATAGCAGGTCATCCATGCAGAATAGCTTCACCAGCTGTGTTGTTGTGGTTGCTGGTGGCCCTTCCCTTACATGGAATGTCTCCGACAATGTCTCGAACACCACCATCTCTGTCGTCTCTGCAGTGTTGGATGTTCGATGTGGCGGCCAGTGCATTCGTCCATGGAGATCAACCGGTGTTGTTGCCAACAAATCGGTTATCCTATTAGCAGTAGCAGCCACCTCATCGTGCATTTGTAGGTGTCGTGGTTTAGAGGCACCGGTAGCAAGGACATACCACATTGGGCGGAACGAACCGTTCTTGCACAAGAGCCTGTACTCACAAGACGACTGATGGAAGTAGAAGGCATACCCAGTGTTGGTGTAATTAGCAAGCCGAGGGAGCTCCGCCCATTGCCTCGTTGCAGGGTTGCAGAGGATGTGGAAGCCCTCACTCCTCTTGAACAGAAGGATGCCATTGCATGATGAGATCAGAAGGCATGAGCCTGTCTTGGGGTACATCTTAGGGTAGCGGATCAGGCATCGCCGACAGCTCACCTCATTGGAAGAGATGGGGATACTTTCCACTGCGATGTCGGTTGAGGCATGGTTAGCCGAGCCGTCCGTGGATGGCACCACATCTCGGTATGTGTACAGGATAACCTCGGGTGAGCAGTGGCTGGCATGGGCGGCAAGGAAGCCTAGGTCGGTGGTGATACGATGCCACGCCTTGCACACAGTGCGACAACGACGGATGGAATCGGCCGGTAGGCGCAGGAGAATATTGGTGATGATTTCCTCAGGAAAGTAAACTGGTGTTTCTTCCATCTTTGACACCCTTCTTTTTTCCACCTTGTCGTCCATAATGATTTAGATGCTTTTCTTGCTTGAAAGGCAGCGGAAATGGGTATGGTCACCCACCTTCCATTTACCTTGTCCCTCTTCCAATCTTAACTGTAAAAGTTTTCAATAGGAAAAAATGTTTCAACATTAAAATCTACATTAAATGTCTCAAAGGCCCAAAGAGTCAAAATTTGAATATGTCAAATCCTAGCAAACTTCAAAACTTCAAAATATTGCATTGAATATCAATGCAAAATGCATTGCGTTTGTAGCCACATGTCAATGAAACCTACATACCACATGAATCTATGCTTCCTAGAAACAATAGTTGTAGATAATATCATGTAGCTACATACATATTATACTCAACAGATCGGATATATATCACTAGATCTAGTCATTACTATCAAAGCTATTGGATATCAATGGTATGTGAGTGCACAGATTGTTTTTGTATTTTCCATCATTCAAGTAAACATTGCATGGCATAACAAGTAAATGAACAAGTGATAGGCGTTGTTGCTAAGCAGAAATACCTTAGTTTGCCTTTCTTTTGTTGATGAAGTCGCAAAGCAGACAGAAGTTTACATATGTTGTGTGCCGGAACACGTACTGCCCCGTCGTTTCCTCTTAGATCTTCCCTTCCCGCCCCCCTTGGAGTAGAGGCAATGAAAGAGGATGCTATCGCCACCTGAATGGAGAAGATAAGGGGGACACGTTAGCACCCTGAATATATGGAGGAGAGATCAAACCGTGTCACCCAAGATAGAAGAAGTAGTACCTCATCGCATGTGTGCGCCGGTGAGAGGGACCGCGTGGCTGCCGTGTACTTGCTGCACGGAGGAGAAGGGAGTTGGGATGGGTGGAGAGCGGACGGATCTGAAGGCGGTGAGGAGGAGAAGGGAGTGGGGAGGGATGGACCGCAGCCGGATATGAAGGCGGTGAGGAGGAGAAGGGAGTGGGGAGGGATGGAGCGCGGCCGGATCTGAAGGCGGCGAGAAGGAAAATGGAGTGGGGAGGGGTGGAGCGCGGCCGGATCTGAAGGCAGCGGAGGAGGAGAAGGGAGTGGGGAAGGATGCAGCGCGGCCGGATCTGAAGGCGGCGAGGGGGAGAAGGGAGTGGGGAGGGATGGAGCGCAGCCGGATCTGAAGGCGGGGAGGAGGAGAAGGGAGTGGGGAGGGATGGAGCGCAGCCGGATCTGAAGGCGGTGAGGAGGAGAAGGGAGTCGGGAGGGGTGGAGCACGACCAGATCTAGTGGGCGTGTGGAGGAGAAGAGAGTAGAGTGACGGCGGGGTCTGAGAAGAGAGAAGTGGAGGCGGCGGGGGTGATGTGTTGGCTTTTATATGGTGACGATATAATTAGGCTCTAGGGTTTCTGAAGCTTGGCTATACGGGCCGCGAGTTCCTGACTGAGGCGCCACTAGCGTAGAAAAACTAGTGGCGACCACGTTTCTGATGTCAGCATGCCCGCCACTGCTATCAGGATGGTCGCTGATGTCGTCTGTGCCCTCCACTAGTGTTGATTTCCATATTGCATCATCTTTTCTCGTCAGTGTAGTGACAAGCTGAGGGTGCCTGCCACTACTACAAATTGGCTTGCGTCACTACAGACCCTCATTGTACTAATGCACGCTGCTCTTGATGGGGACAGAGGAAGGCCGTTGTTGCGACCTAGACGGAGGAGAATAGGGGCCGTGCACACAGTCATGCGTGAGAGAAAAATGGGATAGATGTGGGATGGGGATCGATTCAACAAGGAAGGGGATGAATAAATGTGAGTCAGTGAACACGGGCAACACGCTCCAACTGTTTTCCCCGTATCGGCACATCTCATATATCCACATTATATATTCCTTATATGGAAGCCGTTCACCCATCCAAACACTCCCAAATCTAGATGCAATCATCCCATCTAGTCTCATACACGCTCTCTCTCCTTATTTGTCCTCATACTAAAATCTTAAATTGATTTCCCATTTTCTATTTCGTTTCAATCTTACACATAAGAAGTCCCAGCCGTCAGATACCTCTATTTCCGCACAAATCTTAGAGCTGGTCTGTCAAATTCCATCGTAGACGATGTGTGACCAATGCATGCATGGAGAGTGATGATGACAACAACAATAATTTAGAATTGGAAATGGAAATTTAAAGAACACAATGTTGTTCGGGCTTGTAGTTACCAGATCAAGCTACCTCCATAGTATAAACCAAATGAAGATCCGTCCATGTGATCAAAATTGCGACAAGACGGGAAAAAGGAATCCTGCTATAGGTCCGACTAGGATGGTAGACTTTGTTCCGAACGTGCGTCGATAACAAGTTCTGGTTTCAGCAAATTAAGCAAGAAGATTAACGGTTCAGACTCAGTCGTACAGAAGTCGGGACAATCTAGTCGGACCCATAGCATTTCCGGGGAAAAAAGTGTCAATGCTCATCTGAATTTTGCCGAATTAGAAACAACTACATATTAAGCAACTCTGGTTGGTATTGTCTAGTATCAAATGAAATGGAAAATCCTGGAACAGAGTCATACGAAACAGGACATTAATACCTAACCAAATACGACCTTGAGTCTGGCAGGGCAGCAATAACGTAACGAAACTGAAAAGTTTAAAAATGCTCATCTGTTTTTTCATTCGAAGGAGAGAGGTCCAGTTATAACTGAGGTCCATCATGTACTCAATCAGCACCAGAAGTGGATCAACGGGAAGTCGGGCGTGACCGGGACGTTGAAGCACGGGTGCCGCACCAGGCTCTCCCTGAACACGTGCCGTGACATGACAACTTGGCTCCCCTTGTCCGCCCTCACTGTCTTCTTCGTCCTCACATTGCACCAAACCGCCGTGGCCGGCGTGCAGCATGATCACGTTCCCTTGGTCATCGCCCTGTGCAACCGCAGAGGGCCGGAAGTTCCCGCGGAATGCTTCAAGAGGGTGGCATGGCATGATCACTTCCCGATCGGGCATCGCAACTTGGTGCCGGCGTTCCCAGCTCTCGGCTCCGTAGTCCTCCAGGAACCAGAGGTCGACGTGCATCATCTTCTCGAAGTCGGCCACCACAATCTGACCATCCGTGACGAACAGCTTCACCAGTTCGTGGCTCGTCGTCGTTATTGGTGGCCCCGTCGTCGACTGGAACGTCTCCGACAGCGTGTCGAAAGTCACCACCTCCGAGCAGGTCGACTCGTCTCCGTTGAACATGTCGAGGCGAGGTGCCCAGTGCAGGCGGCCGTGAAGGGCTGCGGGTGTCCACGCTGCCGTGCGCAGGCAGCGGGTGTCCAACCTCTAAATGAGTAGCATGATGGGCCGAAAGTGCTGCTGCAAGATGAGGAAGAAGAGCAACGACGACTCATGCAAAGAGAGCCAAAGAAGACAACAATGATGAATGAATTTTGCATTGCCGTTGTTTGGCTCATAGGAAACTAAGGAAAGCATGGTGCTAGGCAGATAAGAAGCATTTGGACCCAGATCAAAGCACTTAGTTCGACATTAATATTTACACATAAATATTGACTAGCGTTTCAAATTGTAACCCTTTAAAAGAGATCATACATATTTGTATTCAGCATTGTGAAAGCCTTTGTAGTTCAACATTTTCACCAACCTACTGTAATATATTTTTTTGTGAAGTAGCACAGTATGAATACTCATCCCTATGAACAAAAGCACGCATAGGAATCATGAGACCCCATGCCATTGCTGACTGGGCACATGATAAGCTCTGCCTTTTTTTTTTGTCTCATGGTTTATCAGTTGTCTTCCGCTAACTCACCATAGTTATTTATCAGTGGTAATTCTATGTTCCCGAGGTTGTACTAATTCAAGGCCACCGATCAACTATAGTTATCATGAGAACAATGATAGTTCATAGTGATAATCTAGCCTATGAGTAATCTTCAATTTATTCACGGTAAGTTCTTGAAATAGTGTTAAACCGGTGTTCAACAAGTCCTAGAAAAAAACAAAAAACGAGTATATAGTAAGATTGAAACAAAATAGAAAATGGAAAATCAACTTAAGAATTTATTATGAGGACAAATAAAGAGAGAGGGCGTGTGACCTAGATGAGGACAAGAACTGCGTCTAGACTTGGGAGTGTTGGGATGGATGTACAGCTGAGATGGGATCATCCATCTAAGGAATATGCTGTGGATATGCGAGATGTATGCCGATACGGTGAATACAGTTGGTGCGTGTTGTCCGTGTTGACCAATGAGTCACGCGTAACTTTCTTCTTCCCCTGGTTGAATCGATCCCCATCTCACATCTATCCCATTTCTCTCTATCACGCATGACCGCTTGCAAGCTCCCTACCCTCCTCCATCTAGATCGCAACAACAGCCTTCCTCCATCTCCATCCAGAGCGCGCGGCGGGGGTGCTGCTTCTTCTTTCTAGTGTGGTGCGGCTCGATCCCTCCTCTATTCAGGCCGGTAACGTGTCCCCCCTATCTCCTCTATTTAGGTGGCAATAGCATGCTCCTTCCTTGACTCTACTCCAAGGGGGTAGGGGAAGGGAAGATCCAAGAGGAAAGGCAAAATTAGCTCTGGAACATCCTTCAATCGTGGCTTTTGCCACAAACCACTTAAAAAAAAAGGTTTTGCTGTAACACACTCTTCAAGTATGGTAATATGCTGTTGGACACTATACTCTATATTTTCATTAGTTTAATTGTCCAGGCACAAGGAATGACAATTTTACCCTTCTGTAACCAGCCTTATCTCTTCCTTCCCGTGAGCTGCTCCAGGCGCAACTCGACGAGGACGACAGCGGCTGCTCCAGCCTGCAGGCCTGCTCGTTCCACGCTCCTAGGAGGCTGCTCCGGCTGCAGGGCTGCCCGTCGGAGGTCCAGCCCGCCGATTCTGCCGCGCAGGCCGCCCGATCGAGGAGGCCCCGCCCCTCCCTGCGGGGGCGCAACCACGGCGGCGGCGACGGCCTCTCCTCGTTGCCGGCGGCGGCAGCCCCTCGCGCAGCGGCCAGGCGCGCCTGCCTGGAGGCCGCCCCTCGCGCAGCGTCTCGGCCCAGCAGCTCCCTCGCGCAGCGCCTCGCCCAGCGGCCTCCACACGTGGCCGGCGGCCCCTCCTGAAGATGGAGACCCCACGATTCCTCAGTGAGATTTTCCCGCAGCATCAGGCAGATTTCTCATGGGTTCCTGATGGGTAAGTGTTCTTCCAATCACTACTAGGGTTAGTGCTATCTAAAGCTTTTGAGTGCTTATTTGGTTGGGATTTGTGGCAATGTCTGTGTAGGATGGATGCGAGTTCAGCCTACAGGCTTGCTATGCGTGTAGGTGCTTATGTGAAACTGAACGATGATGGCACTCGTGTTTATTGTGATGCTTGCAACATTCCAAGGATTTTAGACAGGGATAGCACAAATTGGAATGATTTGCTTGTTGACATTGGCACTGAAATTAAGCTAGGGTCTAGACACAAGTTGCGTGTCACCTTTTGGGATAAAATGAAGCGTAGCTATGAAGAGATTGAATCTGACCAGAAATTGCTTGATGCTATTGACATGTATTGGGATATAAGAAGGCTTTCATTGCAAGTGTGTGTTATGAGAAATGATAATTCTGATTCCACGGATGAAATTGGACGGCAACAGAGCATGCCTTGTTTGTTGCAAGGAAGCACTGAAGCCCAAAACAACCAAACTGCACAGCCTTCACTTGAAATTATTGCACCATCTCATTTAAATCCTCCAGTTCAGGACAATGTTGAAGTGCCTTGGGTGGGCGATGATATAGAGTATGTTGGTCTGGACGATGAGGATCCTTACAAATCCTTACTTTCTGATTCATCCGATGCCGAATCAGATTGCTTGCAGGAAGATTTAGGGTGTGTTGACTTGGATGATGACTTAGTAGTGGATGATGCATTGGGTTGTGAGACATTTGTCCATGTGACTGACTTAGAGAACCCGACAATAGCAGTTGGTATAACTTTTGCTGATGGAGATACTTTTAAAAAGGCTATTAGGCAATATGCAATAAAGGGTGAATATGAAATTGCAGCTCCCTATTCTGAGTCAACAAGGTATCGAGGGTATTGCAAAGCTGCACGGTGCAAGTGGCGGATACATGCTTCGCAATTGCAGGATGGAAGAACATGGAAGGTACATATGCATAAGCAATGTGCATTTTCTTTTGTGCTGATCTGTACTGATTTATTTTTTCTACTAATTTATTTTTATATTTTGCTGCAGATAAAGAAGATACCTGATCCACACACTTGTCAAGGCACAGGAACAGTTGAGAAGAACAGCATGGCAACCAATCACTGGGTCAAAGATAGGGTCATTGAATGGCTTGCAAAGGACAATACAATTGGAGCAAAAGCGCTGCAGAAAAGATTGGAAGAACTGTATCACCTAAAGTTGACATATTGGGTAGTGTGGGATGGGAGAAATATGGCTTTGGAAGAACTCAAAGGGAAGTGGGATGACAGCTTTGAGCACATTTTTCGTTTCAAGGCTGAGGTGGAGAAGACCAATCCTGGAAGTTTGGTAGACATAGAATTTGATCAAGTTGGGAAGAAGAAGAGATTCACTAGAATGTTTGTTGCCTTGAAAGGTTGTGTAGATGGTTTTCTAAATGGCTGCAGGCCTTTTCTTGGTGTGGACTCCACCCATTTGACTGGGAAATGGAAGGGTCAACTTGCATCAGCCACTGCTATTGATGGGCATAATTGGATGTTTCCTGTGTGTTATGGTGTGTTTGAATCAGAGACAACTGACAGTTGGGCATGGTTTTTTACAAGACTTCAGCAAGCTATTGGATCACCTCCAGGCCTAGTGATCTCAACAGATGCAGGCAAAGGAATCGATTCAGCTGTTACTCAAGTCTTCAGAAATGGGGTCGAGCATAGAGAGTGCATGAGGCACTTAGTTGCAAACTTCCGAAAGCGATTCCGAGGTGAGGTCTTCGAAAAACACTTATGGCCAGCATGTAGATCTTTTCAGAAACATAGGTTTGAAGAGCACTACAATTTGATGTATGAAGCAAGTCCTGAAGCCATGAGGTGGATACATGATAACCATAAGCATCTTTGGACAAGGCACTTGTTCTCTGAAGCAAGTAAGTGTGACTATGTCACAAATAACATAGCTGAAACCTTCAACAGCTGGATTAGACATGAAAAATCCCTGCATGTTGTTGATCTTATGGATAGGATTAGACAATTATGCATGGAAAAAATGTTCTTGAGAAGAAAAATTGCTAATAAGCTTGAAGGCAAGATACTGCCCAATGTGATGAAGGACCTCAATGCAAGGAGCAGGGGGCTGAAATATATATGGCGATACTCACACAAAGATGGTGCTAAAGATGGTGAAATGTTAGGTGAAGTTGAAGGTGTTACAAGGGATCTAGTTCATTGGAGACATACTGTTGATCTTCAGGAGAGGAAGTGTACTTGTAGGCGTTGGCAAGTTACTGGTCTGCCATGTACACATGCCTTGTGTATTATAACCTCAATTCGAGGTAATATTGAAGACTATGTTCATGACTACTATTCTGTGACAAAGTTCAAGAAAGCCTATGAGAAGTCTGTGAAGCCAATGACAGATAGAAAGCAATGGCCTCAAGTTAATCCTGGATTCAAGTTGTGGCCTCCACTTCTGAAAAGGGCTCCAGGGAGACCAAGAGAGAGAAGGTACAAATCAGTTATAGAAGGGGGCTCCGGAAAGAGAACCACAAGATGCAAGAGGTGCAAGCAACTTGGGCATATGGAAAAAACATGCAATGAATATGTATATGATTCTGATGCACCACCACCTGCCCCTCCAAAACCCAAGAGAAAGAGAGGCAAGAAAATTGTCACAATAGTGCCATCCAGTGCTGCTGAACCACCACAAGAACAACCATTAGTAGATGACACATTGTAAGCTTTGAAGTCAAAGTTTCTGAAATTTCATTTAAATTACACATATCTCACATATAAAACATTTACAGGGCCACACCATCTAGAGCAATAACCTCTGTTTCAGCAACAAGTCCTATGACAAGAAGGTACTACAATCTTTTGACCCAATGTCTTATTTGTTAAAATTGTAGTATGTCAATTTTGCATGTTTCTGCATCTATGCAGTATGTCAAAGAGGTTGCTAGAATATGAATCATCGACACCAACTAGAACGATCACCCCTGTTTGTACACCAAGTCCTCTTACAAGAAGGTATTGCACCTTTAATCTTTATGCTTTCATATTTGTGTACTCCATTTATTTGACACAATTCTTTATACATTTATAGCCGTAAGAGGATGCTGGAACTTGAAGGCAATATAGAACCTGTTCAATGTCTTGCTCTGTCTCCACAACCTGCCCATGAGAAGGGAAAGCTACAGAAGTTGAAGATTCTCAGATGCAAGAAAGCTTAGGCCATGTTCTTATGTTGCTGTTCAAACCATGCTTTTGATGTGTGGATGTGGTAGTCTGTACTAGATAGCCTAATGTGGCTGGAACATACTATTATGTGTTTGCTAGATCTGCTAGTTTAGTCTGAACCTGATGGTCTTCTATGCTGAAATACTGCTGAAAATCAATATGTTATGATGCCTGAAATGTTTCCTTAACTGTTCCCTGCTATACTCATCGATTGTTGTTGAAATATTTGATATGAAGGGGTAAGGGTATTTCTGTCCAGAAATCGTGTTTACATACCTGTTTCATTGAGAAATATTATTATAACTGTTATAGTGTCCAGCAGCATATTACCATGTTTGAAGAGTGTGTTGTGGCAAAGCCACTCTTTTTTAGTGGTCTGTGGCAAAAGCCACAATCCAACGATGTCCAGCAGCTAATTTTGCCAAGAGGAAAACAAGGGGCAGTGTTCCGGCACACAACTTCTGCCTTATTGGTGTCTACATCAACAAACAAAAGGCAAACAAACTTAATCTGGCCCTCCTCCCCAAGGTATTTCTGCTCAGCAACAACACTATCACTTGTTCTTTTACCTGTGATGCGATGCAAAGTTTACTTGAATGATTGAAAATAGAATAACAATCTGTGCTCTCACATACCATTGATGTCCAATAGCTTTGATAGTAATGGCTAGATCTACTGATCTATATCCTGTCTGTTGAGTATAATAACTATGTAGCTACATGATACTATCTACAACTATTTTTGCTAGGTGGCATAGTTTCATCAGGCATGTAGGTTGCAATGAGATGAATGTCTACAAACTCAATGCGTATTTTGCATCGATTCAATATTTTTTTGTTGAAGGTTTTGAAGGTTGGTAGGATTTGAGGTACCTCGTCCATTGAGTATAATATTTAGCTACATGATATCTATGAGGTAGATTTTTTTTTATATTATTGGCGTTGGGAAGCATAATTACGTGTGTCATGTAAATTGCAGTGAGATAAGAAATGGCTAGAAACTGAATGTATTTTTGCATCATACAATGTTTTTAAAGTTTTGAAGTTTTTAAGACTTGACACATTTTTTACTTGATCTTATGGGGTTGAATTTTTTTTCCAATTGAATACTTTTAGAGCGAAGGTAAATGGAAGGTGGGTGAACCCATTTCCACCTATTTTCATTCAGGAGAAGCATCTGAAACACTGTGGACAAAGTGGAAAAAAGAGTAATGTCCGTGGCTGAAGAAACGTCGGTTTACTTTCCTGAGGAAACCATCATCAATATTCTCCTCCACTTGCCGGCCAAGTCGGTCCATTGTTGCCATGCTTTTTGCAAGGCGTGGTGCCGCATTACCACCGATCTAGGCTTCCTTGCTGCCCATGCCAGCCGTTGCCCAGCAAAGGTTATAATGTACACATACCTAGATGTGGCACCATGCATGGACCGCCCAGCAAATTATGCTTCAACCGACATCGCACTGGACACACTACCCGTCTCCTCCAACAAGGTGGGTTGTCGGTCGCGTCTCATCCGATCCTAAGATGTATCCCAAGGTAGGCTCTTGCCTTCTACTCTCCTCATTGTAGCATCCCGCCTCAAATAATGAGGGGTTAGCTTAACAGGATCGAGATCGGGTGACACTTGACGACGCAAGAGTCCAAAAGTACACACATATGAGCATAAATAAGTACAAGTGAAATTTAGTTATTACAACTTAAATTCAGATTTGATTACATAAAAGAGTTTGAAAAGCATAGCGGAAGCGATCGATATACAACTCGACGTCATTACCCTAATATGAAGCATATTCAGCCTGTAAACATGCTTCATTCTCCTCCGACCAAAGATTACCTGCAACAAAGATTAAACAACAAACCCTGAGCAACTAATACTCAGCAAGACTTACCTGTCAATATGGCCTTCTAAGACCGACTCCTAGCATGCAGGGGGCTGACCCAAGGTATAGGAATAATTGCATAAGAATAGCACTAAAAATTGGTCCTTCTTTCAAATTTTAGCCAAATTAAAAGGGTTATTGCATAAACATAAAGGTGAGCAACCTATACTAAGCAATACATGGTTACAATACAATATTTAAAGTATCAATACAGCATATATACATCATCATGTGCACTTCTTACTACGATGTGACACGGTGAACAAGTGGTACTCAATAACCGCGAGGGACGGCGATTCGAATCGATTTACACCTGCAGGCGAAACCCGAACAACACGACGTACGCACACTCAAAAGAGTCACGCACGGCAACCTTTCGCAAGACCCCATAAAGCCGGTCCAAGTTCCCCTCTCCCGGACACACGTCCTCCACGCGATACCCACGCCGGAGCTATCCGTGGTTAGCCCGTGTGCCCTCCCTTCCTACACATACCCGTGAACCACCGTGACCATCTTCATCACCAGAAGAGAGGGGGGGCCCCGTCCAACAATACAGTAATCGAGCTACATCGGTTTACTATTGCCCCACTAGCATGCATCCGGTACGTTCAAACTTGCTCAAGCAGGGCCACAACGAACGGTCCTCAATCGACACAGACGGGGCTACCGCACACAAGACCTCCATGTCCTGCTGCAAACCTACCAATCCCCGTCCGGTCTCCAATTATCATCATCATATGAGATAGCAACATGAATAGTAATTCTCCCAAAAGAAACCTATAGCTCGCGAGTAGTGTGCCGCACCACTCGACTTCTACCGATGACTCACATTAAGCATAGCATAAAGTAACGAACGACTGAACATACCGACCCATAGGAAAACCTACAGATACATGCAACTAAGGTATCATTCAACTCCTGAATACCTAATGCACATAACATGACTCCATCGATACATGTGACAAAGTAAAATATTTCGAAAAGGGTTGAGATGCACCGGGGCTTGCCTTGGGTCTTAAAGTTGTTAGCACACTCCAAAATGTTAGTAGCAGCACCGCACTCCTCGGTGATGATTTCCAAGTCGTTGGTTCCGTCGGTTCCTAAATGAATGCAATGATAAACAAAGATTAAAAGGAGGTTTATGGAACTTCCTTGATAAATAGGAATGCAATGACATGATGCACAAAAGGTTACAAAGCTCAAAAATAACACAAAAAGATGTTAAGTACTTTTGTTTGAAATACTTCCATGAAATAACGACAAGAAAGTTAGAGTTTAAAGGATCGATACAAGGAATTTATTCCGAAATTCTCTTTAACATGGTCTGGAAGTCAAGAATTTTATTTTGCATTTTTCCTAGCATGGCACTACTAATACCAGTAACATATCCAAAAATTGGATTAAAAGTATGCGAGGATAAAATACCAAAATTAAGACAAGAAAAAGCTTAAAACTGAAATTGCTCCTAAAATATGAGGAATTTAAATATGCCACTTGGTCAACAGTTAGGGAATGCCATGAGATGCCTGCATACCAAAAATTAGCATTTTTATGTGAATAGAAATGCCTATAAAATTATCTTTAGGTTTTTATTCTCTGAATTTTGTACAAAAATTGGTAGAGATTTCACGAGTTCATGTTATACCACTGGGTAGATCTAGGAACAGGGATTCGAACAAAATTGGTTTTACAATTTTACAATTTTTATACGAATTTATATCTAATTTTGAAGTTCAGCCGAGTTTTGACATTTTCTGGAATTTTGGTCGTGAACAGTAAAAACAGGGGACTCAGGAACAGGCGCCCTCAAAACGTCGAAATCCGTCGATTTGAGTGGTGGAATTGCACGGTAGATGACTCAAATGGATTCTTAGGGACGTGAGCTAGCTATTCATGGAAGGAATCGAAGGGAGTCTCACCGTGCTACGCGAATTTGACGGCGAGGACGACTGTGACGCGGTGGCGAGCTCGAAGGGGAAAAACGCGTCGATCTCGTTGCTCACTGTGGAATGGAGAGAATGGGTACCATGAGAAGGTAGCAGGTATCCTTGCGCATCCTTTTGATGTGGGGGCTCGGCCGACAGGTAGCTTGACAGCGGCGGGCCGTGGCTCGGGAGCTCGGGCGGCCATGGCTGCTGCTCCTGCTGCTTGTGTGAAGGAGGAGAAAGAAAGAAGAGAGCGATAGAGGTGAGGACCACCTGGAGCGGATGAGTGTGAAGGAGGAGGCGTGCGACGACTTGACTGAAAGGACCGACAGGATAAGAAGGAAGGAGGAGCCGTGTGAGCTTGGCATGGCCAGAACAGGGAAGCGTCGCGCTACAGTAACCTTTCACATTTTTGACGAATTTTCAAACGGGCTGAAATTGAAGAGCTCAAAAACTAACCTTCCACATTCCCAAAAATTCTGAAAAATTCAGGGATGGAAGATCAAAGCAACAGGAACATTTTTCCTTATTGGAAAATTTCAAAATTCGGCACAGAATTGGAATTAAAAATTCGAGAAAACAGCCAAATTGGAATTTCTCTGGATTTATTTGGGCTTCTTCCTTTTCTCATAAAATTCTGGAAAATTCTCCAAAATTCTAATTTGAGATGGAGAACCCAGCAACAGTATCAGTTGGTCCCACTTTTATGCAAAAATTTTGTTGACCTAGTTCAGGCTCAAATTTGACCATACTGGAAGGAATTGATTGGAACATGGGATTGCTTTACACTAATCACACTTGTAAAAGTGCAATTAGGGTTTGCGAAAATTTGGGATGTTACACTCATGCAATGGCGTCCTTCTGTTCAAGGGAAGCGAGACATTCCATGTCCTATGCAACCCTGCTACAAGGACATGGGCGGAGCTCCCGAGGCTTGCCGGAGGCTACAACTGTGACTATGCCTTCTACTTTCACAAGTCGTCTTGTGAGTACAGGCTCTTATGCAGTACTGGCTCGTGCCATCACACAACATGGTACATCCTTGCTACTGGTGCTGCTGAACCACGACACCTAAACATGGATGTTGGGGCAATTGCTACTGCTAGGAAAACAACCAATTTGTTACTGACAATACCAGTTGATCTCCAAGGACGAATGCATTGGCCGCCACGCCGGACCTCCGACACTGATCGGACAACAGAAATGGTAGTGTTCCAAACACTGTCAGAGACTTTCCACATAATTGCAGGTCCGCCAACAGCAACGACACAAATGGTGAAGCTATTAGTTGTGGCTGACTTTGAGCCAAAGAATTACATACCTGTGGTTCCTAAAGGACTACATTAATGATAATGGGAGGTGGGAATGCCACCTCCAGGTTGCCATCCCGTTGTTACCACCATATATCACTGGGATGCGCCCACAGCCTGGGGCCGTGGCCACGGTGAGTGATAGTGAAGGCAACATCATGCTAGGTGACAAGAATTGTTTATTCATTTACGATGTGAGGATGAAAACAACGAGGGTTGTGGACACCAAGGCCAAGCCGCCGTAGAACATCATTCTTGTGTCACGGCATGTGTTCAGGGAAAACCTTGTGCCGCACCGTCACTTCCATGCGAGTTCCTCTGCCGACTTGCAGTTGATTCACTTTTGGTCCTAAAGTTTTGAAACCGGAATCTTTTGGGCTCTTTCCAATGCTCTAGGATCGGTCTCTAGCTTCTGATACATCTACAGATGATCACAGACAGAGTGAAGGGTAATAATCTATGAGAATCTTTTAGTTAACTTTCAGTTTATTGTAGCCAGTTTAAGTTAAATAAGGTTGGTTGTAATCATATACATATTTTGGTTGTCATGTTAAGCTGGCTTAATAACGTCCCAGCAAGAATGGCATTATTGTAAGGAACAATTTATTTGCTTTCTATTCATGCAACTCGCTAAAATAAATTTGGTTGCCTTTCAAGGTCCTGTTTGGTTCTGTTTTAAGGTCCTGTATAGTTTGGCTCTACTTCAGGATTCTCCAGCTCGTTTGATAACTGTCCTAGTAACTGGAAAGGTAAGATTTTCTTGATAAAGCGCGGCTTTGGTTCTTTCGAATTCATGTGAAATTCACATGAGCGTTTGCATTTTTTTAGCTTTGTTGTGATGTTGACGGCATGGGATCTTCAAGTGTTATTTATCACAATCTTAAAGTATTTTAGTATATCTTCAGTGTTTGACCCTCTCAGAGTGAAAGCCCCAACACTATTCAGTGTGTTCGGCTCGCTTCTTTGCAGCCGGCTGCTGCTGCTTCCCCTCTCATATGGCTACAGTGCTGCTTCCAGCAGCTACAGTGTTCTCTCAGAAAAACAGCGCAGCGGCTACAGTAAAACTACGAGCCGAACAGACTCATTGTGTGTTTTCTGTTGCCCACTTCCAATGGAGCTTGAAAGGAAACTAGAAATACCTCGAAGAATTGCACATCAGGACAAGAATCCAAATTTCCGGTCCAACAAAATTCAAAACCAACCCTCATCCATATTTGTTCAGAGAGAGCCTCGTGCGGCATGAATTCAAACGGGAAACGGGAAAAAGCAGCACTAATACATGATCTGCAGGAAACAGGAAACATCCATGCGCGGCCATCCAATGGTCTGCAGTTTGTCCGATTTTCTTGAGTCAGTCAAGATGGCCGGCAAATCTAGGATCGATTTGAAGGATGCAGCAGCACTACTACATGATACAATTTGTGAAGGTTCACTCATCTTGTATTTTGACTTTTGAACACAAAATTTACGTCACCAAGTGATGGTAGAGGCACTCATGACAGCGTCAACAGTTCTTATTTCTCTGTTTTCATTCAGTCTTGATCCGGACAGTAAAGCAACAGCAGCCGTGTAATCTCTGGACTCATACCAACACGTACGTAGGACGAACTGCAAGCCTTGTATCATCAGCCGTGTTTGATCCGGTCACCAGTTCATAAACAGAGTTTGGAATCAGACAGAGTCCATTTTGTTCGACCTCTTTGCCAACATAATAGCCCAGGGCTTGAAAGAGGCTGTGGGCCATTAGGCCTTGTTCCTTTATCGCGGTGGGCACACGAGCCTGCTATGCGCATAAGCGTATTGTTCGACTCTATAAGCACACAAGCCTACTATGCGTATAAGTATATAAGTGTTGGTCATTACAAGCACCTAATTTATATACCGCAAGTAGACAATGTACATTGCAGCTTTTTCATCGGAGTATTCCAAAGTTTATATCGAATCCACAAGGATCAGCAAAAGAACCGTGATTAAGGTCTTCTACATCGCCTAACGATCAATTCTAACATGAAGTACTTATTGCACACATGTGAGAAGGCTGGGTTGTTTGTGCCGATCGGCACACAGGACGAGCCGGTCGGCACGAAGGCTGTTTTGGTGAAGGTTTTGTATTTCGCAGAGGATTAAATAAAGTTGTTAGTGAGTCAGCCTAAGTCTGCTAGTTGGGATTGTAACCATAAAGTAAATGAAATAGCATCATAAATGGAATTAAATGGTTGTTTGTGTCGAAGATCGATAAGATAAGGAAGCGCTCAGCATAAGCCCTGTCACGGCCGTGTAGCCTAATCGTTCTCCCCTCTTACTCTACTCCAATTACGAAGTATAACAAACTCCACACCCTCTGTCAATAGAAGGGCGGCCTTAACTGCACTTGTGGAATCCGCCAGCCTACCATTGAACACTTAGCAAAGTATGCATCTACGACGCATGCAAGTTCCGTGGGGTGTTCGTTTCTTTTAGGACTAAATTTAGGCTAGAGAATCTTGCTATTCAAAGTATTAAATAAAGTCTAATTACAAAACTAATTGCAGAACCCCTGTGCTAATTTGCGAGATGAATCTAATAAGAGTAATTAAGCCGTGATTAGATGATGGTTACTGTAGCATCACTGTAGCAAAACATAGAATAATTAGGCTCATTAGATACATCTTAAAAAAGTTTTCTAATTAGACTTTATTTAATACTCCTAAATAACAAGATTCTCTTTGATGTGACAGGAACTAAAGTTTAGGGGACGGGAAACGAACACCCCAGTAGACTAAACTAATGACCACGATTAAGTAGAGACTATAAATACTTAGCCTCGCACTAAGCAATTGAATAAGCGCATGCAAGTCTATAGAATCCAGGCAAACGAACAACCAAAACCATTCATCAACATATGCGATCATACTTCAATATACATAGCACAAGACACATCACCATCGAGTAGGGCTACATTGATGGGTCATCTCGAGTAACAGCAGTTTTTGAAACCCCAAGTCGCTGATCTTGTAATCATCGACTTGGCTAGGCTAGCCTAAGCTAAACGTAGCAACTAGAGATCATGAAGAACGGGGCAAAGCCCCGGTGGCTCTAAACTCACGAAAGAGTTTACAAGTATATATATATCTTTTCTGCATGATTTGAAGGCAAAACTTGGAAAAAGGGTCGGTGCTGATCTGCACGGAGTCGGTGCCGGTCGGCACCAGTTGTGTCCAAATCGGTTCCGTTCCTTCCATATCAAGTGCCGACTTCCATAAACCATAACTCCCTCGTCCGGAGTCCAAATGAGGCAAACGAGGACTCTGTCTCGTAGCCCTTGAAAAGATATACAACTTTTCTTTTAGGAGGATATCCAAATTCGGCCGTCTTCGTTCCCAAATATGCGATGCAATAATATCTATCTTCATTTAGACTCCTCTGCGCAAGTCTCCTTGCGGGGCCTATATCTGACAGCTCCGGAGTCCAAACAGGACAATCCATATATTTTCCTGAAATCTCTCGACGAGATTTTCAACTTTGCTGTTGAGAGGTTTCCCACTGGAGCACGTCTTGATCCCGTAAACCACGCGACAATGCAGTGTTGTTTCTGGACTGAGCGAATTGATCTTTTCTTCTAGATAAACCTTTTAAAAATCTTTAGGCATTGGGCCACGACTTTGGCCTTGCATGTTGGGTTCCATAGACGTCTAGGGGTGTCTTCTACACTCTATTTGCTTGTGAGAAGCCCTCCTTGCATGACCAGTCGGGCGTCATGTCGGTACTTCTCATCTTTGAGCCTTTATGTCGTATTTTCATCTAATTCTGCAACATAGCACTAAAAGGACACTGCATGTGCAACTTGTCAAGGTTAGGGATAACACACAAATATGGTGAGAATATGATGAGAATATGGTGGAGTATTGTCGCTATTGGCATATAAAATGTGCTTGAAATGATGCCAATAATAAACGTCTTGAATTACCTGGATGGTGGGCACGCAGCAATGGACTGAGCTACCGCGGCTGCCGTCGGAGATAACAAGCATCGTCGACTATGGATTTTACTACCACGAGCCGAGCGGCCAGTGGTGTGCTAGTGGTGTACAACGTGAAGACAAAGACGTCAAGGTTTATCCAGGCCGGGAACAAGGCTGCTGCACTGTTGCATCTATGTGTTTAGGCAGAACCTCGTGCAGCAAGAGTGATTCAAAAGAAAAAAAAAACTTCCGATGGTTTGCCATTGATCAAGTTTTCTTGGAGTCCTGCATGATGGCCGTCACGGGTTTTGGTCACTGATTTATGATCGTTTGTGATGATTTGGTTGTCTTCTATTTTAAACTGGGTAATTTTCTTGTGGTGGAACGAGGCAACTTTCACATCATAACTTTCTCCAACTATTGTAAGAAATACAATACTTTCTCCAACTATTTTATTACTCTGAAGCACTTCACTCTTCACGCCATCACTTTTCATGACTTATGTGCTATTTGTTGGTTGCGTATACCTAGAAAGGTCTGACCAAATTTTTTCTCGTGACAAAATCAGGGCTACTTAAGTACGCTTTGGTTTGAATGAATAAAAAAAAAACTCTAGATTTATCTTTTGTACTACCTCCATACCATATTACTTGACGTTCTAGCCAAGTCCGGTTTTCCCGAATTACTTGACGTTCTTGGTTTTCAAAGCATCGTACGCCTCCTGCAGCCACCAGACAGGGATCTTCTGCGCCGCTCCGTCCCTCCCTCCTCCCAGCTCGAGTACCGCTCCTCTCCTCCCCCGCCTCCTTCCCTTACCTCGTCAATCACCACCCACCTCGACGCTCAGCACCGCTCTCCCCTCCCCAATCTCAGGCCGCCGCGAGCTCGAATTGGACCGCCGCCACGCGGATCTGCGCCGGCCGCAGAGCTCGGGGATGGCCACCGCGTATCTCAGGACAAGGCACCTCCGCGCGGATCTGCTTGGATCGGTGAGCTCGAGGAAGACCGCCGCGAGATCGGGGAAGGCCACCACCGCGGAGTTCGGGCCAGGCCGCCGCGAGATCGGAGAAGGACGCCGCCGCAAGATCAGGGGAGGAGGCCGCGCGGAGCCCGGACCAGGCCGCCGTGAGCTCGTGGGAGGGCGCCGCACGGATCCCGGACCAGGCCGGCGTCGCGAGCTTGTGGGAGGACGCCGCCGCGAAGTTCGAACCAGGCCGGCGCCGCGAGCTTGTGGGAGGACGCCGCCACGAAGCTCGAACCAGGCCGGCGCCGCGAGGTCGGGAGAGGACGCCGCAGCGAAGCTCGAACCAGGCCGCCGCCGCGCTGGCCGTCTCTCCAGCCTTGAGGGCGGCGGTCCTCCCAGCTGGCGGCGTGGCTTCGGTGCTCCCATTGCGGCGTGGTTGATGAAGGAGTAGTCATCGTTGGAGTTCAGGTTGAGGAAGAGTGGGATGGAGCATGGGATCCGCAAACTTCTCTTCTGCGCCTGCTATAAATGCTTCTGCTTTCTCTCCTTAATATCTGTGCCAGCTTCAAAACATCAAATAATATGGTATGGAGGGAGTATGTTGCAAGAATTGTTAACAATATTACGGATATTATTTTGGATATTGTGTTTTCTTGTACCTAGTGTTCTAGTCTCCAACACTGCAAAAAAATAACATTGATTTATCCAAGTATGTAAGGATTGCTTGAAACATAAGTTGACTCCATGGCCACACTGCGAAAAAATGCTCAGAGAGAACATGGCGCCGCACCCTCACTTATGTGCACGGTCCTCTACATACTCTTGCAGTTCACCTACTTGAACAATTTAGTGACACTAATTCAACCTTTATTATGGTTTTTTTTTCAAAGGATGGACTAAAAATGTTGAACCAGTACAATTTAAATATTAAATTCTAAGAAACATCTTAGTATCAGTTACCCATGACCATATTCCTAAGGCTGTACTATATAATTCAGGGCCAATGATTACCAAGAGAGTTATTGTAGTTCACGGCTCGTGATAGTCTGGCCTATAAATAGTCTTCTATCTATTCATGACAAGTTATTGAAATAGTGATAAACCAATGTTTTGTAAGTCCTAGGAGCAAGAAAACACAATCAAATATTAAAAATAAAGGAATAAGTCCATTAGTCTAGTTCTGTGGAATAATTACTGTTTTCCTTTTACAATTTATCAATACAGCTTCCTTTTACAATTTATCAATACAGCTTCGACGCTTGCCAGATTAACACGTCAGAACCAAAGAGGATTAAATCCAACATATATCGATTATAAGGCCAAATGCGCTAAAGGTTAGATTACAACCACTTAAACAAGACTTCTCTAGACTAACACTCCTGGCGGCATACATCTCTGATTACTTTGTAAAAATATCCGGCAAACAAATCTTAATGTCGGTACAACTAACAAGAACAAAAAACAGTAACGAGTAATGAGTTCTGGCAACTTACTTAGCACCAGAGGTGAATCAACCGCAAGTCTTTGGAGGGCCGCGCATGAAAGTAAGGGTGATGCACGATGTTCTCCCTGAAAACATGTCGTGATGACACCTGTGGTGTAGGCACGGAGTTGACCGTACGCAATGTCTTCCTCCTCACATCGTACATGAGTAAAGAGTGGCCGACGCCCAATATGACATTCCCTTTACCGTCACCCATCATGACCACACGCAGCAAGTTCAACTGGTTATTATTCCACGGTGTGGCAACCCGGTGGCGGCACTCCCACTTCCCTGAAGCATCGTAGTCCTCGAGGAACCAGAGGTTGATGCGCATCATCTCCCCAAGGTCAGCCGCAGCTAACAGCCCTTCCATGTCGAACAGCTTCAATGGCGCGTAGTTAGTTATCGGCGGCCCTGCCATTATACCGAACGTCTCTGATAGCATCTCTAACACCACTATCTCCTTCATCTTGGCTCGTTGTGTTGTCCAGTGCAGCCGGCCATGGAGATCCACAGGTGTTGTCACCAGCAAATCGGTTATCGTCCTGGCAGCAGCCTCGCCATGAAGGTCTACCTGTCGTGGTTCAGTGGCGCCAGTGGAGAGGACGTACCACGTCCCACCGATGTACGAATCAAGTTTGCACCAGAGCCTGTACTCACCAGACGGCTGGTGGAAGTAGAAGGCGTACTCCCGGAAGTGGGCGCTGTGGTTTCCTTGAGGGAGGAGCCACGGGAGCTGAGCCCATTGCCTCGTCGCGGGGTTGCATAGGAGGTAGGAGCCCTGGTCATCCTTAAACAGGAGGACACCGTTATACGAGGACAGCACAAGGCAAGAGCCTCTCTACCTGGGGTATCTTCTGGAGTAGCGGATGAGGCGCCGCCGCCGGCTCGCTTCGTCGGAGGAGATGGGGAGCGTGTCCAGCGCGATGTCGACAACGCTAGATCGGCCGGCACGGAGAATCCTGAGCGGCTCCAGGTGCGTGTACAAGAGAACCTCGGCTGGCCGGAGACGGGCGTGGGCGGCGAGGAAGTGCGGGTCGGTGGTGATGCGGCGCCAAGCCGTGCAGACCGCGCGGAAGCGGATCACGGACTTGGCCGGCAGGCGGAGGAGGATCTCGGTGATGGCGTCCTCGGCGAGATGTGGCGGCGCGCCTTGCAATCTTGTCACCTTCGTTGCCCGTGTTGCCGCCGCATCCATCTTTGCGCAGTTCGATCAGGGCCTCATCAGATTCGTTTCCATGAGATGCAAACGCCGGCCTGATGGGATGTTGGTTCTGATCTAGCACGGCTGCTTGCAACGTTGGCGGCGAAGTCGTATGCTGATGCCTGACGCGTGGGCAGTCATTTATATCGTTTCCGTAAACCCTATATACCTCCTGCGTTCTATCTTGATCGTCCATCGACCCCAACTGGGCCAGTAGTAAGGGCGCAATGTATTTCTCCCCTGTTTAATTGGTTTGCAATGTTGAGGCAAATAAATGGTTGTTCTCTTCAACCCAAATTGCACCACAGATCTGCCTTTTGTTTCTAACAAGTACTGGCCGCTGAAGCATAATATCCGAAATATCTACAAGATGAGATGAAAAGGCATTTATATTTATCTACTACTAGTTACTACTGTTCAACCAAACAAAATGTATCCATATTGCCGCAAATTGCCGCAAGTGTTATACTCCTGAAAGTATAACCTTTTGACACTCATAGTAGATTAGTTAAAAAAAAAGGCATCATTGCAATATATTCATTGTGTCTTTTGAGACAGTTTATTATATGATGATCACAAACCTAATAACGTACATATATATATATTTATCAAGTTTTGGGCGATTTGTACACAAGACACTGTTTTTTTTCCCATTTGGTCTGCAGGATACTCGGTAACAGGAAGTGGGTGTTTTCCTCAATTAAAAAAAAAAAAAAAACAGGAAGTGGGTGTCCTATAGACATTTTTGTTTGCTCAGACTAAATCACACATAGTCTGTGTCCTACAGACAAAAAATCCATTTATCAAATATGATATCCATAAACCAAGTAAAGAGTTTTGTTGGGTGTAAAATGATATGTTCATAAGAGCCTGTTACGCTAGAAACGGACTGCCTCACCGTTAGTTCCGCTCTGAAGTCAAGAGTTGAAAACAAGTCGCACTTGGCGCTGCTGTTCAAGGAGGTTTGAGTGCTCATTAATGAGCTCAGAGAGATTGAGATTGCACACTGTCATGGAGATCAAAATAGGGTTTCTCATGCTTTAGCAAATTTTTCTTGTAATGAGACGTCCACACCAGTTTGGCTTGGACTAGCTCCGGACTTCGCTGCCAATCTTGTGGCAGCTGATTCTAAGCCTACCATGATCTAATAAAATCTCAGCCTATCTCGTAAAACAAATTGATACGACAAAAAGAAACAATGAAAAAAATCACTAGAGTTGAGAACATATTATTTTTCATGAAAAGAACAGATGAACCCAAATAATAACAAGCTAGAGCGATAATTGATGATGTCTTACGAGTCCCACACCTCAGGACCAAGACTGGGTAAATGGAAGTTCGGTGCAAGGCCGTGCGTCAAAGAACGCGTGTCGCACCAGGCTCCCCTGGAATGCATGCCGTGTCACGATCATGTTGTTGGTCTCCATCGACGTGTCAATGGCCCTCACCGTCTTCCTCCTCACGTCGTACACCACCAAAGCATGGCCGTCACCGAGGACGACGATGTTTTCCTCGTCGTCGCCCGCCGCGACCGCTGACCACAAGCTCGTACCGGGTTGCCACGGCACGGCCACTTGGTGTCGGTGTTCCCATCTCCCGGCGACGTAGTCCTCGAGGAAGAAGAGGTCCACGTGCTTGCGCTTGGTCGCCTCCCCAAAGTCAGCAGCCACGAGCAGCTCGTCCATGGCAAAGAGCTTCTCCTTGTTGTCTTCCGTCGTCGTCCTCGGCCCCGGCATTCGGTGGAACGTTTCACACTCCGTGTTGAACGCCGGCATGGAACCCCCTTGCGGCGGCCAATGCAGGTTCCCATGGAGAGCCACGGGTGTCGTCACCGTGATTTCCAGGGAAGGGACAGACCTGGCGGCATGCGCAGCAGCCTCGGCGTCCAAGTTGAGGTGCCGGGGTTCCGCATCGTCGCCGGCGGTGGAAACAATGAACCAGATGCGGTCTTTGCTGCGGCACAAGAGCCGGAACTCGCCGGATGGCTGGTGGAAGTAGAAGGCGTACTCTGTGTTACCAGAGGAGTAGCCATAAGGTAGCCGGGGGAGCTCGGCCCACTGCCTCGTCACGGGGTTGCAGAGGAAGTACCTCTTGGGGGCCGAGCAGTAGAACCCTTCTTTTTTGCTGATCAGGAGGACGCCGTCGCATGAGGCAAGGAGCAAGCAGCCGAAATACACCCTGGGGTAGCGGACGAGGCGGCGCTGGCCTGCCTCGTCGCAGGAGACCGGGAGCGCCTCCAGGGCGACATCCTGCAGGCTGCTGCCCGCGTCCGGGTGCCTGGGCGTGTACAGGAGGATCGATGCTGGGTTTCGGCTCCGCGAGCGAGCCGCAAGGAAGTGTGGATCGGTGGTGACGCGGCGCCATGCTTTGCAGACGGCGCCGGAGCGGAGGACGGAGGTGTCGGACAGGCGGAGGAGGATCTCGGCGACGGTGTCGTCGGGAAGGTGAACGAGTGGCGTGCCGTTCGCCGCCCCCGTCGTCCCATCTTTTGCTGATTCCTCGCTGCCCATGCCCATCATCGCTCGATGTCGTGTGTGGACGCCGGCCGACTCTTTTGACACCGAGATGTTACAATGGCAGTGGACTCTGACTGCTTGCATACTTTCTGTGCTTGTAACTGGTGGCCGGATCAAACACGGTTCATGATACGGGACAGTCTGTTTGCAGTACGTACATGCCTTCCTGGGAAGGTGCCTGCGGCTTTGTATATATTGCCCGTTTCGTCAGGAAAGTAAACTGACGTTTCTTCAGGCATGAACATACATTGTTCTTTTTTCCACTTTCTCCATAAGTGCTTTGGATGCTTCTCCCGCTTGAAAATCGGTGGAAACAGGTTCGCCCACCTTCCATTTACCTTTTAAAAAAAGTTGGTTCGACTCCATAATATCAAGTAAAAATATTGTTAGAGTATATTTGGTAGGACAAATATTATGTATCATAGACTGCCATATGTATCCGGAGGTGCCTTGCCCTTCAAGTCACGTACTCTCATATATACCGGCCGAGAGGCTCATTGCAATACAATCCACCATTATACAACAATCTATCTCTCTTATATGGGACGAGGTTGTTGTTGCATGCTTCAAACTGCAACGACGACGCTCGTGGTCGAGCCATCTTCGCCGGTGCGCCGCCTTTCTAGGCGGTGACGCCATCCATGCTGCCGGTCCTCATCACGCTGGCTCACGATCCGAGTCGCGCCGTCCTCCGCCACCTCCAGGACACCGCCGCTGCAGATGTTGCTGACAGGTTGATGTAAGTGCACTTGTTGATATGTCCGAGCGCCAGCGCCTTCGCCATCGCGCCCCTCGTCCAGTGAGATCTACGGCTGGACATTGCTGACTATGTGTACTTGTGCGCCTATGTTGATGCTTCGACCAGCGCCCTCCTCCACAGCTACGACCACGTCCACCTCGACCTCAGCTACTTTGGCACTAAAGGGCTATCATCCGCATGAGGTACTCGCCGGTTTTCTCTCCAGTCACAGCATCCGCAACACGACGCTATGACTGTGGGCGGGGGGGAGGGGGGGGGGGGGGGGTTTAGAGTATATTTGGTAGGACAAATATTATGTATCGTAGACTGCTATATGTATCCGGAGGTGCCTTGCCCTCCAAGTCGTGTACTCTCATATATACCGGCCGAGAGGCTCATTGTAATACAATCCACCATTATACAACAATCTATCTCTCTTATAAATATGTCTCAGATTCCTGAATCAAAACATTAAAAATTTGTATCGAATTTGCAAAATACATTGAGATTGTAGCCATTAATACTCATTGCAATCTACACTCAAAACGAAATTATTCTTCCCGGCACTGGTAACTGTATAACGAAACCCTACCTCATAGATATTATGCGGTTTGAAATAGAAGACAACAAAAATATCACAAATGACAATAACTCAGTGACGACCAAAACCTGTGGCTGCCATCATGCAGGACTCCAAGAAAACTTGATCAATGGCAAACCATTGGAAGGGCTCGCTTTTTTGAAGCACTCATGCTGCACGAGGCTCTCCCTAAAAACATGACGCAACACATCCGCAGCCTTGTTCCTGGCCTCAACAAACCTCCACGTCTTCGTCTTCACATTGTACATCACTAGCACATCATTGGCCGCTCTCAGGATGATGCCCCCTTCATCGGTGCCTGCTACGGCTGTAGACAGAATGCACTGCTCCACTCGCAGCTGCGCGTGTATTGGAGGAGTGCCAACCTGATGCCGGCGTACCCATCGCCCATTATTGGTGCCATCATAGCCCTCGAGAAACCAGAGGGTCCATCCACATGTCGTCGGCAAAGTCTGCCGCGACCAGCAGCCCGTCCATGGAGAGTATCGTTACGCCCATGTTGGACGTAGGCGGCGGCGTCATCGGGTGGAATGTCTCTGACACTGTGTCGAACGCCACCATGATGCCCTGGCAGTTGGGCATGGTCCGTAGCCAGTGGAGACGACCGTGCAGAGCCACAGGATCGGATCCGTAAAAATTTCTTGCTGCAGCAGCGGCCTCATCTTCGTCGTCCGTGCTGCTTACAAGCCGAGGTTCCGTCGCAGCGGCGGAAAGGATGTGGTACGCTGGCGTCTTCTTTGCCGTCGTCGGGATACTGACATCGTAACCACACAAGAGCCGGTAGTCGCCGGACGGCTCTTGGTAGTAGAATCCGTAGTCGACGACGCTCGTTATCTCCCGCGGCGGCCGCGGTAGCTCCGTCCATTGCCGCGTCACGGGGTTGCAGATAAGGTAGATGCCATCGCCGGTCTTGAACAGGAGGACGCCGGCGCACGAGCCTATGATAAAGCACAACCTGAAGGGTGGTTCGCACATCAAGTAGGGGTAGCGGATGAGGCAACGCCGACCGGCCTGCTGCAGGTCGGCGGACACCGGTATGGTGTCCAACGCGACGTCCAGGCCAGCATAGCCGTGATCCTGTGCGCGAGCCACGGTCGTCGTCAGGCCCAGTCCTGTGATTTTGGTGGCCCGGGGCGAAGTTTAAAGCCGGGGCCCCTCTATATGTATATATGAACTAAAGTTGTATTCTTATAAAGAAAAAAATTACTAATGAAAACAATAACATATCAAAACCATATCTTTATAAAATAATTGTGCATATTACCTTAAAAATTTCTCGGAACATTCCTAGATGCATGCAAAGTCAGTGATGATGGTGCCGATGTTAACCTCGTCCAATATTAAAATCAGTGTGTTCTTCCACAGGAACCATCGCTATAGCTCATGTTGATCTCATGATCTGGATTCCCTGAAGTGCTTGGTGTAATCTTAACAAATTTATCCATTGAACCTTTCTGTGATTCCAAGAACATGTCCTCTCGTCTCTTCTTTTTTTTCCTTCTCACTCCCTGATGCATACATTCTAGTCGACGACATGCTGAAAATCGTAAATAGAATCGGTCAAATAACTTAACTCTGATCATGCAATTAGGAACCTAGGTCATAGGGGAGGGATTAGCCAATTAGGGAACATGCTGGCGCAACTCGCACCGTCGGACGTTGGACTTCAGCAGCGCCGGCCAGAAGAGAGCGCGAGACTGCGTGACGAACAGGAAGTCAGGAACATCGACGATCAGCAATTGCGCGCGGTGCGGCGACTAGCGGCGTGCGTCACCGAAGGAGAATTAGGATGCGCCCAGGTTCGACGGTTCATTTCGTATACGTATACGTGATTGCCGGTTTGCCCGATTGCCCAGGCTGATTGTTGTATTGGGCGGCTTGGGCCTCGATTAGAAGGCATGGTCTGCTGTTGGTGTATATTTATTTGCTGAACTATAGCCTGCTAACATGGACGGATGGGCCTAATACGTTTATACCTCTGTACATACATGCTATGGGGTGGGGCCCCTTAGATTCGGAGGCCCTGGGCGGCCGCCCCGCCAGCCCCCCGCCAGGGCCGGCCCTGGTCGTCGTGTACAGGAGGAGCTCGAGAGGCCGGCGGCGCGCGTGGGCGGCGAGGAATGCCGGGTCGGTGGTGATGCGGCGCCAGGCCCTCGAGACGGCCTCTCGAGCTCCTCCTGGTTCCTCGTGTTCGAGCGGTGCTCATCCGGGTGTTGCACCTTTCCGGGAGCAGGCCTGAGCCTGGTGGCTCCTCGTGTCTGCTCCCGGGCCCGCATGGCTGTAGGTGGGCCCCTCAGCTGGCCCGCCCTCTGAAAAAAAAAAAAGGCCCTCGAGACAGCGCGGAAGAGGAGGACGGACTTGCTTGGCAGGCGGACGAGGATCTCGGTCACTGCGTCCTCGGGAAGATGCGGAACGCGAACCCACGTTGGCGGCGGCGGCAGCTTGTGGCCCATCTGCGCCATCCTGCGTTTTGGATTTCCGTGTTCTCCCTCGATGCGATTCAGGTTTACGTACGTGCCTTTTAGCTGCTTATATAGAGTCAAACAATACGCGTAAGGACGCGGTTATCTCGCGTTCTCCGCCCGCCCCTGCCACGCGTCCGATCGCCGGTTCCAGCCACCTTTGTCTCTATTGCCGGCCGCCGCCTCCGTCGCCATCTTCGGCGACTTCGCTGCCCGCAGCACGGGCCCTTCCACCGCCCGCCGCCACCTCCGACGGCTGCACCCACCATCCGCCAACCGCCACGCCGCTAACTCGTCGGAATGTGATGCCCCCGCTGCCTACCCTGCCCACCGCCCGCGGCTCTGACAGCGCCACTGCCAACACCCCCCTCCCCCCCTCCTGAACCCTTCTTTCTATGTCCGGCGATAAGTGATGCCCCCCCCCCCCCCCCCCCCCCCCCGCGACCCCCCTCAGACAACCCGGACCCTAACCCCGCCGCCCTCCCCCCTCCGGCGATCGTGGCGGGATGCGTGCTGTCGCGTCACGCGAGAGACTTTCCCTACGCATAACAGTCCCGCCCACCGCGATAAAGGAATGAGGCCTAATGGCCCACAGCCTCTTTCAAGCCCTGGGCTATTATGTTGGCAAAGAGGTCGAACAAAATGGACTCTGTCTGATTCCAAACTCTGTTTATGAACTGGTGACCGGATCAAACACGGCTGATGACACGCGGCTATCTGCTTGCAGACTTGCAGTTCCTCCTACGTACCTGTTGGCGTTGAGGCCCAGAGATTACATGGCTGCTGTTGCTTTACTGTTCGGATCAAGACTGAATGAGAACTGAGAAAAGAGCAGAATAACGCTGTCATGAGTGTGCCTGAACGATCACTTTTTTTGAAATGAACAGGAGGGGAGTTCCCCTACTGGATATTTATGTAAAACTTAAAAGTGGTTGTATAAAAGATTTGTTCACGAATAAAAGAAAAGAAAGAAGAAAAAAAAAAGAATTAAATTGATTCTATCCATTGCTCAATACGCGGGAAGTAGCTTTTCTTCGCCCTGTGCAACATGAGCGAAAACTCTTTTTTGAACATACTTCTGCAGCCCATCACTGTTGGATCAACATTTTCAAACAACCAGTTGTTTCTGGTTCTCCATATGCTCCATACCCTAAGTATTATTACTTCCATGTAGAAAGGTTCTGCTATTTGTTGCTTTAGTTCTTAAATAGCTTCCTCTTGAGTTTCCACATCAGTCACCTGCAAGGCGATAACATTCCAACAGGCTCTTGCAAAATTGCAGGTGAGGAAAAGGTG
Source organism: Eragrostis nindensis (assembly GCA_012490785.1). Taxonomy (NCBI): domain Eukaryota; kingdom Viridiplantae; phylum Streptophyta; class Magnoliopsida; order Poales; family Poaceae; genus Eragrostis; species Eragrostis nindensis. The sequence continues at coordinate 1,415,551 of JAAXCT010000049.1, read as the reverse complement.
TTTCAGCGTTTCCCTTTGTTGTAAGATGCACAGTTCACATGAATAAGCGTTTCCATTTGTGCCTGAACGATCACTGGATGAAGTAAATTAATTGTGTTCAAAAGTCAAAATACAAGATGAGAGAACCTTCACAAATCATATCATGTAGTAGTGCTGCTGCATCCTCCAAATCGATGCCGTATTTGCCGGCCACCTTGACAGACTCAAAAAAAATGGGACAAACTGCGGACCATTGGAAGGCCGCGCCTGGAAGCATTCATGATGCATGACAGCATGAGGCTCTCTCTGAACAAATATGGACGTGTTGGGTTTGAATTTTGTTGGACAGGAAATTTGGATTCTTGTCCTTTCAAGCTCCGCTGGAAGTGGGGAACGGAAAACATAATACTGTTGAGGCTTGTACTCTGAGAGGTCAAACACCAACGCTATACTAAAATACATTAAGCTCGTGATAGAAAAAACACTTGAAGATCCCAAGCCGTCAACATCACGACAAAGCTACAAAAAGTGCAAACGGTCATCTTAATTTCACACGAATCGAAAGGACCAAAGCAGCGCCGCTACAAATAGTGCAAACGGTCATGCTGCTCGGCGCTCATGTGCAACTGCCGCGGCTGGGTGGTGCTTAGAACTCAATGGTGATAAGATTGCTTGCTAAAACCATAACCAGTGTGCAGATACTTCAGCAACTAGAACCGGTGCCGGCTATCATGCCAGACTCAAGAAAACTTGATCAATGGAAGGCCATCTGAAGGCCGCTCTTTGAAGCACTGATGTTGCACAAGGCTCTCCCTAAAACTGTGGCACAACATACTATTCATGTCCCCAGCCTCGGTAACCCTCCACATCTTCGTCTTCACGTTGTATGCCACTACCCCCTGATTTGATCCAAGGATGATGTCCCCTTCGACATCAGTGCCCGTTATGGCTATGCGCACAGAATCCCGCCACGACCACGTGGTTCCATGTGCTCGCAGTTGCCTCTCGAGCGTCGGAGGATTGGCCACCTGGTGTCGGCACTCCCACCGCTCACTGCCGGCGCCATAGTCCTCAAGAAACCAGAGACTGATTCGCATGTCGCCGAACTGTGCTGCAACCAGCAGGCCATCCATGGCGAACAGTATAGTCCTTACCGTTACGTCGGACGGTGGTAGAGTCATCAGGTGGAATCTCTCCGATGTTGTGTCGAACGCCACCATGTTTAGCATGTTACTGACGAGAGGTAGCCAGTGCAGTCGTCCATGCAGAGCCACAGGAGCAGGCTTGTAAAAACGAACTATTTCTTTGGTCACCACTGCAGCAGCCTTGTCGACGTCCGCGAGGCTTAAAACCCGAGGTTCGGTGGCACCTGTGGAGGATAAGATGTAGTGCACGTGTGCCCTCGCCGTTCTCATGGAGCAACGACACAAGAGACGGTACTCGCCGGACGGCTGGTGGTGGTAGAAGCCATACTCGAGGACGCCGGAACGACGCGACGTCTCCGGCAGCCGTGGTAGCTCCGTCCACTGCCGCGTCACGGGGTTGCAGATATGGTAGGTTCTGCCGAAATTGATCTTGAGGAGGAGGACGCCGTCGCACGATGAGGCGACCACAGAATAGTGCATCGGGTAGGGGTCTAGGCTGTAGCGGATGAGGCGCCGGTGGCGACCGGCCTGGTCCGTGGAGACCGCGATGGTGTCCACCGCGGCGTCGCGGGTAGTGTGGACGTCGTCCGGATCCCGTGTCAGCACAATCTTGAGCAAAAGGATCTGGAGAGGCCGGCGGCGCGCGTGGGCGGCGACGAACGCCGGGTCGGTGGTGATGCGGCGCCAGGCCCTCAAGACGGCGGCGGCGCGGAGGACAGACTCGCCGGGCAGGCGGAAGAGGATCTCGATGACCATGTCCTCGGGAAGATGCGGAACGCGAACCGCCGGCGGCGGCTCGTCGACCCGCTGCTGCATTGCCTGTGTTTTGGATTTCTTGGAGGGGTTCTCCATCTTGGATGGGGTTCCGACGTGCCCTTGTTTTCTTAACAATACTCACGATGGGCGGTCGTGGCCACCGCGATATCTAGATATCCAAAAAAAAAAAGCGTAACAGCCCACAACGAAAGGCGGTAGTCGTTGTCGGCCCCTCTAAAACGCTTGAAAGACGGAAAGTCTTATCTACGCGCGTGTCAGCTCCGAAGCAGCGGCGAGGGGAGGAAGAAGGAGCGGAGACGCCGGCAAGTGGAGGAAGCTTCGGGTTCGGGGTTGGGGGTTCGGGGAGGCCTTCCATGGCCGCCGGCTATAGAGGAGGGGCCCGGGGGGCGGCGGCCTCGCCCGGCGGTGAGTGGCGGCGGCGGTGGGGCGATGGCGCCGTCGGCCGCGGGTAGGTAGGAGGGCGGTGGGTAGGGTAGGCGGCGGGGGCGTCGTAGTCGTAGTGGTTAGCGTCGGCTGTCGTCGACGGCGGAGGAGCGGATCTCGAAGAATTTTTAGCGGCGGAGGTGGTTGTGGGCGGCGGATCCGGCGGTGGTAGCCGCCGGAGATGAGGGAGGGTGTTGCCGGCAGGGTCTTCTCGCCGGAGACGGAGAGGAGAGAGCGAAGGCGAACGAAGGAAGAAGAAGAGCGACCTGTCGTTTTGTTGTCGGAACGTCGCACGTGCGCTGGCGTCCGATCGTGCATGCGCGGATTAGAGCCGCCCCTTGAAACACATGAATTTGGAGTATCAAATGGCAGTTGGGCGGCTGTAAATTTTGCACATTTTTCTCTTGACCTTCAAATACCATCAAAATAGTTACAACAAATCTTAAAATTGTGTGGATATTTCGAACTTAAAATTCTCCACAAAAGCTCAGACCAAATAGTATTGTCGTACGAGAAGAGAAGAAAGAGAGATTTCTAGCAAAAAAAAAAGAAGAAGAAAGAGAGATTATTTTTCTTTTTTTTTTTCTCGCTGCCAAATTATCTGCCGTGCACCTGAAATCGTTGCACGCTTCCTTGGTGCAGTGTACGCGAACAACTAGATAGAGTAAAGGAGGATATTGTCTCATGTATACATGAGAAATTAAATGACTATATACCCAGCGCATTAGCGCCAAGAGTGGATCAACGGCACGTCGGCGGCAGGACTGAGGCACGGGTGCAGCTCTAGGCTCCCCCTAAACACGTGCCGCGTCACATGCACAGAAGCCCTGCTGTTCGGGTCGTCGACGCCAATTCTCCAGAGTACCTTGCTCCTCCTGGTGTCATACACCAGCAGCCCGTAGCGGTCGCCGAGGATGACGTTCCCTTCCTCGTCCCCCGCCGCCACCACGGACCGCAGGTCCATCCATCGTCCCACCATGCAGTTTTCCTTCCACGGCGACTCGACCCGGTGCCGGAGCTCCCACCTCGCGGCTCTGTAGTCCTCGAGGAACCACAGGTCACTGTAGTGCCTCATCTTCCCGGTGAAGTCGGCGGCCACGAGCAGGCCGCCCATCTCGAACAGCTTCATCTGGCCGGTGCCGGGCTTTGTCGTTGGCGGCCCTGCCATTCGGTGGAACGTCTCCAGCAACACGTCAAACGCCACCATCTCCGTCGTCTCGAGGCTCCGGTAAGGTGGCCAGTGCAGGTGGCCGTGAAGTGCCACGGGTGTCGTCACCGCCGAATGCAAGGAGGGAACACCACGTTCGGCGGCGGCGGCGGCGGCGGCCATCTCATCGCTCATAGTGATATGCAGCTGCCGCGGTTGGGTGGCGCCGGTCGACGCGACGAACCAGACGCGGCCAGCGAGAAAGCCTAGGAGCCGGAACTCGCCGGACGGCTGGTGGAAGTAGAAGCCTTTCTCCGGGTCCCCGTAGTTGTAGTTGTTGTAGTACTCGTCGGCCAGCCGCGGCAGCTCGGCACAGCTCTTCGTCACGGGGTTGCAGAGGAGGTAGTGCCCCTTGTCCTTGATGAAGAGGAGCACGCCGTTGCAGGAGGCGAGCAGCCGGCAGTGGTCCTTGGGCATGCTGAGAGGCATCTTCGGGTAGCGGATGAGGCTGTGGTGCTCCGGCAGGCCCGCCGCCGCGGAGGAGACGGGGAGCGCGCTCAGCGCGACGTCCTCGGCTCCGTAGCCGCGGCCCGGGAGGTTGCGGCCGGGCCATCGCGCCCCGTCCCGGTTGGTGTGCAGGAGCAGCGACGTCGTCGTCTTGGCGCGGACCGCGTGCGCGGCGCGGAAGTGAGGGTCGGTGGTGATGCGGCGCCACGCTTTGCAGACGGCGCCGGAGCGGATCACGGACGCGATCGGCAGCTGGAGGAGGATCTCGACCACGGTGTCCTCGGGAAGGAGGGCCGGCCCATGATCTTTTTCTGCTTCTTCCTCGCCCATGGCGTGGTTGAATCGATCGACGGAGCTTCCCTAATCCCTAGTTCGATCGCATCGCATATATCCTTTCGTGTGTGGTTCACTACGGGAAACCCACCGTTTGCCGTGTGCCCAGGGCACACGGTAAAAGGACAAAAGCACACGGCAAACGGTTTGCCGTGTGCAACACTCGGCAAACGGCACACGGCAAACCGGTACTGACAAACAGTACTTTACCGAGTGCCGTCTGTCGAGCACACGGCAAACACTTTGCCGTGTGCCCCACGTGGCGTTCGGCAAAAAAAAGGAGTTGACGTCCGTCAGGCATCAACCCCCACTTTGCCGAGTGCCGTGGGCCTAGGCACACGGCAAAGACTGGCCTCTTTTGACGGTTTGCAAACTTGCTATATATGTTCATGTCGAAGAAGAACTGGTAGCCGGATCGGAATAAACACGACTGTATGAAGTATATGATACGGGACGATCTCTGGTTTCTGTTCCTTTACTGTCCAGATAAAACATGGCCACGGCAGGAGAGCAATGGCGTGGTACCAAGGCATTCGTACTTGAGGGCTTCTAGGGTAAAAAAAAAGGCTGGTTAGAAAATACTCGTACTAGATAATATGATGATTCCACAATCCTGACTGATTATTTTACAGGATTTAATCGCATTGTGTTTTAAGTGGTAGGCGACGCTCTCGTCGACAGCGAGGCGTTAGTGGTGACTCCGTCAATCTCGAGGATTTGCCGGCTCAGTCTTCGAAGATGCTCATAGAGATAAGCTTTGCGTACGTGTGTTCATAGGGGTGAGTATGCGTGGAGTGTTTGCATTGTACTGTGTAATCGAAAAAAAAATTGTGTTTGCATTGTAGGAAATTGTCCGGATGTATATAGAAATATCTATATTATGATAGGACAAAGCCTTAGGCAATGCACAGCATTTTAGGTGACGTGGAAGCCACCTGTACCTGCTAGTGCGTTTTGGGTGACGTGTACTCTTCCGGCTCCTACAGGTACATGCCTCCGTTGCCGCCTTAATCCCGTCCGCCAGCCCGCGGCACCTCCCCCACCACGTGATGCTGCTGCTCTCTTGCGCGAGGCCAACCCGTGCCCGGCCAACGTTTTCCAGCCTCCTCATTCGTTGCCACCGCACGTGCGCGCTCACCGATTTGGAAACGCCTCCGCCTCCTTCGCCCGTACGCGGTCACCGATTTGAAATACGCGCCTGACCCCCTGGCCCACCTAGCCCTTCCATCAGAGGTCGGTTGACCAAAGGCGCGCCAGGCCCGTTGCCGGACGCCGCCCTTGGCTCCGTTTCAGCTGCGCGCACGTGTCGCGGCGGGAGAAGCGGTGCTCTCCCTTCCCTTCCTCATCAGGGTCATAGAGGTAAGCTTTGCGTACATGTGTTCATAGGGGTGAGTATGCGTGCCTTGTGAATGTTTGCACTGTACTGTGTAATCGAAAAAAAAACTGTGTTTGCATTGTAGGAAATTGTCCGGATGTATACATGAGAAATTAATGACTAAACCCAGCGAATCAGCAGCACCAAGAGTGGACCAACGGCACGTCGGCGGCAGGACTAAAGCACGGGTGCAGCTCTAGGCTCCCCCTGAACACGTGCCGCGTCACATGCACGGGCGTTCTGCTATCCCGGTCGTCGACTTCAATTTCTCTGACCGCCATCCTCCTCCTGGTGTCATACACCAGCAGCCCGTAGCAGTCGCCGAGGATGACGTTCCCTTCCTCGTCCCCCGCCGCCGCCACGGAGCGCAAGTCCACCCATCGTCCCGCCATGCCGACGTCCCTCCACGGCGAATCGACCCGGTGCCGGCGCTCCCACCTCGCGGCGCTGTAGTCCTCGAGGAACCACAGGTCAATGTAGTGCCTCATCATCCTGGTGAAGTCGGCGGCCACGAGCAGGCCGTCCATCTCGAACAGCTTCATCTGGCCGCCGGGCGTTGTCGTTGGTGGCCCAGCCATTCGGTGGAACGTCTCCAGCAGCACGTCAAACGCCACCATCTCCGTCGTCTCGAGGCCCATCAGCTTGTAAGGTGGCCAGTGCAGGTGGCCGTGAAGGGCCACGGGTGTCGTCGCCGCCAAGCGCAAGGAGGGAACACCACGTCCGGCTGCGGCGGCGGCCATCTCATCGCTCATAGTCATATGCAGCTGCCGCGGTTGGGTGGCGCCACCAGTGGACGCGACGAACCAGACACGGGCAGCGACAACGCCTAGAAGCCGGAACTCGCCGGACGGCTGGTGGAAGTAGAAGCCTTTCTCCGGGTCACCGTAGTTGTAATCGTTGTAGTACTCGGCGGCAAGCCGAGGCAGCTCCGCCCAGCGCCTCGTCACGGGGTTGCAGAGGAGGTAGCGCCGGCGAGGCTCGTCCTTGATGAAGAGGAGCACGCCGTTGCACGAGGCGAGCAGCCGGCAGTGGTCCGCCGCCGCCATGCGGAGAGGCGTCTTCGGGTAGCGGATGAGGAGGTGATGATACGGCCAGCCCGCCGCCGCGAAGGAGATGGGGAGCGCGCCCAGCGCAACGTCCTCGGCTCCGGGCCATGGCGCCCCGTCCAGGTTGGTGTGCAGGATCACCGACGTCGTCGTCGTCTTGCCGCGGGCCGCGTGCGCGGCGCGGAAGTGCGGGTCGGTGGTGATGCGGCGCCACGCTTTGCAGACGGCGCCGGACCGGATCACGGACGCGATCGGCAGCTGGAGGAGGATCTCGACCACGGTGTCCTCAGGAAGGAGGATCGGCCCATCTTTTTTCTGCTTCTTCCTCGCCTGTGGTGATTGGATCGACGGAGCTTCCTGCTCGTCGCCGAGCTGCGTCGATCTCTTTGTTTCGTTCTGCATCTTAGACACATAGTACGTCTCCCGATCGACTTACAGATTGAACAATAAATAAGGTGCATTCTGGGCCGGATCAGCAGTGTTAGGAACGGATTCGTAGCCATGGAGTAGACGTGCACGGCAGCCGGATCAGATCGAATAGGCTACACATATCAACAAAGCAGGCTCGCACCACTACATTTAAGCACGCACAACGATAGCATATGTTTATGGTGACACACTACATGGGTAGCTCCAGATTATTTAAGCGCACACATCCCGGCTTTAGGGCATGTTTAGTTTGTAGCCAAACTTTGTCACGCCACAACTTAGTAGCGCCACAGTTTTTTAGGCTGATACCACAACTGTAGCTTGCCACGTCTTTTTAGCCTCCTACCCCACATGTCGTACACTCAATTTCTTGCCAAACCTTGCCACAAGTGTGGTGGCAAATTTGTTCACCACACTTTTTGTGGCAGCCACACTTTGCTTAATGTCAAGTGTGGCAAAATATGTGGCTACCAACTAAACAGACCCTTAGAACCGTTCTTGTGCTTGCACACCGGTAGGTCACCATCTAGTGGAGAAGTAGCTTAGCTATTCTCCGGGTACGCTGCTCATTTGATCTGGACGTAGTCGATCTCATGCCATTGCCGCGTCATGGCCACAGTCATCCCGGGAGGCCTCCTGGATGACAAGCCACTCACCTTCCGTGAACTTGTGCTCCATGACGGACACATGTGGCTCGAACTGGGTGATCTTGACCACCGCTGCCCATCCGACACAAACCTATATGTGTGCATTTGGAACTTTCTTTTTTGCATTTACCTTGTAAATATTTGTTTCACCTTCTGTACTAAATAAAAAGGCAGAACACCTGCCTTTTCGAGGTAAAGGAAAAAAAAAGATCATTCTTACCCGATGCTCAGGGCTTGTTCATTTGGATCGGAGCTTTTTAATAGGTGTTTCTGGCTGATGGTTTTTAAGAGACTGCTTCGGCATCCTATAAATATATGCAGAACCAACCTCTCATGAGGTCAAGACCGGAACTTTTTTTCCATTATCTAAAAAATATGCAGAACCCAAAAGGAAACGTTAAGCAGGTGCAGTGGGGAAGGCCTAGCACACCCATGTGTTCGATGCAGCATTCAAATCATCGCAACTAAAGTCTGCAATATCAAAATTCAATGTCTCCGACATAGATATTGCTCACTGCACGTATTAGATTATGAGAGAAACATTTCCACTAAACTGTTGCTTTATATCCACTTGGTTTTGAAAAGAAAAATTACCACAACTTTACCTTATGTTTCACAAAACATAACTGCAATATTCAAAATAATATCCAAGTGTTTCTAACTACAATGCAGCCTTCAAAAACTCAATCTAGCTAGGGGCCAAAAAGTTGGACTCATACAAACCAAACGATATTCTGTACCCCTGATTTTTTTTTCAACTAACCTAACTTCGGTCACGGACAGATTTTGGTCAGACCTGAAGTACTTGAGAGTAATACAATAGTGAATTGTTTTATAGGTCCGCCTGTGAGGAGACAATGCATAGTAGTAAACTAGTGGCAATATCATATCAAAAATACGGCTACAATCGCAAACATTCAAATGCTTATTATCCGGGCCCCATGAAGATATAAAATTGTTCAGCTTCAAATAGAAGACAACAAATTGAAGCATCACAAAATCATATCCAGCTGTGTCAATAATTCAGCAACCAAAACCGGTGCCCACCGTGCCAGACTCATGAAAACTTGATCAATGGCAGACCATTAGGAGGCAGCGCTGTAAAGCACTGGTGCTGCACAAGGCTCTCCCTGAAAGCGGGGCACAACATTCCGTCCATGTCCCCAGCCTTGATAACCCTCCACATCTTCGCCTTCATGTTGTATGCCACTATTCCCTGAATCGTTCCAAAGATAATCTCCCCTCCATCATCGGTGCTCGCTATGGCTATGCGCAGAGTGTTCCACAACGTGGTTCCATGTGCATCTCGCGGTTTTTGCTCCAACATTGGAGGATTGGCCAACTGGTGCCGGCACTCCCACCGACCATCGGCGCCATAGTCCTCAAGAAACCAGAGGGTGATTTGCATGTCACCGAGCTCTCCCGCAACCAGCTGTCTATCCATGGCGAAAAGTATTGTCCTTACATGTATGCCAAACGGCGGTGGTGTCATCAGGTGGAATGTCTCCGATGTTGTATCAAACGCCACCAGGCGTAGCATGTTACTGATGGGAGATAGCCAGTGCAGGCGTCCATGCAGAGCCACAGGATCATACTTGCAAGAATGAAGTAGGTCCAGGATCACCGCAGCAGCGGCCTCGTCGCTGTCCGTCAAGCTTAACACCCGAGGTTCGGTGGCGCCTGTCGATAGAATGTAGCTAGTGCACGTGTGCCGTCTCCATCTCGAAGTTGCGAGTCTGACACAAGAGCCGGAACTCGCCGGACGGCTGGTGATGGTAAAAGCCGCACTCGAGGACGGCCGAACGATGCGCCTCCGGCAGCCGCGGTAGCTCCGTCCACTGCCGCGTGGCGGGGTTGCAGATATGGTAGATACCGCCGCCGTCGATCGTGAGGACGAGGACACCGTCGCACGACGAGGCGATCACGTAGAGTGTTTTGCAGGTGGTTTTTTAGATAATGGAAACCAAAGTTCCCGGCCTCTGCACAGCACGCAGCCCGGTTTTTGTTTTTGTCTCATTATTACATAACCGTCAATTCAAAGATTGACCAAAAGAGCGCAAAACATAAAAAACTTTTAAGGAGGATTAAGTCTATTATTAAATCTCTATCCATGAGAGGCATATAGCTCCAATGCAGCGACCTCCAATCCTGCGCTCACCTCTCGTAGATGGTCCCTAACCTCCTCAGGCTGCAGCAGCGCCTAAAACCGCAACCAGTAAGCTCCTCTGAACAATGCCTGCATAAACGATGTATATTTTGCATTATCAAAACAAATATCATTCATACATCGCCATATCGCCCAGCACATGGCCGCCACCCCTCCTAGAATAATATTACGCTTGCCCGAATTAAAATTAGCAAGCCAATCCCCCGCAATATGGGCTATTGATCTAGGTGGGTTAAGACCTGTAGCAGTCTGAACTACCCTCCATATGGTCCTAGCGTGATGACAGCCGAAGAACAAGTGTTGTATTGTCTCATTACAGTTACAGAAACAACACTTATGGCTTCCTGACCAATTCCGCTTAGCTAGGTTGTCTTTGGTTAAGATGACACCCCTAACAAGGTACCATAAGAAAATTTTAATTTTTAAAGGTAGCTTCAACTTCCAAATTAACTTATGTCGGAAAGGGATGCCTTGATTCATTAAAAAAGAATACATAGAACGGGTAGAAAATAACCCATTCTTATGTAACTTCCAAGACACAGTATCCCTGTCCCCGGTTAATCTAGTAGCAGAAATTTTGGCTAACAGATCATTATACTCTATGAGCTTAATCCCAATCAATGTGCGTCTAAAAGCCAGATTATATGGTTCACTTCTCATAACCTGAGCCACAGAATTGTGGGGGTTTGTAAGCTTCATGACCATTGGAGTTTGGAAACCCCAAAGGTATGAATGTTTTGGTGATTGGGTGACCATATTGATGTGACTAACATTTCCTTGTAGGATATACAAATGGTCATGTCAATAAAGCGTCGTCTCACATACTCTATCTATCGACGACTTGGTGATTGGTTGCCTCGACATTTCGGATCGAGAACTTGATGGAGTCACGGAGAAGATGTGGATCAAGGCTAAGGACATGCTAGATCCAAGCGAGTGTTGCTTGGTTAGATGTTAGTTTGAGTCCATAGGAAAAACCGTACTATCAAGAGGGATCGAATTGGTTCTCTTAGAGCACACTAGGTTAGAGATCAAATGGATGCATTGTGAGTCTCTTGAGAGCTTGGGTGGCTGAAGAGAAGAAGAGGAACCAAGAATTGAAAAGTTGGAAGCAAGGATCAAGAAGTGGATCAAGTTTTCAGCTTATGCCGAAGAGATCGGACAGTACGGTCATAGGGACCGTATGGTACGGTCTTCATTGAAGATCCAGACAGAGAAGTGAAGTCTCGGGATGCTGAGAAAATGAAGACCGGACAATGGACCGTATGGTACGGTCAAGGAGACCGGACAGTACGGTAATCAGAGGATTTCCAGACAGAGAAGATGGAGTTTCTGAAAGTGGAAGAAATGAAGACCGGACAATCGGCCGGATGTAAGCTTCATGACCATTGGAGCTAGGGAAACCCAAGGTATGAATGTTTTGGTGATAGGATGAGAACCATGAATGTGACTAACACTCTTTGTGAGATCTTATAGGTCACATAGAAAGAAAGCTTCGTCCGTTGGTGGTGAACGCCAACACACCATGAACTTATTGACAAGGATGATTGGTTGCCTTCATCTACACAAGAACGGACTTGATGGAGTCGCGGAGAAGACATGGATCAAGGCTAAGGACATGCTAGATCCAAGCGGGTGTTGCTTGGTTAGATGTTAGCTTGAGTCCATAGGAAAAACCGGACTATCAAGAGGGTTCGAGGTGGTTCTCTTAGTACACACTAGTTATAGAGATCATTGGATGCATGGTGAGTCTCTCAGGGGCTAGGGTGGCAGAAGAGAGTTGAAGGAACCAAGAAAATCAAGTGTTGAAGAAGAAGATCAAGAAGAAGATCGAAGCTGTGAAGAATGGAGACCGAACAGTACGGTCAAGGAGACCGTACAATACGGTCTACAGAGGAGTTCCAGACAGAAGAGCTTAAGTTTCTGGAAGTTGGAGAAATAGAGACCGGACAGTTGACCGGACAGTACGGTCCTAGGGACCGGACAGTACGGTCTCTATTGGAGTGTTCCAGACAGAGAAGCTGAAGTTTCTGGAAGTTGAAGAATGGAGACCGGACAATTCAGAGGATGGTACGGTCATGGAGACCGTACAATACGGTCTTACAGGAGAAGAGCAACAGAGAAGGAGAAGTTTCTGTTGGCTGAAGAAGAAGTAGAGACCGGACAATACGGTCCTAGAGACCGTACAATACGGTCTGGTTTGAGATGATGAACAGCACTCCCTGGACGCCAGTCTGGTAGAGACCGGACAATACGGTCAGATGGAGACCGGACAATACGGTCCTATTGTACGGTCCTTACGCAGACTGGGTACTTTTGGACAACGGCTAGTTTGAGGTTAGAGGCCTATATATAGTCGGTTGTTTACCTCTTTGAGGTGCTCTTGGACCCAGGAAAGAGGGGAGGTGCTGCCAAGAAGCCAAGAGGAAGAAGTGTGAAGCATTTGAGAGGGATTTGGAGTGATCCTAGTGCTTGAGAGAGTAGCAAGTTGCATCCTTTGATCTCTAGGCTAGTGTGGGCTTGAGAGAGTCATCTAGGGCTGTTACTCTTGGTCTATGGCAAGGCCTAGACCGGTTAGGCGTCGGTGTTGAGCTGTCCAAGGAGATTGTGGAAGTCGACACAAGTTTGTACACGGTCTTGGAGCTTCCCGTGCGAAAGAAGCATCACTAGTGGAGCGCCCTTTGGCACGCATCAAGTGCGGAGCCTTACCTCCGGAAGAGTACCCGGGATCGAGCCCGGCGGGACGTGCCCGCGACTTCACTCGGAGGGTGAAGTGTGCTCTAGGAGGGATCGCCATCGAGCGGAGGGACGGGGTCGAGACTCCGGCGGGAGTGACCCAACGTGGAGTAGGGGAAGGCGCCATCCTTCCGAGACCACGGGAAAACATCATGAGCATTCTCTATCCCTTCTCCTTTACTACTCGCATTTACTTATCGCACTTCATATGATTGCTTGTAGTACTTGAGTTGTGCTCATATCTTGCTTGTGTGTTTACCTTGGTACCTACTAGCTTCACTAGGTTTGCTTGATTACCTTGCTCGTGTGCTTACTTGTTATAGCCTATCTAATAGCTCTAAGGACTCTACTTAGAGTGCCTAGTATCTTGGTTGCCTTGTCTCTAGTTATCTTGTTCCTTGCCTTGCCTAGCTTAAGTCTTCCGCTATCTATTTTGTGCTAGGTTGCTAGTGTGGTGTGATTGTGTTATCTATATGCACTAGCTTAATAGGTTAAGGATACTCCTTAGTGTGCTTTACCTTGTTACTAGAACTACTCGCTAGGAGTTGCTTGGGTGCAAGTGTTTGGAAATAGATTCTAGAGTGCACCGATTCACCCCCCCCCCCCCCCCTCTCGGTCACACGATCCTTACACCGGACGGTACGGTCCTAGGGACCGGACAGTACGGTCTTCATTGGAGATGAAGAAGAAGATGGAGATGCGCCTGGAAATAGAGACCGGACAATACGGTCTGGAAGAGACCGGACAGTACGGTCCTTTGTACGGTCTCTAGTTTCGCAGGGCACTTTTGGGCAACGGCTAGTTTTGGGTTGGTAGCCTATAAATAGTTGGTTGCCCGCCCCTTGAGGGGTCTCTTGGCCATTGTTGGAGTGCAGGAAACTCAGTGGAAGCCAAGAGCAAGGGAGAGAAGCACTTGTGAAGGATTTGGAGTGATCCTAGTGCTTGAGAGAGTAGCAATTGCATCCACTTGATCTCTAGGCTAGTGTGAGCTTGAGAGAGTCACTTCGGTTTGTTACTCTTGGTCTATGGCGAGGCCTAGACCGGTTAGGCGTTGGTGTTGAGCTGTCCAAGGAGATTGTGGAAGCTAACACAAGTTTGTACACGGTCTTGGAGCTTCCCGTGCGAAAGAAGCATCACTACTGGAGCGCCCTTTGGCACGCATCACGTGCTGAGCCTTACCTCCGGAAGAGTACCCGGAATCGAGCCTGGCGGGACGTGCCCGCGACTTCACTCGGAGGGTGAAGTGTGCTCTAGTAGGGATCGCCTTCGAGCGGAGGGACGGGGTCGAGACTCCGGCGGGAGTGACCCAATGTGGAGTAGGGGAAGGCGCCATCCTTCCGAGACCACGGGAAAAATCATGAGCATTCCTATCTCTATCTCCTTTACATATTAGCATTTACGCTTCCGCATTTACTATTATGTGCTAGTAGAATTGCATGATAGGTTGTCTCTTTACTTCTTGGTAGAATTGCTTGTTAGGCTTTAATACTTGGTAGAATTGCTTGCTAGGGTGTTGCTTATTGCATAGACTAAATTGTGTGCACGCATCGCTTGCTTTTGTTATCACCATATCTAGTCTTGCTAGCTTCACGCCTAAAGTACGTTTGGGAGAAATTGTTGACACACCGATTCACCCCCCCTCCCCCTCTCGGTGCCCTTGACCCTTTCAGGGTTATAGGTCACATTGTAGAGATTGGGGTATAACTCACTGAACGGTCTTGTTCCACACCATGCATCGTCCCAAAATCTAACCTGGGAATCATCTTTTAGATTAAAAGATATGCATGATAAGAAGTCATCTTTTAGTAGATCACGCCAAAAATGTGAGTCTCCTTGTTTGATCCCGACTTGTGACAAGGTTTTGGAACCTAAGTATTTGTTCCTGATCAGCGATTGCCACATGCCATCCTCATTAAGCAGTTTAAATAACCATTTGCTCAACAAGCATTTATTCTGGATCTCCAGGTCAATTATTCCAAGACCGCCTTGATCCTTTGGGCGGCATAAGAGATCCCATCTTGCAAGGCGGTATTTGTTAATATTTTTTCCCCCTTGCCAGTAGAATCTCGATCTATAAAAATTTAGTTTGGTAAGGACCCCTTTTGGTATTTCAAAGAAAGACATCATGAACATAGGAAGACTGCTGAGAACCGCGTTTAATAATGTTAGGCGACCCCCGTAAGATAGGTGCTTCGCCTTCCAGCAGTTCAGTTTCCGTTCAAATCTTTTTTCAATCATTTTCCAATCACTATTACAGAGTTTTCTGTGGTGCATAGGTATTCCCAAATAACGGAAGGGGTATTCACCCACATTGCAACCGAAAAGCTCCATATAGTCATCTTCAAATGAAGCAGCCTCACCATAACAAAATAATCACTTTTGTGGAAATTTATTTTCAGACCAGATAATTGTTCGAAGGCAGTGAGCAATAATTTTAAGTTCTTTGCCTTTTCTAAATCATGGTCCATAAATAGGATGGTATCATCTGCATATTGTAAAATAGATAATCCATCTTTCACAAGGTGGGGAATGATGCCACTGATCTGTCCATCGTCTTTTGCTCTTTTAATAAGCACAGGCAGCATATCAGCCACAATATTAAACAGAATCGGTGACATAGGGTCTCCTTGACGAAGGCCCTTTTTTGTTTGGAAGTAACGACCGATATCATCATTAACTTTGATACCGACGCTGCCCCCTTCAACAAATTTTTCGACCCACCGGCACCACTTAGGAGAAAAACCCTTCATGCGCAATGTTTGCTGGAGGAAAGACCATTTTACTTTGTCATAAGCTTTCTCGAAGTCAATTTTAAAGATGACCCCGTTCATTTTTTTAGTATGGAGTTCATGGATAGTCTCATGTAGGATTACCACCCCCTCCATAATGTTTCTCCCGGGTATGAAAGCCGTTTGTGAGGGTTGGACTACTGAAGCAGCCACAGTATTAATTCTGTTCGTGCCAACTTTAGTAAAAATTTTAAAGCTGACATTCAACACACAAATCGGGCGGTATTGTTGGATTTGCTTCACATCATTTGTTTTTGGTAATAGAGTAATGATACCAAAATTTAAACTATGAAGCGGCAACTTTTCATTGTGGAAGTCATGAAAGAGGGCGAGTAGATCCCCTTTTACAACTTCCCAAAATACCTGGTAAAACTCTGCTGGGAAACCATCAGGTCCAGGAGACTTATTGTGTTCCATCTGGAAAACAGCCTCTCTGACCTCTTTCTCAGAAAACGGAGCAATGAGAATCTCATTTTCAAGCTCTGTTACCCGATTAATATCCACTACATGATCCTCCCTGAGACACACATTACTCTCATCTGGAGGTCCAAACAAGCCTTTGTAATAGCTTGTAATGTAGGATTTCAGTAGCACCTGGTTAGTTCATGGATCTGGTAGGGGTAGCGGATGAGCCGCCGGCGACCGACCTGGTGGGCGGAAACCGGGATGGCGTCCACCATGACGTGTGGGTGACGTATTGGCTCGACCGTAGTCAGGGCGAGTTCGACAGGCCGGCGGCGTGCGTGGGCGGTGAGACACGCCGGGTCGGTGGTGATGCGGCGCCAGGCCCTCGAGACGGCGCGGACGCGGAGGACGGACTTGCTTGGCAGGCGGACCAGGATCTCGGTGACCATGTCCCCGGGCGCGGAGGACGGACTTGCTTGGCAGGCGGACCAGGATCTCGGTGACCATGTCCCCGGGAAGATGTGGAACGTGAGCCGCCAGTGGCGGCGGCGGCGGCTCGTCGCCCATCGCCGTGAATTTCTGAGTCTTGGGTTGGGTTGGATCTGAAAGATAGAGAGATAGAGGGGAAGTCCAACGCACCTATCCGCAACTGGATCGTGTTCTATTTATAGTCAGTTATACAGAGAGAGTTTACAAGGAGTACATGTCGGTCAACTGATACGTTCATGCGCCCACATTCTCTCTAACTAATCAACTGATCCGAGACTCCTCCTCTTTGACGCTCGCGACGCGTAGGACGCGGTCACCCTGCCACGCATGCTCGTGGTCGTGGACTGGTGGTCATGGCAACAGACGTTCACCCATTTTTCTAACATCCTCCCTCAATCACAACACCGGTGCCTTGCACATGTTGAGATTGTTGCAGTTTCGTGTGAAGGACTTCTGGACAACCTTGTAAATATTTCTTTCGCCTTCTATACTACCTGCCATTGCACGTTAAAGAAAAAAGACCATTCTTACCTGATGCTTAGGGCTTGTTCATTTGGATCGGAGCTTTTTAAAAAAAGCTGTTTCCGAACAATAGGCCATCCATGGTGAACAAAACTCCGCAGCTGTTTTATGTCCACTTGGTTTGAAAATAAAACTACCACCGCAGCTTTACCTTATGTTTGACAAAACATAACTGTAGTATTCTTTGTTTTTTTTTGCGATTAACTGCAGAATTCAAAAATAGCATCCACAGTATTTGTAACCACACTGGCAGCATTCAAAAACTCAATCTAGGGGGAAAAAAAAGGGGCTTGCTAATTTTCAAGTGCTTGAAATTATGGGGTTACAACTGTTCGATTGAGATCCAACGGTCACTTGCTTTTATCCGCATGTTCCGCCAGGCCCTCGAGACGGCGCGGGAGCGGAGGACGTACTAGCTTGGCAGGCGCGTGAGGATCTCCGTCACGAGATCCTCGGGAAGATGCGGAACGTGAACCGCCGCCGGCGTCGGCGCCCGCTCGTCTCCGAGCCGCGTCTTAGATCTCTTTGTTTCCATCTGCGTCATGCGTGTCTCCCAATCGACATACAAGATTGAACAATTTTTTTTTTTGTGAATTACACAGTACAAGTCAGACACTCACAACGCACGCACACTCACCCCTATGAACGTACATACGCAAATCCTACCCCTATGTGCATCTTCGAAGACTGAGCCGGCAAATCCTCGATATTGACGAAGTCACCACTGGCGCCTCACTGTCGACGGCCACGTCGTCTCCCGCTGAACGCACAACGTCGTTAAATCATAGAAAACTCGCTCCCACCGGGAGTCGAACTTCAGAACCTCAGATGCTACTGAGACTCTTGTAACCACTAGGCTACAGGCCCTTTCGCCAAGATTGAACAATATGATGCATCATGCAGGGCTGGATTATACGAGGCTACAGTGTTCGCAACGGTTTCGTAGCCATCATGAGGACGTGCACGGCAGTCTAGAATCCGGGAACACGACGAGATCGGAGAACAAATGGGCCTTTCGTCACTCTCTCAACCTCTGAAAGAAGCGCCTCCTGTATAGTTACGACCATTTCATTTGAGCTCACGCATAACGGTAGGGCGTCCATTATTAATACACAATGATAATAGTATATGTCCATAGTGTGATAGTACATGCATGGCTCGCTCCGAGTTAACATAGGTGGCTCGCGCCACGTGCGGCATGCAGACAGTAGGTCACTTAGTTTTCAATACTGTTCCGGTACCGGCAGGGGCGAAGCCACGTTGTAGCATCGGAGTCGGCCGACGACTTCTGGCCAAATCAATGGGAAAAACACATGTTCATTAGGTTGTCTGCCCCGTCGACCAAGCTTGCCGACCCCGGTGAGCTTGTGCGCTGGCTTCACCCCTGGGTACCGGTCGGAACGTACCATACCCTGGATGTGAAGTTCTTGAGAGTAATAATACAATAGTAGGAGAAATCCTTTTTATTTCTCTCGAAGACAATACAAAATTTCTAAATGCTTACTCATGGTGATAGCATCAATTGATGAAGTGAATACAACAAAGTTAAAGCATCACAAAAATCATAGCCAGAAGCTAGTGGTAATAATTCAGCGACTAAAAACCGGTGGTAGGCATCATGCAGGACTCCAAGAAAACTTGATCAATGGCAAGCCATTGGAAGGCTGACCTTTGAAGCACTCATGCTGCACGAGACTCTCCCTAAACATGAATAGGGAGTTGTTGTTCCCCTCGCTCATGGTAACTATCCTCGACGTCCTCTTCTTCATGTTGTACACAACTAGCAGATTATTGGTCCCTCTCAGGATAATGCCCCCTTCATCGGTGCCTGCTTCGGCTGTGTACAGAACGTGTGAGGCCAAATCTGGCTGTGCAGCTCGCCGCGCGTATATCGGAGGAGTGGCGATCTAGTGCCGGCGTTCCCACCGCCCATTGGCGCCATCATAGTCCTCGAGAAACCAGAGGTCAATCTGCATGTTGTTGGCAAATTCTGCCGCGACCAGCAGCCCGCCCATGGCAAACATCTTTACCCCCATGCTGGTAGGTGGCCGAATCATCAGTTGGAATGTCTCTGACTTTGTGTCGAACACCACCATGCGATCCGTGGAGCGACCGGGCATGGGCCATCGTAGCCAGTGCAGGCGGCCGTGCAGAGCCACAGGAATGCATCCGTAGTAACCAATTCTTGTTACCTCTTCATCCATGTCTGCCATGCTTAACAACCGAGGTTCCGTGGAAGCAGCGGAAAGGATGTAGAACGTGTGTTCTGTTGTCGACGTCATCTGGGTACTGTAACGATACAAGAGCCTGTGCTCACCGGAGGGCAGGTGGTAGTAGAAGCCACATTCGACGATGCTCGAGCGATTATCAATAACCTTCGGCATCCGCGGTAGCTCAGCCCACTGCCTAGTCATGGGGTTACACATAAGGTGGGTGCCACCACCGCCGACGACCTTCAGAAGGAGGACGCCCTCGCACGAGGCCATGACAAGGCACGACCTTTTGGGTGGTTCACATGTCGTGTAGGGGTAGCGGACGAGGCGCCGCCGACCGGCCTGCTGCAGGTCAGAGACTGGGACGGTGTCCAACACGGGGTCATGGCATTGATAGCCGTGCGTGATCGCATGGACATGTCACGGCGGTCGTGCTGTGGATGACGATCTCGAGAGGCTGGCGGCGCGCGTGGGCGACGAGGAACGCCGGGTCGGTGGTGATACGGCGCCAGGCCCTCGAGGCGGCGTGGGGCGGAGGACGGACTTGCTTGGTAGGCGGACGAGGATCTCCGAGACGATGTCCTAGGGAAGATGGGGAACGTGAACCGCTGCCAGCGTCGGCGGCGGCTCGTCGCGGAGCCGCGTCATAGATCTCTTTGTTTCGTTCGGCATCTTAGACACATATGCAGGGCTGGACGGAAAGAGGCAGGCTACAGTGTTCGGAGCGGATTCGTAGCCACCATGAGGACGTTCACGGCAGCCGGAATCCGGGAACACGACGACATGGGAGAACAAATGCATGGGCCTCTCCCAACCATGAAAGACACGTTCGTCCTCCTGTATACTTGCAACCATTTTATTTGAGCTCACGCATAAGGCGTCCTTTATATTAGTTTATTACACAACGATATAGTACACATGTTCATAGTGTGATATAGTGCATGGCTCACTCCGAATTAACACAGGTGGCTGGCACCATGTGCGGCATGGGGACGGTAGGTCACCATCTAGTGGAGAACTAGCCAGCTATTCTCTGGGTGCGCTGCTCATTTGATCCGTAGTCGATCTCATGTCATTGCCATCGTCATGACCACTGCCAGTCATCCCGGTTGTACCCCTCCTGGACGGCATGCCACCCGCGCACCATGAACTTGTGCTCCATGACGGACACATCTGGCTCGAACTAGGTGATCTAGCTTGACGTAGTCCACATATACCAGCCAAGTCCAGCACATGTGCCATTAGACCTCAGCAGCATTTTGCATGGCTCGCTAGGCAGGCAGTCATCTGCTTAGGGCTTGTTCATTTGGATCAGAGCTTTTTAAAAAGTTGTTTCCGGCTGATGGTTTTTAAAGAGGCTGCCTCGGCATCCTATATGTTCGCTTCCAACACATATATTGCAGAACCCAAAAGGAAGACTAAAGCAGGCAGCGAAGGCCTAGCACCCATATGTGTTCGATGCAGAATTCACAACATCACAAATAACACTATCAAAACTTAATGTTTCCAACGTACTCATATATATTTTGGTCAGACTAGTCAGATGCCCGTGCGTTACTACGGATTTTATAGAACAAAGTTTCACTTATTTCCTAGTGGTTGAATTCGAAAACAAATGCTTGGCAGAATTCACCCGACTACTCTCAAAAAATCAAGCTAGGGATGCATAGGTAATTTATCAATTATTCTCTTGGGAGATTCTTTCCATTATTAGCTTTTTTGGATTTGTGTCTGTTACCTTTATTAATGTGCTTTTTATACTACTTAAAAATTTTCGTCAGCAACCTAAACATTGTTTCCTCACGGGGCATCATCAGGTCGCCACCACGTAGCAGGCCTGCTGCTTTCCTGTCCAGCTCCTTCTCTCTCTCCCGAAATAGTCTCCTCTCTCTTCCCCTTATGAATCGAGCATATGAGGCAGCCAGGGAGGGAGACAGGAGGACCCATTGTGCAGCTGGGTGGCGGTGTGAGTCTGGGTACTCGCCGGCAAGGCGGCGACCAGGCGGAGCCTCTCTCTCTCTCTCTCTCTCTAAATCAGGGGAGCGCATCGAGCTGGTTTGTTGAACCCTCCATCACCGGCGCCTTCCACCTCGGATCTTGCATTCAATCACAGGAAGGGGGTGCAGCTGACTCCGTTAGGCCATGGGGTCGCGGACGTGAATCGCATGGATCTAGATTGGAGGGGATTGAGACTAATCTTTGGGTTTTTTTTTTCCTTTTTTACCGTGAACAGAGGAAGTTCTGTTCCATTCGTGCGGGGGCTGCGGGAGGTCGGGGGAGAGGATGGGTGGGTGGGTGACCCACCTGTCGGCGCGCAAGCCATGTGCTGATGGGCGACGAACCACGACCGCCCACCACCAACTGGCTCTTTTATGGGTAGTAAAGAAACTCTAGAGTACGCAGCCTATTAGCCCCAAAATCATGAAAGTCAATGGCGTGAAGTAATCGAGAGTACTACTACAATAGCGAAGGAATGTTTTTTATACTTTCATGTTTTATGTCTGCCTAAGGCGACAATTAATGTGTGGTCGTAATATCAGAAAAAGATGGCCACAGCCGCAAAAAATCTAAATGCTTCGGACCTCATGATGCATTGAAATTGTTCAGTTTCAGATAAAAGACAACAAATTGAAGCATCAAAAAATCAAATCCAGATGTGTCAATAATTCAGCAACCAAGTGCCGCCATCATCACGGAAACTTGATTGATGGCAGACCATTAGAAGGCCGTGCTTCAAAGCACTGATGCTGCACAAGGCTCTCCCTAAAAAAGTGACACAACATTCCATTCATATTCGTAGACTCGACAAACCTCCACATCTTCGTCTTCATGTTGTACGCGACTATCCCCTGAATCGTTGCAAGAATGATGTCCCCTTCATCATCAGTGTCCGCTACATAAATGCGCAGAGGGTTCCAACACGTGGTTCCATGTGCAACTCGCGGTTGCTGCTCGAGCATCGGAGGACTGGCCAACTGGTGCCGGCACTCCCACCTCTCATTGGTGGCGCCATATTCCTCAAGAAACCAGAGGCCGATTCTCATGTCGCCGAACTCTGCTGCAGCCAGCAGGCCATTCATGGCGAACAGTTTAGTCCTTACCGGCATGTCACACGGCGGTGGTGTCATCAGATGGAATGTCTCCAATGTTGTGTCGAACGCCACCAGCCGTAGCATGTTACTGCTTAAAGATAGCCAGTGCAGGCGTCCATGCAAAGCCACGGGGTAGTACTTGTAAGAAACACGTAGCCCCCTGATCACCGCAGCGACGGCCTCGTCGACATCGGCCATGCTTAAAGCCCTAGGTTCCGTGGCGCCGGTTGAGAGGACGTAGTAAACGTGCGTCATCGTGTTCCAGATGCGACACAAGAGCCGGAAGTCGCCGGACGGCTGGTGGTAGTAGAAGCCACACACAAAGACGATTGACCGATTTAACTCCGGCAGCCGCGGTAGCTCAGTCCACTGCCGCGTCACGGGGTTGCAGATATGGTAGGTGCCGGTGCCGCTGCAGGCGCCGCTGATGTTGAAGAGGAGGACGCCGTCGCACGATGTGGCGAACAGGAAATAGTACAACCCGTCGAGGGATTTGTAGCTTGTTCCTCTGATCGTGTAAGGGTACTGGACGAGGCGCCGGCGGCCGGCCTGATCGGCGGAGACCGGGATGGTGTCCACCACGGCGTCGCGGCTGCAGTCGTCCGGGTAATCCCGTGGACGTACTGTCACGATCGTGCGCTGGAGGACCTCGAGAGGCCGGCGGCGTGCGTGAGCGGCGAGGAACGCCGGGTCGGTGGCGATGCAGCGCCACGCCCTCGAGACGGCGCGGGCGCGGAGGACAGACGCGCCGGGCAGGCGGACGAGGATCTCGGAGACGATGTCCTCGGGAAGATGCGGAACGTGAACCGCCTCCGCCGCCGGCTCGTCGACCAGCCTCGGCGTTTTGGATTTCTTCGAGGGATTCTCCATCTTGGATGGGATAATTGGGATTCAGCGTCACGTGCCCTAACAATACGCGCGGCGCGATATGTGGCCACGTGACCGCTAGAAGACGGGAGCATAACGAGTTTTTTTTGGTTGGAAACCAGCACGATGAGATCCGGGAAACAAACAATCTGACTTTTTTTTTTGATAATACGTATCTGTATTACTGAGTAAGGAAGGCATACAGAAAAGCATACAAATACAGACACGTATGTAGAGGATATAGAGGCAGCTGTCCTGCCAAACTTACACAAAGACCCCTAGAAAAATAAGAAACTACAACAAAGCCCCTGGTCACTGTGTAATCCGGAAAACACGCCGGGATCCGCCACCGGCAAGACCGCCGGCCAACCCGCAGAACTGGGAAAACCCCATCGCACAGTGGCTTTGGAAGTAGCCGCAGAAGACACCCGACCCAGCGGCCAGGATGGAGCAAAAGCAGAACGAACCTCGGCCGGGGCCACGCCCCGAGCTTCCCAGATCTTGAACCGCAACCCGCCGTCGACGACAGCCGCCGCCGCGGGGAAACCGGGCACTTTTGCCCATCCTCCATCGAACCTCCGTTCCCCAGCCACCTCTGCAACCTTGAGCCAACCGCCTGAGCCGCCGGAAAACGAGACACAGAAGGAGCAGAACGACAAACCTCGCCGAATCCGCTCCACCAGTGCATCACCGCACCCCAGCCGGACGGCACAAAACTCCTGTACACGAGCCACCAGACCGTCCAGATCTGATGAGCTCCAACCCCACAGGCCCGCCGCCGACACCGGGGCCACTACCGGTGTCGGGGACAATATTTGGCATAAAATATTAGTTCCCGAGAGAACGTCTCAAGATAAGTATCGTCTCGTCCGACCCTGTCCGACCGGGGTCGGACGCCTCCGCTTCGCCCAACCCCCAGCGACCGGGGTCGGGGCGTGTCCGCCTCGCCCGACCCCCAGCGACCGGGGTCGGGACGCGTCCGCCTCGCACGACCAACAGGCGCGTAAGCTGCTGCTTTTTTCCTCCCGACTCCCTGCGGACGGGTCCGAAAACCAGGTCATTGGGGGCTGCGCCGGGGCAAGTGAGCTGCTGCATTTACACAATACGGCAAGTACTACGGGCTGCTCCAACTCCCTGCAGCGCTACAGAAACAGCAGCAACTGACGTGCCACTTACGTGCCTAACTCCTGACATCATCTACAGCTCCCAAAGACCACCCTAAGTCAAGGGAAAATGACAGCCAAGTATGAGAGGTCGCACTCATATGTCCTCTCATGCCTTTTCTCTCTCTCTCTCTCTCTCTCTCTCTCTCTCTCTTTGATGAAGTCTACGCATGCTACACTCTTTTTCCTTCTCCCTCTCCTGCATGCATGCCCATGCCTCCACTCTCACGCATGCATCCAAATATTCTCTTCCTCTCATGTTGTCATGCATGAGTACCACACCGCACCAGGCACAAAACCCGACTGTCGTGCGCAAGGGTCGGACAACCTCGTCCGACCCCTCGTCCACCTCGTCCGACCCCTGCGTGGGGGTCGGCCGCTTACCTCGTACGACCCCTCGGGTCGGGACACACCGTTACTGTGACAAGACGACACATACTACAATAGTTCAACACTACATATACAGTACACAGTGGTACGAAACACTGTGTCAACTGTTTCTCTTTTTCAGATGCAGCTGCCGTCATGAACAAGGACCAGGACAGTAGGGCCCGCGACATTGACCGAAGCCTCTCCCGCTTTTCCTGGACTCTCTCGCTCTCTCTAGTGTAATTCTTTTTTATCTCTTTCTTTCACCACACTGTAAATCTCCTCCCCTTGACTTATAAAAGGAGAGGCAGGGCTCCTCACGGGGGGGAGACGACAGGTGAAGCTCTGGCCTCCGCCTTTCACGCACTACACGCACGAACACAGACACTTGGGAAGCTTTCCCTCTCTCGCCTGCTTGTACTCATACTGCAAACTCTAGCGAAGCAACACGAGCAGCTCGAACTGGACGTAGGGTCTTACACCTCAGGGTGGCCTGAACCAGTATAAATCCGTGTGTCTGCCTAGCTAACCATCCGACCTCATACGCGCAACCCCCGAAATTTATTTGCCGGTTTTTAGAACACCGACAGCCGGCGAGGAGGAAGAGAGCCAGGGGGACATTATTCCATGACGGCCGCGTCGTCTTCCCCCAAGCAACGCCGCCCGGAAACGAAGCCCGCAGGCCTAATCTACACCGCCGGGCAAAGAGACGCGGATCCCCCACACATCCGAGGGCCAAAGGCCGCCGGAGGCGGAGGGGATCGGCGCTCTCGCCGGCGGGAGCACAGAAGCTCGCCCTCTTTTCGCCTCTCCACACTGTAGCACCGAGAGGTTTCGAGAGAGCGAGACGCCAAACTGTAACAAACAATCTGACTTGACAAGCCCACATGATGAAAGCTGCCGTCCGTTTTAGCTGGACTGACAAGGCCATTTCCTTCCCTAGTGGGCTTGGCGGTGAGCCAAATGGGCCAAATATATAGGGGCCCAAGATTAAAAAAAAGTTGGTGCTCTTGATGAAGTAAAAAAATCTGCCGTGTTTCATCCAGAGAATACTAGGTGACTACCCTGCGCGTTGCTGCAGAAACTTCATGGTGTGTGAGAGATCGATGGAGATGAAGACCGTATTTGAAAAGTGCAAACTGGTTTGTAAGTGCATATGGAATATTTTGGAAAATTGCAACAATATTAATTATAAATGTCACTCAGAAAAACCAACATGCTTGGAGGAAATTTGCATCCTAAGCACGTTGGTGGTGCTTACCAGCAGTAGCAATAAATTTAATGTACAAAAGAGCCTTTGCTTCAAGCAAACCGATAAAGAATTTGGAATTCATTTTTCGCAAATGTTCAAATATATCCCCGAAACAAACAGGCGCCTCGGGCCAAAAAAATTTCAAGCAAGATGTTCACCCAGCCACAAATGCAGTCAACAAAGAAATCCAAACTGATATGTAATGAAGACGGTGTCATTCAAAATATCCTTGAGCCACGCCTTGAATGATTCAGCAGCTCAAGATGTGGCCATCAACGGCAAGAATGGAAGCCGGGTGATGCATTGCATGTTGCCTTGGCTGCAGTTGAGATGAAATGACAGCTAATAGTAATGTTTCTTGTAGTTTCCCAGGAATTTTCTTCAATGGCCCGCTATATATGGTAAAGAGAAGTGGTGTCGTCAGGTTGCCTTGCTGGGTTTAATGTGAATTGGAGAGGTGAAAGTGAGCGTGGTATGTTCTGAGCCATTAAGGCAATATTTATTTTTCAAATAGTGGCTGCAGTTTTTTGCTTGCATGTGTGGAAGTTTTTGCTTTCACCATGGGCTATGGCATCTGGCAAATGCATCTTTCCTGCTCAGATTATACCCACATCACCATGATGTTGAATTAGAATAATAAGCCAGTTTGGGATATTTTGCATTTAGGATTGATCATATTTTGCATAGCACCAACATGTATTAAAAGACAAAAATGATACAAAAATAACACCAACATGTACATGGCTGAAAACATAAGCTGCTGTGAAAAAAAAAAGAAACAACAAAGCATACTTGAAGGACCATAGGAAAACCACCATAACCGATCATCTGAAAGGTGAGGAGAACCTCTTGTATCGGATTATATCGCAGCAAGGTGAGGAGCCCAAGGATTATTCCTGACTTCCATGGAAATGAACAACTGCCAATCATGGCCATCTCACGATTGAGGGAGGAAGAGGGAAGACACATCTGCTAGCCATGGCGATAGAAAGAAACACCCATTGACGGCAAAAAAAGAAAGATGAAAGAAGACATGTGAGAGAGTTGTACGGCAGGCGACTATGAATTTTTGCTTACTGAGAAGATAAATATAGCATCAGGACCAATGGATCGATTTGGCTTCGTCGGTTAGCAACAGGAGCCAGGAAAGATAATAAGAGACATTGAGGTGGGTTATTGGGAGGAAACGCCTGGAGCCATTCAGGGTGAGGAATTAAAAGATATTAAGGATGCGTTTCTAATTGTGCTTCACGGCAGCAGTTCTTTGCATGCACGCGTGGCAGTTTTTTGTATGCACCTCGGTGGGATGTCTAGATGTAAGAGCTTGAATGACATCTGAAGGTTGCTCTTAATGACAGAAATTGACAATGCTAGAAGTAACTGTGGACAAATTGACAATAACGTACCAAGATAATTGGTGTTAATAAAGAGTGAGGAAAGATTGGTTCATGTTTGTTCGGTAGCAGAAAAAATTTCGGGAAGGAAGGAGGGAGAAAGTGACGGACATGATTTGTTGATGACCTTGATCCAATGGTTGAAATTATTTGGATGATGTGGCTGCATGATGTCACATCCCAAAATTTCAAATTTTGGTTTGTGAATAAATTTCACTAAATTTCGAAATTTTTGGAATAGTTTAAAACTTTTCTTGTAGTATTTTAATGTTATCACATTTGTTTAGGCAAATAAATTATTTTCTAAATTAAATAAAATAATATAAGGTATAATTGGGTGTTTGTTGCATTCATGCTGTTAGATTTGCAATTAGGATTTTATTGTGTGCAAAAAAATGAATTTAAATTCGTGTAGAAATTTGTTTTGGAAAATAGAATGAGAGAATCGAAATAGAAAAGGGAAATAAAATTTCCTAAGCCGCATGAGCCAATTTCTCCTGCTGGCCCATTTCTGTTTTCTTTTTTTTCTTTCGGCCTGGCCTGCCTTTTCTTTTCTCTTTCCCTGGCCCAACTTAGCTCGCAGCCCAGTCCGGCCCGTCGCCCTTCTTCCTCCTTGCGCTGTGCAACCGCCGGACTCCACCGCCGCCATCAGCGTGCCGTGCGTGCCCCGGTCTCTCTCTCCCTTTCTTGCCTCCCAAGCCGCCTTCCCTATAAAACCGAGGCCCCGGACCCCTCGCGCCCTTTTCCTTCGCAAAGCCGCCGCCTCCCGCGCGTCAAACCCTAACCGCCGCCGCGTCCGCCATTGGAGCTCGTTGGAGCTCGACGCCGCACCGGTCGAAGCAGCCTCCGTCGTCATTGAGTCGCCGCGAAGCAAGCACGGAGTTCCAGCTTCCTTCCCGGAGCTCCTCGACGTGCGCTCGACACCGTAGCCGTCTCCACGTTGAAGACCGACGCCGCTCACCGCCCCTCTTCGTCGCGCGCCGTCGTTAAGCTGTCCTGGAGTTCTTGAACGACCTAGGTGAGTTAGCGCTTCTCCTCTCTCTCTCGCGCCAATCAAAACGAGTTCCCGACCACCGTAGCTCGAGATCGACCCAAGTCCGGCGATCCGCCGCCACGCAAGCTCGCCGGCGTTGAGCTCCTCCGGCCAAACCATCCCCAACCAACCTGGACCGTTCAATTCCTGATCGACGGCCAAGATTAGAACCCCGTACCCCTTCATAATCGGTCGGTCCACCGTGGACTCATAGACCGAGTCTATGGACCCGGTCCATGGATTTTTCTTATTTTATAAAATGATTTCTGATTTCTTTAAAATCAATTTAATTTTCCAGAAAAGGTAATTTTACAGTTAAGCCCTCAGTCTTTTATAAAATTTAATTTAAGCCTTGCACTTTTACAGAAACCACCCTGAGTTTTATATAATTATGTTTTAGTCCCTAACTTTTACACTTTAGTCCCTAAACTTTTTGTATTTACAAATAAGTCCTCAAACTTCTGTAATTACAAATCAACCCTTAAATGTTTCTGTTTTTCTGTTTTAAACCCTAAAACTTCAAACTAGCATAACTTTTTACTCATAACTCCGTTTTTAGCGATTCTTGCGCTCACGTGATCGTAGGAACGAGTACTATCTTTTAGTACTGTTTTTGATCTAGTTTAGTACTATTTGGTGTACTGTTTCTTATTTTGTTTGTTTGTGTGCTTCTCCTTTGGACGCGTTAAATAGGAGACGAGTTCGTGAATTTCCAAGATCAAGAGTTCGAGGTCATCACTGAGCAGCAAGAGGCAGGCAAGTGTCCTTGACCATTTTGATCCTATGTTTGAAATGTTTTGTTTGCAAACATGCATGCTTGTTTAATATTGAATCCCATGAGTTTATACCATGTTCCTTATTATTCCTTGTCGCCCAATAAGTGCTTTGTCTATGTGTTGGTAGTAAATGCTTAGCCATGCTTTTGGGGAGTCATACACCTAAACTAATTTAATCTTGACTAATGATTTACTTCAACCTAATAAAATGATGATAATCTTTTTAGCAACATGGAACTTAGGACTGGTGGTTTGCTCGGTGTGCACCAGTGGTTTTTTGTTCTGACAATGATGGCATTCTTAGTGTGCATCATTGACTGGTGGATTGCTCAGTGTGCACCAGTAACTGGTGGAATGCTCAGTGTGCACTAGTGATTGTTTGTGGTTTAGACTGGCGGAATGCTCAGTGTGCGCCAGTGGTTGTTTGTGCTTCAGGCTGGTGGAATGCTTAGTGTGCACCAGTGCTTGTTCGTGCTTTAGGCTGGTGGAATGCTTAGTGTGCACCAGAGTATCCAGTGGTATGCTTAGTGTGCACTGGAGGGCTGATGGAATGCTTGGTGTGCATCAGTCTGGAATAGCAGCGTTGTGAGAATTTCTAGTTGTTAGTCGTTTGCATTGTGAGCACTATGTTTGATGATCATTTATGATTTATTTGTTTTGTTTTGCTAGTTTGAGTCGTGTAACCTAGTAATATAGGTTGCTTTTAAAAATGTGTTTTAAGTATAACTTGGCATTTGAGCAAATAAACCAATGTATAGCCTTTCTTCATTATTACCTTGCATGTCATATTTTCCTGCACTTGCGGAGTACGACATGTACTCACACTTGCTATCCCCACACAAACATGAAATGCTGCTCAGAGGATGGTGGTGATTTCTTCTACGATGGACGTGGTGACTACATCTAGCTTGTGGAGCCCCGGTCAACGTCCCTGTGGAGTTATGGAATTATGGTGTTATAAAGACTTCCGCTAGCGTACTCAAATCATTTAAGACTTATAAGTCTATTGTTATTGTAAGTGTATTCGTTATTTATACACTGTTTTTGTTATTCACTTGAGTCACAACATGTATGAGACTTGATCCTGGTATACATGTGCGGTTCTATAAAAACCAGATGTGACAAATGAGAGTTGAGCTTTAGATGGTATGACCTTTACAAATATTATAGATACACTGATTGATACAACGGAAGTGAAAAGTGATGACGTTAAACATTTCAGATAATACAACAGCGGGAGAAAATCCTCATGGTTTATCGGCCCCATTGGGTGTCAGACCCCATTTCTGGAATCTACTGTGCATCCTGTATCAGTCCCTGGATCAGTAGCTGATACGCACAAGAACACAGATATGATAATCAAAAGCATACTTCGAATAGATAAATAAGTAAGATACCTGATATGAGATCCTTAGTGGCGGTATGACAAGGATTCAAAACTATCCAAGTCCATCCGACCGACTATAGGAGAAGCAGACAGCGGAAACCATGGCCCAACGCCACAAGCAAACTTGAGAAGCAGAACCGAAAACCCAATCGTCGTCGTCATCTACGAAGTCTTCACCTACTAAACCAACGATTGCAAACACGTGAGTACATAAGGTACTCAGCAAGCCCTACACTACACAAGGGGTATATATATATATATAATTCGGTCTTAGCAAGGAATAGGCTGTATGGTTTATTTGCAGCAAGCAAATTTTATGCAAGGTTCACTAAAGCAAGTGAAGGAATTCTTAGATAAAACAGAGAAGTAACTGTCAATATTTTAGTTGGTTGACCCTGGGGGAGTATGAAGCATTCCCGCCAGTTCCCAAGTTTTAGTTGGGCCTTCTGACCTCAGTGGTCATACCGACCCGGCACACTTGCCATCACTTCCAAAACACGAGCAGACTACTGCTCACTCACACTTCAAGGAATGAGAGGTGGCTAATCATATCGAACTCAACAAAGATGCGTCATATGCCGTGACAACGTCCATCCGGATGAATTTTACACTCTGCAGAGGTTGTACATCTTTTCCCACGGGCTACGCACCCTTTTGCAAGGGGGTACGCAACGCTTATTCCATCTCCTCAGAGTAGTTTCACAAGTCCACCACGAAATCACACTCAGGGGCTTGTGACATGAAAGGTCACATATGGCACAGTACACCTGTAGTAGATAGCAGGGTATGTCGTGCTCCTGTAACTGATGGCAGGATCCTGTAACATATACAGGACATGCGGCACTCCCGTGAGCTGACAACAGGTTCCGCGAGCCGGATCACGGGTACGTTTCCCGGATCTTCTCCTGAGCTTCCGTCGCCTCTACTGGCCTCCAGATGGAATTTGCAAGAGTACCAAGAAGGTAGGATAAGTCCTTCCCATACAGGTTCCGTGGTTGTACGAGAATCATCTTGTTAAAGGTTGAATGAACCGGTCCTTATGTGGCCGGGCAAGCACCATGTCTCCCACACTAGGGGACTATCACATAATCCATCACATCATCATTCACTTACTAATGGCCTTGCCCGCAATCCAACCATCCCATCACTGTCTCCATCAACACCTAACACAGTTGTGCTACTCCCACCCCAAATATCACGCACACCACCAAACTCATTTCACGCATTTGCAAAAGTATATAAGTGAGTAACGTGTGGCAATGTAGAAACATTGCGAGGGGTCCTAAGCAGTCTAGTAGCAAGGAAAAGCGCCATCATAGAAGTGATGGGACTATCCTAGGGTTATCAAGGTGACAGGTAAACAATGGTTAACAAGGATTCAGATATCAATGCCTAAGTAACAGACATCAATATCAATAAGTAAGTAGGACCATAACTACACAATCAGTAAAGTAACAAGTAATGCAAGTACGAGAGCAGGCCATATAGGTGCATTGCGAAAACAGTAGGTTCAATCATGATCAAGGAGAAGTAGAGCTTGCCTGAAAACGCTATCCTAATCTTCCGATTCTTGGTCCTCAGATCTTCTGTCGAAGTTGATGTCTTCGAGTCCTCCTCTTAAGCTTGTATCTTCTGACTCGTCCTCGGGCTTGGATTCTTCAACTCATCCTCGAAGCTTGGATCTTCTAGATCTTCCTTGAATTCTTCTGGCTTTTCCTCGAATTTCGTGTAAGCTAGCGTATAGAAACATTACGTATAAACAACTACCGCAAAAGAAATAAAGATCGGAAAGAACCAATACGATCCAATTAATTCCAATAAGAAGAACCGATGGAACACCAATGAAGAACAAGGGGCATGAATCATGCATGATGCAGCATATTCTATTTATGAAAGGTTATACGTTACAGGTTATGTTCTTTGTTCTTAGCCTTGTATAGGCCATATTCACCTAGACAAAATATTAGTTATTCTGTTTCTCTTAAAAGAAGTAAGGGTGCAGGGCTTTGCATAAAACTTTACTTATTGAAAACCTTAGGGTGAGGACGATGAGATGCACATGCTTTACTGATGGTGATTGCGTGCATATCTACTATATAAACTCTAAGTTATTTCTATTAGAGAACATGCGTGGGTTGCATAGAGGATGTGCAAATGCATCAGATTCATAAAGCAAATAAGCTTCACGTGAGGTTTATCAGGGTGACATGGACTAAATGAAAAAGTTATGCACGTGCAAACATAGATAAATTTAAGGGTTGCACAACCTATGGGTTAAGGATTACCTTTTACTTTACAAGCATTGATGAGTTTATTAACATTACTAAGGTTATTTATTTAAATCTATTATGGTTACATGCAGATATTAAAGTATTTCTGTAGCTTATACTTATGTATGCAATGCTATATGCAACATGTAAGATGTTACGAAATTATTTAGCAGATTAACTTTATTTTATATAAAAAGATGAGTAAGATGTTAGTCTATTTAAAAGGATAAAGATTTGCATGACATGCATGATGGTGCAAGATTAGCGTCTTAATCTATTTATGACATGCGCTTGCCGGGTAATAAATTAAATAAATAGCAAGAAAATAACCTCAAATAAAGGTGAATGAAATACCAATAAAATTTCCAATAGACACCAACTAAAAGAGATTGATAAATCAATAAACTAGATAAACAAGAATGACAATATTGAAAAGAATGTGGTTTGACGAAGTTAGCATCGGGAGATGTTGCGATAAAGAGGATTGCTAGGTTTGATTGATTCAGTTTAGCATTGGGGAAAACAAGGGCGTTGACATCTAGCAGACCTAATGTGGAGCTCTAAAAGCAGTACCAAAAGGTACTACGCGTTGCTACGAACGCGTGAGCGCAAGAATCGCTCAAAACGGAGCTCGGATAGAAAAGATATAGGTGTTGAAAGTTTCTAGGGGCTTGTTTGCAATTACAGAAAGATTCTAGGGGCTCATCTGTAAGAACAGAAAAGTTCTAGGGACCTATCTGTAATTATGGAAGAGTAGAGGGGCCTTGGTGTAAAAAGGTAGGGACTAAAAGGTAATTACAGAAAAGTTCAAGGACTTTTCTGTAAAAAGATAGGACCTAAACATAAATAAAATAAAGCAGAGGGGCCTATCTGTAAATTGCACAGGACCCCGGGAGTTTCTGAGATTTTTGGATTTATTTTCGTATAGGAAAAGATTGTGGACCTAGCTCATGGTGGACCGGAGTGCTTACGGTCCATGGTCCACGTGGACCGGGTCCACGGAGGGGGAAGCGATGGTCGGGAAGCGGCGGCGCGCGGCGGCGGTTCGCCGGAATGCTCGCCGTCGGCGGCTAGGAGGGCGGATGGTTGACGAGATCACCATGCCGAGGTTCAACGCGGAATGGCGGAGCTGTGGGTGGAGCTTGTCGTCGACGGGGACGAGCGGAGCGGCGGCGCGACGTCGCCGGAGTAGAGTGGCGCGCCGGCGAGTGAGGAAAAGGGCGAGGGAGGGCGCGGAGTGCGAGTTTGTGCTGCTGTGCGCGTGCGCGTGAGTGCGGCGGAGTCCAAGCGCGACTTGGTTCGGCCGGACGCGGACGGGAGGGCTGCCGGCGACGGGGTCGCACGGCGGCGGGCGGCGGTGCACGGTGCGGGTGCTCGCGCGAGAGGGGGAAAGAGGAAAAGAGAGCGGGGAAAGGAAGAGGAGGTCACGGGGAGGCTTACCGACGGCTCTACTTGGTCGGGGACGGCCGGACGGCGGGGATCGACGGCGGCCGGCGAGGGAGGTGAGAGAGTTAGGGTTTGGGGAAAAGAGAGAGAGTCGCGGCGGAGGAGGGGCCTTCGAGCCTTTTATAGGCGGAGGGGGATGAAGCCTTCGCCGCGAAGCTTATCCGGTCAAAGGCGGTGGCGTAGCTTCTTATCCACGGCGAGGTCGTCGATTGCGGCGGCGACCTTATCTCCTCGGTCAAGAAGTGCGGCGCCGCCCGTACAACACACTGTGGATTGCTGACGTTCGAGGGACATGGCTACAGCGCCGGGGAAAAGGACCGGGGAGCTGAGGTGGAAAGGGGAGAGGGCACGTCGGCGGCGACGTCGGACGGCTCCGGTGCGATGGAGTGGGAGAGCTGGAGGAGGAAGAAAGGGAGTTGGGCCAGGCTGGGCCTGAGGAAGAGAAAGAAAGGAGGCCCGCGGCGGGGAAAAAGGAGAGGAAAAAGAAAAGGCGGGCTGGGCCGGCTGAGGGAGGAAGAGAGAATCGGCCCAGGGAGTTTAGGAAAAAGGTTTTGGTTTTATCTTTTCGGGGATTTCGAATTTGAAAGAATTTCAAATTCGCACAAAAACAATGACCAATCAAATATTGAAAATAAAGACAATAAAATACAGGAATGCATATGGTGAGTTTTTGATGCAAGATTAAACTAAAAATATTTTTAAATTCAAGATGAATTTACTAGGGCTTAGCATATAAATTTTAATTTGTCATAAATTCCAAAGTTCAAACTTTTAGTAAATATTAAATGTAAACAAACACTTGAGCATAGATTTTATATTTTGAAAATTTCAGATTTAACTAAGTTTGAATTACTTTTGTTAGTTTTATTTCTAAAATTTGATGAGGAGGAAAGAAATAAACAAAAATTTAAATCTGGAGTGATTTTTATTCCATTTTGATTTTGATTTGAAAATTTGGGATGTTACATTGGGAGACAATGTGTAGTAGTAATACCACAAAAAGATGGCTCAAAGAGACTACAAACCGGAAATGACTAAATGCTTATCGGGACTCAACTGTGATAGGAGCACATAATGTCTCAAAAGTATTAAAATACTACAAAAACGGAGACTACAAATCATAAATGTCTCAACAGTAGTGAAATTTACCATCTCCGGTAGTGTTAATAACTCAATGCTCGAAACTGATGCCAACCATCATGCACGACTCAAAGAAGTAAATGGCAATCCATCGAAAGGGCACGATCCATCATCGGAAATTTCACATGCACACATCGTGAACGATATGATTAGAGCAATCTAATGGTTAGCGTCTGTACCCATGGTTTATCATTTCACTATCAAAATATATACAAGAAAAATTCTCACCCACTATCAAAATATATACAAGAAAAATTCTCACCCACTATTGTTTATCATTTCACTATGTTCAAAAAGAAAAACATCCACCACAATGTTACTTACATTATGTTTCATGCAACATATATATCAGTGTACTTCGATATGATACTGCAATACCAGATATGAAATAATGTAATATTCAAAAACAAGATCCATGATATTTTAACTACAATTATAAGTTTGAAAAGCTCATATGATATAGTTTAGTCCCAATAATTTCCCATATATAGCATCTTAACTTTGGTCAGCAGCTAAAAGGAGTTATTTTGGTCAAGCTCCTAGATTGAGAGTAATAAAATAGCGAAGGAAAGCCTTAGAACTCTATATGGTGATTATATCGATCGATCTAGATCTTTAGATGTGTTAGGTGTGCAAAAAGGTACCTATGGACTGGATCGAGATCATTGGTTAGGCATGATATGATCATTTCTAAGGGTGGGTACAGATATGGGTATGTTTTCTTTTGTTAAAAAACAAAAAGAGGTTCTCAACCTTTGATAGTTTAGATTTAGACATAGATAGATTATATTTGGATTAGATTGTGAAGGAAAAGCTTAGGACTCAATGCTGATATATGCTTGCTAAAACGAAATTTGTTCAATTTCAAGTAGATTAACGAAAGCATAAAAAAACATATCCAGTTGTGCCAAAAATTAAGCAACGGAAACTGGTGTCAGCCATCATGCCAGCTGTGTCAAGAAAACTTGATGGAATGCAGACCATCAGAAGGCCGCGCTTTGAAGCATCGACGCTGCACAAGGCTCTCCCTAAACATGTGGCACGTCGTCGTACAAGACGTGTCCCTAGCCTCAATAACCCTCCACGTCTTTGGTCTTCACGTTGTACGCCACGATCCCCTTAACCGTTCCGAGGATCATGTCCCCTTCATCGGTGCCCACAATGCCTATGTTCAGAGCTCTGATCCACGCATTTCGTTTCATCGCAGTGGCCAACTGGTGCCGGCACTCCCACCGTTCATTGCTGCCGCCATAATCCTCGAGAAACCAGAGGTCGATTCGCATGTCCGTGAAGCCTGCCACGACCAGCAGCCCATCCATGGCGAATGGTACCGTCCTTACCCGCTCGTCGCACGGTGGTCGGGTCATCTGATGGAATGTCTCCGATATGGTGTCGAACGCCATCATGTGTGGCATCCTCGGGTCTGGATATAGCCAGTGCAGGCGTTCACGTGTAGCCACAGGAACGTACTTGAATAAACCACGAAGTTTCGCGATAAACGTAGTGGTGTCCTCGTCGAGGCCGTCCGCCGTGCTTAAAACCGAGGTTCCGTGGCGCCGGTAGATAGGACGTATGCTGCCTGCTTCGTTGTTCCGATGTGGCAATGACACAGAAGGCGGTACTCACCGGACGGCTGGTGGTAG
This sequence comes from Eragrostis nindensis, assembly GCA_012490785.1. Lineage (NCBI taxonomy): Eukaryota > Viridiplantae > Streptophyta > Magnoliopsida > Poales > Poaceae > Eragrostis > Eragrostis nindensis. The sequence goes on along the minus strand of JAAXCT010000049.1, from coordinate 1,378,590 downwards.
TAGAAGCCGTACTCGAAAAGAACTGAAGCATCGATCTCCGGCAGCCGCGATAGCTCCGCCCACTGCCGCGTCGCCGGGTTGCAGACAAGGTAGACGCCGTGGTTGTTCTCGAGGAGGAGGACGCCGTCGCACGAGGCGATCAGACAATAGTTAAACGCCCCGGGAAATGATTCGCGCGCTATTTCGTCGATCGGGTAGGGGTAGTGGATGAGGCGCCGCCACCGACCGGCGGCCCGGACATCGGCGGTGACCGGGATGGTGTCCACCACGGCGTCGCGGCTGCAGCTGTCCAGTTCATCAGTTCATCCCATAGAACCTTGTCCAGGAGCAGCTCGAGAGGCCGGCGGCGCGCGTGCGCGGCGAGGAACGCCGGGTCGGTGGTGATGCGGCGCCAGGCCCTCGAGACGGCGCGGAATCGGAGGACGGACTTGCTTGGCAGGTGGGTGAGGATCTCCGTTACGAGCTCCTCGGGAAGATGAACGTGAACAGCCACCGCTGCAGCCGGCTGCTCGTCGCCGAGCCGCGTCTGAGATCGTTTTGTTTCGTTCTGCATCTTCTTAGACACATGCGTGTCTCCCGATCGACTTACCTACATACAGATTGAATAATAATAAGGTGCATGCAGAGCCGGATCAGAAGAGAATATTGTGTTCGGAACGGATTTCCTCGCAAAAAGTCGAATAGACGTGCCACGCCCTCGAGACGGCGCGGGCGCGGAGGACAGACTCGCCGCGGGCAGGTGAACTTGGATGGGTTTAATTCAGTCTTGTGCTTCTATCTATACTATACTATACAACTTATGAATTGGCTTGGTGTCGTCCGCCCATCCTTATTCCGCCCCCCGAAAATTACTCGCGGTGCCTACAGTGGGGCCCACCCCACGTACGCGACGCCCCCCACCCCGATTAAAAAAAAGAAAAAACCGCCGCTCTCGGCTGTTGCTCGACGGACGGCGCCTTGGCCGCCGCCGCTCCCTGCCCGTCCCAAGGCGCAGGTGCTCTCGGCTCCCTCGCTCCGGCCGTCGCCGTTGCCGCCGCCGCCGCCGCTCCTCGCTCCCTGCCCGTCCCCTACCCCCGTGTCGAGGTGTGCGTTCTTCGGCGAGGAGACGTGCGGCTGATCCGACTCCAAACCCTAGACGAGGAAGGGGTTGCGAGCTGTGGGCATGGCGGCGGCAAAGGACTCGGTCGACGTCGGGGCCGAGGTCGGTGGCGAGCAAGCGGCCGGGTTCATGCTCGGGTGCAGGCGGATCCGAGGTGTGGGAGGATGGATCCGAGGTGTGGGAGGCGGTCCCTTCTCTCTCTCTGTATATCTCATGCATTCGCACCACATTCTTCTTACTCTTCATCCGTGCACCTGTGGAGATCGAGCTTTAGTTGAACCTGAAGTGGCTTTGACCTGAATAGATCTCGCCAAGATCGAGTTCAATCGGCTGTTGCTTCCCCAAGATTGCTATTCACCACTCCTTTACGATTTCTGCACAGGTTTGTCGATGGAGCCATGGAGGCCACTTGATTTCCTTCATCTCGTAGCTTTAGATTCATTTATGGCCAGTTTAATTTTCCTTTATCTATAGCTTGTGATGTTAAGAAATGCTAATTTATGCAGATTGATTAATCTGATATATGCTTTCTCATGGATGGTCAAATTCTGTTCTTCAGCTTTAAAAACTTTGAAGTTAACTTTTACAGCCAGAAGCCCCTTCTGCCTGCATTTGAGTCAGTTGAAATGCGCAATCTTGCAGAGACATCGTTGTGGTAATCTAAACTTTCACAGTTGGTTTAAGAATCAGGGAGCATATCTGTAATGCATCTTTTTAAGGTGTTACCTGAATTCTGCCCTGCTACTAGGAGGAAAGAAATAATGAAGTTAAATAATCAATTCCTGCCTTCCTTTATCTTTCATCAAAATGAGCAATTTCTATTCTGCTTGGATTTGTTCTCTGTGTTAGTTTTCCAGCAAGACTTAAAATAAGAACAAAATGGTTCTATTCGGTCATTGCCCTCTATCTTTATGAAAAAAGTATGAGCTTTGCCATATGGTCATTGTCTGAGTTCTGAATAATAGTTGTGTCACTTCTACTAATTTCAAGGAACAAACTTTACATAAGGAAGTCAAAGCTAATGGACATGTTCTATGGAGCTACTGAAGGTGTAACCAAACACAGGAAGAGGTTTCACTTTCACGAGGTTACTTTTTACTGGTTAGAATTATTGGCTACCACTTTATCATTCAGCCTTGGCGTAATACAGTTGTTGTACCTGGAGAGCAATTTCTCCCTGGCTGAAAGTATTGTGTTGATGCTGCTTGAACTGCATCTGTTATCTGTTGGGCATCATACCTCTGTCTAAACTCATTTATGCAGTGTGCCTTGGCAATCTGGCAATGGCATGCATAACTTTGGGGGTACTTCTTTCATGCAGGCCATGCTTGAAATACACAATCATATGCATGTATGGAAGAAACGTAAAAACGATAAATTTGTTCATTCAAATGCTTTCAGTTGGATATCTAACCTCCCTTTTGATGCAAAAAATTTAGGAGTGGCTGATTGGAGAAGAGAGTACAAGCAAGAGACAGCAAAAGCATATTCTTTTAGCTGTTGCTGACAAATTTCTGGTCGAGAGACAGGCAAATAAAACTGGAGCGAGCGCTCTATGCTTTGATTGCCAAATATTGAAGTCTTTTCCCATATTATATTCAAAAGTAAGGAACTAGCATTTCTTTCATAGCATTCAGCAGCTTGCTTATTGGACTACTAACAAAATTGGCTAAGTATAACTGAAAATTAGTGTTGGCAAAATAGCACTGCTTGCTTATGCCAACGGTACCTAGCATAATACTAGGAATAATTTAAGAGATATGAGGAGAATTGAAGATAATAACTTTATATATGCATTTTCTTTAGACTTCTACATATGCCTCTTTCGTGTACTTAATTTCTGTTGTTAGTTGAATATGCTCTAGACTAAAACAAAGGGCTTTTTGCAATACACTGAGAAAGCGCAATTGTGCAGACTATCGATATGTTTGCTGTTGTGGTCCTTTCTGGCATTCTAAACAGATTTGTAAGCACAGGGACTCTTATGGCAACCAGTAATAAAGCACCTGAAGATCTGAATCAGGCAGGTCGCTCTTAAGTGGTTATTCATTGTTTCCCTGTTTTTACATTTTCTTCACAGCCATTCAAAGTTAAAATACTGTGGTACTGCATTTTTGACCTTCTCTTTGTTATTGTTGGTTTTTGTAGGATGGTATGCAGAGGGACATCTTCCTTGAATTGTGATCAAAATTGGAGAAAAACTGCAGTAAGATTCTTGTTGGAACTGAAAGGATTATCGCTGCCTGATTAATTCAAATGGAAGGCTAAACTAAGGTCGGCTTCTAATTGCTTCTTTATTATTTTGAAATGCAGATAGGAGTGCTAGCATTCAGTTAAGGTTTTATCTTAGGGAAGGTCAAGCAACCACACAACCTCTTTACTGATTGTACGGCAATGTTGGAAATATGAGCTTATGACACTGGACCTGCATAAATCTGCCATGGCTTTTTAATTTTTGGATCCTGGTGTGTTGGAATATATTTCTCATATTATGAAAAATACCTAATGAATTCTTTTTGGCATCTTTTGTGGGTTTCAAATCCTGGTATACAATTAAGTTATTATAAGTTACACAATGTGAACCTTGTACGAAGTGATCAAAAGAGGGTATAAATTTTAGCATAAAATCTATACTCTCTTATGGGCACCTACAGATTTACCATCTCTTGTTGTATTTATTATTTTTGAACCATCTGCGGTATTAGGTTTATCTTGATCTAACGTCTAAACATTGCTGAATGGCTCGCAGGTTCGCTATTTTGGCCTCTCAATTCTGACACTCAAAGCTTGTAGGAGGCTACATGGCATGACATAATCAAACGAGGGAAAAGACTATTTCAGTCACCATTCCTTTAATGTTTGGGAGGTGTGTCCATTGAATAAAGGATCTCTGTAACCGTTAAAATAATGTGGGTTAAATATTTTCTTACAGCAAAAGTAGATTTACTTTGATGTCACGTGGACAGGTCTATTAGGATTCCTCAAAGCTGTAATGGTGTAGTAAGGTTTGTCTTTGAGTATCTACTTGGCCGTCCAGTAATACCGTAGTCTCTTATTTCATATATTTAAATTCAGTTTGGATAGCCGTCCGCTCTCTGGTTGGGCAGTAAGGTAGAGAAAACAAAGCAATCATGGTATTTTTAAATTGCCTTTGCTGGTTTAGTCCTAAATATTTAACTGAATAATGGTGCTGTTACATGCATTATATATTAAAATACGAAGAATAAATAATGATCTCGGACAATACATAAGTTTAGAAGACCAGATGTGATGCGCTCAGCTGGTGCAAACGTAGTAGTAATTCTTTCATTATAAGCAAAGTAACTCTATTTGTAATGTATTGCTCATTCCTATATTAGAAGTTGGAGCTGCAGATTATATAGCAATATGAGTGATTTTTTTTTTACCAGCCCGTGGCAGTTTCCTGATTTTTCCCTCGCCATGGCTTGTACAGCAGCAAAACCGAGCGATGTTGGGCCGGACTGGGCCGTTTAGAAGTCAAGGCGCCGGAGCAGCGTCGGATGCGGATGTCGCTTTACTGCAAGCGCCGTGCAGTAGACCCGGCAAGTCAGCCGATCCGCGTCCCATGGGGCTCAGCGTGCGGAGGAAGAACACGCTCATGCTATGCGCCACGCCCTACGTGCCTCCACCGGATGCATCCGTTGCCTAGCACTATCGGTTTGGTTTGGCCACGCGTCCTGCAAATGCATGCATGCCAGAAATAAGCTGATGTAGCTGTTTGTATCAATCAAAATCTGCGCGTTTAGTTATACTGTAGAGCACTCCCTGTGTGTTTGTGAACTCGAGCATTACAAAATCGTACTTCGGGTATGGGTGGAACTAGCATCGCATCTCACAGATGTGTACTTTAAATTTGCCGTATCCCCGCACCAGGCGGCCGTGCCTTGCTTGCTGTGTACGTTGCGCCGAACGAGTAAATGGTGAACCGCAGCGCCGCTTGCCAACTTGGGGTGGCATGGCAATTCAGAACCAGGGCATTGCCAGCAGAATTAACTCAACCATCATGTTACCTTGAAGTATATGTGCACATTTATTCGCAGTCTACTAGACTACTACTGAAAGCTCGAATGCAAATTGCAATATATTGACGCCTTAGAGGTTATGAATCAAAAGGTCGCCCAGAAAAAAAAAAAGAAAGACAAAGGCAACCATTAACTTTGCTTTGGCTTAGCTTGAAGCCTTGAATGATCAAAGTCAGTTTGTTTCCAGTTCAGTTGAACAAAACATTAAAGACAAAGGCTAAGGTATCTTGTCTGATTGGACGGCCTCCATCCTCCAATGTCAAACTTTAGCGAAAAAGAGACGTAAATGTCATTCTCATTTGTGTTTTAACCATTCATCAGATATACTTTAGAGGGACGTAATGCAAATACTGTAATGTAGATGTGCTGCTCCCTTGGACCATGTGAGACATGGTACCACAATTTACTTCAAATTTATCGTGGGTCTCAAAACGTAATTATAAAAAAACAGACATGAAGTGCGGACATGCATGCTGCTGAGTCTCTGTTTATCTATCTTCTCCTTTTAAATTTTCTCTAGCCTTCTACGCTCCACTACCTCTGTGGCACATACGCAGGAGCACGTGCCACGTGACCCTTCCTCACTGCGTCGGCCGGGACACGCGACACCAGCATCAAAGCCGACATATTCTCGCTTTCTCTCTCCATGCCACTGCAATAGCCAGCCCCAAGCTGTTCTTGCTTGCGCCGGTGGAACAGCGCGCGGGATGACGGAGGGCCAGACCTTGAGCCGGTGGATCCAACTAGCCTTTTCTCTCTAGCGAGAGAGTATCAAGAGGGGGACAGGGACATTGTTGCCTAACAGCCTGTTCTTGTCAGGGCCGGCCGAAGCGACCGCGCCGCGCAGCATCTTGGATTTGCGCTCTTGCTGCCTGGCCCCTGAGCGGCTGAGCCGGATGCATTGCAACAGCACTGGTCTGTTTTAGGGTCCATTTATTCCGATCCTGGTTATATTCTGTTTGAAAAGTTGGTCTGTGTTCTAATTTTCTTAAGTCATCGTTTTCGAATTTTACAACAAGCATAGTGGCCCACACATTTGCGCGGCTAGACTTTTTATAGTTTGATATATTCAAATAAATTTTATTATACCTTACTGATTTAGGATATGTATATTTTTAATCATTCAAAAAAATACATGTCAGAGTGAAAAAATAAGACAATGTTTCAACCAATTATTGCGTCAATGCTATGCATAACCATGTTTTTTGCAAGTCTACTGCAAGTGATGTATCTTCTTTTGAAAAAGATATGATTTTACCCACAGGACCAGCCTACATTGTTCAAGAAAGTTTAGCTTCTAGCTCAGAGAAGTGATAAAAAATATACATTGTAACTAACTTTATAGCGCTGGAGAAATTTCATGGTCCTTTTGACATAAGGTGATATATGTTTTCTGTTAGTTTAGGAACCCATAACAATAACTATTTGTCTTTACTACAAAACCTTTTTTAAAGTTGTTTTTTTAATGGTGGTGGCTAATTATTTAAAAATATGTGTTCTGTATTATTTTCTCTTAATGGCAGCGGTAGGTAATTATTAAAATATGTTGAGGGTAATTTTTTTCTTACTTTATTCAGTAATTTTTAGACCTTGAGAGCGAACATCGATGTTTTTTTTTTGGTGAAATATATATATAATATTTATAATGATAGTGATGGTAATTTTTGACACATGTGGAGGACATTTTTGACTAACTTGTCATAATGTCAGAGGTAGGTAATTTTCTTTCTTTATATCTACGATTAATGTTGTAATTTGAGACTGGCTCTTTTTCTTCTTCTCCCAGACAAGATACTTTCCTATTGTGTATATTGAACCCGTGCAAGATATCTCATTGTACATTGAAAAGATTCCCAAACGAAAAATGTATATTGAAAATATATCTGTGGAGACCCGTATTTAAGAGACCGATCTTTGTACGATGTGTACCCTTTGTACGCGTCCAAATTTATTATCTCCACTGTATGTTGAAAAGTGACCCCGGGGAAGAGAGACATATAGAAGTACGTATATGTCCATGATTTGAGACCAATCTCATTCTTTTAATCCTTCACGTCTGAACATATCTCTTTCTCTCTCTCTCTCTCCTAAGCACGTCATCTCTCTCTTTATCTCTCATCATATTTCCTTACGTGGGAATTTTAAGAGTAAAATTTAAAGGATATTTTTATTAATAATTTAAAATAGTAATGGCGGTAATTTTTAACACCAGTTGAGGGGTTTTTTAAACTAAAAGTTTCATAATGAAAGTGATGGGTAATTTTTCTTTTTTTTCGGATTAACGTGATAATTTTTAGGCTTTGAGAGCAAAAATAGAGGCTTTTTTCTTGATAATTATATATACAGTACAACTCATACACACATAATGCACGCACACTCACCCGTATGAACACACATACGCAAACCTTACCCATATGAGCACCATCGAAGACTGAGTCGAGCTGTCGACGGCCACGTCGCCTACTGCTGAAAAAATGCCCCACGGAGAGTTGAACCCAGGACCTGAAGTGCTACCGAGACTCTTGTAACCACTAGACTATAGGCCTTTCACTTTTGAATATTGCCATTACAATTTATCTATCTATTATCTTAGTATTTGAAGGGTTAAAGAAGCCACCACATTCACTCTCAAGGCCACAAAATTACTACGTTAATAAAAAAAAAAGCACTACATCATTGATTTTTATAAAGATTGAACGGTCTAGATTAACATAAGAGTTCATGCTAGATACAATCCACATTAGAAATATTTCAAAAAAAAAAAAGTACCACGTGAACCCACTCAGTCTATTCTTGAATCCCATTGATTACCGGAAAGAAAAATTCCACACCCATTACAACTCAGATTAAGATGGAAATGTGACAAACACTTGCTAATAACGATATACAAAAGAAGAAGGAAAGATGTACGTGCAACAGAGGTGGACTGGACTAAGGGCAAAACCTCAATGATTATTGCGCTAAAGGGAAGGGCGATGGGAGTAAGGACTTCTGAATCTCACCCCATACCTTACGTGATAAAAGTACTACCAGCGAATCTTCGATGTTGCCGTCGTTGATGCAGAGAGAAGCGCAACCATTGGCCTATTGTTGATCCAGTTGGAGTTCGTCGGCGTCGACGGAACAATGTAAAAGCTGCCGGAGGTAGAAAACACATCCCAGATAAAGAAGGTCCTCGATGAGCCTGACCCATTTAGATGCGCGACGGAAGGCACCAGCGATTGGTGCTTGAACCAAACGACATGCCGGTGTTTCACTTGCGGCGGCTTCGCATGTCTTCAAGATCGAAGAAGAGGATGTTTGCATGGCTCCGCGTGCGTACCCGCCTGTGTCACGCTACCACCCGCCGTGATCACGCGGCCGCGGGATCATCTTCATCTAGATACTCAGTTACTTTTGAGTTTGTTGATAAACACACTGGCGAAGGCCCGCGAGATCATGGAAACAAATCATTGATGCATGCTTTAGCTGGAATGTGTTGACAATGGAGCAGCAGAATAGAGGTCAGAGTTCGAACTACCGCAAGCGTGGCAGGGGAAATAAACGATGGAGCCGATGCGGGGATAGAACAACCAACACGTGAACAACCATACTCATTCGTATGGGTACAGGGTACTCAATTTGCAAATCCCTTACTGAAGCAAGTGGTACACGAGAAACAAAGGCGTAACTCAGGGAGGCTTGCGGAGGCCGATGTGATCCATGCAAAGTTGGTACGAGCCCCGAACGCAGTTGTACTGTTGTAGTCCTCGCAAAGGGAGGAAGGGGCGATTGGGATAGCTGAAACCGAACAACGGCCAAGCAAAAGGTTGCATGCTACACTGCTACAGCCTTCAGAGATGCTACTTGCTGCAGTACCTCCTGGAGGAGGCAGCTATCACAGAACATCAAGGAGTCGCAGTTCGTCAACAACGGGGAAGAATTGTCAGGTGATTCCTATGGTTCCAGAACAGACTGCAAGTCAACTTAATTCTTCGTTCAGTATTAGTATATATTTTCAGTTATGGTCAAGTATTATGCCTGTTCGGTTCAGATTCTGTTTTTAGTGAAGTTGCACTGAACTTGACAGACGAAACGCAAGAAGAAAAGTTCATTATAGAAGACATACTGAGCTAAGTTTCGCCCACATAAATTTCTACCAAATATCTTTTGCTCAATCCAAAAATAACCAGAACCAGCAGCTTTAAAATAAAGTTTTAGGCCTCGTTTGGAACGCAGGAATTTCACAGGAATTTTACAGGAATTTCACAGGAAACAGTTCAATTCCCGCAGGAATGAGGAAGAATTCTTTCATTCCAAACGGGGCCTTAAAAGACTCAATTCATTCATTTCTTGACTGGTATATAAGATGAATAAGTCCAGATTAGAGAGAAATACTTCATAGGATTCCTCCCATGTTAGATTAAGGAATTGATTGTCATAATTAACTTCAAGTTGTGAATGCATATTACATCGGACAGTACAAGTCACTTTGTATATACTGATGCCTGCAACTAGATTTAACATCAACTTCTTTGACATGCACAGCTGAGTGTATTTTCTATCATGCTTACTTTTATTTATTGCATTCCAGTATCATAGTCTAGACACATAACGAAAACACTACTGTTGATATCATAACAAATATGGAGGAAAATATCAAGGATTTAACTAGAATATTGCCGTAAAGTTTTAATTCACAGCATAGCATATATTAATATACAAATGTCTGATTCCAAATCACAGCAGTCAACTCAACTGATGTTTGCTTAATTCATTTAAGTCGAAAGATTAGGAGTATTCAATACTACGCTACGGAAGTTGCATTATTGATTCAACCATCATTTCTAGATACTTTATCCAATGAAATGGTGCTAATGTGACATAGAATTTAGCTTGATAGTGGAATGATATATCCAAATCAATTCACGGTTGTAATGGCAACATAGATATGAATATATTAACAAGCATGGTCACATTACGATACTGGAACAATAATATTTTTAGTCTTTTGAGTCTGTAAAACACCTAGATCTGTTATTTTCATAAAATATACTCTTTTTGTAGAGTACAAAACAATAAACTATATACTTATTCATTACATAAGATCAGCAGGTATATAATCTTTTTTGCATGTGTGTCAATGAAATAACAACAAATTCAAGACTAATAGCTAAATTATAAAAATATAAACTAAACAAATTCTAGCCGCGCAAATTTGTGCGGGCCACCTACTAGTAAACAAACAAATGCGCAGAGTCGGCTCGTGCCCACCGCGATTAAGGAACGAGGCCTCTCATGGGCCGCACGACGAGAGCAGTGAGTTGTTTTATCTGGTCTAATAAGGCCCACAGTCTACTTCCACAGTGGGCTGTTATGTTGGCTACTTTAGAGCCCATTTTATTTTCCTAGTAACCCAAGAAGTGGACTAGCCGTGCTCAAAAAAAAAAAAGAATTGGACTAGCCCACATGGCGATGCGTCATGGGCCGTTACCCCTTCGCCTCGCTTAGCCATTATAAGTGGAGCCCTAAAACCCTCGCCGCTTTCTTCCCTTCCCCTTCCCCTCGCGCGGCGCCTCCAACCTCCCAACCAGGTAAAACCCTCCTCCCGCCGCCACCGCCGCCGCCAGCCTGCCCGACCGGCGGCGTCCATAAAGGCGCCGCCTTTACGGCGCATCCGGCTTGCTGTACTGCTGTGAGGAGGCTCTCCTCCTTTCTCGGTTCGGCTTGGTGGGCTGACGCGTTCTTGGTTGCTGGTTTTCTTGCGCTGGGATTCAGGTGAGGAGATGTTGGTGCTCTTCGAGACCCCCGCGGGGTTCGCCCTCTTCAAGGTTCTGGATGAAGGGAAGCTCAGCAAAGTTGAGGTGGGTGGATGGCTGTCGCCTCTCTTATCTTTCTAGGCTCATATGCGTGTTTTCGTGAGGTTTCTGTTGGCTGACGATGCGGTGCTTTCGGTTTGTAGGACCTGTGGAGGGATTTCGCCTCACCGGAGTCGGCAAGGAGGGTAAATGATCAGCTTTCTTTTTCGACTTTTGAGCTCTATTGAGTCCATTGCCTTGTTATGGTATATCGCTCTGTTATTGTGTGGACTAGTCGGACATTTGCATCCTCGCCCAAAGTAAGAACAATAGCGTCAATGCCTTTTAGTCCCAAACAAGTTGGGTTAGGCTAGAGATGAAATCAACAAGAACTAGCATGAATAATAGTTAAAAGAAAGAAGAAGAAAATAAAAAAAAAAACAAGAAGGACGGTAGGAATGTAGAAATCACAATATTATGGTGCCTTCTTTCAGTATCTAGGCATCAATCTTCTCGTATTGAGAGATTTGCAGGCTTTTCTTGTTCAAGTGTTGCAGTTGCTTGTTTACTGAATGACTTCTACTCTGTTGTCATGGTCTTTCCTATAGATTACACTGCAGTCTTTTACTATATTGTTTTTTTGGTGCTATTGCCTATTTAGTGCAAATTTGCCACTAAATTGTCCTAACGTCAAGAAAAATATTGGAGAGAGTAGTTTATTAGTTGTTTTTTATAGGATATATGGATTTGTCAGATTCTTGTCACCAGTGTTTTCGACATGTTTTCCAGTTTCCACTGAATGGTCAATACTCAGAAGGTGTTACAAGTTTTATGATGTCTAACATTCTTTTCAATACTGTGTAGAATGAGTCTTAATTGCTGCACATTCACTGCTCAGTCGCTCACTTGCTATCGTAAATTTTATCAGGTGGTTGAGCTTAAGGCTTTCAACAAATTTGAGAATACATCTGATGCCCTTTCAGCTGCCACTTTGCTAATTGATAGCAAGCCTAGCAAGGGCCTGCGCAAGTTCCTGCAGAAACACTGTGATGGTGAAACATTGGCTGTTGCTGATTCTAAACTAGGAAATGCTATCAAAGAAAAACTGGTTCGTTGCATGCCTTGGCCTTTTTGTTTCGCTCTTTCATGGAATAATCAATATCGCTGATCGATATGACATCTTTGCAGAAAATTGACTGTCTTCACAATAGTGCCGTGATGGAACTGATGAGAGGGCTGAGGAATCAGTTGACTGAACTTATGACTGGACTAGGTGCACAGGACCTGGCTCCAATGAGCCTTGGACTGTCCCACAGTTTGTCTAGGTATAAGCTGAAGTTCAGCCCTGAAAAGGTTAGGCTTCTGCCGCTACCATTCCATTATTTGTCAGACTGTTGTTGTGCTTCATTCCTCTATATTACAGCCTTTTTAACTGGCCTTTTCTAGCAAATTTTCTGCATGTATCGGAAATGCACCAATGTTTTTTACTAACCCCTTTTCAACAGGTTGATACAATGATCATTCAAGCCATCGGATTGTTGGATGATCTTGACAAGGAGCTTAATACTTATGCGATGAGGGTGCGTGAATGGTACGGTTGGCACTTTCCAGAGCTAACAAAAATTGTTGCAGATAATATCCAGTATGCAAAGGCTGTGAAGTTAATGGGTAACCGTGCTAATGCAGCTAACCTTGATTTCTCTGAGGTATAAATCTTGTCAACCTAACCATATGTTTTTTTTTCGGCATTTGCCTCAAACCATGCCATTACCGGGTGCCTTGGTTCTTTTAGCTTTCGTTGCCGGAGAATGTTGAAGCAGAGCTAAAGGAGGCAGCTGTGATATCCATGGGCACAGAAGTTAGTGATATTGACCTGTTAAATATCAGGGAACTGTGTGATCAAGTCTTGGCTCTTTCTGAATATAGAGGCCAGCTCTATGACTACCTAAAAAGTAGGATGAATACTATCGCTCCCAACTTGACTGCTCTTGTCGGTGAGCTTGTTGGTGCTCGGCTTATTGCACATGGTGGTAGTTTGATGAATTTGGCAAAGCAGCCTGGTAGCACAATTCAGATACTGGGAGCCGAGAAGGTACAATGACCATACCCGTGATGTGTAATTTGACCACTATCTTGATTTAGGTTGCTATTATTTGTTATGCAATCGTAAGTCCCAGGGACCCCTAAACTTTTTATCTGTATGCAGGCCTTGTTCAGAGCTCTAAAGACAAAGCATTCTACACCAAAATATGGCCTCATCTATCACGCATCATTAATAGGCCAAGCTGCCCCAAGGAACAAAGGGAAGATCTCCCGTTCACTTGCTGCTAAGACTGCACTTGCCATAAGATATGATGCTCTTGGTGATGGCGAAGACAACTCAATTGGTCTTGAAAGCCGGGTCAAGGTACCTTTTACTGTTGTGCAGAATCAATCTTCACCCTTTTCAGTTCCATGAGATGTGCTTCACATTTGTGAATCTATGAACAGCTTGAAACACGGCTCCGAATCCTGGAGAATAAAGAACTCGGGGCATCTGCAGGATCAACAAAAGGAAAGCCCAAGATAGAAATATATGAAAAGGACCGTAAGAAGGGTGCTGGGACTTTGATTACACCTGCCAAAGTAAGTTGTTACATGGCCTGCTCATACTTTTGCTGGGGAAGACTGTATCTTTGTAAATATTATAGGCACTGCACTGAAATAATACTTTGTAGCTGCAACCGTATAATTCGAATAATTGTGTTTGTTTTCTCTATGTCAAAAATCTTGACAGAACTAACATAACTTGCATTAAGAAACATTCAAGTTTAAGCAGGGTATTGTAAAGGTGTTAAAAAAAACTAATTTCACATTTTTCTGATAACAACATTTCGGTAAGTACCTCGGCCCCTTTCCATTTGCTTGTAATGGTCTTCGCCTGCAGCTTGAAATTTCTAGAGTTCAAATCATTTGTCCTGATACTTTGTATATCGTGTTGTCAGACTTACAATCCAGCCGCGGATTTGGTTCTCCCCGACGCAACGCCAAAGAAGTCTGAAGTGGCCTCAAAGAAGAGGAAACATGAGGACAAGGCAACTGAAGAGGACAGGGAGCAGGAGAACGAGAAGTCAAAGAAAAAGAAGAAGTCCAAGGATGTCGAGGAGTCTCCAGCAGCTGATGTTGATGGCGGTGAGAAAAAGAAGAAGAAAAAGAACAAGGAGGCTGAGGAAGCTCCCGCAGCTGATGCAGATGGTGAGAAGAAGAAAAAGAAGAAATCCAAGGACCAGGATGCTCCTACGGAAACTGAAGAATCAATTAAGAAGGATAAGAAGAAGAAGAAGAAAAAGCACGCTGAAGAATGAGTGGTTGATAGGCCAAGTTTGTGCTGTGTTGTCATCTCAAGTTTTGGTAGTGTTGATTCAAGACTTACTGCTCTGTATAACGGAAACATCATATTAGGTTAGGCACACAATGAGTCCGTATCGTCAATGCTATGTTGAATCTTATGTTCCTCACATCTATAACGATTCCCATAACGATTGGGGATTCATTGTGTATATGTTTGAAGGGCGCAGAAGCTGTTATCTGCTCTGCAACAATTGGAAATGGATTGATGCTCCCACCATGAGGGCCTATCCTGCTCAGTGCTCACAGCAGGCACAAGATGTTCAGTGATCAGATAACAGTAGCAAGGCAAGCTCTATATCTGAGCTGATCAGTTCTCAGTCCATGAGAGAGTTTTCCTGTAAGAAGCAGCATTAGGCTGTTGATGAATCTGCTGCTTCCTTGGAAATACTATGTTTTTGGGCGGTGATAGCTTATGATGATGCAGAATAGTCTTGCAGCTTCGAAGGACTTTCTTTGTATTGCTGTTGTCATTCTTAAGGTTGAGTTAGGAATTCTCCTATCTGAAATCCAGCCAGCAGATTCAGCACTCTCTGGGAGTATACTAATGTTGAATACGTAAATCAAACATAATTATAGAGGCATTAAAGAAGCAATGGTCAAAAGTGCAATCTGGTTTACTTTAAGTTAAATCTATCCAGCCAGAGATCGACCTGAACCTCACTAGAAAAGGTTGCTGGGTCAAATGGTCGCATCAAGCATGGCAAATACTAGCAGTCTACGACCTAAATACTGCTCCATCTTGCACTCTCAGCAGTTGCAGCACAGCACAGCAACTAAACCATGATGCAATCATACAACTAACCATCACTTAACCTGTAGGAGTGGTGCTGCTGGATGTATCAATATGACCAAGAACAGTTAGCCTGACAAATCCCTTTCGTTGTAGTGGTTGGCCTGAAAGGAGAAGCTGAAATTCTGCTCACAGGGAAAAAAAGGAAGTCAACTGAGAGGATCTACTTCTGGTCCAACCAAAATGATGGGTGCAGTTTCAGTGGGGCCAGCATGTGTAAGTGGGGCCAGCATATCAGCAACTGTGCTACTGTGCAGTTTCAGTTCAGTGGCTCCATCCTTTGCAGTTGCTCTGACGAAGGTGCCGCAGAATATACTCGTACCCAGGGCGAAAGGGTGAGGGAAGGCGATGAGCAGCAACTCCATCACTCGTACACGTGTCAGTAAAAAGTTATCCTGTTCATGGTACGTTAACCATATAGGCGGACAGGCATTTGGTCCGTTTGCCCATTTATAGCCGGCTTTGCTACTCCGAACGGCTTCCAAATTTGTCCAAATTCTCCTGTTTCTTCGGTAGGAGCACACAGATGCGAAACGGCATGCGGTGTTGGTAGATAATGGTATGGTACGGCCTGGTAGAAGATTGCAGTGTTGGTAGAACAACAATTTGTTGCTGCCCCTCGCCGTTAAGGGTGGCTCCGTACTCCAATGCCGGAGCTACCGGTGAGGCAGTGCGGACATGTTCTTCTCTTCTAAGGCATCTCCTCCACTGATCTTTCTCCTTGGGATTCACCCTCACCGAATTTCAGGGATGAAAGAGCATGGTGAACCGGTGACCTTCTCCAGCTCGTCGTTTTCTCTTTGAACATTTGTGCAATTGGCATAAGCCAGTTGACAGGGACTTTGTTGCCAAGTCAATTCACATCTTCTTAGTACTACTAGGTAGTAAAGTTTTAGTATAGGTGAAAACGATTGTTGCGTGTAAAACAGGCTTACATTATCTTAAGCACTTCCATCATGGAGTACAATAATGCCAAAACATTTGAAAATTATTTTATGTGAAAAAGACATTTATCCCAATTTCTGTTAAAAACGAAGCATGTGCTTAAAGTACATAACCCTGCTTATTCCGTTTTGTTCCCTTTGCAGTTAGATAATCCCCTGCATTATCGACGCTCTGTCTCCCCATGAGACAAAACCCCAAGGATCCACGCCTAAAATATCAAGGACCCCTCCTTTGCCCTTAACTTTATTCTTTTCAGGATTGACTGTGGTCACATCCCGAGGAAAAAGAGGACATCTCTCAAGAACCCAAGAAGAAGCATACACAAAAGCAATAAAACAAATCATTACTTCATCTGCAAAAAGAAAAAATCAATTAAAAAGAGAGAGAAGGCTCGATTTGTTATTAGTCACTTTGCTTATTATATTGTTTCATAGAATATCCCCTTCTCTCGTTAGCATACCGATATTCATCTTTGTTCTTAGTAGTAATATCTTTTATTGTTTGCCAAGGAATTTTGGTTCTTTTATCTGTATTGTAGCACATCTTGTCAATATGTTTGCTAGAATAATAAAAAATGTTAGTAACACTGAGGTGTGCACACCTAATTGCTATCATCTCTTGTCCCGTTGAATCATTATCCCCCGCGAGTACTCACTCATCTATACTGTAGTACAAACTTATATGCTATACGTTGACTATGCCAGCTTATGAGTTGCCTATTACGTCAGGTTGCATCGTAAACTTAAACATGAAAACAGAAATGTAAGAAGGAAAACGAAAACAATCGCATTTTCAGTTTCTGTTTTTTAGCCCCATTTCAGTTTTTTACTTTACGCTCGGGGGGCTCTTGTTGAATCCATAGGCGGCGTAGGCTCACATCAGAGGGAGGAGAGGACAGCATCTACAGGTGCAGAGAGAGAGCCGTCAGAGTCAAAGCGTTCCCGTTGCGCTCCGGCTTCCTCCCACCAGCCCCCTCTCCGTGCCGTGCCGTTCCCCTCACTCGCAGGCAGGCGGGCGCAGCTCCCTTTACTTTACTCACCCCACCACCACCACCTCCCACCCTCCCCACGCGCCGCCGCCTCCGGATCGCGGCCTCCTCCGGCGACACCTCCCTTCGCCCATCCATGCCCCGCCGCCGGTGACCTCCACCCACCATGGGCTGCGTGCACGGCCGCCCTGCCACCTCCAGCCCCGCCGCCGTCTCCACCTCCCGCCGCCGGGACCACCAACCTACCCTGCCGCGGGAGGCGGGGGTCCCTTCCCATGCCACGCGGGCGGAGGCGGCGCCGGAGCAGGCGGCCGAGAAGCCGGCGCAGGTCAAGCGGGAGCGGCGGTCGCGGTCGTCGCGCTCGGCCGCGGCGGCAGCGCACGCCGAGGTCCGCCTCGGCGGCAGCTTCGCCAACAAGGCGCGCGGGGAGCAGGTCGCCGCCGGCTGGCCCGCCTGGCTCTCCGCCGTCGCCGGCGAGGCCATCCAAGGATGGACGCCGCGCCGGGCCGACTCATTCGAGAAGATCGATAAGGTGCGCTGCCCGCTACCCCGCTCCTCGGCCTCCCCAGCTTCGTGATCCATGCCGCGCGTGCGCCGAGGCGAAAAATTGAATCTTTTTTTTTTCCCTCCCCTTCTCCTTCTCAGATCGGCCAAGGCACGTACAGCAATGTGTACAAGGCGCGGGACTCGCTGACCGGCAAGATCGTGGCGCTGAAGAAGGTGCGCTTCGACAACCTCGAGCCCGAGAGCGTGCGCTTCATGGCGCGCGAGATCCTCATACTCCGCCGTCTCGACCACCCCAATGTCGTCAAGCTCGACGGGTTGGTCACCTCTCGCATGTCCTGCAGCCTCTACCTTGTCTTCGATTACATGGTCCACGACCTAGCTGGCCTTGCTGCCAGCCCCGACATCAAGTTCACGCTGCCCCAGGTCAAGATCCCATTTTGCTGAGGCACCCAATTATGTGAAATGCGGCTAACAGTGTCTGATTGAGCATGCCAATCTGTGCAGGTCAAGTGCTATGTGCATCAGTTGCTTTCCGGGCTGGAGCACTGCCACGACCGTGGAGTGCTTCACCGCGACATCAAAGGGTCAAATCTGCTCTTGGATAACAATGGTGTGCTCAAGATTGCGGATTTCGGTCTGGCCTCGTTCTTCGACCCCAATCATAAACAACCCATGACGAGTAGAGTGGTGACTCTGTGGTACCGGCCACCAGAGTTACTACTGGGTGCGACGGATTATGGAGTCGGTGTGGACTTGTGGAGTGCTGGATGTATCCTTGCTGAGCTGCTGGCTGGAAAGCCAATTATGCCAGGACGGACTGAGGTTAGCCAGAGAATGCTTGACAGTTTCCCTTTGTTGTATCTGAAAACCTTCTACCTACCAGCTTGCATCATTTAAAGATTAGTTTTAGCATAGCTGTGACCTTCTCATTATTATAGTTGATTACGCTGATGATACTGTTCATATATAGGTAAACCTTCAACTTTTTCAATTATCATCCTAGATGTCTAGGTTTTATAAATTTGTTTAGTTGAAAACTTGAATTTGTGTAGTGGCATAAACTATGCAAGGGAATCGCAGTTGATTCTGTTTAGCTGTACCCTGCTGATGGCACTGTCCATATCTTGGCGAACCTTCAAATTTTCAACTTCTCCTGCTAGATGTATAGTTTTACAAATTAGTTGTGTTAAAAGTGTATGGTAACTTAAACTATTCAAGGTGGGTCTCATGCAAGATGATATTTCTGATTAATATCATAGGTATACCTGATTCGTGAAAATGAAGGAACGTATAAATTTCTGAAACTTTGACTTGCTCTGAAATCAATCCTTAGCATTACTTGCCTCCTTTGTTACATGTTAAAACTTGTCCCATTACTTGAGATGTTTTGGAAATGTAACTGTTTTTTATGTTATAGGGCATATTAGTGATGGTCGAATGCCCAGAAAAAATATTATTCGAGGTTATATTAGTGATGGCCGTTTATTCAGTTAAATTATGCAGTAACTTGGCTTATTCAATATGGGTCTTGTGTGACATGATCGTCCTGACAAATATGATATTTATACCTGATTCCTGTGAATAAAGGAACATATCAATCACTGAAAGAAGATACATGAACATATCAACCACTGAAAACTGTGATCTGCTTTGAAATCAATACTTGGTGTCACTTGCCACCTTTGTTACATCTGAAAACCCTGAATCTCCTGGGCTCAGCTGCTTAACTGTTGTTCAAACCAAGCAATTCTATAAGATGATTTGGAGATATTGTTATTCTTATATTAGATATTTCCCTATGCTCGGTCACAAATTTACTTTTCTCCATGGCTTCTCTCATTGCTTCTTATTGCATATTTTAGGTGGAACAGCTGCATAAAATTTTTAAGTTATGTGGCTCCCCAACGGAAGAATATTGGAAAAAATCAAAGTTGCCTCATGCGACCATATTCAAGCCTCAACAACCTTACAAAAGGAGAATAGCAGATACATTCAAAGATTTCCCTCAATCAGCACTTCGACTGATTGAAACACTACTCGCAATTGATCCAGCTGATCGTTTAACGGCAACTTCTGCACTAGAGAGTGATGTAATTTCTCTTATCTTTAATCATTCTCTCACTATTTTTATATGAAAATCCATGCTTTATTTGATGGATAAAGAGATAAATTACCTATGAGGATGACATGACATTAACAATAGCATATTAAGTTAACTGATGTTTGTACCCAAAGAGCGAGAGCGCTAATAACCCAATTTTCCTTGTTAACCACCTTTTTTTTTCTGAGGGCTGTTGACCACTTTTGTTTCTCAAATCGATTCTCGTAAGACATTATATAGCAGCTGGTTAACTGGTTAACACTTAATCTTAATAAAAGGGCAGTCCGGTGCACGTAGCTCCTGCTTGCGCAGGGTCCAGGGAAGGGTCCGACCAATTTGATTCTTTTGTATGCAGCCTTTCCCTGCATTTCTGCGAGAGGTTGTTTCCAGGACTTGAACCCATGACCTCATGCTCACAAGGCAACAGCTTTAACACTTGTCTTAATCCTTGGAAAAAATGTTCAATTTTCTAGCTTTCCAGGGGGCAATGATATTTCAATGCTGGACATGAAAGAATTTGACCTGTAGCCCTAAAAACTTGAACTGATGCCTATTGCTTGATCAACATATTAACTAATTAAGCTCCCTTGATGCTAGAAGAATTAATTTTGATAGACCAACATCTTAGCTTTTCTGAAAGACTGAAACAGTTTTGAAAAGGGATTATGCAGCAGCTGGTTAACATGTCAATATTCTATGTTAGTCCTTGGGCAAAATTGTTCACTATTTTCAAGTTTCCAGAGTTCAATGTTTGACATGAAAGTATATGACCTTTAGCGTAACAACTTGAATTGGTACCTATTGTGTTAATCAAGATATTGCTATCAGCTAGCTAATTTGGACTCATCAATAACGTCTTTGATTTTTATTTAAAAACCCCAACTTTAATCTGTTCAATATTTATATGCCTGCAGCCAAACTATATCCTTCTATTGATTTCTACAAGCCCTTTGTTGAATTTATGTGATTTATCTATCGTGCTTGTGTATTGTTACTGCAAACACTTAAGTCTTTACAGAAGCAAGCCCCTTATTTTTTTCACTATGAATGCAGTTCTTTTCAACGGAGCCTTATGCGTGCGATCCATCTAGTCTGCCTCAGTACCCTCCCAGCAAAGAGATGGATGCGAAACGAAGGGACGAAGAAGCTAGACGGTTCGTCACCCTAACACTTCTTATAAATTCTACATCTAGCTCCTGTCTTCCTGAATGCTCTGCATTGCCATCTAAGTTTAACACTTCTCTTTCCCCAAGAAAGTGAATAGTTTTGTCGGCTCAACTAGATCCTAGGCTTGGAGAGTACAGAAACATTCTGAAATCTATAAGAAGTGAACAGTTTGCTTATTTATCCACCTTAAAAGAGCAAAGCTCACTTTGATGACACGAGGAAAATATATTTGGTTAGATTTTTTTTTCTTGTCGCAAAAGTAAGTTTGGTGCACTGCAAGGGCATGTACTAAGTTGCGCTAAAGTGAAAGTCTTGGCTGTCGTGCCAAGATTCCAGGATTTCTGGGAACTTGTTGAGAACAATGCTAGACATCATCATGAAAGAGGAAACACTGCTTACACCATGATGAGTCATGCAATAATTTGGGTCCCTACTTCTCTATTGTTTTTTTGTCCTTATCTTTCCAGTTAGTACCCTAGAAAACTTCTTATTTGTTTACCCCTCTTTCCTGACAATTTTTTGTTTGCTAATATATCTGAGTTTTTGTACTTTATAAAATGATGTTTGGCTTATTCATTGGTTGGTCAACAGCTCACGAGCTGCTGGTGGTAGAGCTAATGGCGATGCAACAAGGAAGACAAGAACACGGGATCGGCCAAGGGCTATTCCAGCACCAGAGGCAAATGCAGAAATTCAAGTAAATATTGATGTATGTGGAATCAAATTTGCTTTACTGGTTCCAGTTGTTTGTTTTTGTTTACGTGCATGAACTTCCTTTGCCTATACTGTCATCTATTTAGCGGTGCTAAAATTTTGAGTCTCGTGGCTAACAATTATTTTTTCTCCTGCAGAAGAGAAGGTTAATAACACATGCCAATGCGAAGAGCAAGAGCGAGAAGTTCCCTCCACCACATCAAGATGGAGCACTTGGATTTCCCTTGGGTTGTTCGAATCACATGGAACCTGCATTTGAGCCTCCAGATCCTTCGTCATTCAGTACTGTATTTCCTTATGAGAAAGGTGCTGTTCCTACATGGTCCGGACCATTGGTTGACTCTGCCGCAGGCAACCAGAAGCGTAAACATAAATCTGGCCGCTCTTCAAAACAACCGGCTACGGCCCGTGCTAGATGATACATTATGTCGTGGGTTAGTGCAAAGCAGTTTTCAATACTAAGAATACTTTGGAGCCGTTGCTGCAAACCAGGAGATTTAATTTGGAATGAAGGGCTACATCAACAAATTGTTTATTTTTCTCGGATCCATTCATGTATGAATTTTTCCGAAATCGGTGTATAGACTGGAGAGGGAGCTCAATTAGTGAATTCTGTACATTAGGTTCTCTTTTCCATTGTTATAAGCAGCTATAATGTCATGTTAGATTCATTCGAGTGAGTAATGAAATTGTTAGATATTTTTAGCATATCCTCTGTGCATCTCACTCTCGTCGACATAGCTTATTCTGAGTCAATTGAATATTTTTCAAATGGCATTTTGTCAAATTACATGTTTGAGGATGAAATCGAAGATGAACTTGAAACAAAAGTTATAACCATATCACATGGAAGATTCAATATCTTATGTTCAGCCTAGTATACTGGCATTTTTTGTTTTATTTCATTTTTAAATGGAAAGATGCTTCCTTTAACCTAACCATCAACGGCTACAAGGGCCTGAATACAGTCCGGCAGGCTGTCCAGAATTGGATCAGTTCCTGCTTCGCGCGCACACCCAAGTTTGGCGAGAGCATCAGCGCGGCCTAATACGTGGTCGAAGGTTGTATCTCCTTGAGTCGCATGTGGTGATGGAATTTTCGCCGATTTCTTCCAGCAAGACGGGATTTCTTGGACGATTTGTTTGCGGCAGCACGAAGTCTGGGTCCATCTTGCTGTCCACGTCGTCCTGCAGCTCATCGACGACCCATGCGTAATTGCCGAGGCTTTCGTCACTCCCGGAGCTATACGGATCATACATCTTGTCGTCTGTACAAGAAGTTCAGAAATTACGGTCAGAGTTGTGCTAGTAATTGGCAGTTGATTTCAAAGGACAACGAAAAAGTAGAACATTTTTTCTGTCAATTCTGTACTGGCGTAATTATTGGCTAACATATTGGTCGCATTTTCTCTGTGAGTACTCACCGCCAAAGGCGTTGCCTTCAATAGCCCGGACTTTCTCTACCAGTGTTTGAAGCAGGTGATGGTTCAGAACATCATAATCTCTGCAACAAAATGGGCATGTTAATATGCACTGTCAAGTGAATTTTAAATACTATAATCTCTTGGTGATGCTGTGAGTGACGTACTTGAATGTGAAGATGGAGTGCAGGATCTGAACGACAGCGGCGGCGAGGAACACTGATCTAAGCAGCAGCACTTTGGACAATACCCAGAACTGGCAGCTGAAATCGTCAGCTCCCAATTTGATTATTCCAATTTCCAGCATAATTGCAACGCAAAGTCCTAGCAAGGATCATGTCAGCACTTAGCATGCAGTATTTCACAATTCAGAGTACTTTATATCTGAACTCTGAAGAACATTAAAAGAACAGTCTGAAGTTCGAGTTCAGTTCGAAGTCTGACGCTCACCAAAATAAAGCTGGCCTCTGATGGCAAACGTCTGCTTGGCGCTGGTGAGCATGTAGATGAGGAACGCGATGCAGCAGTAGAAGAAGAATGCCTTGATGAACCGGGACTCGACGAGGATTGCATTGTGGAGGACGTACAGCTTGTCCAATGCAGCAAAAATGTTGGCCTGCTTCGCTCTGAATTCTTCCTGCACGTCGCAAAGTTAGGTAACCGTAAGCCTGTGTAAACGAGCTACCGGCACATACACACTGGTACAGCATTGGCAAATTTTTCTATCGAGAAATAATGGAATAAGACGAGAGGATAACCTGAGCTTCTAGTATGAAGTGAGAATTCTGGATGAGATGATCGTGAGCGTGCCGGATCTCTTCTTGTCGGGCAAGAAGCTCCTCCTGCTGCCGCTGGCCGAAATTGGCGATCTTCTGAATGGTTTCCCTACAATTATGCAAGTGCAACACCCCCAAACTAAACATCCTTCTTCAATCGTACTCATATGCATACAGAGAAATTTGTGACAGAACACAAAGCATTACCTGCTTTCTTCAAGTGCCTGTGCCTGGAAGCTGTAGAGATCATTCATCCCTCGCATCGCCTTCTCCTGTCCATCCAGCAGCTGCACCTGGTTCTCCAGCGACCTGCTGACCACGCTCCCGATGTTGTCGGTGGTGCGCTGCAGGTCGCCCATCTTCGATGTCATGGCGTCGCCGACGGCCCGGACCCCCTCCTCCACGCTCGCGGTTTCCTCCTTGAGCTTCTCCATCCCGTCGCCGAGGCTCCTGTAGGACTCCTCCGCCCGCGCCATGCCGGCGTCCACCGTGTCCTTCATCGCCGCCTGCCCGGCCTTGAGCTCCGCCTGGGCGTCCAAGATCTCCTTGGACTGGTTGGAGATGGCCTTAGATTTCTTCAGCACGTCGCCGATCTGGTTGCCGGCGGCCGCGGACGCCGCGACGAGGTGGTCGGTCTGCGCGACGATGGATGACAGCGAGCGGCGGAGGTTCTCGGATTCTAGCAGGAGGTGGCCGGACCTCTCCTCGATCACCTTCAGCATCTCGTGCGCGGACTTGGACGTCCTTGACAGGTCGTTCACGAGCCGCTCCGTGCTGTGCTTGAACGCCTCGGCCCTGTCAAACAAATCGTCGTCATGAACAAACGATATATCATTGCAATGTGACATGGACATTCATCAGAGGGTACTGAAAAAGAAATTGAAAACGAGGCTTACTGCAGCTGGTGGCAGAGGGTGTTGGTCTCGAGGAAGAACTCGAGGAAGACCTTGTCCTCGGAGTCGGAGAGTCGCTTGCGGCAATGCACCATGTCGGAGCGCTCGTCGCAGCTCGGCAGCGGCGGGCGGCCGGAGTCCTCCTGGAAGCAGCTGCTGAGGTGCCAGGCCAGCCGGGACTGCAGCTCCTTGTCGGCCATGATGTCGGCGCAGCTGGCGAAGAGGCGCCCGTACGCCCCGTTCCAGCATGTGGCCACCGGCGCGTCGATCCGGCGCCGCGCGTTCTCCAGCAGCTTCGCGCCACGCGGGTCCTTGGTGGCGCGGTCGATGGAGAAGTCCGCGACGACGGTGGCG
This sequence comes from Eragrostis nindensis, assembly GCA_012490785.1. Classification (NCBI taxonomy): domain Eukaryota; kingdom Viridiplantae; phylum Streptophyta; class Magnoliopsida; order Poales; family Poaceae; genus Eragrostis; species Eragrostis nindensis. The sequence continues at coordinate 1,353,626 of JAAXCT010000049.1, read as the reverse complement.
CCGTCCAGCTGCGGCAGCGCCGTCTTCTTCGACGACGAGGAGAAGAGGCTCCAGGCGGCGGCGTTGGTTGCAGAGCAGAGCAACAGCGTCAGGACCACGGCGAGACGAAGCCCTGTAGTGGTGGTGCTCCTCATTTTGCGAGCGTCGGTCTGCGTTCTCGATCGAGAATTGTCACCTGCATTTATCATAGTCTGTGTTAGCCATGATCCGTGTTTCATTTGAGCAGTATGCTGCTAGTATCAGAGAGGTGCATAGATCACAGCAAGTCTTAAAAAGGCGAATCAATACTTGCAGAGGATACCATGAGTTCTGGTGTCACCCTGAATCAGAAGCGCAAAGTTTTCAATGCTAACCAATATAAACGCAGGGCAGAGTGAATTGGCTTCCGATCAGATAAATGAAATCCAATCAAACTTAGAAAAATGAAATTATAGTTATAATTTACGGCAAATAAGTTTTGTTCAAATTCTGGACATTGACAGCCGGTGGCATTGATTAGTTTCGCTAATGGTCCTCGGCGTCCGTTGAGTTTCCGATGATCATGGCAGTAACAGAGAACCTATTATAGCATAACTATAGTACACATGCGTCAGTTTGGGACGTCACGTACGGTTGCGGTTCAGTTCGCCGCGATCGATCGGCGGAGGCGTCTCTGTTCCTGCGATCCTCTCGACTCTTGATGGGGGAAAAGAGGAGAGATTGGACAGGACAACTACCGAGAGGGAAGAAGAAGAAGAAGAAGAAGAAGAAGAAGGGGAGGATGCGGCATGCACTGATGGGGTCATATATCGCGGTTGATGATGGTGCTTCGTCGCGAGTCAAGCGCGTTCCGTTGCGTTCCCGCCAAGAAAGGAAGCCGTACGTCGGTTGGATCAAGGCGGCGCTTCGTTCATCCCATGATAGAATGGGCCAGTACGTAGCAGTACTTGGATTATCTTTCCCCTCGAAAAAAAAATAGAAATAAATCATGAACAATCACTGATCTGTGGGGCCCACCGGAGTTGCGCATGGGTGTGGCCGTCCTGTCAGTGACAGCACGGAGGAATTTGTTTTCCCGTGTTTGTATTCAGACATGGAACTTGCTGATACGACAGTGTGCATGTTTCCTAGTACTCCAGTATAGTACATAGGGGCAACTGAAACAGGCGAACTTACTGTAATCTGAATATCTGATGCAGAACAAAGCCCACGACTCGCTGCGACACGACGGTGCCGGAACCGGCGGATGGATCGAGGCAGGGAAGGCGATCAAGCTAAGCTAGTGCGAGATTCGTGTGGGGCGGTGGCGATCCCATCATATATATAGGAGGAGAGGACGGGCGCGTTGTGTGTTCCGGCGATCGATGGGCTTGTGAACGCACTCGCACGCGGCAAGACGGCGTCGGTTCGCCAACGGGCACGCCGCGTGAACCACACCGGTGGCGTCGCTTAATTTGTCTGGTGCACGTACGCGGACGTGTTCGGTTCCTGCGCCGTTTCGTGATTGCAACCGCTCGACTTGCCACGGCAACGCATTTTGCTGCTGGAAATTAAGGTGTTCGTGCGCGGGCAACCGACAGCCGGGCCGGAGCATCAAGGAAGGAAAGGAACGGGCTGGTCGTCCACGTTCGAGCTTCGTCTTCTCGAGCTATTTTGGTCGGAGCGCTGCGTCGCCGATCGAGCTTTATTAGGCTCTATGGTCCTTCGCTGTGTCCGGCGGGCCACGGAACTCGCGACACGCCGGCGCCGCTGCGTCTGGGAAAGAGCTACGGCCGGCCCTGGGTATCGCGTTCGGGACAGGAGGCTGCGTCGGAGTCGACGAGAGGACGACGAGCGCGGGATGCCAGCGGGCGGCCGCCGTGTTGCCGGCATGTGCGAAGCTAAAACTTTAGCGCTCTCATGCTGAAAATGGTTTTCGCGGTTTGGCTTATATAGTCAAATGGCTTTTCTAGTAAAGCCAAAGCCGTTTTGCATAATGTTGAACAAATTGGGCTTCGGCTTTGACTCATCAATGAATATGCATGTGCCAATAGGGGGAGGAGAAGCCATGATAAGCTAGGAAAAATGGCTTATAACTTGAAATAGTTCAAAATCCAAAACGGCTTCTCCTGGCTTGGAGGCATAATCCTTTCTTCACACGAGTGTTTGGCAGGGCATAAGCCAAAGTTAAGTCAATTTTTTAACTAATAATATTTGTAAAAATAAGTCATTTAACACAGAAAGATTTATGTGTCATGATAGTTGGTTTCAACATGAATCTGATAGTATCATTTTCATGTTGTCGATCTTAATGATCAATATTTGTGCAATTAACAAAATGTTTGACTTTGACTATACCCAGAAATACTTATGTTTCTCTAACGGATGGAGTAGTGATTTCGATTTTCGAGCCCATATTCACACGCCCCCGAACCCCTATCGGCTTCACGTTATGCACTTTCTATGACTAACAATCAAAGTAACAAACACTAATAGACCAATCGGCATCAACGAGCAACAAGCTAAGCCACATATTAGCAGGTGAATCCTCATCATATTTGTCTTCCTGGATCGCTCGTCCACTCTTGGATGAGCCTCATGTGAACCGACTTTTAATTTGTTATATCATTACTGTGCCCACCCATCCTTTGTGAGTATCTTTCATTTAAATTCCTACGGTCAATGAACATGCCCTTGGTGGTGCATGCATTTAAGGAATTAAAATAATTTCATTTTTTATTTGGTAAACTTTCAATTTACATTTGAAGATATGAGAAAATTAAACTTCTATCATCGTTATTATGCCACGCTTCATACATTGTGATATTTACACTGTTTTCTTTCAAATAATTAAGTATATAAATTAAGCACTCTCAGTATGCATGCTTCTTACTATACGCCTATAGATCAATCACGGGAAGCAAAATGTAGACAATGATATTTGTAATGACATGATTACTAATGGAAGATAGACAACCTCTTTCAGTATTCAATTTACTACTCCTCGACTGAAGAGTATTGAGTATTGACACTTGTGTCTCTTCCTCGACTGACTGAATTACCGAGCTACAGAGAAGAATATATGTAAAGAAAACACCAACTGAAGAAAATACACTGATGGTAGGAATTGGTTGTTTAAATGCAATGAATAGTTTAAGCTTATATGTAATAAGAAATGGTTTGATTTAGAGCATTTCACGTGTTGTTTCGCGTTTTCCATGTCCTTACATTTAGAATACACATTTATGCAAATCCGGAGTTGACATGAGAGCATGATCATCTTTTCTTCATACTTTTCAACGTTCTGGATGTGAAGCCAATCATATATGAATCCTCCTCCCTTCTTGATTGCATGTGCTAACACGGGCGCCACCCCCTTTACAACGGCAACCTGCAAATTTCGGGCAAAAAATGCGTGCAAAGATCAAAAGACTGAATCTTTAGGCAATATAAGCAAGATTTGATGAGTTCTTTCAATTGCGTCGATCGTCCCGCCGACACCTCCATGGTGGTGATGTACGTGGTTTGCGCAACACCGGTGGCAGGCAACCCCACGGCAAATCGAGCAAAACGAAGTCCAAACTATAGGAGAGACGGAGCGGGAAAGAGGTCGACACCAAAGGGGGAAGATGAATGCGAGTGATTAGATCTAACGGCTATAGTTCCTTAAAATAGAGGTAAAGAGGATTCGAATGTGTGTGTGTATAGTTGAATCGGTTTTCAAGAAGGTTTTGAATTTTCAGAACGTTCGTTTCCCCTTATTTTCTTCACTTGCTAACTTTCCTCGCTTCATTACCTTTTGGGTTTTCTAGTCACTTTAAAATTTATTTAACTTTCCTCTTCGTTAAGCCACATTGGCTTGTGACATGCCTTATATCAAACTCGTTTTTTTCCTTCAGTCGAGGCATATATTATTTCCCAAACTTTTAAACGAATTTCAGAAACACTAGCATCAATTTGGTGAGGAACTTAATTAACTTGTCACAAGAATGGTTTGGTGTGCTAACAAATGCAAGCAGTTGCAGCTGATCACAAGCGAGCCATCTCGTATCACACAAGTTCGTCAACGAGTTCGGCCAGCTTCCCCACAGACGACGTGCCGAGGCTCAGGGTGAAAGCACCGCTAGTGTTTGGCGCCTTCTCCAATGATGAAGAACAGCGTGCCGCTCTTCTCGCCGAACCACCGCAGCTCGATCTCCATCGTTCGTCGACACCTTGGGCTGGGGCCTGCGGCACGCGGATGCACTCGCGCCTCTCCCATGGACCTCGAGCCTCGCTCATGTCTGCTTCCACACCGTGCAGGTCCTAGGTCACGACGAGGAAACTGGGTTGGTCGCCGCACTGACGTAGTTGAGCATGCTGTCCGGGCTTATGCTTTTTGTGTTCCAAATACTCCTGCAGATTGAGCACTGCACTGTATATCTCGTTTCCTCGCCGTTGCTTTCCGTGACCGTGCAGCTGCGCCATGAGCAAGTGCCTGCCTCGTTGGCTCTGGCGGCCTTGGCATGGCCTTCCTGGCCGGCTACTCGTTAATACGTTGAACTCTGACTAGATCGTTCGAAAATTTTATGCTGGCAGTTAGAAACACAAGTACTAAAAACTACTCCCTCTATTTCAAATTACTTGACGTTTTTGACTTTTGTAAATTACGTTTGACCACTCGTTTTATTCAAAAAATTTGTGCAAACATCATTTATCTTGTTATGATTTGTTTTATCATTAAAGATACTTTAAGCATAATTTATTTATTTTTATATTTACATAAATTTTTTGAATAAGACGAGCAGTCAAACGTGATCTGAAAAAGTCAAATGTGTCAAGTAATTTGAAATGGAGGTAGTACAACAAAATGCAGTTCACAAGCTTGCGATGTTATAATACTCATATATGACGACAAGGTCTGTATACGACGGTACTCCTACCAACGGAAGAATTTGAGTACAGAGCCAGGGGTGGATTCTGTCAGAATTCTGGGCACATGACAAGAGTCAAGATTCGATGAACAAGTTAACAGCAGATTTCCAGCCCAAAAAAAGGAAATCAAACTTTACAAACTCACAACAGAGCGTGCAAAGTGACACGCACCAGCATACACATGTTATTATCGGAGAAGCTAATCTCTACCCGTGTCAATGTAAAAGAATAATCGGATCAAAATGGCTGAGCGCTACAGTATATCTTGGTTGATCAAAATGGCTGAGCGCTACAGTATATCTTGGTTGCCTGCCTTCGTCCATTCCGAAAGGCTGTTATGCCTGGTATCGGGTGTAATTGCAGCTGTTACTGTGTTACATCATCTGGCAAGCCGTGCATCTTGTTTACTATTATGCTGCTTGAAGCTGAGGAGTAAGCTTGTCCAGGGGCGAAGCCAGCGGAGCAGACCGGGGTCAGCTCCATTGAACATAGGAGTCAAGCATGGTGATTGACAGTATTTAGCACTTGATTTACGGAATTTCGTCGATGTCAACTGACACCGAAGACAGATTCAAACAATGCCTTTCAATTCCAAGCGATACATACTCTGCTCAGGACATTGAAAAATAATAATCGAATTTAAGAATGAATGATCAATCATAATTAATTAGCAACCGAATTGTATTTATAGCAAGAGTGCAAGACTTTTCAGCTGGTAATGGGGATTAAGAAAAAAGGTGGAGTGGGCATCGGATGTATTTTTAAAATGAACGCCAGCCAGTTATGTAAATGTTGAGATAAACTTGAGCACGAGAAATGGATTCGACAATAAATTGTTGATAAGAATACTTGTCGAATTCTTCTGTTGCTGAAGTAAAACATAGCACTGACGTACGATTCGACCAAAGTTCAGAAGAAATTTACTTAATGGTCAGATTCAGTGTAGTTGGTAATAGACTAAACTCGTTTCTGTAAAGATTGTTTGGTTACATGATAAAGTCTCTCTGCTTGCTTTCCCAGAGCTATAATCATCTGATGATCAGCACAAATTAGTCAGCAACTCCAGCAGGACCCCTACATGAGCCCCTAGATGGGATGTAGGGGCCGGAGCCAGAAAAACGAACTCCAGCGGAGCCCCTACCAAGGCCCCTAGCCTTACGGGGTCACCACAATTGCCCCCGAAGTCGCCAGATGTGGCGACCCGCTCGGGGGTCGCTACACGCGGGGCCCGCCAGCAACCGACGCGCGCGCGTCCATCTTCTCTCCCGCGCGATGCCGCCGCTCCTTCATCTCCCTCACCGGCCGCCGCAGTCGCCCCTCCCCACCACCGCCCGACGCCGAATCCGACCTGCCTCCAGTACGAATCGGCTCCTGCAGCCCGGATCTGGCTACCGCCGCCGTCGTCCGCTCCCGCCGCCGCCTCCACGAGTCGCGGCCGAGCCCATCCGCGCGGCAATGGGTGACGCTGCGAGCGCGCGTCCCGCGCCGGCCGACGACTCCCGGCCTCCCCCGAAGCAGCCCGACCTCGCCGCCTCCCCTTGCCGCGCCGAGCTCGACGACTCCCGCCGCGCCTAGCCGCCTCTTGCCCTCGCCGCGCGTGCAGCTCCCGCTCCAATCCGCTCCAATCCGGCAGGGCGAGCTCCGTCTCCTCCGCGCCTTGCCCTCGGATCGCGATTCGCCTCTGCCCAGCCATGGCGAGGACCTGCCGCGACGAACCCGCCTCCCCTGCAGCGAGCCCGCCTCGCCCTCTTCCCCTGCGGCGAGCTTGCCATGCCCAGCCATGGCGAGGTGGCTGTGGTCGTCGATGCGGCACTCCTGTGCGCGCCGCGCCGCCTCGCCGAGGCGCCATGGCGGGGCGCCGTGGACGCCTCGCCCTCCTCCCCTGCGGCGAGCTCGCCATGCCCAGCCATGACGCGGCGTCGCGAGCTCGATTCGCCACCGGAGGTCCCCGGTGACGGCACGACCCCGCCGTGGAGCCTCGCCTGCGTCGTCGTGCGGCTTGCTGGAGTTGGCTTTGCGGGAGAAGGGAAGAAGGGAGGAATGGATGAGACACTGCTCAGTGGGCTCCACATAGTGTAGGGGCTTGGATGTGAGGGGTGCTGCTGGAGTTGGATACATTTTTTAGGGACCCAAATGTAGGGGCCGGCCCCTAGATAGCATGTAGGGGCTCTGATTTAAGGGCTTCTGCTGGAGTTGCTCTAGCGGCCTCGAGGAATAGGAACCCCAATTGCCACCGAGAACGCCCTGCGTAGCAGCATTGGGCCACGTGCCCCCAATTCTAGAGTCGAGGCAGTAGCTCTGTCGGGTTTCGCCACTGCCGTACCTTCGCCAGCGCATCCTGCTGAGTACAGGCGCCGTGGACCGGCCGCCGCGCTCGACGCCAACGGAGCGGAACCGCGGCAACAACTCAACATCCACGGCCGCGGGTGCTTTGTGGGCTCCGGGAGTCGGGGGCTGCGGCCGGACGCTCAAAGTCGAGGGGACGCAAGTGAGGGATGCCGGCAAGGCCCGCGGAGGTCGCCGGCGGCAATGTCGCGGCCTCAAACATTTTCATAAAGGCCCCTCGTTTGGATCGCGATGAATAGTCGCGATCCATATATTTACAAAAAGACTCTTATTTTGGATCGCGATCCAAATCAGGAGTTATGTGTAATATTCGGATCGCGATCATTAATCGCGATCCAAATATTTACAGAAACCCCCCTAACAATTTGCAATGCGGACTCTGGTTTGGATTATGGGTTACCTGCAACGCCTCGTCGGCTCCTCCTCCCGCCCGTTCGCCGGCGGCCGCCGCCGATGTCCCCCATGCCATGCTTTTCCGCCCAATCACGAGGCCCCATACGCCTCCGAAACCCTAGTACAGGCTCGGCTCTGCGCACCGCTCCTCCGCCGCAAGGAACCGAGTCGCGAGCTTCAGCTCACGTGGCAGGGAAAGGCGGCGTGGCCCCTCGCGCGAGCGGGCCATCTCCTGCCCGGACCGCCGCAACCGTGGGTAAGACGGTGACAACTCAGACGGCAGGGCAACACGTCGACACCGGGCGTCAACCTCCGCCCTCCGGCGACGCCTTCGTTTCCCGACCAGATTCCCCACATTTACCGGTGGGCCGGCCGGCGCGGCTTCCGGCGGAAGGCGTCAACCTGCCAGCACTCGCCGTTTCGTCCCGTTTCCGTGCGGCCACTGTTGCTTCGCGTGTCCGTGAAGCCGCGCCATGAGCATGTGCCCTGACCACGAGAGAATGGTCGAAACACACGCTGGCTTGGCGCGCTTGGCTTTGCTGGCCGGCCACTGGTTTATACTACGTTGTACTCTGACTCCTGAAGCTAAACTGTTCGAAACTTTCATGCTGACAGCTAGAAACACCGCTTGTACATTCGAACCCACGGATCCTTGTGTACGAGAACTAGGTGTCTGCACGACTATACCAACCGAGGAATTTCAGTACAGCACAGATCCAGGGAAGGATTCTCCCAGGAGAAGCCATCTGGGGCGCATGTCAAGAGTCGAGAGTTGATGAACGAGTTAACTGACAGATTTCCAGCCAAAATTCAAAAGTTAACAAACTCACAACAGAGCGTGTAATGTAACACGCATCAGCATACACATGTTATTATCGGAGAAGCTAAGCTCTACCCGTGTCAATGTAAAAGAATAATCGGATCAAAATGGCTGGGCGCTGATCTCGGTTCCCTGCCTGCATCCATTCTGAAAGCCAGTTCCTATGGCATCAGGTGTACTGCAGCTGTTACATCGTCTCTGGCAAGCGATGCTTCTTGTCTCCTATGCCGCTTGGAGCTGAGGGGTAAGCTTGTCCAAATCCACAGGAAGGTCGAGGCCTAAATTTGTCAGGCAATTGATCATTGTAGGGATGTCCTCCACCAGAGCTTCCCCCAGCGCCTGATAAATGTAGATGTATTTCAATATTAGACAAGTGCAAAGAACAGATTCAAGAAATTACTAGTTGATTTACTTCCAAAATGTAATGTCACAAGGGAGTTGCTGCAAAACTACCACATTCCTGATATTGGATAAATTGAAACCAAAATTCATTTTTTATCTCACCTTCCTATCATCCTTCTTCTGTCTTTTGATCACTTCTGAAGGCCATTCAGCAATCAGCTTTTGGAGTTCATCCTTGATAAATGGTTTCTTCTGCTCAGGCAAATGCTGCATGCAGCCATAAATTTGCATCAGGCGAAGCTATTCTTTCAAGGATTTTATATACAAAAATAAAAGTCAGTGATGTGTTCACATTCAAAGTGCCAAATAAAAAAAGAGTTAAAGCGGTACCACACAGCAAGTATTTATCGCAAGACATCAGAAGATGCCGTTGGTATGAAACAATTCCCGGATTTTACTAGTATAAAAGTTTGATAGCAGTAAGCATTCTGTAGCCAACCTTGTTAAGGAGTTTAATAATGGCAGCGGCACTTTCCGGCTTGCGGTCAAGCAGGAACCCCTGCAATAAAACAGTTCACAATGAATCTGAGATCAGAAAACTGAAACAATTGATCAATTGCACCTATGTTGCTACGACAATGACAGAAGTGCTAACACAGACCCATGCATCATGATTTAGTTATGCGATATGCTATGATAAATTCTACTTAGTGCACTATTGCAACTCAACATGATAGATTGAAAAGCAGAGACATAATAGATCGATTCAACTTCATGCACACGATAAAAAAATAAATAAAAATCAGCAAGAGCAACACTACAGTTTACCTTTGCACATGCAAAACCTGTTGCAAGAGTATAATGTTTGACAGACTTGCCTCTTAGACTATTTATGTTCCAAATAGCTTGCGAGTCTCCTGCAGATGCAGAACTGTATGTGTCAGGAAACTGGAACATGAGCTTATACTTGACTAGCAAGCAACAGAAAATGACTACTCCCTCCATTTAGACTTGGACTCAGGACTAACGTGAGAAATACGATGACCGTCTTAGCCATCAATCATTGCTAGAATAAGATGGATGGCAAGTTCATTGCATTGATTAGTATGCGTCTAAGTATGGGCCGACATGGAAGAAAGAAGTAACAAATGTGCATTAGGGCTACTGTGGACTTATAGCTTGTGCATCTGGGAGAAGGCTACATACACTTATATTAGGGGATTTTACGGAGTATTTCATAAACAATAAGCATGAACTGAGATGTGCTATTTGAACTGAGCATTCAAGAATACTGCTCACCAACTTTGGCAGCAAATTCCATCCAAATGTCAAACGCAGTACGATGTAGCTTGACGCCAGCCTTAACAAATTGTTGAGCATATTTCGACAGTAAATACCATCTATCAGCGTTATAGCAGATGCTGCATGAACAAAATGTCCAGGAAATTATATTAAAAGGAGCATGGAATCTTCAAAGCAAAAGAGTGAACCAAGAAAAACTGAAACAGAAATAAATCGTTACAAGCTTTCTAGGCTATCATATATAGAATTTACAGGTATGCCTTTGCTCCTAAGAAGGTATACTATAGTGTACAATAGTATGAAAACAGTGGACGAAAAAATTGTATGCACTAAAGCAATAATGATATACCTAAAAACTATATCAGCAGTGCCTGGTTGCAACGGCAACGAACTTCTCCTAAGGACTTGCATTACGCTCTCCATTAGTTTAGTATCGTTGTGCTCTTTAGCATGTTGCTGCAAAAGGAGGGAATTACAACCAGATAACTTGGAAAGTGGCAAGAGTTAATATAACTGAATACCAGTAGATAATGAGCAGAACCAATCGTTGGTGTTATCCCGTAAACATTATGCTTCCATAAGGCCTTAAGCCCTGCATTGATGACAAAAAATGAATTACAAGAGGGGTAAGGTCCCTGGTTTCAATTAGCAATACTTTCGAAGGAGGAATGGGGAATCTCCAAGCCCAAATTTGGATCGAAAAAGTTTCATGCCTTTATGCAATGCAGATAGCTTGAAAAGTGAAAAGGTGTATGATGCTTCCAGCAGTACAAGAAAGTTAACATGTTTATTCATGTCTTTTCTATTACTTCCTAACAAATGAACTTGAGAAACTTGTGCCTAGATCACTTGCAGAAATTGTTAACATAATATATCATAGCAGAACAGATAGGTGGCTTGTTATTTTAGTTTTTTTATTTCAATATATACATACATAATCCTTGTTTTCATAAGATGCAAGGAACAAGATCTATACCAGTGCATCTAAAGCTGTAGAGAGTTAAAAAAAACATCTCAACAAGAAATAAAATGAAACAAGTGTGCAGTTATTAGCCAAAGAAAATAAAATAATCTATCTATTGGACCTTAAGTAGGGATCATACCATAGTCAAGGGCGCCAACACGAGCACAAGCCTCAGTCACTTTCATGCATAGATGGTCATTGAAGTTTGCATTGATGCGAAGATTTGATAGTCTCTGTACAAACAAGTATTCATTTAAGATAGCTTCTGGTGATGCAGCATAATTATGAAGAAACATCCCTGCCCATCTATGTCCAGAAGAAACACCAGTTATATATAACTAAGAAAATTGGTAACAGTAACTGTAAGGAATAAAAAAGGACAGACATAGAAACTGTTACTTTGGAAAATACCCTGTGTTACTAATGTAAATACATTCTTATATTTCAGTCAACATCACGATTCCAGGTCGTACAATACCTTGTTGATCATCTCTTGAGAATTTCGTCAATAATAACATTTGACAGAAATAAAGCTAAAAAGAAACCCTGAAAGCCAATACCACATCAATTCATGTAACTGTACATTAACAGTGATAGTACAAAGAAATGTGCATATGTTCAGACAATTATATTCTAGGTTGTGTAACATACCGAGCTGGCTTTATAGTAACAGAAGATATAATAACACAAGGATATTCATCCGAGCTAGCACAATGAAGCATTTCTAACATATGGGGAGGAAGATTCAGAGGCTTACAAATACTCTTAGCTTCTGCAAAATCTGAAAAAGAAGTTTGATGTCCTCCTTATTGGAGCAGCTGCTGATCATTGACCACAACCAGGCATTTGGAGGCATAGTCTTGTCTTCAACAGATTTCAGCATTTTTTGGTACTGCTCCTCTACAGCTTCTGCGGCCATTCATGGCATTGGCAAATAGAAACACGATTTTAAGAAAACTATTCCAAGGAACTGGGCCAATAAAAGTTAAGAAACCAATCGCTTGCTGGATAAATACATAAATCATACACAATCAATTAATTCATTTCAGAAGAAACTAAGTTAATTCGACGGAAGCAAACAGATTGACCAGTGCATTTTTTCACCAAGTAAATGATTGAATTCAAAAAGTGTAACAAAACAGGCAATGGAACAAATGTCAACTTTATTAGTCGAGCAAACCCACTGTGGTAAATTATCACACCATAACCTTCAATTAAAATGAGTCAGAATGAAACCATGTTTCCAATTTACAAGAACGAGTCACACACATGAGAAAAGCTTAATTCATAGAGAAGATTACTAGCGATATGATACAGTATACTGATGAGTCCAGATAGTTATGGTTAGCTCATATAACCATATTAATGGGGGAGATCATCTTGCTGCCATCTTAGTGCTGACAGGTTGCTACTCATCTCAGTATAGGACTAGAGGATCTAAGCACATTGACTTTTTCCTTCGCATATCAGTAACTTTCAATTCAATTAATCTTGTTAATATTATTTCAACATCTAGTTAAGGTCCTCCAGGATATTTATAAGAAAAACAAAAATATCATGAATATTAAGAAACAATGATACAAAAAAAATAAACAAAATGATATAGCATCAACGAATAAGGGTAGCAGGAACTAGACGTAATGGAAAGCAGAACATAGCCCAAAAACTAACCTGTGGGGCGATCATTATAACTTGCTTCTGTAGATAAGTGAGCCGTTGCCATATGATAGCACAATGATTTTTCTCTCCGCCATTGAGAAGTCATGGTTGGCAATAACATTTTACCTAATTTACCGTAAAACAGTTTAGTTTACATAATTTCATCAATCCCAAACTATTTAATCAATAATACAATTGATTGGTGTATTTGCAATACAGTTTCTATCTTAAAAAAAAAAGAAATACATTATGACTAGAATTCTAAAGAAGGATATAAGCAACAAAAATGATAAATATAAGCTACAATTCTTGCAATCAACACATGTTTCTATGTGAATAAATGGTCACAAATGATTAAAAAAAGTTAAGACTTTATAGAAATACAAATTATCTACTATGACTGCCAAATGTAACCATAAATCCTACTACCTTAATGTGTGCCATCACTTTATGTCACTAGTTACCGGAACCATTTAGTGGCATATCATGCAAGCCAACACATAGCGCTATGACACGAATGATCAGATCAGTAATGATCTCACACTAAGAGGTCTGGGTTGGTACCATCAAAAGGGTACAAATGAAATATTAGAGGACACAACACGTAATGAAATGGTGAAAATTATCACACTATCATCAACTACCTAGTCGCTCTCAGCTAAATCCAGCACACCATTAATAAAGAGCAGAGCACACCTAACATGTCTTCCAACAAACCCAGTCTAAGGATAAACCATATGTGCGTCGCCTAATTCATAAGCACAGGTTAACCGATCATAGACAATGTCAAAAAGGGACTACACAGGAGACACTCGGATCCCCTGATCCCCACCATTTGCCACTTTACTGAGAACAGTAGAATGCTTGTTAAGATGAAATCAGTGCGCACGACGCCCTCGAGTCCGCGCAGTTAGCACCTAGCACGACAGACACACTGCGCACCCACCACCAGACACCAGTTCGACGAAATGCGGGAGAAGCCGAACCCGCAAGCCACGCATTGGGATCACCCAGAGCAGATGGGTACTTCAGCGGCTCGACACGAGAGATATTTACCTTCTGATTGGGAGGCGAAGCAGGAGGAGAAGCCTCTGGCATGGTGCGGGGAGGACGGAGAGGCGAGGACGCCATCGAAGAGATGGGGCAGGAGGACCAACTCGGCGCCTGATGCGCACCCGGAGCTAGTGCTGGAGAAGATTCCGGGTAGCCCAGAGGCCGCCGGGGATGCGAGGAGACGGCGGGCGCGCGCGGCGGCGGTCAGCATGGCGGCTGCTGCTCCTTGCGGCGGCCGGAGGGGAGCAACCGAGCAAGTCTGCAAGGAGGAAGTGAAGCGGTGGAGCTGGGCTGCGAGTTGAACTAATGGGTCATCTTGATGGGCCGTTTATTTTGATCGAAAGGTAAAATAGGCCCAAGGTCCTTTTGGCAGATCCGAACTCGGCTGCAGGTAAACTTGTTTATCTCGAGAAGAAGTGCACAAAGCCACAAACGATCGGTGATGATGCTGGTCAAGCTGCTAATTGCATGAACAAAAGAATCGTATCTCCAATTTGTCACTGTCTCGTACATATACATACACAAATTACATCTCGAAAAATACACAACAAACCCAGAGGTACAGGCAGAGAGACACAGGTACACGCTAAATGTGTCAGCTTAATTAGCTAGAGAGAGTAGAGCTTCCTGAGGTTCATGGGCGAGATGTACTTGGAGTCGCCGTCGACGATGTACTTTGCGAGCAGCACGTTGGCCGCCTCGCTGGGGTGGTAGGGATCCCAGAACACGTACTTGTCGCGGGCGTCGCACATGCTGGACGTGGGCCCGCACGGCACCAGCCCGTCGTACGCGCCGCCGTTGCCGCAGCACGCCATGGCCGCCGTCTGGAACCCGTACTTGGGGTAGTTGGTGATGAGCTCCAGCACGAGGTCGTACACGTTGGCGAGGCAGAACCGCGCGCCCGGGAGGTTGTCGTTGAGCTCGGCCAGCATGTCGCGCAGCCGGGCGTTGTACTGCTGCGCCAGCTGGTTGGGCAGCTTCACGCACTCGTTTTCATCTACACGGTTGATCGTCTTCTGGTACGGGATGCAGCCGAGCGGGCCGACGTTGGCCACCACGAACTTGCGCGCATCCAGCGTGTGCAGCCGCGTGAGCTGGTCGCGGAGGTGGGAGATGAGGTCGTCGAGGAAGGCGTCGGGCGACTCGGAGACGCGCGTGCCGACCGAGAGCACCGGCATCAGGTAGTTGTTGAGGAAGTCGTTGGAGCCGATGGTGACCGAGAAGATGGCCTTCTTCCGCAGAAACTCGCGCGCCCGGTCCCGGCCCAGCAGGTCGTCCAGCTGCCTCCGCGTGATGTTGAAGTAGTCCACCTGGAGGTCCATCCCGATCCGGTTCACGAAGATTTTGCCTGTGGCGTTCAGGATCCCGGCGCCGCCCGACGCGTAGTTCACGCCGTTCAGTATCGCGCCGCCGGTGGTGTTTGGGCCCAGGAACGGCGGCGAGTAGTCCGCCTGCCCCAGCATCTCGCCTGCAATATAGCATCAGAGAGGGTTCAGGTCTCGTCCTTCGGGCGCAAGATTTTGCACAGGCAACAAAAACAGAGTGTGCAACTCTGTAACTGAGTCCAGCAACTGACTGATCAGGTGATATATAGTCATAGTACATAGTACAGAGCAAGTGATCGCACGCTCACCGATGATGTCGGCGATGGTCCTGCCGTTGGTGAACCGGCCGGTGGGCATGCCGCCGGAGGCCGCGAAGTCGATGCCGTTGGGGGTCATGTTGGCCCTGGACAGGGTGGGGATGAAGTTGTTGTTCCCGGCGTCCACCAGCGAGTCGCCGAAGATGAACGACGCCCCGGAGCCGAACTCGTCCACTACCCCCCCTCTCGCCACCGCCGCCGCCGCGGCAAAGAGGGCTACCACGACGGCGGCCATTGACACCGCCCGACCCATGATGCTAATTCCCAGACCGCGCGCGCCAAGACAAGCGAAAGGAGGCTACAGAAACAGCATGAGCTGCTGGCAGCAGGTACAAGAAGCAGAGGTATAAGATGGCCGATGGAAGTAGGTGATCTGATGACACTGCTCCTCTAGCTAGTTCTAATCCACGATGATCTCCACGGAACTACTCCCTCCGTCCCAAAATGTAAGCATTTTTTGACTTTTCAGTATCACGTTTGACCGTTTATCTTATTCAAATTTTTTTATAAAAATGTAAAACAAATAAGTCATGATTAAAGTATATCTAATGATAAAACAAATTGTAACAAAATAAATAATATTTTTATAAATTTTTTGAATAAGACGAATGGTCAAACGCGATCGTCCAAAGTCAAAAAATGCTTACATTTTAGAACGAAGGTAGTAGGAGCGTGGGAGCCGCTGGGCAGTGGACGGAAAAAATTTGAATTTCTTGTGGTGGCATGCCTGATATGATATGGGAGGACTCCGAGAGAGTGCGCGCGCAGGTGTTTGGTTTGACGGTTGCGGTGGCTAGATAGGGGGTAGTTAAGCAAACATGTCTTGTCACCTATCACCTGCCTTGGCATCCGTCGCCACTCTTCCGTGTGCAAGGCAACGCCTGGCCTGACTATGCAAGTCAGCTCGGTTGATGTGATTTGACGTCCAAAAGCCGCGCGTTTCCTCCATCTTGCCTTCCTCCTTGGCAGGTAGGTGGCAGTTTAGGTGGCCTGAAATAACCGAACATCCCGAGGCCAGACCGCCAGAGTTCGTGGCGCGGTCTCTGTTTTCTTGGACAAGACTTTGGTCGTTTTCACTTCTCAGCGATTACGTACGTTATTGAAAGAAGATTTCGGCTATAGGTTTTTTTTTTTTTTTGAGAATCGGATTTCGGCTATAGGTGATGATTATAGATCAGTAATAACGCAGAATAAGGCTGAAGAACTTCGTTGCCGATTGACAAGGATCTGTTGTATCTTGTAAGGAACGATTGCGAAGATTGACAGGCCGTTTACTCTGGTAGACTCCCAAGCGCGCGGTTCACAAATGGGCCTTTGACTAGCTAATATAAGATCGTATTGGATCATGGGCCATAAACCTCTGTGAACCAAACACCATATTTTTTAAGGTTAAAAGTTAAAACGCCTTTTGTTATCAAACACATGCTTGCTTATATATCAAGGGAGAATTTCGAAATAAACAATGTTTTCCATCTTTATTGGTAGTTATAAAGGCATATATCGGGTCCACTTTTAAAGAGCTTAGCGATGTTTATGCAACCAAAAATGTCATAATGAATAATGATAGTGTCATGCGACCAGGTTGTCAAATTCTTATTATTGGTAGCATTCTCTAGTGGCTCAGAGGAATCATTTGAATAAGTATTGGGAGCTAAATAGTTAAATATGTAATTGGTAAGTCAACAAATTTAGCACAGTTGTCATGGTAAAGTTAGAACAGAAACTATTAGTAACTGCAAGATCAATGCAAAAGATAAGGATCCAAAATAAACTGTAGGTTGATCAATAGTCCATGCATATGTTGTCAAGTTATAAGCACTAAATCTAATTCCTCGTTGCACATCTTAGAAGTTATTGCTGGGAATACTATGTTACCAAATTTATATAAAAATTTGTTAAGGAAGCACTCTTTAATCAATCTAGACTAAACCAATCGGTAATAGCAAATGGCACATGATATGAAACCCAAGCAGCAAATTCCCATGAGCACATCGAGATGAGAGATAAGAGCTCTTAGGGGCAGGGAGAAACCATGGTAGGGTGTGTAGTGAACGGCGAATGGGAAAATCTTAGATTCGGGGTAGTGGGACACCCTCGGTGTGCCCAAGGCTAGGGGTGAAGAAGATATGTCCAAGAGCCTGGCCATTGGTGACGGGAGGACACAACAAGCACACACAGTCACATCTTAGCATGATTTTCTAGCCCAGCGCGATGGCCCAAGGGGCGAGACCGCGCAGAAAACGTGGGAAGAATTGCAAAGAAGAAAAACTGGGCAAGGGGGAAGAAGCTTTGTGTATCTATCTCACCATTTTAGGAAAACTAGTTCCACAACTGATATGGAAAATGTTGATATATTTTAATATGCACTCAAAATTTTAAAACATTTGATCCGACGGTTTAATTTTGCAAAATATTTCAACTATATAAAACAAATAATTCAACACATGTTGATTAATACATTGTATTTTAAATGTTTTCTAAAATAAAGTTGCTTATATTTTTTGTGGTCCTGCCAAGTGATATAATTTCTTGATCACGTGCGTGGCGCATATGCATTAGTACTAGTCATATTGAATGCATGAATGTTAGATATACATGATGGTGTTCAACTAGATTTTAAGATAAAACCACATTTAGCTTTGAATCCTAGAACAATTGCACTAGTCAAGGCCTAACACGTGTCTTGATGGTACCACGAACTAGCGACAGACTAAAGCCAAATACGCTATCATGATGCATGTCTTACAAATAGTCCCTAAATTAAATGGTCTATTCCTTTTTAAGAAAAAAATTATCGAGTAACACCACTATAACTGAGAAGAATCTACAATGTTGGGCATTATTGGACCCTGATATCTCATGAAACAGCCAAGAATAGGATCGAAGCTCGTTGTCAATCTCTAGCTAGTCCAAGGTTTCAAGTAGAGAACACAGCCATTGGATCAAAGCCCCAAGTAAATGCATTATTAAATAATTCAATGGTAGATTTCCTCTATCTAATAAGAAAATACAAAAGTCTTCTCGACCACTGCAGCCACAAATTAGAGAAGAGATGGAGTCGCCATCTGCAAATGCACGCATTGATGTTAACTCACAAGTACAGACCGATATTTGGAACCGGGACCAGCTGTTCTTTTTTAGTTCGTTCTGTCGGGACAAGTGGTGGAACGGGCTGCTCATCTGCGAAATTTCTCGCGCATCGGCATCTCATTCCGCGCACGCATCAGCGTTAGCACGCACGCTGGATAAATTTAGTTAACATGCTCTAGTCAACTCTTTTCCAAGTCCAAGCTGATCCTCCTGGAGGAGCCAAATACGCAATCACTCGTTATTTGTCGCGCCACGCCACATGCAATCGCACCACGTACCCGATTGCACGATGATCGCTCTCCTCCCGCTTCTCCTCCTCGTCGTCTCCGGCGTCCCGACGCCGACGTCGGCCGGCGGTCCGCCTCCGCTGTACCGCGACTGCCCGAACACGCCGGGCGGGACGTACGCGCCGAACAGCACGTACCGCGCCAACCTCGCCGCCCTCGCCGCGGCGCTGATCAAGAACGCCACGGCCTTCGGCTCCGGTGCCGGCTGGGCGGGGGCCGCACCCGACGCGGTCTACGGCGTCGCGCTCTGCCGCGGCGACTCCAGGGGCTCCCTCTGCGCCGGCCGCCTCGCGGACGCCTTCGCCGCCGCCATGAACGAGTCGGACAGCCCCGTCTGCGAGCTCCACCGGAACGTGACCCTGTACTACGACCGCCACCAGCTGCGCTTCGCCGACGCTGACTTCCTCTCCGGCGATGGCAACGCGCCGGATCGAGTGGGCCGAGAACAACACCAACTTCGTCAACGCCTCCGTGGACGCGCCGTTCCGGGAGCGCGTCGCCGGGCTGCTGAACGCGACGGCCGCCTCGGCGGCCGGCCGGAACGACAGGTACGCGGCGGGGGAGTCGTGGTTCGAGGAGGGCGGCCGGCCGGTGTACGCGCTGGCGCAGTGCACCCGGGACATGGAGCCCTAGCGGTGCGGCGCCTGCCTGCGCGGCGTCGTGTCGGAGTTGCCGCGTAAGCTGAACGCCAGCCAGATAGGCGGGAGACTCATCGGGGTGCGCTGCGTCGTCCGCTACGAGATGGACCCCTTCTTCCAGATGGACGACGCCACGCTGCACGTCGGCATGCCCAATCGTACGTACTACAATTTGCAAGTCAGTTAGCACACACTGAGGTTTTTTCTTTTTCTAATTGCCAAATTTTTTCATGAATTTTCTGGTCACACGGAAGAATCTGTTTCGAATCCGTCAGTGTATAATCCAAAAAACAAATGTAAGTACCATCTGAATTCCAGCTGCTTGCCTTCTGTTTTGACAAGAATTTCAACGGCATGCTTACATGAGCAGAGTTATATAATATCCTTTTTTCACTGCTGGCTCTTGAAACATTCAGCGAACACGACGTGGCCCTGAGTTGTCGCTCTTGCCGCCGGCGTAGCAGTCTTCATTTCTTGCATTCTTATCTTCACGGAGTTGAAGAAGCGGAGAAAAAGAGGTAGTAAGTCTAATCGATACTACTGCAAGTAACTACTATACCTCCGTTTTATTTTTTATTGTCGTTCAGACAAGCCAGCTAGTTCCATTTTGAACTATAGGAAGCCTGTCCTAACGACAGGAAATAAAAACCGGAGGCATGACCACCAGGATTTGAGCGAGTAATCTTTGCCGTGTACATCTACATGTTCAGAGCGAGCAAGGTCCGAACTGAGAAGGTTATCCGTGGCGATGCAGAACGTGATAACTCTCTGGAGGCTTGAAGAAGGCAACTCTGGGTTCTCACTCTATGATTTCTCTGAAATAAAAGCTGCCACTGATAACTTCGCAAGCCAAAACATGCTTGGGCAAGGTGGCTTTGGCTCCGTTTATAAGGAAAGTTTGGTTCACCTCGTCCTCTCTTAATTGTAGTTATAGGAAAACAATAATAATTAGTTACGATGGTATTTTTTTTTTACAGGGAGAGCTGCCAAATGGACTTGTAATAGCAGTGAAAAGACTTGCAGCGTGCTCTGGACAAGGCCTACTCGAATTCAAGAACGAAATACAACTTGTAGCAAAGCTTCAGCACAGGAATCTGGTGAAGTTGCTGGGGTGCTGCATCCAGGGAGACGAAGAGAAGATACTTGTGTACGAGTTCATGCCCAACAAAAGCCTGGACATGTTTATCTTCGGTATGAATATGCCTTCACCAAAATGGCAGATATAACACACTTTAAGCGACATTTTGTTTACACGGCTGATCAGTATATACAACACTGTTCCAAAAAACCTGGTGTATTAATAATTATATATTATGTCCTTTTTGCAGACAACATTAAGCGAGAAGTGTTAAACTGGCCTAAACGCCTGCATATAATCGATGGGATATCCCAAGGTCTACTCTACCTTCACGAGCACTCGACGGTCAGTGTTGTTCACAGGGACTTGCAAGCCAGTAACATTCTCCTGGACAGGGAGATGAATGCGAGAATTTCGGATTTCGGCATTGCAAGGATATTCAGCTCAAATGCCACACAGTCAAGTACCACCAGGATTGTAGGCACCGTGTATGTATCATAAATATAAGCTCTAGCTACACTTACATCCCAGTAATACGCGCGTACGGTACAATTCAGCTAGCACTAACATAATCCAATAACTCCAGTGGATACATAGCCCCTGAGTATGCCTTAGATGGTGTTTGCTCGATCAAATCCGATGTTTTCAGCTTCGGCGTCCTGGTCCTGGAGATAATAAGTGGGAAGAAGACGGGTGGTTCCTATCGCTACAATGGAAAATTGTACTGCCTCATTGCATATGTGAGCATTTATTCAACTTGCATAAAATTCCTGTAGCTTGGAATTGAATTTCTCACTTTCAAAGTAAACAACCTTTTTTTTAAATTAACTTAGGCCTGGCAGCTGTGGAGGGATGGCAGATGGCACGAGTTGATCGATCTTTGCTTGAGGGACGACGTACATCACGCGACGCTGAAAAGGTGCATGCAGGTGGCACTTCTGTGTGTTCAGGAAGACGCTGGGGATCGACCGTCCATGGACGATGTGGTCAAGCTCCTGAGCAGCGACAACGCCAGCTTGCCTGAACCGAAACAGTCCGCCTACTTCAACGTGCGCCCCAGCGGCACGGCCGAAGACACTGCCTCACCGTCCGGCAATATTAGCATAAGCATGATCACCCTACCAAGGTGACCGTGTATAGAATACGGTTGGTCCATGTATGCAAATACGTGTTATCTCCACTTTTTTGTCTTTTTTTTTTTTGTAATTGATGAATTGAGCTAAAAATGCTGCTGAACGTCATCAATAAGATACTGAAGTACTTATGTACTAAGTACTAACTAATAGGATGGTCCGCACATTTGTATGAATAATATCAACAATATAAAGAAAATAAAGTATAATTCATAAACAAGTACTTACGTTTTTTCATGATGACATTGGTTGTTAATTATATACACATACATAGATAATTTACGTTAATTTGTATGTAGTGATAGATGTGGATATTAGCTAGTATGTTCACACCAGTTGCATACCAACAAAAAGATGATAGAAAAACCCAAAATTTATATATAATAACATTACTTAATTTACAAATTGTCTGTTCATCTTGTACATAGACATTGATCCAGTTACAACCACACTCCATACTTTTTTTTAAACACACAATGCCTATACCGATGGATAATTAGGTTTACAATGGATACGCACACACTTCATATATATGCTAGTACAATATATATATATGGTAGGCTGAATAATTCAAATCGCAATATTATGCATATATGGGGCTCAGGTCTTGAATCACTGACGTCCCTCTCGCTTCTTGGGCACCTCCATCTGTCGCGGCACTGACCCCTCCAAATGCACGCATGGACGCCACGCACTGCGTGACACATGTGAATCACGAATGTAATGTAATTAGTTGTTGTTACAGAAGAAACACATAGATGATGCACGCGGTAGAAAATTCCTTACCTGCAGGTAGATCTGGCTAGCTAGCTATAGCTAGCCCAAAACAAAGTCCCTGATGATGTCGAAGTGCGGAAACTCGCCGAGTTCCGAGTCTTCATCATCGCTGATGCCAGTGTCATTATCAGAATCCGCCAGGTAGCCTACCGTCAGAGACATGGAAGCTGCGGCGGCGTCCGCTGGGTAGCCCAGCGCCGGCGATGTGGCAGCCGTGGCAGCGACGACGACGTCTAGGGGAGAAGATGACAGCGAAGTACCAGAGGAAGTCGACGACGAAGAACCAGCGGAAGACGAGGACCACGAAAAAGAAGAAGCGCTGGCTTCATCAATCAATTTACCGATGTCATGTTGAGGAGGAGGAGGAGGAGGAGGAGGAGGAGCAGGGAGAGCGACGACAGGCGGCGGCGCCGGACGGGGCTGCGGCGGCGCGCGGAGCGGCCACCACGACATGAGCAGACGAAGGTCGACGAAGGGCACCATGTCGCCCGGGTACCGGCGTTCCCAGAAGAAGTGGGCAAAGAAGCAAATTTTGCGCCCGCAACCGTCGCCGGCGTCACACATGCGCGTGCGGAAGCGGTCAGGGTGCATCCACACCTCGAAGATGCCATGCGCGAAGCTGCAGGTGCGGCCGCGCACGCAGGTGGGCGCCCTGCCCGTGTGGTACCTCTTGTGGTACTGGTCAGACGCGAGGTAGTCGGGGCAGGGCTCGGGAATGTAGAAGTGGGTAAGCGGGTCACGGCGGCGCGCGCGCTCCCCGTAGTGCCAGTACGGGCACTCTTTCCAGTCATGAGCACGTGACAGCGAGCACCGCTGCACTTTATACAAGTAAACCCAAAACGCCACCGGCATAGATGCCCACAGCCTGTGACCCTGGTGCGGCCAAGACGATGAGTACTGCTGCTCCATGGGGTACCAAACCAATAATGTAGACATGGTGTTGATTCGCTTGTGTTCTGGTTGGGTTGTGGGTAGTTACCGAGCGCTAGTGATTTACTATTTTGGCTTCTAAACTTATAGTTTCTTGTAAAGGAGACACTTGGTGTTTGTTGATGTGAGTTTCCAGGTACCAGGATGCACCTATTTATAGGGTGCAGTGCGAGGTGAGCTGTTTTGTCTTGTATATACTCTAAGACACTTTTTGATAAGGATATGCTTAGTGACATAGGAGTACATATCCACGCCTAGAAACTCTTCCTCTAAAAGATACTTTTTGGTGTGGATATGTTTAGTGACATAGGAGGTCATCTACACATAGACACTCTTCCTCTAAAGGAGACTTTGAGTGAGAAACTGTACAAATCCATGTCATTCTAGGGTGGTCACCACGTAGGAGCGGCTTGTCTTATGTTAATGTGATAGGGATCAGAGACATGCCCATGGTGTGAGTACTCTATTCAGATGATCATGGTTTATATACATGATAAGAATCGATTTCTCTTACAAAACTTACCGTATAGATGATGCATTCTGTTGATCTAAATATATTTGCTACAGAAAGAGGACTTCCGCAAAATAAGCATATTGCTTCTCATCCGAGAGAAAAACATAATATAAAAGATAATAAATAATGGTCCATAAAAGCCCATGTTCCTAAGGTAAATAAGATACCTACTATTTAATTGGAGAAAGATAGATCTACATATATGCCAATATAACGTAGATCACGGACCAGATCGTGGGCTACGAGAATATATGTCCTAGAAATAAATGAATAGGTCAAGTAAGATCAATTAATTACATTACACGTTTGAAGCTTGAAACTTTGAACAGGATATCTTCACCGTAGTGGAGCAATGCGATAACACCGGGAGATGAATGATATAATGGAATCGGGCAGAGCTCATGGACGAGGATGGAGAAGGATACACTCGCATTTACTTTGGAGCACTTACGATATTCGCTAATATCTGCACATGAGCAATTCGGCAGAGGGATCGTCCGGAGTGGCGCTATTTATAGCCGGGGGCTAGCAGAGGATATACACGCCATAACCACGCAGTGACGTGTATTGTGTCGTTAGCGAGAAAGTAAAGCACACCTTGATATTCCCGTGCACGCCTAGTTTTTATCATTGCCGTGTAAAATGGCGCAATCCTATGTGAAAGTAATTATTTATCTGTTAGGTAGTTATTTTAATTTTAATTTTTCAAAGTTTACCAATTGGTGATATACAAATTTTTATTAGTATTGCCTTAGATGGTTATCTATTTTGGCAGACCATCCTATACCAATTCACCAAGATCAATAATTTAGTGTGAAGATCTTTTTCTTCAGAATCGTATATACTTATTTCTGTGCATATAGGATTTGTGTTTTCAATGCAGCTTTTGATTGTACATTTTTTCAGGGCCTCTTTGTAAACAAATTACTCTAATGTGGTTATGCTGTTTACAAGTTTTTTTTCTTACGTAATTAGGCTGGCTGATAAAAATATACTTCCTCCGTTTTTTAATAACTGTCAGTGTTGACTTTTACTGTTTCAACTTTGACTATTATTTTTTCATTAATACATAATTAAACTCACATAAATATAGTATGTTACTAAAATATTATCTACTCCACATCTATTAATCATAAGTGTACTTTATGTAACTAAGTATTTTAGAAGTTATTAAAAGGTCAAAATGTGAATAGTATGGTCAAAAGTGACAAATATTGAAAAACGGAGGAAGTATTTTTTAACCATTAATTTCCATTAAAAGGATTTTTAGCTTATAAGTTACAATACAAACTGCCGTGCGTTTCTACATTACACACAATCAACAGTACACCACGCGCACACACGCGTGTACTACATGGAACACGGCCACATGAACTCGGTGGGCGGGCTGCTTATC
Source organism: Eragrostis nindensis (assembly GCA_012490785.1). Classification (NCBI taxonomy): domain Eukaryota; kingdom Viridiplantae; phylum Streptophyta; class Magnoliopsida; order Poales; family Poaceae; genus Eragrostis; species Eragrostis nindensis. The sequence goes on along the minus strand of JAAXCT010000049.1, from coordinate 1,328,390 downwards.
CAAACAGCTGTACCTGCTGCCACGCCACGGCGTTTGGCTGCACCGTCCGCTTTCCGTCGCGCCACCGGACAAAGCCCACCGGCCACCAGCACTGCATCGATCCCCGGCACCGTGTGCATGCGCGGAGAGAGCCGGAGACGTGCGTGCTGCTGGTGACCGCGCCAGCGTCAGTCCAAGCGGACTGCCGTGTCTGTCTGGCATGCATGACGTACACGCCGCCCGCTGCGAGGGACGGTGATCACGATCAGGCGAGGAAACCGCGCGCGCGCGGTGAGCACCACCGTCGATCGCGTGCTTGCGTGGTCCACGGCTGGACCGACGGCCGGGTCGTCGTGCACCTTCAGTTCGCGCACAGCGTGTCGCTCCTGCAGCTTTGCCCGGATAGTTTGCGCCTTCCACGAGGAGAGTGTCGGATCGACCATGCCGGCCTGATCCTCCAATTCGACATGCCTGCTGTCCTCTGGGTGCGGTCGTGCTCGTCAGCATACGTCTTGGCCATCGCTAGAGACCAGAGGTATATATCCATGGGATCAATTGACCGGAAGAGAGTTCATGCAGGAGCAGTTCGAGAGCAACACTTCATGTCGGTTGACTTCAGTGGGACGGACTTCGAGTTCATCCTTCAGCGCAGGAAGGCGGATGTTTGCATATTGATAACTTACGTGTATTTCATACAGAAAATAGCTAAAATGTTCACACAAGGTTCATGCCAACAAAACGATGCTAGAAGAGCCCAAATTTTATTACAATATCATTACTTAATTTACAAATTGTTTATTTATCTTACGCATAGACATCTATCATATTAAAGTTACAATCACATATCATACATTTTTTACAACACAAAGTCCCTGATGATGTCGAAGTACGGGAACCCGTCGAGTTCCAAGTCTTCGCCATCGCTCATGGCGTTGTCTTGCTCGTTGTCTGCCGGGTAGCCTACCACCGGCTCTGTGTTAGTCGCGGCGTCGTCCGCCAGGTGGCCCAGCGCCGGCGGCGTGGTAGCCGCCGCCACGGCAGCGACGACGACGTTCGGGGGAGAAGACGACGATGAAGCACCAGAGGAAGTCGACGACGAAGAACCGGTGGAAGACGAGGACCACAAAAAAGAAGAAGCGCTGGCTTCATCAGGCAATGAGATCCGGCGCATCCCCGACCTCGTCTGCAGCATCATGCCACCAAAGTCATGGTGAGGAGGAGGAGCAGCAGCAGCGGGAGCGACGACGGGCGGTGGCGGCAGGGGGCGCGACAGCGTACGGAGCGGCCACGACGGCATCAAGAGTCGGAGGTCAATGAAGGGCACCTTGTCGCCTGGGCGCCGAAGCTGGAAGGAGAAGTGGGCAAAGAAGCAAATTTTACGGTCGCAATCAAGGCCGGCTTTGCACATGCAGGTGCGGAAACGATCCTGGTGTAGCCACTCCTCTAAGAAGCCGTGCGCGTAGCGGCATGTGCGACCGCGTACGCAGGTGGGCGTCTCGCGCGTGCGATGCGACGTGTGGTACCAGTACGACGCATGGAAGTCAGGGCAGGGCTCGGGGAGGTAGGGGAGCGTACGCGGGTCACGACGGCGCAGACGCTCCCAAGGGTGCGAGTACGGGCAGTCCTTCCACTCGTGGGCGATTGACAGCGGGCACCGCTGCAGCTTGTAAAAATAAACCCAGAAAGCGACCGGCATGGACGCCCACAGCCGGTGCCCCTGGTGCGGCCAGGAAGATGAGTGCTGATCATGATCCATGGGGACGGGGCACAAAGGCAATGTGGACATGGTGATGATTCGCTTGTGTTCTGGTGGGGGTTCTTAGCAGTGATCGGTCGCTTCTAGCTAGTGATTTACTAATAATTTGGCTCCTATATTTGTAGTTTCTAGCTTGCAAGGGAAACACGGTGTGTTTGTAGATCGATGTGTGTTTGCAGGTACCAGGATGCGCATATTTATAGGGTGCAGTGCTCGGCAGGATGCGAGGTGGGCTGTTTTGTCCCGTATATACTTTTGGTAAGGATATGATCAGTGACATAGGAGTACATATCTACACCTAGACACTCTTCCTCCAAAAGACACTTTAAGTGAAGAACTGTACAAATCCATGTCATTCTAGGGTGGACACCACGTAGGAGCGTCTTGTCTTATCTGCCAATTTGATAGGGATCTAATGAACTAGCAGAAACAATCTCATCTTCAACAATGAAGCTGCCAGCATTGCAAACTGCAGAACAAATTTGTCCTGGTTGTCCATCGAGCTATTTGCGTGTTCTTTTGGTTTTGAGATGAGCTGTTTGCGTTTTCAAACTGCACAACAAAAATTCAAGCATGAATTTCTTGCATCCTTTTTGAGACGAGCTGTTTGTGTTTTCTTATGGTAATAACGAATCAATAATTGATATAGATTTCTCTTACAAAACTTACAGTGCAGATGATGAATTCTGATGATCGATCTACACATAATTAGGAGTAACCTCCGCAAAATAAGCATATTGTTTCTCATCTGAGAGCAAAACATAACATAAAATATAATTCAAAAATGATCCATAGAAGCCAATGTTTCTAAGGTAAACAAGATATCTACTAATTTGATAGGAGAGAGATAGATCTAGCATATATTTCAATATAAAGTAGATTAGGGACGAGTTCATGGGCTACGAGAATATATGCTCTAGCTAGAAAGGAATAAATAAGTCAAGGTAAGATCAATTAATTACATTACAGGTTTGAAGCTTGAAACTTTGAACAGGATATCTTCGCCGTAGTGGAGCAATAACACTGGGAGATGAATGCTATACTGGAATCGGGCAGAGTTCACGGGTGAGGACGGAGAAGGATAAACTGGCATTTGCTTTGAAGCACTTATGGTATTCGATAATATCTGCACATGAGCAATTCGGCAGAGGGATCGACCGGACTGCGCTATTTATAGCCGGGGACTAGCACAGGATATACATGCGACAACCACGCAGTGACGTGTATTGTTGCGTCGTTAGCGAGGAAGTAAAGCGCACCTTGATATTCCCATGCATGCATGCGCCCCCAGTTTTTATCATTACCGTGTAAAATGGGTGCAATTCTATGCGAAAGTGTAACGCCCTGAAAATTTACCATAAAAATTCACAAATCAAATTGAAACCATAATCGGAAGTTTTTCAAAACTTTTTAAAATCTTCCCTCTTCCTTTTCCGTCTTGGTCTGTTTCGAACCCAACTCTCTGTATAACCTTGACACTACCCGCCTTTCCCTCTCTTTCTTCTGTTTCGCGCGCTAGCGTGGCACGCGCATGCCACACCTACCACTAGACGAGCATTCACTCCTGAGCCATCTCGTCGCGTCTCGTCGTTGTCTCATCAGCCCAAGTTCACAAGCCACGCTCTTGGCCCCACCGTCTCGTCAGCCCAAATCCACACACCAACTCCTGAGTCGTCTCGTCAGTCTAAAACCATACGCCACACCATTGGCCCCGCCGTCTCGTCATTGTCTTTACCCCGTGCACTGGCACAGCACGCATGTTTTCTTTACCTACCTCGGTCCGCGCCTTTAATCTCGCCTACCCGTGCCTTTATTCAGCCTGCCTGAGCCATCCCATTGTATGCACTGTCCGGCAGCTGTGCGACACACCAACTGGATTTTCCTGTCTGGTCTATTTTTCCCTTCTCCATCCTCGCGCGCTAAATTGCCGTCCAGCGCGTTTTTACCTTCACCTACCCAGTTACCGTCATTTATTCCTTCGCATAAGCTGTCACAACGCTCGGCCCCGCACGAGTCATCTTGTCACTTTAATTATATCGAATGACCTGACGATACTATGCACTATGCTTGAGTCGTCTCGTCGTCTCAAACCATGTGGCGACACTATACACTATGCTTGTGTTGTCACGTCACGTCATCACATCAATTCATATCCACACCCAGCATATCATGCCCACTTGCGCGCACGCGCTCTCACATTACCTACCTGCCTACCGCCTTCACTCCACCTGCCCGCTCCCATCCCGTCGCTCTGCGCCGCCCACGCCATGTAGCGACGCACCGTCCAGGCCCCTCTCCTCTCTCTGCAGCTCAAGTCTCGTCACCCAAAGCCGCACGCCTCGCATGCGCACCCACGCCACAAGTGGCCAAGTTGCCTGAGCGCTCGCGTCCCGTCGCTCCAAAGCCGCACGCCACGACGTCGGCCCCGCTGTCCCGTCCTTGCCGGCAAGCTCCCGCCTCGCCGCGCGCCTATAAATAGCCTTTCCCCGCAGCCCTCCCGCCACCGCGCTACCCAGACCAGCTGCAGGTGAGCGTCCTCCCTCCGCTTCTCTCTTTGTTCTGGTGTTTAACCAAGCACCGCCCCTCCGCATTGATCTCCCTTCCCGACGCCGTCTCGCCCCGACCAAGCTGCCGTGGAGCATCCCCAACACCACTCCACCTCCCCGGCCCACTTAATCTACCCTTTTCCTTTGTCAACCGAGCACCACCAGCAGCCCAAGCACTCGTGTGCTGCTCGACTTGAAATATTCCCACGAATTCATTTTCGGATTATTCCAACAGCCTACACTATAAAATCCATATCTCCGCCGTCCGAGCTCCGATTGACCTGATTCTTCCTCCTAAATTCATCTAAAATCGAGCTCTATCCATTTCTACCAGTTCCATCTTTTGTAGAGCTCCTCCTCTATTTCTTTTGTATTTATTTGTGTTGTTTGCTTGTTTGCCGGTCGCGTAGCTAACGGAGAGTTCGAGTACGCGGAAGAGGAGGAGCAGGAACCAGGAGCCGGAGACTTCGAGCAGGAACTCCCCGAGGACGTCAACGAAGGCAAGTCACAATCCTTTTTCCCTTTGATCATACTGCTCCTATGTTTTATAAACACAACCCGTAGAAGCTATTTTATTGCATGAAATGATTGCCCTGATGATTGCAAAACCTTTGTGTAGTATGACCGAGACCACTGAGCCTTATATTATCTGTCCTATATTATTCCCTGTTAAACCTAGGATATCCATGTATGATATTATTTACGCATGGATGATTTCCTTGTTATAGAAATGCTTAGGACTGTGTATCACTAAGTGCTCTACTTATACTTAGCTTTTGCAAATGTGAAAACCGTGTTTGGTGTTGTGTGGTAGTAGTAAGGTTGGGTGATAACTTAAGAAAGATGAATGAATGAACTTGGGTTAGAGCTGAGGTGATCCTGATGATATTTATGGAAGATTAAGTGTCGCCTCTGTGGTGTGCTTATGACAAGTGATATGGGAGATGAATGCCGCCTCTGTGGTGGGTTCATGTATGTGGAGATGATTGCCTTGGCTCGTTTAAGGACCGAGTTGCTTGTGACATCCTACCTAGCCGTTTATTCAGCGCGACCACACTACCGTGTATGCGGCACGGCTTAGTCTAAACCCCGCCAGCTAGTCTGTTAATCGCCTGGAGGCTGGAGATGCAATGGGAGCCCATGGAGCAGGTGGACGTGATGCAGACGTGTGCGACCCGGTCGAAGACCTAGATTAGAGGCTAGACCCCTGGACAACTCCCATGGCGATTAGTCGGGACGATGCTGTGATGGGTAATGGCTTTGTGAGTCTTCACACCCACGAGCGCGGTGGCTTGTGATGCATTCAGATTGTGGGTACAGCGTACAACCTCTACAGAGTGTTAAAATCTATTCGAATAGCCGAGTCCACGGTCACGGACATGGCTTTGGTTCGGTCCAAGAACTAGCATGGGGTGGGTGCTTATCTCCTTGATGCGTGAGTTGTTTTGAGAATAGGTCCGGCCTTCCGCCGAAGGTTGTCGTGGATGGGGTGTCCGGCAACGTAAAACTTGACCAACCCCTTAATATCTTAATTTGATGCTTTTGCTAAAACTGTTTTAAACTGAACCCCTGCATGTGTAAAACTTGCTTTATTGCAATGTTAAACCTGATGGCCTTTACCTTGCTACTGCCAATTGCATACATTTATCCATTGATGGTAGGGTAAGGGTTGCGACTTGCTGAGTACTTTTGTACTCATTCTTGCTTGCTGATTACAGAGGAAGATCCAGACTTCGTCGACGCCGACGGTGAGGAAGACGATTAAGCTTGGTCTCGTCTGCACCCGAGCTGCCTGTGGCATTAGTCTACCGCTTAGTTGCTTCCGCTATGGTTGAAGACCTAGATGTTATCATCGGGGTCTGGTTTGTACTTGTTGTTTGTTATCTTTTGATATTCTTGTTGCTTATCGATCGACCCTAGCCAGGTTGCGACTTGTAATATCACCTGTTGTAAGACTTGATTGTACCAGCGACTGATCCAGGGACTGGTATAATAAAGTGTTTTAGCTCCTGGGATAACCGGGGCGCTTCAGGTGGTATCAGAGCCGTGCTTGGCTGTAGGACGTGACCCTAGGCTTGGACGCTAAAATTATTTGCAAAAAACTATTTTGGAAAACCCCTTAGCTCTTTTCCCCCTCTTTTGCAAAACTCTTATTTAATCCCTCCTCTACAGATGGAAGAAGATGGTTGGGTGACCGACTACTGCTTGGAGACCCCTGGCTTTCCAAAGGTGCTACGTGATGCCATGGTCAGACTTGGCATTATGGAGCCTGCCAAGTATGTCGGAAGAGAGTATGAAGAGTTTGGCACTGAGCGCTGTGAAGTCACCATTCACATTGGAGCCAGTGATGACCACCCCGAGATGAAGCCCTGGAACGTGACTACCACTGGGTCACGCTTCGCAGACACCTACCAAGCTGTGGCACGCAAGGCCCTTCGGTACTTGTGCCAGATGTATGAGAGGCCTATCGGTCGCTCGCCAATGAGGTTTTTCCCTCCTATGGAGAGAAACCGCCCCACTTGGCTTGCAAGGATGAGGACAATAGAAGGCCTCAGAATGGCTGAAAGAGACCCCACAGTGGTTGCCATGACCCGTTATCTGCTCGCCTTGGATGAGCTGTATGACGGAACCGCAGCCAGACTGCGAAGGTGCATCACTCGAGCTGAAGAAGCTGAGACACGAGTTAGGACCCTACGTGTTCAGCTAGCTGAAGCCAAAGCTCGTGAAGCAGAAGCAGAAAGCCGTGCTGTTGCCGCCGCAGAAGCCTTGAAGACCGCAGAAGACCGCTACAACAAGCTAGTTGGCACTGCCTATCTCACTGGACGTGCCCATTGCAGGACTCTGCATATCCCCGGAGTAGGAGAACGTCCCGTTTTGGATGGGACTCCTATCTGCTCTGCGGGAAGCAACATCAAGAGGAAGTACGCAGAAGATCTTCCTACACCACCGCCCTCTCAAGCAGACGGTAAAGAAGAAGAAGTCGAAGAAGAAGAAGAACCCCTCCCTTTGACCCAGCCTTTTCCAAGGGAGAATGAAGATCGCCTCCCCACCGCTTCGAATGAAGATTCCACAGTTAGAGGCCTGGAAGATGCCTCTAATCTCATGGATGCCCAGGACCCCTGAGTGTCTACCGAGATGAAGATCCAATCATCATGGGATGAAGCTACCGGTCCGAGTTCAAGAAAGTGTCTGTGGAAGTTTGTACCCCCGAAGTCTTAGTTTGTCCCTTGTAGTCGCAGTGTAATCGCTAGTGGTCCTTCGCTAGTGTTGTACCCCCCTGTTGTTTTTATGAATCCATGAGTGTTGCTTGTTTGTGTGAATTGCTTGTTGCCAGCAAGGCCCTTGTGTCCTGCGCCTCTTTTTATAAAAAGAAAAACATAATAACAAAGAGAATTAAATGATAACATAAAGAAGATCTTAGGTTCTTCTCTCATCTTATGCTCTTCCCCCTGGGGAGCACCAGTTCTGTTTGTCAAGAAGAAGGATGGAAGTATGAGGATGTGTGTAGACTACAGATCCTTGAATGAAGTGACCATCAAGAACAAGTACCCTCTGCCCAGGATTGATGACCTGTTTGATCAGCTAAAAGGAGCTAAGTACTTCTCCAAGATTGACTTGAGATCTGGGTATTATTAGCTGAAGATCAGAGAAGCAGATATCCCAAAAACAGCTTTTGTATCCAGATATGGCCAGTATAAGTTTACAGTTATGTCCTTTGGACTAACCAATGCCCCTGCATACTTCATGAACCTCATGAACAAGGTGTTTATGGAGGAATTAGATAAGTTTGTCGTTGTCTTCATTGACGACATACTGATCTATTCAAAGAGTGCCGAAGAGCACGAGCAACATCTGAGAGTAATTTTGGAAAAGCTCAGAGCCCACAAGTTGTACGCCAAGTTCAGTAAATGTGAATTTTGGCTTGAGAAAGTTGCCTTCCTTGGCCACATTCTGACAGCAGAAGGAGTTGCTGTAGACCCTGAGAAAGTTGAAGCAGTTACTCATTGGCCTCAGCCGACAAATGTGTCAGAGATCAGAAGCTTTCTTGGATTAGCGGGTTATTACCGCCGATTCATCGAAGGATTTTCCAAGATAGCCAGACCAATGACAGAACTTCTCAGGAAAGATAAGAAGTTTGAATGGACCCAATCTTGTGAAAGAAGCTTTCAAGAATTGAAGAGAAGACTGACAACAGCACTGGTGTTAGTCCTACCTGACATTCACAGAGATTTTGTTGTCTATTGTGATGACAAGGCTTAGGATGTGTCCTAATGCAAGATGGTAGAGTTGTTGCCTATGCATCAAGACAATTGAAGACTCATGAGCAGAATTATCCCACTCATGATCTGGAGTTAGCAGCAGTAGTGCATGCCCTCAAGATTTGGAGGCACTACTTAATTGGAAATAAGTGTGAGATCTACACGGATCACAAGAGTTTGAAGTACATCTTTACTCAGCCAGATTTGAATCTGAGGCAACGAAGATGGTTAGAGTTAATCAAGGATTATGATTTGGAAATCCACTACCATCCCGGAAAAGCAAATGTTGTGGCAGATGCCTTAAGCAGAAAAGCCTACTGCAACTACCTCATGAACCACAATGATCACTTGTCGACCGAGATAAAGAAGCATAATTTGGAGATAGTGCCTCGAGCTTGTGTGAATAGTCTAAGTGTGCAACCAACATTGGATGAACAGATCAGACAAGCCCAGCTCAAGGATCAAGAGTTAATGAAGATCCGTAGCTACACTGGAGAAAACAAAGCACCAAACATCAGAGTAGATGATAAAGGAACTCTGTAGCATAAAGACAGAATCTGTGTACCACAAGAAGGAAAGTTCCGAGAGATAATCATGGATGAAGCCCACAACTCAGTTTATTCCATCCACCCAGGATCTACCAAGATGTATCTTGATTTGAAGGAAAAGTACTGGTGGAGTGGAATGAAGGCAGATATAGCCAAGTTTGTTGCAGAATGTGATGTCTGTCAGAGAGTCAAGGCAGAACACCAGAAGCCTGCAGGACTACTCCAGCCCTTACCAATCCCCGTGTGGAAATGGGATGAAGTCGGCATGGATTTTATAGTTGGTTTTCCTAAAACAAAGAAGGGATATAACTCTGTATGGGTAATAGTGGACCGACTCACCAAGGTCGCTCACTTTATTCCTGTACGAACCAACTACGGAGGAGACAAGTTAGCCCAGTTGTATATTGACAACATAGTAAAGCTACATGGAGTACCGAGCAGAATTGTTTCTGATAGAGGTACCCAATTTACCTCTAGGTTTTGGAAAAGCTTACACTCCGCTCTGGGAACTAAGTTGGATTTCAGCACTGCTTATCACCCTTAGACAGATGGTCAGACAGAAAGGATCAATCAAATCCTTGAAGACATGTTGAGAGCCTGTGCATTGACCTATGGCAAAGACTGGGAAAAGAGTCTAGCTTATGCAGAATTCTCATACAACAACAGCTACCAAGCTAGCCTCAAGATGTCACCTTTTGAAGTGTTATATGGCAGAAAATGCAGAACACCTCTGATATGGTCAGAAGTTGGAGAGCGTTCCCTTACAGGACCCTCCATTGTTAAAGAGGCAGAAGAAAAGGTTGCAGAAATCAGAGAAAAGCTCAAGGAAGCACAGTCTCGTCAGAAGAGTTATTCAGACAAAAGAAGAAGGAATTTAAGCTTTCAAGTTGGAGATCATGTGTACCTTAAAGTTTCCCCAATTAGAGGTACACGTCGTTTCCAAGTCCGTGGTAAGTTAGCACCACGCTACATCGGACCCTACCGAGTGTTGAAGAAGATTGGTACAGTGGCCTACAGAATCGAGCTACCACCAGAGTTGGCAGATGTGCACAACGTCTTTCATGTGTCCCAGCTCAAGAAATGCTTAAGGATCCCGGAAGAGCATGTCTCTGTAGAAACCTTGGACTTGCAAGATGACCTCCGATATCGGGAAGTGCCGATTAAGATTTTGGATGTAACAACCCGTCAGACCAGAGGATCAACAGTTCGTCTGTACCGTGTCCAGTGGAGTCGGCACACAGAGGCAGAAGCCACTTGGGAGCGAGAAGATGCTTTGAGGAAGGAGTATCCCCATCTCTTTGAGGACCAGCTTGAATCTCGAGGACGAGATTCCTTTAAGGGGGGTAGGTTTGTAACGCCCTGAAAATTTACCATAAAAATTCACAAATCAAATTGAAACCATAATCGGAAGTTTTTCAAAACTTTTTAAAATCTTCCCTCTTCCTTTTCCGTCTTGGTCTGTTTCGAACCCAACTCTCTGTATAACCTTGACACTACCCGCCTTTCCCTCTCTTTCTTCTGTTTCGCGCGCTAGCGTGGCACGCGCATGCCACACCTACCACTAGACGAGCATTCACTCCTGAGCCATCTCGTCGCGTCTCGTCGTTGTCTCATCAGCCCAAGTTCACAAGCCACGCTCTTGGCCCCACCGTCTCGTCAGCCCAAATCCACACACCAACTCCTGAGTCGTCTCGTCGTTGTCTCGTCAGTCTAAAACCATACGCCACACCATTGGCCCCGCCGTCTCGTCATTGTCTTTACCCCGTGCACTGGCACAGCACGCATGTTTTCTTTACCTACCTCGGTCCGCGCCTTTAATCTCGCCTACCCGTGCCTTTATTCAGCCTGCCTGAGCCATCCCATTGTATGCACTGTCCGGCAGCTGCGCGACACACCAACTGGATTTTCCTGTCTGGTCCATTTTTCCCTTCTCCATCCTCGCGCGCTAAATTGCCGTCAAGCGCGTTTTTACCTTCACCTACCCAGTTACCGTCATTTATTCCTTCGCATAAGCTGTCACAACGCTCGGCCCCGCACGAGTCATCTTGTCACTTTAATTATATCGAATGACCTGACGACACTATGCACTATGCTTGAGTCGTCTTGTCGTCTCAAACCATGTGGCGACACTATACACTATGCTTGTGTTGTCACGTCACGTCGTCACATCAATTCATATCCACACCCAGCATATCATGCCCACTTGCGCGCACGCGCTCTCACATTACCTACCTGCCTACCGCCTTCACTCCACCTGCCCGCTCCCATCCCGTCGCTCTGCGCCGCCCACGCCATGTAGCGACGCACCGTCCAGGCCCCTCTCCTCTCTCTGCAGCTCAAGTCTCGTCACCCAAAGCCGCACGCCTCGCATGCGCACCCACGCCACAAGTGGCCAAGTTGCCTGAGCGCCCGCGTCCCGTCGCTCCAAAGCCGCACGCCACGACGTCGGCCCCGCTGTCCCATCCTTGCCGGCAAGCTCCCGCCTCGCCGCGCGCCTATAAATAGCCTTTCCCCGCAGCCCTCCCGCCACCGCGCTACCCAGACCAGCTGCAGGTGAGCGTCCTCCCTCCGCTTCTCTCTTTGTTCTGGTGTTTAACCAAGCACCGCCCCTCCGCATTGATCTCCCTTCCCGACGCCGTCTCGCCCCGACCAAGCTGCCGTGGAGCATCCCCAACACCACTCCACCTCCCCGGCCCACTTAATCTACCCTTTTCCTTTGTCAACCGAGCACCACCAGCAGCCCAAGCACTCGTGTGCTGCTCGACTTGAAATATTCCCACGAATTCATTTTCGGATTATTCCAACAGCCTACACTATAAAATCCATATCTCCGCCGTCCGAGCTCCGATTGACCTGATTCTTCCTCCTAAATTCATCTAAAATCGAGCTCTATCCATTTCTACCAGTTCCATCTTTTGTAGAGCTCCTCCTCTATTTCTTTTGTATTTATTTGTGTTGTTTGCTTGTTTGCCGGTCGCGTAGCTAACGGAGAGTTCGAGTACGCGGAAGAGGAGGAGCAGGAACCAGGAGCCGGAGACTTCAAGCAGGAACTCCCCGAGGACGTCAACGAAGGCAAGTCACAATCCTTTTTCCCTTTGATCATACTGCTCCTATGTTTTATAAACACAACCCGTAGAAGCTATTTTATTGCATGAAATGATTGCCCTGATGATTGCAAAACCTTTGTGTAGTATGACCGAGACCACTGAGCCTTATATTATCTGTCCTATATTATTCCCTGTTAAACCTAGGATATCCATGTATGATATTATTTACACATGGATGATTTCCTTGTTATAGAAATGCTTAGGACTGTGTATCACTAAGTGCTCTACTTATACTTAGCTTTTGCAAATGTGAAAACCGTGTTTGGTGTTGTGTGGTAGTAGTAAGGTTGGGTGATAACTTAAGAAAGATGAATGAATGAACTTGGGTTAGAGCTGAGGTGATCCTGATGATATTTATGGAAGATTAAGTGTCGCCTCTGTGGTGTGCTTATGACAAGTGATATGGGAGATGAATGCCACCTCTGTGGTGGGTTCATGTATGTGGAAATGATTGCCTTGGCTCGTTTAAGGACCGAGTTGCTTGTGACATCCTACCTAGCCGTTTATTCAGCGCGACCACACTACCGTGTATGCAGCACGGCTTAGTCTAAACCCCGCCAGCTAGTCTGTTAATCGCCTGGAGGCTGGAGATGCAATGGGAGCCCATGGAGCAGGTGGACGTGATGCAGACGTGTGCGACCCGGTCGAAGACCTAGATTAGAGGCTAGACCCCTGGACAACTCCCATGGCGATTAGTCGGGACGATGCTGTGATGGGTAATGGCTTTGTGAGTCTTCACACCCACGAGCGCGGTGGCTTGTGATGCATTCAGATTGTGGGTACAGCGTACAACCTCTGCAGAGTGTTAAAATCTATTCGAATAGCCGAGTCCACGGTCACGGACATGGCTTTGGTTCGGTCCAAGAACTAGCATGGGGTGGGTGCTTATCTCCTTGATGCGTGAGTTGTTTTGAGAATAGGTCCGGCCTTCCGCCGAAGGTTGTCGTGGACGGGGTGTCCGGCAACGTAAAACTTGACCAACCCCTTAATATCTTAATTTGATGCTTTTGCTAAAACTGTTTTAAACTGAACCCCTGCATGTGTAAAACTTGCTTTATTGCAATGTTAAACCTGATGGCCTTTGCCTTGCTACTGCCAATTGCATACATTTATCCATTGATGGTAGGGTAAGGGTTGCGACTTGCTGAGTACTTTTGTACTCATTCTTGCTTGCTGATTACAGAGGAAGATCCAGACTTCGTCGACGCCGACGGTGAGGAAGACGATTAAGCTTGGTCTCGTCTGCACCCGAGCTGCCTGTGGCATTAGTCTACCGCTTAGTTGCTTCCGCTATGGTTGAAGACCTAGATGTTATCATCGGGGTCTGGTTTGTACTTGTTGTTTGTTATCTTTTGATATTCTTGTTGCTTATCGATCGACCCTAGCCAGGTCGCGACTTGTAATATCACCTGTTGTAAGACTTGATTGTACCAGCGACTGATCCAGGGACTGGTATAATAAAGTGTTTTAGCTCCTGGGATAACCGGGGCGCTTCAGAAAGTAATTATTTATCCGCTAGGTAGTTATTTTAATTTTATTTTTCAAAGTTATCCATTGGTGATATACACATTTTTATTAGTGCTGGCTTAGATGGTTATCTACTGTGGCAGACCATACTATACTAATTCACCAAGATCAATAATTAGTGTGAAGATCTTTTTCTTCAGAATCATATATACTAATTTCTAATTACATATATATTGTGCACATAGGATTTGTGTTTTCAATGCAGCTTTGATTGTACATTTTTTTGAGGGCATCTTTGTAAAGAAATTTACTCTAATGGTTATGCTGTTTATTACAAGTCATACGTAATTCAACTAGCTGATAAAAATCGTATGACGAAGGACCCCACCAAATAAAAATCTGTTTTCACCATTAATTTCCATTAAAAATGATTTAACTTATAAGTCCATGCATACAGTACTCGCCAGTACTTGCCCTAAGTCCATCATCTGTCCATGCATACAGTACTCGCCAGTACTTGCCCTCGCGACAACATGAAACGGACGCACATGTATATTGCTTTTGTGCCGGGCACGGTTCATCCAGGATAGCCATCCCACGGTGGATCAAGTGCTCCAAAAGAACCCAGCCAGCGGAGAGCACCTGTGAGTCATCGACGGCCCATCGTAAAAGCACTTTCCTCCATCCTAGACAAACCGTCTTGAATTACTACATGCACACACAATCAACGGTGTCAGGTACATACACGTGTACGGTGGCCTACAAGCTAGGTGTGTACGGTGACCTACAAGGTCATGAGAATTCGGTGGGTTGCTTATCGAAATAGTGCAAGCAATCTTCGTTTTCTAACCACATGAAAAGAGAAAAAGCTAGAACAAACCGGCGTGCGTTTCTCTATATCTGCTGAGCTTTTCTCTGGACTGCGAGAGGCGTTTGTGTGAGCCATCCGGACAAATCTCCGAGCGAGGGAAAGGCAGCGTCGTCCACGCGGCCGCGGTGTGGATGCAGCTGGCCAGGTACAACAACAACTGGCTTGTTCGTCCCTGTGTCAGCCGGCTCGCCCGCGCGCGAGGACGACGACGAGAGGAGCTATATCTGTACGTCAGGTTCCCTCATCGCGTCGCGCGGCTTGGTAGGGCCTTCCACGCCACGCCATGGCGTTTTGGCGCCACTCGGCTTTCCATTGTGCCACCGGACAAATCCCCACCAGCACCATGCGCATGCATTGCATGCGCGGAGAGCCGGCTGGAGGCGTGCGCGCTCTAGCATCTGTCTGGGGCGTGCATGACCCCCTCGCCGCGACGGTGACCACTGGCGGACGGGGAAAGCGCGCCCCGGCCGGCCAGGCAGTTCGCGCGGGGTGGCCCGAGCGTGCTTTTAACACACAAAGCTTGTTACTTGCACCGTCGATGGCTTGCGTGCGTCGTTCACTATCAGTTCGTGCACAGCGTGTTGCTCGTGCATGTTCCGTGGCGCTTTAGTGCAGTTTTCCCGGAGCTAGCGCTTAGTTAGATATGATATCCATCAGCTTCATCGACCAGGCTGACAAGTACCTGTGCGTGGAGTGTTGGTGATAGAATTTGATAGGCATCTTTTCTAGTCAGCTTGATTATCCGTAGATAGATAGATTATGTAGATCACAGCCGCTTTGGATGAATGCGTTTCTTACGCACGAGCTGTGGTTCGCATGAAGCTCGCGCTAGCTCGGCCGCTTGCTTCACGAGTTGACTTGGGAAGCTGAGATCACTCATCAGATGGCCTTGCTGGGTTGTGCTGTTTATAAGCTTTTTGACTACGTACACCGAAACAGTGCAAACAATTTTTGTTTTCTAATCGCACAAAAAGGTAAAGCTACAACAAACCAGCGTGTACGTTTCTTTGGACTGCTTAGCTTTTCTCTGCACGGCGAGCGTTCGTGTCGCGTGGCAGGGTCTGCGACGCCACGGCACGCCAAGCCAAAATGTTTTGCGCCACCTGGCTTTCTGTTGCGCTGCACACGCCGCGCGCGGCGAGGGACGGTGATCACCGAGCAAATGAGCTAGGGAAGAAAGCGTGCCGCGCGCCGGCCATTCTCTGTGGGTGCGTGCTTTAGCATGTACAGGCTTGCTTGCACCGTCGATGTCGTGAGAGCGTGGTGCACGGATGGATGGACAGATCTGTCGTGCACCTTCATCAGTTCGCGCACAGAGTGTCGCTCCTGCAGGTTTTTCGTGGCGCCAGCCTTAATTAGTGCAGTTTTTCCGGGGGCTAGCTAGGAATTGAGTTCTCACTTTCAAAATAAACACCTTTATTCACTTACTTTTTTCAAATCAACTTAAGCTTGGCTGCTGTGGAGCAGGGATGGCAAGGGATCAAAACCCACCAGGTTTTAGCTGCCCATACCCGGCCCCGCTAGGAGAATACTCTACCCGTCCTCGTACCCCGCCCCACTCGCGTGTGTGGGAATTCGTTCCCATACCCGAACCCAAGCGGGTATTGGGTACCCGACAGGGATCCCACATCCGGTCGAACCATAGCACCCGAGCTGTCGTGCGCAATCATCACCACCAGCGTCGAGGGATGGCAGATGGAACTACTTGATCGATCCTAGCTCGAGGCACGATGTACATCACGCGACGCTAAGGTTGCCAATTTGCCATGTAGGAGCGGCTTATCTTATGCCAATGTGATAGGGATGAGGGATGCGCTCATGCCAGTAGTTTGTTCAAGATGAGCATTCCTCGTCATAAAAGTTGTTTAATGACGAGGCGTGGTCATCTTGAACAAACTACCTACACCACATGAGATGCCTGATCCCTATGACATTGGTCTAAGACAAGCATAGATTCGACAGCGAGCACCGCTGCACCTTGTAAAAGTAAGCACAGAGCGCGACCGGAATGAACGCGCACAGCCAGTGCCCTTGGTGCGGTCAGGACTAGTATATTGCTCCATGGAGAGGTGCTAAACAAATGTAAACATGGACATGGCCACCTAGCTTGGTGGCCGTGATTATCTCTAGGTGGCCATGTCCATGTCTACATTGGTTTGGTACTCTGTCTCCATGGAGCAGTACTTGTCGTGGCCACACGAGGGGCATAGACTTGTTGGCATCCATGGGGTCGCGTTCTGGGTGTACTTCATCAAGGTGCATATGGCAACAAAAAGGAGGACCTCCGCACAATAAGCATATTGCTTCTCATGTGAAATTAAAGCAAAAGCATAATATAAAAGATAATCAAACAAATTGATCCAAAAAATCCCCATGTTTCTAAGGTAGAAAGATAGATCTAGCATAGATGTCAATTCAAAGTAGGCCTGGAACAATTACGGGCTTCGAGAATATGCTCTAGAAAGGAATAAATAAGTCACATAACTAACGGTAGAAACTTGAAGCTCTAAATAGGATATCTTCGCCATAGTGTAGCGATAACACTGGGAGATGAACGATACATACTGGAATTGGACAGAGCATACAAAAGAGGATGGAGAAGGATAAAATGACATTTACTTTAGAGCACTTATGGTATCGCTAATATCTACTACACAAGAGCAATTTGATAGAGGGATCGACTGGACCGGTGCTATTTATAGCCGCGGGGGGGGGGGGGGGGGGGGGGGGGGGGGGGGGGGGGGGGGGGGGGGTGGCGGCGGCTAGCCAGAGGATATACATGCCACAACCACAGTGACGTGTATTGTGTGTCATTAGCCAGAAAGTAAAGCGCACCTTTGTTTTCTCGTGCACGTCTAGTTTTTATCATTGCCGTACAATGAGCAAATCCTATGTGAAGATAATTATTTATCTGCTTGGTAGTTATTTAATTTCATTTTTCAAAGTTTACCTATTGGTGATATATACTGTCTTAGTGTTGGCTAAGATCGTTAAACGTACCCATCTCGCACTGGTGGATCATATACTATTCTACTTTACTATGAAGAAACTTTTTCTTCACAACCAGATAAAAACTAATCACATATTATAAGTATAGGTCAAGGCCATTTTTGAAGCACATTTTTTGAGAGCTTCTTTGTAAACGATTTCTCTCTGTAATGTGGTTATCTCTGTTTACAACCTTTTTTGGTAGGCAGTTGAACTAGTTGATAATAACCATACAACGGAGGACTCCAGCAAATAAAATCCTTTTTCACCGTTTCAATTAAAAATGATTTATATTTAAGTTCATGCAGACAGTACCCGCCCTCACGGCATGAAACGCACGGTCATGTGCATTACTTTTGTGCCGGCCTGCCGGGCACGGTTCAGAGAGGATCGCCCATCCCACGGTTTGATCGAGGGCTGTTTTGTTTCAGAAACAAACCGGGTGCACCTGTGTTGTCGAGACCACTCATCGTAAAGGCACTTTCCATCCGAAACAACACAGACCGTCTCCCATTGCTTCATGTGTACACAATCAACAGTGACTGCTGTCTAGCAAACTTTTTTTCTAATCACACATACCCAAAAAAAAAAGGAAAAAGCTACAACAGATCAGCGAGCGTAATCTAACTATGCTAAGCTTTTTTTTTCATGGACTGCAAGCGTTTGTGTGAGCCCCCGGAATCTCCGAGAGGGAAAAATGCAGTGTCGTCCACAGCCGCACCGCGCCTGCGCGCGTTATAACTGGCGTGGCTCCGTTCGTCACGTCGCGCGCCAGGGCATGTCACTCCACGCCACCGGCTTTCTGTTGCGCCACCGGACAAGGATGCCCCACCAGCACCTGCAGCCGCGGCAGCGGAGAGCCGGAGACGTCGGCGCTCCTGGTGACCACGCCCGTCCGGGTGAGTCAGCGTTGCATGACGTACACGCCGCGCGCGGCGAGGGACGGTGACCACCATCAGGCGGGGAAACCGAGCGCCGGCAGGCCGTTCGCGCGCGTTGGGCGTGTGCTTTTAACAAACAGGCTTATTACTTTGCACCGTCGATCGCGTGCTTGCGTGGTCCACGGCTGGACCGACCCGTCCTCGTGCACCGTCAGTTCGTGTACAGCTAGCTAGCTTGTCGCTCCTGCAGCTGTTTCGTGGAGCTTTAGTGCAGTTTTCCTGGAACTAGCCCAAATTAAAGCTGGTGCTTAGATATGGCATTGATCCATCAGTTTCCTCCAAAAAGGATATACCACTACATCATCCAGCAGACAGGCGGACACGTACCTGTGGGTGGAGTGTTGGTGAAAGAATAGGCATCCTCCTAGTCAGCTTGAGATGGTTCACGTACAGCCGCTTTGGCTGCCTTTCCTACGTCGTACGAGCCGTGGTTTTGCATGCATGAAGCTCGTGCTCGGCACCGATTGCTTCACAGAGTTGAATTGGGAATTGAGGTCACTCCTGAGATAGCTTTCTGTTCGGATTGCCTGCCTGCTTTGGCCTTTTTTGGTCGGTCTTCACACCACATATTCTTCTTCGTTTGCTTGATGAGCTGAGAATTGAGATCACTCGTCAGATGCCTCTCCGACGATAGGAAAGTATGTGGCGCGCACGAGGACGACGACGATAGGAGACGAGGCCCCGTACGTCAGGTTGCCTTCGTCGCGTCGCGCGGCGCGGCAGGGCCTGCCACGCCACGCCACAACGTTCTGGCGCCACTGGCTTTCCGTTGCGACACCGGACAAAGCCCACGAGCCCCTGCAGGCCCCGGCACCGTGCATGCGCGGAGGGCCGGAGACGTGTGTGTTGCTAGTGACCGCACCCGCCCGCGTCTGTCAGCGCTTCGCTTAGCATCTGTCTGGGGCGCGTACCTATCACTAGTCGTACAACAAGTTTGAAGCTTTTCAGGCTCAAAAAAAAAAACAAGTTTGAAGCTTTTCCATAAGTCTGAGGGCCCTTGTAGCGCTTTGGCTTCATGCCAACAAAACGATGATACAAGAAGAGCCCAAAATTTGCAATAACATTACTCAATTTACAAAAATCTTTATTCATCTTGTACATAGACATTATTTCAGTTACAAGGACAACTACAAACATAGAAACCATACCGACGGATACTTATGTCATGATGGATACACACTTCTATATGCTTACACACTTCATATATTCCTTACCTCGCAGGTAGATCTGGCTAGCTAGCTAGCCCAACACAAAGTCCCCAATGATGTCGAAGTACGGAAACTCACCGAGTGAGTCTTCGTCATCGCTCACCGCATTATCCATGTCGTTGTTAGAAGGGTAGCCTGGCACCGGTGTCATGGTCCCCGTGCCGTTTTCCACCACGTAGCCCATAAGCGCCTGCGACGTGGTAGCCGCGGCAGCAACGACGACGTCCGGGGGAGAAGACGACGAGGAATCAGCAGAGGAAGACGATGAGGAAGAGCTAGAGGAAGACGAGGACCACGAGAAAGAAGAAGCGTCGGCTTCATCTGTCAAGGAGATCCTGCGCATCCCCGACCTCGTCTGCAGCATCGTGACATCACGTTGACGAGGAGGAGGAGCAGGGAGAGCGAGGACGGGTGGCGGCGGCTGGATGCGCGGCAGGGCGCGGAGCAGCCCCGGCAACATCAGCAGCCGCAGGTCGACAAATGGCACTCTGTCGCCCGCATGCCGGAGCTGGTAGGAGAAGTGGGTGAAGAAGCAGGTCTTGCGCTTACATGAGGGGCCGGCTCTGCACATCCAGGTGCGGAAGGAATCCTGGTGCAGCCACACCTCAAAGATGCCGTGCGCGTAGGGGCAGGTGCGGCCGCGGACGCAGGCGGGCGCGGCGCCTCTTGTGGTACTTGCACGAGGCGAGGTAGTCGGGGCAGGGCTCTGGGAGGTAGGAGTGCGTGCGCAGGTCGCGCCGGTGCGCACGCTCCCCACTGTGCCAGTATGGGCACTCCTTCTAGTCGTGAGCCCCTGACTGTGGGCATCGCTGCACTTTTAAAAAATATACCCAAAATGCCACCGGCATAGACGCCCACAGCTGGTGCCCCTGGTGCGGCCACTCCGATGAGCACCGTTCCATGCCAAGGGGGTAGCAAAGCAATGTAGACATGGAAATATGACCACGAAGCTGGATCACTAGGATAGATTAATTAGTTTCTTGCAAGTAGTGATCGATCACTACTTGGGATTTTATTTGGCTCCTATACTTGTAGTTTCTTGCAAGGGACACACGGTGATTCTTACTATGTATTTATTGCGATTTGTGTGTTTGTAGATGTGAGTTTCCAGGTACTAGGATGCGCATATTTATAGTGTGGAGTATTCGTCACGATGCGAGGTGCTCGTATATACTTTAAGAGACTTTTTGGTGCGGATAGGTTCAGTGACATCGAAGTATATCTGCAGCTAGACACCGTTCCTCTAAAGAGACTTTAAGTGAGGAACCATACAAATCCATGTCATTGTGAGGTGGTCGCCATGTAGAAACAGTTTGTCTTATGGTAATCTGATAGAGATCAGCATGCCTTGTGGGCAACAAAAAGGAGGACCTCTGCATAGTAAGCCTATTGCTTCTCATACGATAGATCTAGCATGTATGACAATATAAAGTAGATATGGTACGAGTACGTAGGATTCAAGAATATGATCTAGAGAGGAATAAACAAGTAAGATCAAATCTCGAAACTCTGAATAGGATATCTTCGCCATAGTGTAGCAATACACCGGGAGATGAGTGTATCATTATTGGATCCATAGAGCTCATGAGCGCATGGAGAAGGATAAGCTGACATTTACTTTGGAGCACTTATGGTATCACTAATATCTGCACAAGAGCAATTCGGCAGAGGGATCGACTGGACGAGCGCTATTTATAGTCGGGGGCTAGTGAGAGGATATACACGCCACAGCCACAATGACGTGTATTATGTCGACATGTGTTGTGTCATTAGCATTCATTGTTGTATACAATGAGCGCAATCCTATGCAAAAGTAAAGCGCACGTTGATTTTCCCGTGCACGCCTAGTTTATCATTGTTGTATACAATGAGCGCAATCCTATGCAAAAGTAATTATTTATCCGCTTGGTAGTTATTTCAATTGTCATTTTTCAAAATTTTCCAATTGGTGAGATAGATATTTCTTTTAGTGTTGGCTAAGATGTTTATCTATTTGGGTAAACCATGCTATACTAATTCACCAAGATCAATAATTAAGTGTGAAGATCTTTTTCTTCAGAATTAATCGTATATACAAATTTGTATTTTCAATGCCGCTTTGATTGCATTTTCAAAGGCCTAGCTGATAAATATCATGTGACGGAGGACTTCTCCAAATAAAAAAAATCTGTTTTCTCCATTTCCATTAAAAATGATTTAACTTAATTATGTTTGTGGATACAATGCCCGCCCGGTCAGCATGAAACCCACGGTCATGTGCATTGCATTTGGGCAGAGGTCATGCATTCTGTGGGCTGCTTATCGAAACAGTGCAAACAAACTTTGTTTTCTAATCAGTAATCACACAAAACGAGAAAAAGCTATAACAAACCAGCATGCGTTTCTCTCAATCTGTTGAGCTTTTTCTCTGGACTGCGATCGGCGTTCGTGTGAGCCATATCTGGACGAATCTCCGAGGGAAAGGCGTGGTCCACGTGGCCGCGCGGTGGATACAGGCCAGGTACAACAACAACTGGCTGGTTCGCCCGCGACTCAGCCGGCTCGCCTTGCGCGCGAGGACGAGGACGAGATGAGACGAGGCCCCATACGTCAGGTTCCCCTCCCCTCGTCGTGTCGCGCAGCGCGGCAGGGCCTGCCCCACCATGCCACGGTGTTTCGGCCCACCCGAGGCTTTCCGTTGCGCCAGGGAACAAACCTGTCACATACCTGGATATGGGCCGATGGGCTATTGGCTGGAAGTGTCACATACCTGGATATGGGCCGATGGGCTATTGGCTGGAAGGTCCTTGCCGCTGTTGGGCTAGCTCAAGGCCCAGGCAACTCACGATGGAAACACCACAAGAGAGGCAGAACGGAGACGACATCGGCATCGAAGAACAGACGAAGCACTCGATGGCTGCGGCCTCGGTTCCCTTTCCTCTACTAGCCGTGTGCCCGTGCGTTGCTACGGCTTTTCAATTTGTGTACAAAACTTTTGATTCAGATTTAATAAAAAATAAATTTCTCAACAAAATGTGTATATCTGGCAATTAATTAATTATAAGTTTAATCCATTGCAGTGCTTGT
The DNA here is from genome assembly GCA_012490785.1 of Eragrostis nindensis. Lineage (NCBI taxonomy): Eukaryota > Viridiplantae > Streptophyta > Magnoliopsida > Poales > Poaceae > Eragrostis > Eragrostis nindensis. Next base: position 1,305,654 of record JAAXCT010000049.1, on the reverse strand, counting down.
TGACTCTTCTCAACACTCCAAGTTTGCCATAAATAATTACAACCATTGGATTTTGGAATAAGATTATCGCTTCTGTATGGATATATGTGATCAAACACCCACATTCGTGGCACGTAGACTTAAATAATGCACCATAAAATTTGAAGAGACATTTAACTCTGTGTTGACAACGGAATTTGGTCATAGTTCACATGTAAGCTAATTTTCTTGATGCTTTTGAAACATTAATCGTGTTTCACATAATTTTAGAATTTGATATTTTCTTCAAAAGGTTTTTGCAATTTAAATGTTAAAGACAAAACCATTCCATGATCAACGTAATCTATCACCTTTTTTTTATACCTTGAGAGCAATATTCGGAGTAAGAGTGTTGCTGCTCTACGGGTCCTGCTCGCAGGATGTGAGTAAAATATTTCAAGTGGGACCCATCAACTCGTCCTCATCTTCTTCTTCACAGCGGTGCTCTGTTCCAATTCTCTCTCTTTGATGTACTGTTTTCATAAAATCCATCAAGTGCAATGGCGAATCTCACCATTGAACTGGTTACCGCAGCCGCCGCTCGACTTCGAAGCTTTGCTGCTTTCATCCCATGGCCGCAATCCCCATCCACTTCCATGCTCGCTGTCTCACGCTTGATATTGATTGACGGAATCCCCCTCACACACGCCAAGATCAGGCCACCTCCCTCTGGCGTGGGTTGGCCCGGCGTCCATGGGTTGGCGCCGGCGTCCAGCAGCTCGCCTGCCAGTCCGCGGTGAGGAATGGATCGGCGTGGGGGAGAAGCCGAGCGACGTCGTGACCGGGCAGACCGAGAAGCCGCCGGGCGACGCCGTCACTTTCACCGGATGGAGGGGGAGCAGCATGACGCGGTGTTCTCCTCTCCTGGGTCCGATTTGGGGGCTGATGGACGAGGGAGATCGAGGAGGGGCGATTTTCTTCCCGGATGCGGATGAGGAACACTTGTTCGGGGAATCGGGAGGAAGAGAAGGAACACTGGAACAGGTGGGAGGGCGCGGGACCCATCTGTCGGGGCACGCCCACGACGACGACCACGCTCCCGCGACTCACCAACTCCCGTTTTTAAGAGGAGTAAAGATGCTGCCTTCCTCTGGTTCTCTGCTACCTACCCCGAACTCTACTTCTCTGATCCCGTTCCTCTGCTGATGCTCTTCCCTACCCCTGTTCTAGCTACCCTACTGTATTCCTGAATATTGAATCGAATTGGTTTGGTATTTCCTCTTGTGTTTATGATCTGATTTGGTGGTTGGCAAGTGGGTTCGTGACATTTGGTATTCAGAGCAATTCGATCCAGGGCGTTTTGGGCTTCTGATATGGCTGTTCAGAAGCTTGGGGGTCTCATGCGTGATCTGCAGCAAGTTCAGTGCCAGGACCAGCTCTTTGGTGGTGGTGCCTGCCACCTGTTCGATGGAATGCCGATGCAGAGTACAAAGGTTAAGATAGTCCCAGATCGCTTCCTCAAGGTCAGGATTCATCAGGTTTCTTATCCTATCACTGAAAATGTGGTGCATCAAGTATTTGGTCCTTTTGGTGTGGTGGAATCCATAGAGATTTGTCAAGATGGAGCTGATATTTTGGCCCTCGTGCAATATGACTCCTCGGATGATGCTGCCATAGCTTTGGAAAAATTGCAAGGCAGAAATATCTATGATGGCTGCTGTAGACTTGATATTAGCTATGCTCCAGTTCTCCATGTCACAATTCATCATGAGATCTATCTAGTGACTGGGGAGATCCTTCATCAGGTTTTTGACTCATATGGTGCTGGACAGAGGATACATTTGTGTAGAAAATCAGCGCAACTTGAAGCCTTCGTTCCATTCTGGTATTGTTCCAGTGCAGCGCGTGCTAGAGAGGATCTCCACGGCCGATATATATGGGATGGTTGTTGCTTGATGGAGGTGCAGTGCATCAACACAGATAGCTCCCTGAAGTCGCTCAACAAATGTTCGGTTACTTGTCCCGACATTGACACCAGCGCCAACTACATTGCTGATGTGACCCTGGTCGCAATGGAGGTCTCCAAGGATGTTCCAATATCGGCAGAGTCCTTGTATGTCTCCCAGTCGAAGTTGCTTACGGACTTTAAGCTTGACACTTCGCCGCCCATCGGATGTTCAATGGTTTGCCTCGACACTGATGTCACAACGTCTGCTGTGGTGTATGCCACCACTGAGGAGCCAGTTGAGTACCCCGCACTTGATGCAGATCTGTCCATAGCCATCGACCTCGGGTCCAGTGACATCAACATTGGCACGCCCTCCAGCAGCTCGATGAAATGTCTGAATCTTGTAGACGACAACACATCACCCGCTGCGGTGTGCACCGTCGACGAGGAGGTCGTCATGATCCCCGACCAGGCACCTGCGCCTTCGGCGCCCAGCGACACCTCCACCACATGCATTGGTGTCGTCGTCTCCGACAAGCCCGACATCCCACTTGTCATCGACTCTGGTGATGCTACAGTCGCGTGCATGTTAAGCTCGTTCAAGGATGTCCCAGCACGGTCGGTCACTACAGAGGATGCCTCGGCAACGCTATTGGTCTTGGTCAAGCTAGGAACTCAGTTACCTACCAAGTGTTCGACAAAATGTCCGAGCCAACTCCTCGCCAACTTCCAAGGAAGTGCGTGTGTTCTGGGTACTGCTCTTAACTTCTGTTGTCTAGAAAAGTTGCATTATGGTTCTGTAGCTCTGTTTGAGAAACCAATGAAGTGGAGCAAGTGGAAACCATGGCCACCACCTACGCAAGTTGGGATCATGGATTGTAACACTAACATGCGACCAACACCTTGGCCTTCCTTTCACATGGCTAATGGAGTTATTGCATGGTGGTATTTTGGATTTCTCAGAAAGCCACCATGGCTGCTCCTTTTACTGCTGGGAATCATGGGTGATGGAGGACCTGACCGATGGATTATTCAGCACAGCAAAGACAAATTGCAGTTTCTAGCATGGCCAAATCAAGCATCAGGGTCGAGCAGCTCGACACTGGAATTTTTGAAAATTGTAACTATGCTATCTCCACTACCAACCGAAGGAGAATATGAAATGATTGGTCACATTACTGAGCATCTGGGTCAAAGAGAATGTAGATCATTGGAGTTGATTGCCAAAACACTGATTATGGTTTTTGGGATGAAACAGCAAGAGAGTTACAACATGACCAGTATTCTGTTGGTCAAGCACTTTGAAGCTGTTATCCTGGAGCTTCCATTCGACAAGTCACACTCACATCTACCTGATGAAGTTGTGCAAGACAAGAAACCACTTCAGATTCTTAGTTTCGATGCAGTTTCCACTGAAGAACCAACATTGTGTAGTTCTGCTACAGAAGGTGTTATGAAGCAAGCATCTCTAAACAAGCTGATCATCAGGCATCTCCAATGGGACTCAGGTGATGTTGAGCTTCAGCTTGAGGATTTTGCTTCATCGGCTTGGGGGCAAGCCGAATTTCAAGCGGTGGGGAATGTCACATACCTGGATATGGGCCGATGGGCTATTGGCTGGAAGGTCCTTGCCGCTGTTGGGCTAGCTCAAGGCCCAGGCAACTCACGATGGAAACACTACAAGAGAGGCAGAACGGAGACGACATCGGCATCGAAGAACAGACGAAGCACTCGATGGCTGCGGCCTCGGTTCCCTTTCCTCTATGCTGCCTTCCTCTGGTTCTCTGCTACCTACCCCGAACTCTACTTCTCTGATCCCGTTCCTCTGCTGATGCTCTTCCCTACCCCTGTTCTAGCTACCCTACTGTATTCCTGAATATTGAATCGAATTGGTTTGGTATTTCCTCTTGTGTTTCTTTACTCCTCTTAAAAACGGGAGTTGGTGAGTCGCGGGAGCGTGGTCGTCGTCGTGGGCGTGCCCCGACAGATGGGTCCCACGCCCTCCCACCTGTTCCAGTGTTCCTTCTCTTCCTCCCGATTCCCCGAACAAGTGTTCCTCATCCGCATCCGGGAAGAAAATCGCCCCTCCTCGATCTCCCTCGTCCATCAGCCCCCAAATCGGACCCAGGAGAGGAGAACACCGCGTCATGCTGCTCCCCCTCCATCCGGTGAAAGTGACGGCGTCGCCCGGCGGCTTCTCGGTCTGCCCGGTCACGACGTCGCTCGGCTTCTCCCCCACGCCGATCCATTCCTCACCGCGGACTGGCAGGCGAGCTGCTGGACGCCGGCGCCAACCCATGGACGCCGGGCCAACCCACGCCAGAGGGAGGTGGCCTGATCTTGGCGTGTGTGAGGGGGATTCCGTCAATCAATATCAAGCGTGAGACAGCGAGCATGGAAGTGGATGGGGATTGCGGCCATGGGATGAAAGCAGCAAAGCTTCGAAGTCGAGCGGCGGCTGCGGTAACCAGTTCAATGGTGAGATTCGCCATTGCACTTGATGGATTTTATGAAAACAGTACATCAAAGAGAGAGAATTGGAACAGAGCACCGCTCTGAAGAAGAAGATGAGGACGAGTTGATGGGTCCCACTTGAAATATTTTACTCACATCCTGCGAGCAGGACCCGTAGAGCAGCAACACTCTTACTCCGAATATTGCTCTCAAGGTATAAAAAAAAAGGTGATAGATTACGTTGATCATGGAATGGTTTTGTCTTTAAACATTTAAATTGCAAAAACCTTTTGAAGAAAATATCAAATTCTAAAATTATGTGAAACACGATTAATGTTTCAAAAGCATCAAGAAAATTAGCTTACATGTGAACTATGACCAAATTCCGTTTGTCAACACAGAGTTAAATGTCTCTTCAAATTTTATGGTGCATTATTTAAGTCTACGTGCCACGAATGTGGGTGTTTGATCACATATATCCATACAGAAGCGATAATCTTATTCCAAAATCCAATGGTTGTAATTATTTATGGCAAACTTGGAGTGTTGAGAAGAGTCAACAAGCACTGCAATGGATTAAACTTATAATTAATTAATTGCCAGATATACACATTTTGTTGAGAAATCTATTTTTTATTAAATCTGAATCAAAAGTTTTGTACACAAATTGAAAAGCCGTAGCAACGCACGGGCACACGGCTAGTATGATCTGATTTGGTGGTTGGCAAGTGGGTTCGTGACAGGAAGGTCCTTGCCGCTGTTGGGCTAGCTCAAGGCCCAGGCAACTCACGATGGAAACACTACAAGAGAGGCAGAACGGAGACGACATCGGCATCGAAGAACAGACGAAGCGGCAAGGACCTTCCAGCCAATAGCCCATCGGCCCATATCCAGGTATGTGACAAAACCACACCACCAGCACCATCTGGCGTGCATGACGCACACGCCGCGCAGCAAGGAACGGTGATCACCAGCGGCCGGGAAAGCGCGCTTTTGTATGGGGCAAGGCTGGACTGATCGGTCGTCGCACACTGTGATCAGTTCGTGCACAGCGTGTTGCTCCAGCAGATTTCTGCTTTAGTGCAGTTTTTTTTTTTCAAAAAGGATATGCCACTGCATCATCCACACGTACCTATGCGTGCAGTGTCGGTTATAGAGTTTGATAGGCCTCCTCCTAGTCAGCTTGATTATCTGTAGGTAAAGATGGATCACAGCCGCTTTTGGATGCGTTTCCTACATGTACGAGCCGTGGTTTGCATGAAGCTCGTGCTCGGCCGCTTGCTTGACAGAGTTGAGAATTGAGGTCACTCGCCAGGATGGATTTATTGATAACCTTTACGGTGGCCTTAAATGAACTTGGGCCGTTTATTTTTCCTAATCCTCTAAACGAGACTTTGAGTGAGGAGCTGTATAATCCATGTCATTCTAGGGTGATCGCCAGGTAGGAATGGCTTGTCTTATGCCAACTTCATAAGGATCAGGCATGCTCACGGTGTGAGTAATCTGTTCGAGATGAGCATGCATGCCTTGTCATAAAACAGCTTAATTAAGTTTGGTTTATATACGTGTATTGAGTGTTCTTGTTATTCCAATGTGTAAAGGAGCATGTATAGATGTGTATTGAGTGTTCTTGTTAATCCAATTTGTAAAGGAGCATAGATCCAAATTAATCAAGGGTTCAACGAATTGGGCAATGTCGATTGGTTTTACTTATGTCCTTTTTTATGGTGAAAAATAAGCAAGAAACATTTCTTTTAGAAAATTTACTGCATAGGTTATTTATTCTGTTGAAATAAACATATTGGCAACAAAAGAAAGGACATCCGCACAATAAGAGTATTTTTTTTCTCATAAGAGAGCAACAACATAACATAAAAGCCCTTGTTTTCTTTTTTTTCTTTTTTTTTTTTTTTGCGAAGGGATGGGAATATATTAAAAGGAAAGCACAGTACATCCCACTTTTACAGATAGACCCCTGAAGAAAAGGAAAATTACAAACGCAACTCCTTCAACCTCAAGGTCCATCTCTTCAACGGCGTCGACCGTCACCGCCGGTAGAAGACCACCGACAAGAACCGTCGCCACCGCGCCAGAGCTACCTCCGTTCACCACGAGGGACTTCCAACCTTGGATCTGCCGCAAGAACCATCGCCCGGACCCTCCTCCAGCGCGAATCTTAAGCTTTGAAAGAGTATCGGCCATCCACTCATGGGGAAAAAGAGGAGCAAACAAATCCGCCGTCACTAGCCAAAAGACCGGCGACCGGAACAGCAGTCCGCGGTTGCTGAGAAGGCCAGCAACCGGAACAAGGGATACATCCGTAGGGATGACCAAAGAACCCACCCTTTCGCAAAAAGGTAGGGAAACTAATCTCACATCTTGGCAACCAGAGGTGGAGAGCACCCGACCACCAGCGCCGCAACGGAGAAACAAAAGCTTCACCAAGCCGACGGAGCCGCAAACGACATCGCCGGAAGGGAAGAAACCAGCACCATGGACGAACACCTCCATGGCGAGATTATTTAGGACCTAAACCTACCCTAGGCCTAAAAACTGTACAGCACGCGACGAGCTCCCGCTTCCCCGCCCTCTCCGACGCCGACGAGGACGCCGGAGAGGAGGGGGAAGCGAGGAAATCGACGACGGCCGAAAGTCGCCTCTTTCACCTGCTCTCTACTGTAGCAAGGAGAAGAGAGGAGAAGGACCGAGAAGACTTCTCAATTAAAAGCCCTTGTTTTCTAATGTGAACAAAGATACCAACTACTTGATGGGAGAAACATAGATCTCGCATATATGTCAACATAAAGTAGATCGGGGACGAGTTCGTGATTCGAGAATGTGTGTGATCTAGAAAGGAATAAATAAGTCAAGTAAGATCAAATAATTATAGTTTTGAAGCTCGAAACTCTTAATAGGATATCTTTGCCATAGTGTAGAAATAACATCGGGAAATGAATGATATATTGGATTTGACAGAGCACACTGGGCACGGATGGAGAAGGATAAGCTGGCATTTACTTTTAAGCATTTATGATATCGTTAATATCTACACAAGAGCAAGTCTCTGATGATGTCAAAGTACGGGAACTCGCCGAATTCCGTGTCTTCGTCATCGCTCACGCCATTGTCCTTCTCATCGTCCGTCGGGTGGCCTATCGCCAAGGTGCAGCCACACCTCGAAGATTTCCTGCGCATAGCGGCAGGTGCAGACGCGCACGCGCATGCTCCCAGCGGTGAGAGTATGGGCACTCTTTCCAGTTGTGAGGGCGCCGCTGCTCCTTGTAAAAGTAAACCCAAAACGCGACCGGCGTGGATGCCCACAGCCAGTGGCGGAGCCAGAGCCAGCAGGAAGGGAGGGCCGGATGAAGTTGTCTAGCTAATTAACATGGTGATTAATGGTTTTAATAGCTTCATTACTGTTCATTTTTCAAAGGAAAAGGCAAACCAAGGGGGGGCCGGAGCCCAGGTTGGCCTGAACCTGGCTCCGCCCCTGCCCACAGCCAGTGCCTCTAGTGCCGCCACGACGACGAATACTGCTCCCTGGTGATAGGGTACCAATGAATGTAAACATGGCGATCTAGCTGGCTCGGTGGCCATCGACAGGTCTACATTGGTTTGGCGAGGATGGAAAAGGATAAACTGGCATTTACTTTGGAAACACTTCTGGTATCGCTAACATCTACACTTGAGCAACTCGGCAGAGGGATCGACATGACTAGCGCTATTTATATCCGGGGGCTACTAGAAGAGGATATACACGCCACAGCCACAGTGACGTGTATTCTATCATTAGCGAAAAAGTAAAGCGCACCTCGATCCTCCCGTGCACGATTAGTAGTTTTTATCATTGACGTATAGAATGAGCGCAATCTTATGTTAAAGTAATTATTTATCCGCTTGGTAGTAATTTTAATTATCATTTTCCAATGTTTACCAATTGGTGATATATATTTTCATATTAGTGTTGGCTTAGATGTTTTCTATTTTGGCAGACCATGCTATACTAATTCACGAAGATCAATGATTTAGTGTCAAAATTTGTTTCTTCATGATCGTATAAACAAATTGCTAATTAAATACATGCTACATATAGGATTTGTATTTTCAATGCCGCTTTGATTGCATATTTTTCGAGGGCCTAGCTGATAAATAGTAGGACTCCACCAAATAAAAAAAATCTGCTTTCACCATTTCCATTAAAAATGGTTTAACTTCATTATGGTCATGGATACAATGCCTGCCGTCCAGCATGGAACGCACGGTCATGGATGCACTGAAGTGCTTATCGAAACAGTGCAAGCAAACTATTTTTTTCAATCAGACAAAAAGAGGAAAAGCTATAACAAACCAGCGTGCGTTTTTTTAGTCTGTTAAGCTTTTCTCTGGATCGTGAGCGGCATTCGGTGGTGTGGAGCCATCAGGAATCACCGAGGGAAAGGCATGCATCGTCGTCAACGCGCGCGGCCGCGCCCAGGCTAGGTACAACAACCGGCCGGCTGCTTCGGCTTCGTCCGTGTGTCACGAGGAGGCCACGTCAGGTTCGTCTCTTAGTTGCGTCGTTTGGCAGGGCCTGCCACACCACGGTGTTTTGGCGGCACCCAGCAGCTTTCCATTGCGCCAGCGGACAAACTCCACCAGCACCTACAGCCTCTCGGCACGGCCGGAGAGCCGGAGACGTGCGCGCTCTCCTGGCTCACGTTGCGCTTAAGCATATCTCTCTGTGGATGGTGAACGGCAGCGGCTCACGGAAAACGCGCGCCAGGCCGTTCGGTTTGGTGCGTGTTTCAACAGCACCGTCGTCGATGGCGTGCGTGCGTCGGTCGTCGTGCACCCATCAGTTCATCCGTGTGCCGGGCCGGCCCGCCCGCGAGCGAGAACGACAACGACGTACGAGACCACGTCAGGTTCGTAGGGCCTGCTGCCACGCCATCGCCACGGCGCGGACCGACAAACCCCCACCAGCACCTGCAGCCCCGGCAGTCGGCACCGTGCATGCGCGGAGAGAGTCGGGAGACATTCGTGCTTTCCTGGTGACCACGCCCGCCCCTGTCAGTTAGCGTTGCGCTTAAAGCGTCTCTGTCTAGGGTGTGTGCATGACGCACACGCCGCGCGCGGGCCGTCGTTGGGTGCGTGCGAACGGGCCGGGGAAGGGAGCGTCTGCCAGGCCGTTCTCGATGGGTGCGTGCTTCAAGAGCACCGTCGTTGATGGCGTGCGTGCTTTCTGCGTGGAGTGTTGGTGATTGAATTTGATAGCCATCCTCCTAGTCAGCTTGATTATCTGTAGAGTAGAGATGGATCACAGCCACTTTGGATGCGTTTAATTTCCTGCGTACGAGCCGTCGTGGTCTGCAAGAAGTTCGTGCGCTCGGCCGCTTGCTTCACGAGTTGACTTGGGAATTGGAAAGGGGGAAAAATGACGTCTTGCTGGTTAACAATTTCCATGTTTCATGCATTTATTTATGTCAAAAACCTCATATTCCTTTTCTATGAGAACTTGAGTTGGCTAGCAACGATCTCTGAACCATAGTCCATGGACATGATGACTCGAGTCTCAACCACTGTCTACGCAAGCTAATTAAGAGAAAGCTGGGTTCTTGCAGCAGATCGCAGCGACCAGAAATTCAGGACACCTCCATTTCTCCATTTTGAGGAACACCCGAGTTGTCAGCTCGATCAGAAGCGCGTCATCGTTGTCACAGATTCCCTGCATTTCATGAAATCAATAACGTTGGATCACTAAGAGTAAGCAATCTGCCGCGCAAGAAAATGTATCCAAAAGAGCTGAAGAACATGCATGCTTACTGACGGAGGCGCGGTTCGGCCAGCGCAGCGCCCCATCCGAGCAGCCGGCCAACGGCGTCAGCGAAGGCTCGGTGAGCCAGCCTGCTCGGTCTGGGCGACCGACCCGGCGTGTTGCACGAGCGCGGCGCAGCCGGCAAACCTCTTCCCAACCCAGGCGCACATGAGGCACAGGAACCGCCCCTTGTCCCGCTCCGATTCGTAGAAGCCCAGCCGCGTCGTTGCCCAGCAATTCGCTGAAGAACTGAGCCGCATTGCCATCCTCCAGCCTCCAGGTCCCCCTCCTCCTCTACGTCATCGTCGGCGGCGTGCTCTTCGAAGAACGAGCGGCAGGACCTAACTCGGGCGACCTGCGGGTGCGGCAGGTGGGCCCCGGCTCCATGAGGAGGCCGCCGCGCGCACCCCGTGAATTAGGCAACGAGAGATTATGCATAGGGCGCATATATACAGTAATAAATATGTGAACAGAGGCAATCATGGAAACAGAATAAATGAAACATAATTGGTACAGGAATCGATCATCAAGAAAGTCATGTTAAAACTGTTAAAACTGGACAGGACTGAGAGGCGGATAGAAAAATTGTTGGGTGAAAAGAGTCACGGAAAGGAGGGAACTTACAAACTATTGTTTGTGTCATGCACGGATTTTGTCACGTCATGCAATGAGCCCGGCTCTAACAAATGATTAGAGAGGTGGGATAGGGTTGAGATCAAGGCGGAAGGGGGTGGGTAGATGATTTGCTAGTGACGTTTAATTTGGAGGTAACTCGGTCTTTACGGTTGATAGATAGAAGATATAGCTAGGTTCCTTACCTTGCAAGCAGATCTAGCTAGCTAGGCCAACACAAAGTCGCTGACGTCAAAGTACGGGAACTCGTGGAGTGAGTCTTCGTCATCGCTCATTGCATTGTCCTTCCGTTGTCAGCCGAATAGCTTGGCGCCGGCGACGTGGTAGTCGCGGCAGCGATGACGACGAAGCAGCAGATCGACAACGAGATGGATAATGCCATGAGCGATGACGAAGATCTAGCACATAAAGTGGATCTGAGACGGGATTCGAGAATATGATCTAGAAAGGAAAATAAAATAAGTCAAGTAACGTAAAAAAAATTTACAGATTTAAAGCTCAAAACTCTAATAAGGATATCTTTGCCATAGTGTAGCAATAACACATGGAGATGAATGCCATATAGCTAGGATAATCTGACATTTACTTTGCAGCACATATGTTATCGCTAATATCTACACAAGAGCAATTCGATGGAGGGATTGACTGGACCGGCGCTATTTATAGCCGGGGGGGCTACTACAAGAGGATATACACGCCACAACCACAAGGACGTGTAATGTGTCATTAGCGAAAAAGTAAAGCGCACCTCGATTTTCCCCTGCACGGCTAGTTTTTATCATTGATGTATAAAATGAGCACAATCTTATGTAACAGTAATTTTGTATCCACTTGGTAGTAATTTTCATTTTCATTTTTCAAAGTTTACCAATTGGTGATCAGTGGCGGAGTCAGAACAGTGAGTTTGGGTAGGCACAGCAGCTAAACAGTAGGCTAAACAGTAATAAACAGTGTATCAACAGTATCTAAACAGTGCATCTACAGTGCTCCAGGTAGTCCTGAGCCTACCTGGACTACCCGCTGGCCCCGCCACTGTTGGTGATGTATATTTTTACATTAGTGTTGGCTAAGATGGTTATCTATTTTGGCAGACCACGCTATACCAATTCAACAAGACCAACAATATAGTGAAGATCCTTTTTCTTCAGAATTAATTGTATATACAAATTGCTAACTACATATACTGTACGTATAGGATTTGTATTTTCAATGCCCGTCCTCCAGCATGAAACGCACGGTCATGTGCAGTTGCTTGTGTGCAGAGGTCATGAATCATGTGGGCTGCTTATCGAAACAGTGCAAGCAAACTTTGTTTTCTAATCAAACAGAAAGAGGAAAAGCTATAACAAACTAGGGTGTGTTTCTCTAATTCTGTTAAGCTTTTCTCTGGACCGCGAGCGGCGTTCGGTGTTGAACCACACGAAATCTCCGAGGGAAAGGCATGGAGCGTCGTCCACGCCACGTGGTCGCGCCGTGGATGCAGGCCGGTACAACAACAACAACCGGCTGCTTCGCCTTCGTCCGTGTGTCAGCCGGCTCACCCCCGCGCGCGAGGACAACGACGACGACGAGACCACGTCAGGTTCTCCTCGTCGCGTCGCGAGGCAGGGCCTGCCACGCCACGGTGTTTCGGCGGCACCCAGCTTTCCGTTGCGCCAGCGGACAAACTCCACCAGCACCTGCAGCCCCGGCGCCGTGCATGCGCGTCAGCTAGCATTGCGCTTAAGCTTATCTGTCTCTGTGGACGGTGAACACCAGCGGCTCGCGAAAAGCGTGCGCCGGCCAGGCCGCTCTCGTTGGGTGCATGCTTCAACAGCACCGTCCGTCGTGGGCGACGGCGTGCGTGTATCCTGCACGGCGGACATGTACCGGTGCGTGGAGTGTTGGTGATAGAGTTTGATAGGCATCCGTCAGTCAGCTTGATTTGCATGCAGCTTGTGCATGCAGCTTGTGCTCGGCCACTTGCTCGGTCACTACTAGCCAGGATGGCTTTGCTGTTTGCATTGCCTGCTTCGTTTCGGCCTTTTTCGGTCGTCGGTCTCCATGTGGGCCGGTACGAATCCACTAGGCCATCATCTATCTGCTGGGCCTCCAGTTTTCACCCGAGAGAGCATTTCGCTTTGGGCCCGCCCGCCCGCGGCGTTCGGCCGGCGAGGAGAGAGACGTGGGGAAAAGCGGTGGCGAATTCATGCGGGTAACTCGCCGCCGCCGCCGTCATCGGGTCAAGGCAACAGATGGCACGATGCTTCTGGCGACGCCGCATCTTCTTCTCCAGTTAAAAAATTTCTGGGTTCCTCCTCGGAGCGCAGGGCCACGCACGACGACTGCTGCACCAAAATTGTTTTCTACACGTCACCACATGCATCGGGTAGACCCCGGCGCTGGGGCATGCGAGATGCGTCCACCTGCCCAGACAGCTCCTGCCACCGACGACGACTCGCGCCCGTATCCTTGCAGCAATGAGCTAACCCTTTTTTTTTTTTTTGCAGGGAAATGAGCTAACTGTTGAGCTCAGAATGTTCATCCATGCTCTGTTCAGCTCATTTCTCCTTGATGAACATTTTTAGCCCCAGTTGAAATGTTTCTTTACAGAGCTCAAAACCGTCCTCTCTGGAATTTCAGCAAAATGAAAACGATGCGAAGGGTCAAGGGTACCACTATCAATTGCTGATGCAGTTGCAACTCAGATGCTGGACACCGCCGCCAGATTCCTCTGCATGATGCTAATGTTGCTTTTACTAATCCAACAAATCGAGGGAGAGAATTTACGCTTTGTAGAGGGCCTGGCCTACCGTCTTGAGATCTTGGCATGCATAACCAAAACCTGAGGAGCATATTCTCTCTCCTCTCCCTCCCAAGTCCCAACACAGCGCCCAGAAAGCGACCTGGAGCTGGAGGAGCTCCCGGCGCCCACTCTTCCCCGCATAAACTCGCCGAGCGCCCGCCGTACGTGTTTCCTGGCTGGCTCTTCTAGCCTCTCCCATTGTGTTCGCCCCATCCGTCTGACCGTCTCCAAGCGACTCCAGCTCTCTTCAGGTCAAATTCTTCGACCCTAAGTTCCATTCCATCCTCTTCTTTTTTGTTTTGTTCATCCGAGGCCAGAGCTTGTGTCTAATTTGGTTCTGGAATTGCTCCCTTTCTGACTGCCCCTTCCCGTTCCCCCTGCATTTTGGAGCTCCTAGCATGACCTGCTCTGTTATTTTTCAGTTTGTGTGATTCGTGTTCTTACATATGCTTTGGTTCCATGGAATTTGTGAGTTTCAGACTTTCAGTGTTGATGTGCGTGCAGGTTCATGGAGAGACGGAGGTGCATCAGCGTGGTGACTCTCGTGCTTGTGCTTTCTGCTGCTTCTCATGGACGAGGTACCTTCATTTTATTCTCCGGACTCAGTTTACAGCAATTATATGCTTATTGGTTGGATTACTGTTGTTTAGTCGCCTCTCAGTGGATTCCAACAGTGAGTTAGCTTTATTAGCAGTGACAATCAAGCTCTACATTTTACCAGTTGCAATGAATGGAACAATAAGCATGTCAATGTGTCCTCAAGTATCTGGAAAGGTTTAGTTTTGTATTGCTAATTAAAAGAGGCAACTTACCGAATAACCGATAATGAAATTAGTTCTGCTAGGTTCTGGTTGTTGGTTAGAAGGGAAGAGGGGTGGGCCTTGCTGGCGACTGAGCTAATTTACTACACCTAGTGATTATTACAAAATAGAAGCATGAAAAAAACATCTGGAAATGGCTCTCTCTCTGTGGAGAAGAGAGGGGAAGTAGGTGGGTCTGTGGGTGACAGATGTGGTTTCCTATTACCTTGTTGATATGGTGGAGTCCTAATTGCTCCAAAGGAAGTAATGATTGGTGGTCCTCCAAATCAACAGAAAATCAATGTATTCAAAGCTGTACGAGTTGACAAACTATAGCAACAAAGAATCATTAGAGATAGTTTTTGATGTTGACCCTCAACTTAGAAATCTAGTATGCTGATCATATTCTTAATATTCATGAAGCCCCTCAGCTTACAATTTTTCAATGATTTCAATGTGGTCGATTCTGCATACTTAGCTTATTCTCTTACTTGTATAGAATTTAGCTTCAAGATTCTAATATAAGTAAAAAATGAAACTTCAGAAAGATTTATTCGTCGCATATTAATTACGACATCTTTGGCATGTATAATCTCATATTGGTTGTACTGACTCAGGGCTGGAGTAATTTATTCTGTTGCCTTTTCATCTGTCAGATTTTTGTTGGATTGTTTCCTATATTATAGTGTCCGTAGTCAAAACTTCTACTCAATCTTCCACTGTTTGTAATCTATAATGAGCCTACAATTTTCATATCACAGAGCTTCAAGTCAAGACTAGTGAACAGAGTTTTGTCTACAATCATACTCTTGCAAAGACCCTTGTGGAATATGCTTCAGCTGTAAGTCAAAAAGCTTCCTCATTATTTCTCACAAGATTTTGTTGTGTCTCATTTGTGAACTGTGTTTTAAGCCTAATATTGTCTTTAATTTGGTATTCACAGTTTTCAGTCGTTTCCTCTTTTTATGCGAAATTTATCTTAATCCGATATTTCTCTGTTGCCTCTAGGTGTATATGACAGATTTAACATCTCTATATACATGGACGTGCTCAAGATGCAATGACCTTACTCATGTAAGAAACTTCAAATTGGTGCTCTTCTACTTGTTGAATCATTTACATTTCTTAAAAAATATTATACAGGGCCAGGGCATAAATTTCTTGTTTTGATATGGTTTCCTACTGTTGAAATAGGGCTTTGAGATGAGATGTCTAATCGTTGATGTGGAGAACTGCTTGCAGGTTCCTATGTTACCACATCTCAATTTTACGTATCTTACATTTTCCGTAACATATTGTGCCCCTTCGCTATCAAGCCCATTACACTTTGCTTAAAATACATCCTCCTTTACCTATATTCTCTTGATATATTTTTTTCGTTACCTAACATTCAATGGATGAATAATGTCACAGGCATTTGTTGGTGTAGATCATAATTTAAATTCGATAGTTGTTGCAATCAGAGGAACTCAAGAAAACAGGTACTAACTTAGTTCCATTTGCTTCAAGTGTTCTCAGTTAAACAAGTTTTGCTCAACATTCACTGTTTCAGCTCATAAGTGATTTATGATTTGATCTGATTAATCAGTGTACAGAATTGGATAAAGGACTTGATATGGAAGCAACTTGATCTGAGCTATCCAAACATGCCAAATGCAAAGGTTATTGCATTTCTATCGTCTATCTTAGGAATCAAAAAGCTGAAGGATGAATATTCATTTATTTGTACTATTCTGGTTATAGGTGCACAGCGGATTTTTCTCCTCCTATAATAATACAATTTTGCGCCTAGCTATCACAAGTGCCGTTCACAAGGCAAGAAAGTCATATGGAGATATCAATGTCATAGTTACAGGCCACTCGATGGGAGGAGCCATGGCTTCTTTTTGTGCACTTGATCTTGCTGTAAGTATTCCAATGTCAAAGCCTCTACAAATACATCCTGTGTCCACTATCTCAAAAGTCCTTATAGATTGTAATCTTTGTACCAAGTTCAACACAAATGTTTCTTCGCAGATCAATCTTGGAAGTGACAGAGTGCAACTCATGACCTTCGGGCAGCCTCGTGTTGGCAATGCTGCTTTTGCCAAATACTTCGCTAAATATGTACCTAAAACAATTCGAATTACACATGGACATGATATCGTGCCACATTTGCCACCTTATTTCTCCTTTTTTCCCCATCTGACATACCATCACTTCCCAAGAGAGGTATAACCTTGCATAAAAACTTCATGAAACAGATCTTTTTTTTTCTTCATATATTTCATATATTATCTTGTCCCCAGCCATATACCTATGGTAGGCTTGTTGAAACAACATACATGCATAACCGGCGTGTTGCTCACTTTCTTTTTTAGGTATGGGTCCAGGATTCTGGAGGCAACACAACTGAACAAGTTTGTGATGACAGTGGTGAAGACCCAAACTGCTGCAGGTTTAAACAGCTCAGACCTTCCTAGCAGCTGAAATATAGGTTCATTTTAAGTTGTGATCTAACATTTGCCCCTCATTTGTCCTGCTAGATGCCTCTCCATGTTCAGCCTGAGCATTCAGGACCATTTCACATACCTGGGAGTTGACATGGAAGCAGACGATTGGAGCACCTGCAGAATCATCACGGCACAAAGTGTTAAGCAGTTTCAAAAAGAGGTCGCCAGCAACATCCTCATGGCACATCATCATGTTGACGTTTCCATCGTTGAACCTAGTGTACAGACAGATTGGAGCAGTTCTAGATAGCCACAGTATTCATTTTAGTCCAAATTTAGAGCAAAATATGGTTGTTAACTCGACGACAATGGCTTCAGATTGGGATGCACAGGGTTCTCTTGATAGCTTGTGAATATGTAGACTGTAGGGATCTACAGAAGAAGGATATAGGATATAGATGGTAAGTCGTGGCTTCTTTCTGACGCATGAAAGAATGTTCTGTATATGCATCTTGTAAGATGGCAATAAAACAAGAATTCAGATTATACCTTCTTCTGACGTTCCTGGTTTCAGTGAACACGAAATGAGTAGCGTATAAACTTGAGAAGGTGTTCATTGCAGTAATTTATGCTAATTCTGGTCCTTCAGAAACTGAGCTAAGCATCAGATCGATCGATGTGCTGTCGATGCGGGGCAATGGCATGTCATCTTGCTAAACTCAAAAGGTCACAGGAGCTTCCGCTCAGAACTCAACTTGGTCAGTGCTGCGCCATAAGCTTGCAGTCAGTTCATGTAACATCCTGGCCCAGGGCTTAATAGGATTGATAAGAATACTCATACCAACAGTTGCAACTTCTTTTCCGGAAGCTCATCTCGAAAGAACTCCGGGGTTAAGCGTGCTTGGCCCGGAGCAATTTCGGGATGGGTGACCGACCGGGAAGTCCTTCCCGGGTGTGCACGAGTGAGGACAAAGTGCGCAGAAAAGACGTGTGTTGGTCTGTGGGGACAGTCTTGAGATCCTAGAGAGCTGCCAGGCGTGCGGGCCCGGCCTCGTGGAGGCGGGACGTCACAAGTGGTATCAGAGCCAACCCTCGCGGTTTCACGGGCGCGTGTGGGCGCAGTTGCTCAGGCATGGTGCGCATGGCTGGTGTGGGCCCAGAGTGGTCACACAGCATGGCACATGCGCTGGCACTGGACGCACGGACGTGGCCAAGAGGGGACGTTCCTGGACTGGGGTTGATCGACGAGGACGTCGATCTCCTAAGGGGGTGAGAATGTAACATCCTGGCCCAGGGCTTAATAGGATTGATAAGAATACTCATACCAACAGTTGCAACTTCTTTTCCGGAAGCTCATCTCGAAAGAACTCCGGGGTTAAGCGTGCTTGGCCCGGAGCAATTTCGGGATGGGTGACCGACCGGGAAGTCCTTCCCGGGTGTGCACGAGTGAGGACAAAGTGCGCAGAAAAGACGTGTGTTGGTCTGTGGGGACAGTCTTGAGATCCTAGAGAGCTGCCAGGCGTGCGGGCCCGGCCTCGTGGAGGCGGGACGTCACAGTTCACCTCATGTCACTGTAGTCGTCAACCCGGAGCTCCGACGAACCAGTCTTCTCCTCTTCTCGTCGGTCGATCAGGATGACCTTCCCGCGCCGCCGCCCGAGCATTCTCGTCGCACCCCGCTCCTATGTCAACAATTTGTAGTTACAAATACTGCACAGCTGAATTGCAAATGATCGGCGGGTTGCGTGGCTCGGATGCGGGGAATGGCGTTGATCGCCGGCGTCCGGTGACAGCTACGGGAGCAGATGGGTCGAGAGCATTGGGCGGGGGATTAGTGGTTCCGTCTGGTGACGGTGACTGAGGGGCGGAGGGCGGGCAGGACGCCGGCGGCGGCGGAAGGAGGAGGATCCAATCCAATACAGGGGCTAAATTCTAATAGAGATCCAAGACAAGGGCTTATATGTAAATATTTGGATCGCGATTATTAATCGCGATCCAAACTAGGGGGCCTTTTGCATATATTGGATCGCGATTATTAGTCGCGATCCAAACCGGGGGTCCTTTTGCAAATATTCCGGGCTCCGGCAAACAGCAGCCGACGAGGTCGCGTCGCCGCCGCCGACCTCCGCTAGCTCCTGCACCAGACATTCCGCACTCACCTCTTCCCACGTGAGCAGCCGGGCCAGCGGCTATGCGTGCTCCAGTCGGACGGTGGCTGCTCGGGAGACATTGCAGATTGGAGCTGGCTGCGCATTGCAGCCATTGACGGTCTGACTGTTTGAGGCCGGCGCCGCGTATGTGCCGTCGGGGCTCGATGCCGTCCACAGAGCGTGTGGTGGTCGACACACCCGCAGTCGGCCGCAGATGGAGAAGAATGACCTCTTCGACTTCGAGGGCTCGAGGCAGAAGGCGGGCAATTCCTTCCTCCATTGAGCGAGCTCCCCTCCCTCCATCGCGTTCTTCGGCAAATAGTTCTACTGCCGTTTTCCGCCTTCTACAGTAAGAGTCTCTTCTGATTCACTCCAAACTAACAGTCTAACACACAAGAAATATCCAGGCATAACGATCATGTTACACAGAGCAGTAATTTTCATTTTCGCAACTGTACAAAATCTGTATGATTTAATGTAACGTTGCAAGAAAACATGATGACATAACTCTCTTTTCCCCCCTGTACAGAACTATGTGACATGTTGTCTGCAAATGATTCCTTTACACTGTATGACAAACAAACCAAAAGAACTCTATGAACAGCTCTACGAACAAACACAACTCCTTTACACGTACAGACATACAAGCCGGGCTGCAACTCTGCAACACATTCCGCAGTGCCTAATTTACAAAGGTGGACAAAACCTGTTAAGTCAGAATGTAGCTGATTCTGAACAAAATCTCAGAGACTGAATGTCTTGTTCCCTTCATTGCACCATTGTTTTCATGAATACTGTGGAAGAATTCTTTGAAACCGCTCCATGAAAACAACTAAAAACCAACCATGGAGCATGTAGCTATCTGGTCTGCGGAAGCAAAGCCTGTGGCAGACTCTGGCACTCCATTAATATTACTCTGACTCTCAAGTCTCAACAATGGTCCTGTGAGAAAGATTCACGAATACTAAATTGCAATGGTGAAGATTCTGGGCAAAAATGATAGCAATCATGGCACTAGTAGAGTTGATCATATGTAGTATCAAAGATGCCTGCAGCATTTGCCATCTTCTACTTTCTATTTCTCCCGGGCATCAACCTTAGCAGCAGATTTGTGAATGCTATCAGCTTCCCTGTCATCTTTTCCATTATGAGTGGCCAGTAGTTCGGGAACATCCAGGCCATCATTCCTTCCAGAGCTATTACCACTACCATAACCTTCAGTATGATCCTGCTCGAATTCTCCTGCTCTGCTAGTATCCTTCCTCAAGTCTGGGAAGTTCAAAATAAGTGCATTAGCAGCATGTTGAGCATCAGGAACACTGGTTGTTCGTCGGTGTGTCTTTGCCCTTGGGGTAGATGGGCAGGTCCTGGAATCTTTTGTGGACGGTGCATTTGGATCATAAGGATGTGAAGCTAGATAAGATAGTGCAGTGACAACATCGCCTATGAGGGGTCGAGATGCTGCATTCTCCTGCAAACACATGGCTGCAACAGCTAAAGCCTGGTATAAGCCCCTTTTAGGATAGTGGCCTTGCAGCAATGGATCAGCCAGTTGGCAGAATTTCCTTCGGTCTTTGAAAAGTGGGCGAGCCTGCAAATATTATTGGGATCAGATACTTTGCCCATATAAAGAAACAAAAAATGCATTCACCACCTGAAACAAAATGAACAAAATAGTGTTGTGCAGTTAACCTACCCACGCGACAAGATTTTGCTCCCCTGAAGGCTGGGTGTGATCAATTGCTCTGCGGCCTGTAATAAGTTCAAGGAAAACAACACCAAAGCTGTAAACATCAGATTTTACTGTCAACTGTCCTGTCATGGCATACTCAGGAGCGCAATACCCATATGTTCCCATAACTCTAGTTGATACATGAGTTTTGTCACCAACGGGACCAAGTTTTGCAAGCCCAAAGTCAGACAGCTTAGGGTAATAGTCTTCGCCCAGAAGAATATTTGATGATTTGAAATCTCTGTATATGACAGGTGGATTTGCCTTATCGTGAAGATATTCCAGACCTTTTGCCGCACCGACCGCAATCCTCATCCTTGTATTCCAGTCAAGAGGTTCCACGTCTGGTGGACGATCTATCAAAAAAGATATGTCAAATATGGTTGTCAGTGGCCATAAATGTATGGATAGTGTCAGTAATAACAAAAAAAATGAGCTAGTGAACAATAACTGGGGCCTTTCTGCTTTTTAATGTAGCAGATTACAAATCAGTTTAACAAGTGTTGAAACTGAATCCGACGAAAACTTTGTAATTTTGTACACATAAGGAAGTCCTAGGATCATAATCTATTTGCAATGTAATGGCAGTAGAGAAGGTATATGTTAGTGTTTGCACATTTAAATATTTTGTATTGTGCTATCAGATAGAAAGATTGGACTCTTAAATATATTTTTTTCAAACGTTCTTTCGGAAGCTCAAAGCAACTAACTTTCAGGTTTAAAGGTAACATGTAAACTGAAACATTTGTCATAACAGAAGGAAATGCTTACCATGCAGATGATTTTCTAGTGACCCGAACAACATATATTCGTAAACTAGGAGGCGCTGGTCACCATCAGCACAATAACCAATTAATCTAACCAGGTTAGGATGGTGCAACAGACTTAGCATGAGAACCTCCACAAGAAATTCACGATTTCCTTGAAAGCCATTTCTATCAAGTTGCTTCACAGCAATGACCTGCAAGATGACACGGACAAAATTCAAAATGAACATTGAAGGTAACAACCACACAGGAAGTCATAAAAAAAATCAGGAGAATGCTCTCTTTTCCTCTTAATGAGACTATATCCAAGATTGCAGGCTAAAAAAGGAAAAATCTTGAACACAGTTAGCAAATGCAAGCAAACCTGTCCAATCTCCATGCGTCCTTTATATACGCGACCAAAGCCACCTTCTCCCAACAGGCAATCTCTTCTGAAATTCTTGGTAGCAACAGCCAACTCCCGGAAAGTGAAAATCTGTGCTGGGCCATGTGCAATGTTCCCTCCTCTGCGAACAGGTACAGAATCTTCCTTCTTGGAGCCCCCAGTGCGGGAATTTGATCGAACTTGACCCATTGAGAAGATAAAGTTAGCATATAACCTCTCACTACTGATGCTTATGCTTTTATCAAAATAGATAAATCACACTGTTCAGTGCTCAGACATACAGAAATCCAGGTATAACGAAATGGACCAGGATGCAACTTGTGAGATCCCTACACCTATTAGAACATTCAATCTGTTACTGGCTACTCCAGTGTTGCACGCACACATTCAGCGCTAAGATATAGTGAAGTTGGTGACTAAGGCATTGGTACTACTATACTGGGTTGTTGAAATGATACATGGAACATATTCCAAGTATCCTACCTAGCTTTGTAATTGCTGAATACTTCACCTTAAGGAACTATTAGGCAACAGATGAACAGAGTCAAATCCTTCAGGATAAGGAGTATTCCATGAAAGTAGTGTTCTTCTTAAATAGTAAAAAAGCATCTTAGACATACTTTGTTGTATTATTCAGTTATTCTTTGATTTTAAATATAAACACCTTATAAACGTGTATAAAAAATTAAATAAAAACTAATAATACTTCATGAGAACTTATCAGAATATTAACCCAAGTGGACAGTTTTTTTAGTTGATTACTTTGTCAGCGGTTATGCCATGTAAAAAGTTTCCTGCTGCATATGGATAATAAAATGCAGCAGCCACACAACAATCAAAAGAGCAATAGCTTGCCTTCAAATCAAGGATCAGATTGCATGTTCAGCAGCTAAAAACTAAATTGTGATACTTGCGTCGAACTCCACATTCCCCCCAACAACCACTAAAAGAGTGAATCCTACTTCAAGCAAACTCAAAGCAAGCAAATGACCACACCAAGGAATCAGTGAAACAACACTAGTATAGAGAAAATGAGACAATTGTCGTTGGTTGCTTGAAACAGAAACTCTGGAAACAAACTTATTGTGACGACAAGCCTCACTTCCCACATTTCCTTCCCTTCCACTCTAGCTTGAGACAAATGTGAAATACAACTTTACACCAAGAAATAGTTTTGTGTCCCGTCAGCCATGATATCAGCAAGAAATCTGAATAACATTTGCATATGTGCTAAAGCTGTGAGTTACCTACTACGATCGCTTAACCAACAGTTCTATCAGCAAATAAGATTCTTTAATAAATAATCAAAAATGACGTGACCCTAGTTTAGTGAATCCTCGCTGATACTTTCAACAAATCAAAGTACGAAATTGCAAGAAGTAACTATTATTAAGCAGTTCATCCCATGTTTTGCTTCATTGAATCAACCGCCCAAGTTGGCAGTTAGCAAGCAAGTACACATCGCACTGAACATTCCAGGTTTGTATGCCTAAACCAATGCGCACCTACCGCAATGAATCAGTCAATCAATCACTTAGCAAACATCTATAGCTGACTGATAAGGCAAGAAGCGGGTTCATCAAAAGATCAAAACTCTGCAAAATCGGTGTTCCCCACAATCGGACAACCGCCGCCGACCAAGATATGGATTTTACCTGGTGCCGCTTTCGTCGCAGGCCGGGGGGAGGGCGAGAGCGCCGCCATGCTCTTCGCCTCCTTCCCCGACGAGCCTGAGCATGGTAAGCAGCTCATTTCGCCGTTCCTGAACACAACCTTAGAAATGCCAGGCAGGCCTCAAAGAAATTCCAACTCAAAGACTCGATCTTTCTTCGTGTTTGTTGATCCCTTCGGTGAAATCAGCTGAAATTGGGGAGATTTCCGGGCACCGGAGAGGGGAAGGGAGAGAGGCAGAGAAGTCAAGACTGGGAGAGGCGTAATAAACAAAAGCGCGACTTGAGACGGTGGTGAAGGAAGGTCCAAGCAATTGGCTGGCAATTTTGAGTGTTTTATAGTGCGGTTGAAATGTTCCTTTGGGAGGAACTTCGCTGTTGCCCAGTTGAGTTGAGGTGGTTGCGTTGTCAATCAAAGGAGATGGATAAAGAAAACAACATAGATATTTTGGACTATTCTAAGCACAAACTGAATTTAAGGTGGCAACAACGAGTTCTGTACTGTTTCGCCTTTTTTCTTTTCATATTGTTTTTATTAGTAACCCACTTTTTCTCTCTTATAAAGAGAATTTTTATGTCGTAGTGATTAATGGATTGCTAGCAACAAAGCTCATTTATCAGTTCCGTAAAAAAAAAAGCTCATTTATCAGTCCCATGTTGTATGATTGGGGTCTGAATTATGATGTTAATGACTAATAATTAGCCAAAGAAAATGTTAGGCCACATCAAGTACATGCTTTAAGATTTCTCTAGATCATTTATTTGATTTGCCTGCATGGTTGCTTTTTAGTTGGCACGGGACAAACAAGTCCATATCACACTTTTTCTTTGAACTCCAAAATTAAAGGATGTGTGATTCAGGCATACGAAGGACTAAAATATGGCCTTTCACCTATAGGTATCCTGGTTTTCCTTTAATTGTACACGTAATAGGTGAATAGATTATTATGTCATCATTGAAAAATACACATACATGAGTAAATAAGTGCCTTCTTTTTTTTTAAAAAAAAAAAAAGAGATGTGAGGCGACATTTGTTTGCAGCAACGTCCTGATGCGAGAACACGGGCACTTGCGATTTGAGAAGAGTTTGAGGTCGCTTTCGGGAGATATACACGACCAGCTAGGCGCCTTTGACTCGCCACCTGTATTATTGGCCTGGCTGGCATGGCTCATGTGCTCTTTCCCTGTGCCTCCCAGGATTTTTAAGGGCCAGGTCGTCGAGCTGACCTGCTAATCACGACGCCATGATACGTACGATAGATAGGTTTCATTATAGCGCGAAGACGGCTTCCTGATGCACACTTGTACACAGAGACGGTTCCAGAAGAAACATGCTATATCATGCATTAATTCGTGCTCGTAATTTAATGATGAGGGTGTAGTCTACATAATTATCTTTTTTCGTTTTTTTGCGAGTGAGTCTACATAGTAATTGTCTATTCTCGTTCCATATATATATATTCTTCCATCTGAGGACATCAAAGCCCAAACCACCAGATATTTTGCGTTAGGGAAACATGTCATTGGATCATTCCCATCCATCTCCTTGCTGAGTGTACCGATTACAAGCTGGAACAAGGCAGGAGACGCGTCATTAATTTGGGATGCTTGTTTGTACTCCCTGGAAAAATAAAAACCCAAGACAACGTATACATATGTACCGAACGATTGATGTGCGCGTGCTCACATGCACGTATATAGGAGGACATCATATAGCACCTTCAAATCGCTTATATTGTACTGAGTGCCTGCTGACTGCCTACAGAAATGGACGGTGCCTAGCTAGCGTAGCAGGATGGATCAGTGTCCACCTAAGGATGAAAGCACTTGTTTTATTTATAGGCCTTGCTATCGCTAGTGTTCACGAGAGGTGCGACAATGGCCGGCGGCCGGCCGGCCGGCCAGCTGGGCGTTGCACGGGTGACAGGGCGCGCAGGGCAGCAGCCAGCCACCCCGTCACTAGCTCGCAAGCGTGATGAGAGAACGCATCATTTCATTGCTTGGCCGGCGCCAGCACACGCGTGGCGAGATCCATAAGTTGCATGAAGCGAAGGGCACGCACGCCTTCGGACCGGTGGTCGCGCTCTCGCGGTCGCGGAGTCGCCGTCCTGCCTCTCATCGTTTTCCACGGGTCTCTTCTCGTGTTCTTCTCGTCCGACGTTGGCGACAGGGTAGCTGCTTGTCACCATTACTCCATTTGTATGACAGCTCGATCGAACATCGAAGGGTCCTAGAACATGAGTAATTGCCTAGCTAGCCTCGCTGTCTAATAAAAAGGTAACAATATCTAACCAAGAACAAATTAATACATGTTGTGACACGCTTACAATCTCGGCTCGGAAAGTGTAAGCATGTGCATTGGCAGTTTGCCAGTGTCGCTGCCACGACTCCAGGAAATGATAAACCTTTCGGCACCTAACTGCACCTGCTAACTGCCTCGAGACTGCAAAGAAGAACACAAACACAACCATTTGCTGCTGGTCGGAACTTGATGACAACATGTGCGTTAGTTAAAGGCGGGCCTAAAGTAGTTTTGTTTCTGCACCGCGGCCCGCACAAGAAATAACAGGGGCTTTTGTGTTTCAGGCCCAAACTGATACATCACGTGGCCGGCGCAAGAAACCGCAGCCCATGAGCCCACGGAGAAACTCGCTCACTCTCGTGCTGACACTGACCGAGTCGTCCAACCAGTACCGTGCTCTGGAAGGAGCCGCGGGGGCCCAAGTAGCCGCTTAAACCTCCAAAACGCACGGCCGCACCGCAACACCACCAACACCCGGCCGGCGACCATGTCGTCCTCGCCGGAGCCCTCGACGCCGGGGACCCCGTCCCCGGTCCTCAGCGTCCGCATCGTCACGCTCGACTACTACATGGCGCCGCCCCTCCCCGGCTTCGACTTCACCCGCAGCCCCTTCCACGGTGCGCACCCCCCACCCTGCCGCTCCTCCCCCTTTCCCCGTCCCTAACCTTTGCGTGGCGCTGAATTCTCTGAGCGTGTGGCGTGCAGGGGAGGAGGTGGTGGAGGTGCCGGTCATCAGGATCTACGGCTCCACCCCTGCGGGGCAGAAGACGTGCCTTCACATTCACCGGGTAGGTACCATGCGGCTTCTCCGTGGCTGCCTCTCTGCATTTCTCTCTGTTCGTGTGAGGGAAGAGGTAGTGTCGGTTGTCATGTGCGACTGTAGCCGTGATGGAACTAGCAATAGCGAGTGTGACTCTGTTTCACTGTAGCAGTGTAACACATTGGGTTTGCACGCGCTTGGAATTTTGATTACCACTGTGTCCGGAGCTTGCAGTTTCGTCATGCAACGTCGTAGGACCACTAGCACAGACAGGCATGAGATTTTTCTGCTTGGATTTAAATTTGAAAATTTGGAGGGAATCTGAATGTCGGAGGTCCATTCAGACTATCAGGGATGTTGTTGCTTTTATGATCAGTAGTTTAAGTTCCTTGTGTTTTCTCCTGGGGTGGGTTGGTGATTTGTTTATTACTTGCCTCACTGGACCCATTGCTCTGTAGTGGTACATGACAACCGACACTGCCCTCTTATCTTGAACCAGTAGTGCGAAAGGACTTCTTTTGAAAACATTTGACTGATAAACTAGTTAGCTGTAAGATTTCCATCTCATTACTCATATCATCTGATTATATCACTGAATGGTCTGAAGGGCACTTCAGGCACTGTTTCAGTTTTTATGCTCCCTCATGTGAGCACTGTAGCTTCTCCGTGTAATGAATAGTTACTCTTTTTTCCCCTTGCAATCGAATTTTCTTGACTGCAGACATACAAATACTGATGTATTTTCAATCTCAAGTGGTAAATCATGCTTCGTTTCTTTGCCTACTGTTTCCCTGTTAATTTGCTTTCAAACTATTTCATCAGTCTGATTGTTTCAACTACTTTGCTAATGTCTGTTATCTCTTTGGTATCTAGGTCCTGCCGTATTTGTATGTACCTTGTCCAGAGGAGCTGCTCCATAACATAGAACAAGGTGATTTGTAGCTTCTTACATATGCACCATTGAGATTGAAGAGTGCTTATGTTTTTAATGTTCCATTTTGTTCCATTTGTCATATGATTTCTCCTTTTGTTCTATGAGGTGTTTGTGAATGTATATACACAAAAAATGTGCTTGGGACAGAGAGATGTCCGTTCCAACAATTTTATAGAAGGGAGGATCGAAGTTGGATTGGCTAGCCCACTGCCCATGGTGCTAAGAAACTCAACCCAATAGACACACTAACTGTAACAGAAAATATGTGAATAGGCATGGTAGTTCTTATTACCTATACCATGAGCTTTCGGATTCTGTTTTCTCATTATTTGGTGGTTGCAAAATGCAAACTACCATTGGGATTTTCTTATGAACATGATTTGTAACCAAAGAGACCACTTCTTCAGTTCATCTATTTAAAGATTCTTTGAGTTCGAATATGCTATGTATAAATGATTGAAAGGTAGACTGGACCTTAATCTGGACATGGTCTGTCTGTCTGTTCATCACCTCCTAGATTGTTTATGGACAAAAAGACAACCATATATAGAGATCAAGTAGACATACTTTTACGCTATCAAAAACCTTTGTCATGCAGTGCTGCAATGAAATGTTTTTTATTTGTGTAAGTTATGCACCTTTGATCAGTCAAATGAATGTATCTTTTCCTCTATTCTCCAGGTAATTCATATATAACTGGTTTCTTGAGTGACCTTGAGAAAGCTTTGCAGGTATTTTGGATTCCACTTGTTTTGTATGTTATGCACTTCCTCTTTTTTTTATTGTTGCAATTTTCTTGCAGATTCGTGGTCCATCAAAAAGGAGGCATGTGCATGGATGTAGCCTTGTTAGAGCAAAGAAGCTGTATGGTTATCATTCGTCTGAGGATCTTTTCTTGAAGATCTACTTGTATCCACAATGTAGTCATTTTCACAAAAAACAATGTTGCTGCTACAATGCGTATATACTAGTGTACTTTGGCCATCTTTTTTATTCAGTGTTCAAAAGTTCTAAAACATGAATGTGGTCTGGCTGACCATTTCTGTACCGGACTAGCTGGCTTCTAATACCTCAAAATTTTCCTATCATTATGGCTATGCATCCTCATCAGAAAAATGTACATGTTTAATATACAGGCTGCACATTGTTTTTGTGTGTTTGTTTATGCTGAAGCTGAATCATGGTCATTGTTTTGTCCATCTTCATCCAACTCTTGAATGGTGATTAGCACCTTGCTTGTCTTGACCAAATGGTGTTACAAATGCCACCTTCTGGAATGAATGCGTTTATGCATATGTTTGCAGCTACATTTCAATTTTTGTTCTGCAGTTGAGTACCTTGATCTGGTTTGAAGATATTATCCATATGAGGTTTCTCGAGCCGCGACCCTTCTTTTGGTTAGTATGCAATGTCGGAAAACTCATTTATTTCCAGATAGCTATATAAATCCAAAGTATATTTTATTCTACTGTTTTTCTTTTAGTACTTATTGATCAATATATATGTGATCATTTTTACATGTTATTGTTCTTTCCTGTTCAGTTGATCTTTTCCCACTAGCTATGCAGTATACACTAGCAGTTAATCCCACTTGTCCACATGTAGGACTTTTATCTTCATTGTGAACAATTGTGTGTCAATTATCTTATTAATTATTACCTGAAAGTGAACTTTTCCTCAGTGTTGCATGTTCTGTAGCTATCCTTCTATGCCGTGAGCCATGAATTTATCTAACCTGCCATGGTGTGAACCCGTGAACTTTGTTCTATAACAACCTGATACTTGGCTACCGAAGACTCTGGCATGAATAGCTCTTCTTGCAAGATTGTTGGATGCTTATTAGTTTGATTGAATATGCCTTATTTTTTTGGCCGTCCATGAAACATAAAATTTTAGTTCACTGAAAGTTTTGAAAGGTTCTCTCTGGGATTTATTTTGGCTGTTTAATTAATCTCAGGATGGTGCTGTTCTTAACAGAGTATTCCAGACTTATGAGTCTCACATTCCATATCTTCTTCACTTTCTGGTAAGTATAATGTTTTTTTTAAAAAGATATGTGGATTGCAAGACAATATAACCACTTTGACTCTTTTTGCAATCATACAATCTGCATGATATTAGGGTGTGATCATGTGATATTATTGAGTTTATTTGATACATAAAAGATACATCTTCTGAGAGACTTAGATGGTCATTCTGCTGAATTGATTTCTTAGGTTGACTACAACTTGTATGGAATGGGCCATGTACATGTCAAAGACTTCAAGTTTCGCCCCCCATTGCCAGATGATTTTCATCCCAAGTCATCTCTTCACAGGAAGGTCAATTGTTTTACTGATTTAGAGCATAAACAACTCTATATTTTTTTCCTGTCTAATAATTTTCATTTGAATAGTCATTGCTTATTTTACCTCAGGCTTTATTCTTTGTTCAACATTTTTTTCTGACAAAATGGCAGGCACATTTAGATAATTCAGACATTAAAAATGCAGCAGTCTGGACATCTTCAACAGTGTCACATTCTTCAATACTGACCAGCTCTCCAGCTTCCCATTGCTTTGGAGGAACCAGTTTGGGCTTTGCCAATCGACAGAGTTCTTTGATGCTTGAAGCTGATTCAAGTGTCGAAGGTCTGGTGACCACATTCTGGCAGCTATTGTTTATTATATCTTTGACTTGCATTATAAATTTCATCCTCACCCGCAGGTATCCTAAATGAGAAGTATAAGATGTACACTTCTCTTTCGCAAACAACAACAGATACAAAAATGGTTCAGTCGCTTATAGCAATCTGGGAGGTATGCTTTCTGTTTTGTATGTGCAGATATGCTCCAAAATGTTATTAATCGCTAAACTTCTGTTATCATCCGCGTTGCTCAGGAACTTGAACGCTTAAGGCTATTGGAGGAAACAAAACATCCCAATCTGGGCAGACCTTCACGGGAAGAAGTTCTTAAAAGTTTTCTTCATGGTATTAAGTATGAGAGTGCCCTTTCTATGTTATTTCCACAAGAAGGGTCATGCCACAAAGTTTCTACCATAGAAGAGTCTGAAAGGCTAGAAAGGTGCTTCAAATCATTGACTGATATTGTTGGGACTGTTACATTCTCACAGGATGACTACTGTGATAATATTGGTGTTGGTAATTCTGCGGGTTTGCAAAATGAGAAAAAAAATGCAAGTCAGTCATCAAGCGAAAATGCACATACTATATCACCTGAGAGAAACAGTCATCTTGTATCTTCATCAGTAGCCCAAAGAACACTGTCTCAGTTATCTGATGAAGGTGAAAAGGTACTCCTCATATCTTATATATCTTGTTATGGACTTCTTCAGATCCCAGAAATTATCGTTTAAGTTTGTTTGTCAAGTCCTGTTATGGATTGTTTTGAACCCCATGAAATTATTTAGTAAGTTTGTTTTGTAAGCAAAGGCAAATTAAATAGCAGGACACCAGGTTGAACAATTTTCCCAAGAAAATATTTATAGGTTGAAGATTTGCAATAATTGGTTACTGGTTGTTGCTGAGCACAAAAAAAAGGGGAAAAAACCAACATGATAACCCTCAAGGTAGGACGAATAGAAACTAGTTTTGAAAGGACAGGTAGTTTACATTTTGCACAATATGGTACTTGATGGTTATTTTCTGATCCTTATTGGTCATATCCAATCCAATATTGATGTTTGAATTGGCCTAGGATATACAATTAAGGAATCACATGTGCATCATTCATGTTTCCGCATCTGTGTTTGTAAACTTAGTAATTAAATGCTTCTAGTTTCCTTGGAATTGTTCTTTTGTAGCATGTGGATGCTGAAGCCCTTGGACTTTTAAGCTGGTTGGCCTCCTCGCAAGCTGCAGAGGAACCAACAACTGATGATGAGTTGATTAATGAAGTCATTCTCAGCCCACTGATTGCCAAGAAGTCCATTGAAGTTGCTTTAAAGTCTGCTCACCTGGATTTTGATAGTGCTTCTCAGCAGGAGTGCCAGGATATTCTTGATTCAGTTGATCCTGTCAATCCAGCAGAAGAACCAACACATACATGTTTCCTCAGTACTGTTAAGTCTGATTCTAGTTCATCGCTGGGCAGTACCATTCCTCAGATTGATGGATCATCTGATGAGGACCCAAAAGTGCCCCAAGAATATGAAAAGAGCAAGATCACTAAGAGAACAGTAGGATCTCCTAGTTACACATCTACAAAGAATTCTTCAAAATCAGCCAGTAAGCGTGCAGGAACTCATCTTTGGGGTTCTTTGCCTATTTCCAGCAGAAAGCGGCCTTACAGTAATGCTGATGATCCAGGCAGCGCAATGCAGTCCTTAATTGCATCTCACAATAGTACAGCTGAGAACTCTCATGATATCTCAGTGAGCACTGTCAAGGAATCTTCTAGTTTTGTAGGTGAAGATGATTCAGTTGATCACTCTGTGAGGGACTTGATGAGGAGGAGGAGATCCATTCGACCTGTGCAGTTGGAGTTTGATAGTGCTGGGACTGCATCATACACCATGGATAAAGAGAGTGAAGCTGTGAAGTCTGGGGGGTTAGAATATCATGATTTTGCTAGTGATAATTCTTCAGAAATGCCTAATTCTCGTGATGAGTATTTACGGATGACATTTGCTCAGAAGCCACCATTCAAGAACCAGGTGTGTTCTGGTTTGGAGAGTTCTTCAGGCAGTGCGCGACATGAATGTAGGCTCCTCAAGAAATCTTTATGTTATCATGGTTGGATATAATTAACTTCATGCATGGTAACTCTGTTGTTGTTATTATCCATCTAATCATAGACACAATCATGTTAGACAGTGATGCTTATGATACGATTATGCAGCATTCATATTGTTCCATTTTGGTAATTAAATGTTTGGCTTTTAGATCAGTTGTCTCTAGATAGCTTTGTATCGCTCCCCTGGAAGCAGTTTGGACTATAGTGCTGTAATGTCATAGGGCATACTTCTTTTGTATATTAATCCATATACATTTTTCTTCTGCTTTTCTTTTCAGCTACGAAAACGGGACTAGCTGATCTTCCATTTTTTGATCAAAATATGGAGGAGAATAAGCAGAATGAATCGTTTCAATATACGGGAAGATGTGAGTTTTCAGCGGGTGTATTGGGTGTCCCAACTCATTTCCAAAATGATGGATCGGCACTATATTTACTGACGCATGCACTTTTGCCGCCATCAGCAGTATCCGTGGACCATTGGATAACCCAGCAGTCTTGTTTCAGTAAGTTTTATATACAATCTTTCTGCACGGATTACGTTTCATTATGTGGTTTAAGTTTAACTGCACAGATTGATTTATACTCCCTCTATGTTTCTCAGGTAACCTGAAAGATGGTGAGATAGTGCCAGCTGATCAGGTTGAGGAAGTCAGTTTGATTGTATCACCAAATTCTCCAACCAAATCTACTGGGAAGAATTACACAACAAAATTTGCTGTCGATGCATTTGAGGTGGAATCAGCTCTATCTGACAAAGAAAGTAAACGTTTGGCAGATTGGCATGACTTTTCCCAGATATCGGCTGGAGACGAGAAGGATAAGCTCACACCTCTAAGTCAAATTGGATTTCGTGACCCTGCAAGTGCTGGTGGTGGGCAACAACTGACTATACTTAGCATAGAGGTTCTATCCCATTCGTTTCACATTTCTTTTGCAAGCATACTTTCTCCCGCTCCTCCTTGGATGCACATGGATAATTTATTGTTTTTAGACTGGCCAACAAGAATTCTCTTTCTTGTCAGTCATGACTCTTGTAATTTTGTCTTTCCACCACCCAACAGGTTTTGACAGAAAGCAGAGGAGAGCTGCGTCCTGACCCACGGTTTGATGCCATCAATGCTGTATCTCTGGCCATTGAGGATGATGCTGACAATAGTGTTGAAACTCATGTGTTTATACGCGACAGCAATGAAAAATCACATAGGAGGAGGTATATGTGTAGTCACTCAAAATCTAATCTTCTGCTGGTTTCTTTCTGTTTTCATTTCTTTCATCTTGGGACACTTGAACCCCAGATTTACAATATTCCACAGAGGCTTCAAATTCGTCTGTCAGTAACCACTGTCAACAATTGTAGAATTATAGACAAGTGAAGTTGACATGGCATGTTAGCTGACTAGTATGCTGACAGTGGCAACTGATGAAACATTTCACAAGAACAGTCTGGCTTGTATCGCTGAGGTTTTTTTAGGGAGGCTTGTATCGCTGTGTTAGTAGTTTGATCTATTAGACTCTTGATTGATTTTATTAGAAACATTCCATGCTTGGCAACTGATGAAACATTCCTTTTGGCTCGTGGTATTTGTCTTTCTCCCCCCCCCCCCCCCCCCCCCCCCCCCCCCCTGTCTTCCATGCTTCTTGATTCTGGACCCGACATCTTCAACTTCTTTTTTCTTGTATGTGCAGAAATCTGGAAGGTATTGCTGGTTGTAACGTTCATGTATTCCCTGAAGAGAGGGATCTTTTGGATAATCTTATTAGTGCAGTATGTTTGACTGATCCAGACATCCTAGTCGGTTGGGAGATTCAGTTAGGATCTCTAGGATTTCTTGCTGAAAGAGCTGCTCATTTGGGCATAGGTTTACTGAAAAGGATTTCAAGAACACCACCGCATGAGATGAATCATCCACCTAAGAATCCTGTTGATCAATCTAGTCAGATATTTCCTGAAGCATCTTCTGCTGATGATGTTGTTGATGATGTCCGTGAGAGCAATTGGAGTCATACTCATGCAAGTGGTATACATGTTGGTGGAAGAATTGTGCTTAATTTATGGCGTCTCATGCGTGCAGAAGTTAAGCTTAATAACTACTCCCTTGAAGCTGTAGCTGATGAAGTACTGAGGAGAAAGATACCACTGGTACCAAACAAGATATTGAATCGATGGTTTGCAACAGGTCCTGGACGAGGAAGATACCGATCTATGGAATATATCAACAACAGAGCTAGACTCAACCTTGAAATAATGAATCAACTTGACCTGGTAAATTGAGTTGCATCCATGGTATTCTTAGTGGTATATTACGTTCATTGGCTATTTGAGATCTTTGTTCTACAATTCAGATATTTTATCAATTGGAAACATTGTCCTTTCATTTCTTTTCCTTCGTTTTTTGTTGTCTAGCATTAGAACAACATGCTTGGTTCCGTTGGCATGTCCTGGACAAGCTACATACTTCTTCTGATAGCTCAACTTCTATAAGTGAAGATGGCGGTCCTAAATTTTACCTGACCTGGCATGCAGGTGAATCGGACATCTGAACTCGCTCGTGTATTTGGTATT
This sequence comes from Eragrostis nindensis, assembly GCA_012490785.1. NCBI lineage: Eukaryota > Viridiplantae > Streptophyta > Magnoliopsida > Poales > Poaceae > Eragrostis > Eragrostis nindensis. Next base: position 1,270,848 of record JAAXCT010000049.1, on the reverse strand, counting down.
GACTTCTTCTCGGTCCTTTCTCGAGGGTCTCAGTATCGTGTTGAATCTATGCTCTTGAGATTGGCTCACACACAGAACTACCTTGCAATCTCTCCAGGAAATCAACAGGTGCTCCCTTTTTTTACCACTACCATCTATGTATTTATCAATTTCTGTTTTAAATAAATTGTAGTTGCTCATATGTTTGTCTGTTACTCAATTTGGGGTCACCAATGTTAAACCACCTCTTGCTAGTTTTCATGTTTCTACTGAAAAGTTTACATTGGCATGAATTTTCGTCCATGGATGAACATTTTGTTAAGAAGGGTCCTATTATGTTGCATTGTGTAATTAGCTACCAGAAGACAGAAAGGTAATAAGTACAGTATTCAAATGGGGCCCTTGCATCTATTTGGAACTACAGGCTGATTGTTCACAACTTCATAAGCGTAAAATATAGGATATGGTTTCTGTCAATTTTTTATTTCCAGTACTGCCATCATTTTGATGTTCTTCGGTCCTGTACAGGTTGCTTCTCAGCCAGCCATGGAGTGTTTGCCACTTGTAATGGAACCAGAGTCGGCTTTCTACTCTGATCCGGTTGTTGTATTGGATTTTCAGTCCCTTTATCCTTCCATGATAATAGCATATAACCTATGTTACTGTACATGCTTGGGTAAAGTTTTCCCGTCAAAGTCGAATGTACTTGGTGTCAGCTCATATTCAGTAGATCCACATACAATTGTAGATCTGAAAAATCAGCTCCTGCTTACACCAAATGGGGTCCTGTATGTGCAACCTGAGGTGATGTTCTCAATTGCTGCGCTACATTTATGTTTTTCATATTATCGCTGACAAATGTATGCCTACGGACTGGCATTATTGATATACGGCCTATTGATATATTAAATATGATACTTTACATGACTACTGTTATGTTTGAGATAGACTTTTGAGATGGTCCTTTGTTGCCATCCAACTGAATTACTGGCTATAATGTTGAAACCATTGCTTACAATGGCATTTTCAGTGCTGCATGTCATATTCGTCTATTTTGCTGCACATCATCCTCCCCTACTAAAACTGACATTTACAGGCTCAATGGTAATTTTCAGGTCAGGAAAGGTGTGCTCCCTCGCCTTCTAGAGGAGATACTGTCAACAAGAATTATGGTGAAACAGGCAATGAAAAAGCTGGGTCCATCTCAGCAAGTTCTGCAGCGGGTATTCACTTCTTCTACACCATTTTTCAAATATTGTTTTAACACATAAATTTCTTAGGATATTGTGCCTGAACTATCACACGGTAGTCTTTCTCTTATTTGGTTTGTCCTGTAGTTAGGCATAGTGGCGGAGCTTGGCAATGGCCACCCTTGGCTGTACAGAAGCTACGTGAATGCTTAGGCTGTCATTATCTTCCTCTTTTCACATCTTTGTTTTCCTGTAAAAGGTCTATTCTTAACAGTTGGTGTTACATAATGAATAATTATTCTTTTCCAGATATTCAATGCACGACAGCTTGCTCTTAAGCTGATAGCTAATGTAACGTATGGCTACACAGCTGCTGGATTCAGTGGTCGGATGCCGTGTGCAGAGCTTGCAGACAGCATTGTTCAATGTGGTCGTAGAACTCTTGAAACAGCAATTTCATTTGTCAACCAACATCCTTTGTGGAAAGCTAGGGTTGTATATGGTGATACTGACAGGTATTCTTGTGTTTCATGTGTCTTCTTTGAACTGTAATACATTTATACTATAAGAACGCAATTATTTCTACTGCAGTATGTTTGTTCTTCTAAAAGGGCGTTCTAAGGAAGAAGCTTTCAGAATAGGAAAGGAGATTGCCTCTTCCATAACTGCAATAAATCCGGATCCAGTCACACTGAAATTTGAGAAAGTCTATCACCCGTGCTTTCTTCTTACGAAGAAGAGATATGTTGGCTATAGTTACGAGAGTCCTGAACAGAAGAAGCCAATCTTTGATGCAAAGGGGATAGAAACAGTTCGGAGAGATACATGCCCAGCAGTTGCAAAGATTTTGGAACGATCTATTAGAATAATGTTTGAAGAACAGGACTTAAAAAAGGTAAGGCCTGTTCCATATCTCCTTGTTCTCTTTCTTGGGCTGGCCTTATCTCCATCAGGCAAACAGTTTATTGCTTTTTAACTTTTCAGGTCAGGTTGTATTTAGAGCGTCAATGGACACGGATATTATCAGGAAAAGTTTCTATTCGAGACTTCATCTTTGCGAAGGAGGTTCGCCTAGGTACTTACAGTGCAAGGGCTTCCTCTCTGCCACCGGCAGCAATTGTTGCGACAAAAGCTATGCTGTCTGATCCAAGGACAGAGCCTCGGTACGGAGAGAGAGTGCCATATGTCGTAATCCATGGGGAGCCAGGGGCTCGTCTTGTCGATATGGTTATAAATCCTTATGGTCTTCTAGAAGTTGGATCTCCTTATAGATTAAATGTATTATACTACATAGTCAAACAGATTATCCCTGCTCTGCAACGTGTTTTTGGCCTCCTTGGTGCTGACCTAAACAAGTGGTTTAATGAGATGCCTCGTCCCATACGACCGACACTTGCCAAGCGGCAGTCTGCTTCTGCTTCGTCTTCTCGTGATGGCAGCTTAATCCCATTGGGATTGAACAAGAAATCTTCCACCAAAGGAGGCAGGATAGATACATACTACATGTCAAGCCATTGTTCCATTTGCGGAGATATAATTCAAGGATCAGACACCTTCTGCAACAATTGCTTAAAAAATGAAGCTGTTGTTGCAACAGTAGTTGCTGGCAGAACTTCAAAATTGGAGCGAGAAATCCAACATCTTGCTGCTGTAAGTTCTTATTGACTGGATATTGGGTCAAACATATTTTTGCAGTTTACCATCATAGACTTGCTGCACTCAACGTAAAGCTAGAGAATCTTGAGGTAGAACTGAAGATTCTGGCTTCTCTTAACTGTGTTTACATAGTATTGCCTTTACATAGTATTGCCTTAATTTACACTCTGATATCAGTGGCCGAAATATTTGAATTCATTTCCATTGACGGTGGCGTATGCTCTTAATAGATTCCATGTAGTTGTTTGTCACAAAAACTAGTGCCAATACCTGACTTTAACTTTAGCAGACCCACATCTTGTCGAACAACTGTTGCTTCTGCACATAATGTAGATATAAGTTGTTAAACGTGAGCTTACAATTGGCTTTGAAATTTTTCCAGATATGTGGTCACTGTGGTGGTGCAGACTGGGTTGTTGAGAGTGGGGTGAAGTGTATCTCGCTTGCATGCCCAGTCTTCTATGAACGGAGAAAAATCCAGAAAGAGTTACGAGTTGTCTCAGAATCAGCCGGTGAAGCTGGATATTATCCTTTCTGCTGCGCTGAGCTTTTCTGAGCAGAGCTTTTTCAAGGTTGCACCTTTTATGTTCACGTCATGTAAATTGTAAAATCTGTAACTTGTATATCGACGTGTGTAATTGTTCCTGTTGTAACAATGTAGAGCGTGTATAAGCAAAGAGATACACTGTATAGTGGACGAGCCCCTTTTTTTAGGGGACTGGACTTAACCGTGTAGTTTGATATTGTTAGGTTCAGTCTGCTAATGCTTCCGTGGTGAGTACAGGGAGCAGAAAAGAGAACAATGAGGGGCTGGTATTTGCAAAATCTGATTGACGTTGTAGTTTTTTTTTCTCATATAAGTGGAGTATACGCATCAGTACCAGTGTGTCTTGGGCGGTGTTATTTACGTGAGATTAGTGCTCGTCGAACGAGGTAAATTGGTTTGCAAAACCATGACCTGATGAACATAGGCAATACAGCTGTTAGAAGACAACAAAATGATACTTAGATGACACGATTTGATACTTGGCGGACTCGTAATGATCTTGCGGTAGTGCCCACATGAGAAGAAATTGCATGATTGGCACAGCAGGGCGAATTTTTCACTCGACAACGATCAGCAGATCAATGACGAAATGCCCAGAAACAAGCGCCTAAGTAATTTCAGTACCATTCCGTTTCAAACGAAGGAGTGCATTTCTGACAAGTGACAACTCACATTATTCAGATTCCACGCTACATTGTACATAGTTCATTACATGGAATCAGAACATTGCCCGTGGCGAGTTCAACTGCGCATCCTGGAAGGTGCGCACTTGTGCTTATTATTCCTGGAGCTATTAACATTGCACCGTCTATAGTGCAGATTGGAAGAGGATCTCGGCCAGTTCCTGTTTCAGGAGAGCACAACATTGTCAGTGCAAAGATGTTTATACGTACGGTAGTAAAGCAGGCGGCTGGATTCTCATTATTTACCTGCTTGCCTGATGGCACGGTGGGTTCACCCCACTCCAAAACCTTCTTTTCTAGAGTCTCGAAATCTCCTTTTCCAGCCTGTTTGAAGCAAAAAACCAGAGTTGCAATTTCATGTTAATCCTTCAGGGTAAAGAATTGAAACCCAGACTTGTCAAGCGTCGTACCTCAATCAAGGCACCAATCTCGCTATCAAAGCTCTGGTAGCGCTTGCGGACAAGCTCATCCAGGGAACCATCCTAACATCACAAACATAAAATTTCAATATAGACAATTAAAAAAAATACAGAAACATGTTTATAAAGCTTTAGAAGGTTGTGATATTTAAAGTTACTTCAATGAGCTTTTCGACGTTGCGGAGGCCACGGGCGAGGGTATCCATTCCTGAGATATGAGCAAGAAACATGTCCTCAACATCAGTACTTTCCCTCCGCCTGTCACAATGAAAGAATTCGATGTAAGTCGAGTTTCATTTAAACTAGAAATTATTTTACAGGACAACAAACAAATAACAATGGATACTGACAGTTTGGCATCAAAGTTGAATCCACCAGGTGCAAGTCCACCCTATAACAGATCCACCATATTTCAGTGCTGTGTTTCCAATATAGGAAAGCAAGCAAACCAGGCAGTAAATGGGAGGAGAGAGGATTCATGCCACTCACATTCTTAACTACACTTGACATGATCAGAGTAGCCTCTGCAATGTCTGTAAGGAACTGATCTGTGTCCCAGCCTGTCCAAACATAAGAATCAAAAGTGCTAAGTTACTTTGTATGGTTCAGCTTCTTCTTTCTCCAAAAATAAAATATATGCTTCCATTGTAACACAATAAAGAATACAAGATGTCAGGATCATATGTTTATTAGTCAAGCATAGGAGTTGTATTAAACAGTGAAACTTACCGACTTGTGGATCACCAGTGTTTGCATCAATATTTCCAAGCAGCCCATTAATCCGGGCAGTCTCAAGCTCATGATGGCAGCTGCAAGTCTTAGACCCAGTTATGATACCGTAATTTCAAGCTATTATATGGTTGAAGTTTGGAAAGAAAAAAAGATTACCTGTGCCCAGATAGTGTAGCATGGTTGCATTCAACATTGATCTTGAACTCTCCTGTGTCATTCAGAACACGGAAGATAAGAACATTCGAAACAAATTTTAAGACTCACGCAAGCTTCACTAGCAAAACATTTCTGAAAAATATCAACTCACTGTTTTTATAAATTCTACAGATATTGACATACTACTGAATATTACCTGTAAGACTATACTTCTGAAGGAAAGAGAATGTAGTTGCCACATCCCAGTCATACCTGCCAGAGGAAAACAAGATTTAGTGCTTCGAATCCTGCAACTCTGCTGATTCGTTTCTAAGTAACCCACTCACTGGTGTTTTGTAGGTTCTTGTGGTTTAGGCTCAATCAACAATGTTCCTGTGAGAAAAAAAAAGGTAAATGCTCAAAATTTGTCGATAAATTGCTATATAGTTGAAATATTGCACTATGCCAAAGGAAGCGGGAACAGATAAATCATGTAGCAACGGTATAATTACCGTTAAATCCGATCTTCTTCTTGTAGTTAACAGCAGCTTGAAGAAAGTTAGCCTGAAAAAATCCAGCAATGAGCAAATAATTTGTAGTAAAAAACTGTAGCAGAAAGCCAGAAAAACAAAGGAATCAGCAAAAATATGCCCCACTCACCATATGGTCGAGTTCTCTCTTCATATCAGTATTAAGAAGAGTTTGGTAACCCTCTCTTCCGCCCCAAAATACATAGTTTTCACCACCTAGGTAGTGAGTGACCTGTATGAAGATACCACAAAATCATAAAAATTTGTCTATAAAAGGAAGACCAACAATGGTGTTCATAGATAACCCCCACCTCCAAAGCTTTCTTAACTTGTGCAGCTGCATAAGCATACACTTTCACCTCTGGGCTGCAACATTATTGAAGAATTCTTTTAATCTCAAGTCATGTGCTGGGATCACAAGTTTGGTTAACATAACTAAAATACCAACCTAGTAGCAGCTCCATGCATGTAACGTGGATGCATAAAAAGCTGTGCAGTACCCCACAGTGGCTTTATATTCGTCTCAGTCTAAAATCAAATCAGATAATACAAAATAATTAAGAAAACAAGACTCTGAAGCACTGATGTACAACTGCGTGCTGGCAATTTAAGGTTGCAGAAATCTAACCTGGAGCTGCTTTGCCAACTCAACTATCTCATCCAAGTTAGCATTTGTTTCCTGCAATGTGGAACAACAGACTTAGGAAATTTCTGAAAGCGAATTATAGGCAGACCCTTCATTTTCAATTTTTTGTTTTCATTTTTTAGAATATAGCCAGTCGAAGAGATCCCATTATTCAATAGTTCATATAGAAAAGTACCAAACACCATAAGATTATTTACTGATCCTATAAATCTGATTTGTTCTAAGACAAATTAGATTTGTTCCTCTTTGTAACTGGCACAAGATAGCTCAAGCGCTGGACTACATCAGGAATTATATTTCTGTGCCCAAGTTTTAGTCCCAGCTCAAGATTACTACATAATATACCGCTAATGACATAACCGATTTTAAGATAGCTTCCAAGATAACTCTACAAAACCACTTTGATATATTTCTAGAATTCTAGTTCATGAATTAACAAAGTGAGGGACATACTTCAAGAGTTTTGCCATCTGGAACAATATCCCTATCATTGAAGCACCACTCTACTGGTCAACTAGTAATTTAATGTTGCCCAATGAATAATCGAAAGCAGCCTATTATCACTCCACAATATACCTCTAACAACTAACCGATTTTAATGTTGCATCTTTAAAATAGCTTCCAAGATAACTCCACAAGACCACTTTGATATATTCCTAGTTCATGAGTAAACAAAGTGAGGGGTATACTTCAAGAGTTTTGCCATCTGGAGCAATATCCCTATCATGGAAGCACCATTTGTCAACTCCCAGTTTCTCCATGAACTCAAAGTGAGCTCTCACTGCGATACAATTTCAAACATAAGTTGGTTCCAACAAATACATTGAAGCATAATCTTGAAGGCTGGAATTAAACAAGAAATTGGGTAATCGCCATACTTCTTCTCTTAGCCATGGCCAGCGAATTTGTACCATCCTCCCAAGGCCAGACCTTTGTAGGGGCGCCAAAAGGATCTCCTCCAGTACCACGGAATGTATGCCAAAAGGCAACGCTAAATCGCATCCAATCCTAGTAGCAAATAATGAAATAGATAAGTTGACATCACTCTACAGAGTAAAAGTTGACTTCTAAGTGTAAAAGGGACATCCAAAAAGTAAATATAACCAAAATCTGAAGGTGGCAATCGTACTTTCATCTTTTTCCCGAGAATCACTTCCTCCGCATTATACCACTTGTAAGCAAGAGGGTTCTTGCTGGTTGGACCCTGCAACAGAATTGTGTCAGGACAAATGTTTAATCCATGATAATTGTTACCATGACATCAAATTCCAGTTCAAGCATCTGAATTTCACAGCCGCACCTCATACTTGATTTTTGGGATGCCGGGAAAGAACTCCCCCTCCCAATCATCTGATGCACCGCCGTCACATTTGCTATCCAAATCAGCTGGACAAGTTTGCTCTGCAGCAATCTAAAAGGAAAAGCCCGGACCAAGGTCAGAATCACCATGCCCGTCACTGTAATCATCATGGCAGTCAAACGGTACGAAGCAAACAGCAACCCACCGCGGCAGATAGGCACAACGCCACCAGCAAGAGCAATAGCTTCGAGCCCTTCATGCCGGGCTTAGATCAGGTATGCCTACAAAACACAATCCACAGATCATTAAGATGCTAAACAAATCCTCGCCACAAAATAGCGAATTTGTAATCACTCGTTGCCTCTAAATATCAGGTTCTGTAATGAAGAATGCCGGATTTTCGAAATTTGGGACGCATTGATCATGGGGAATTAGTTGACCCCGAAAAGGAACTGAAGTTAAATCTACTATTGGTACTCATCATGCAGCAAACAGATCAAGCCTTGATGAACTGGATGGACTGCACAACAGAGAGAACAATCCGCCCGGGCAAGGAAGGGTACCCTTACCAACAAGAAAGGAGGATGCAATCCAAGCCCGACTGGATCGCCACTCCACTCCAGTCCCGGGGGGATAAGGACGACGAGGACGCGAGGTTTGGTTGCGGTGGCAGCACGGGAGTGGCCTGTGTACTCGGCGGGGTGAACGGTGAACCCCGTTAAATATGCGAGAGGTCAGACTGATGCTGTGGTTCCAGGGCATTTTGGGCATACAATTCAAAGCATATGGCATCTATTATTTTTTTTAAAAAAACGACTTTGAATTTATTTATGATTTTCTATGAATAATTCTGTACCTGCAAGTATTATCTTTGAAGTGGGACGATTCAATGGCGTATACAGCCAATCATACTTCACATTGATTTTCTCATGCTGTCGGTTAGCAAAAGAAACCAATTTGTTTCCTAAAAAAAGGGAAACCAAATTGGTACTACTGACCAATACGGCTTATTATTCGCAGAAACTAGAAAGCTACTCCATCCTCGAGGGTGTCCTTTTTGCGCTACGATATCTGAGAAATTTGTTTGGCCTCTTTTGAGACAAATTTAGGGTGCGTTTGGTACGGCTCCAGATTCATCGAGAATCAAAAACGTTTCAGTTTCAACTCAGAAACGTTTCTTAATCTGAAACAGAATCACTTCAGAAACCGTTTGGCTAGTTGTCTTGTTTCAGTTTCAGCAAAGAGAGAAGGAGAATCTAAATGACCCATTTACCCTTAGTTTAAAAGAATTGTCATTGCAAAAGATACATGTCATAATTAACTTAAAAAGAAAAAAAGAAAGTGTATATGATGGGCTCCCTAGGCACAGCCAGCCCACCAACACGTTTCACTGCAAAGCCCACCTAGCCCACCAGCCCACATGTTATCTTGCTCATCTTTTTCCTCACGACCTGATGCCTAACGCACACAGAATACATGAAGAGAGAGAAAGGTGGAGGCATGGATCAATTGGTGGTGCTTCAGCGACTAATCGGAGGAGGAGAATTAGGGGAAATGATTTATGGATCAAGAGAAACCCATTTTTGAGGTTGGATTTGAAGCAGAAATTCGGGCGAGGCTCTCGATCGTGGTTGGTCGCTGCGTGGACGGAGGAATGGTGTCGATCAGAGAAGGGCAAAGGAGTAATCAGGAGAGCGAATCGGAGCGAATCGCTGCGGAACACCTCTTCGGCCGTTTCACGCTCGTAGGCCAAAATTTCGAATCGCTCCAAACTGATTCACCTTCGAAACGTTTCGAAATTTCATCGTTTGGAACGGTTCCAGCTGATTCTACTCAGAATCTGAATCGTTTCGTGCATCCAAACGCACCCTTACTCTGGTTCAGAGTTTCCAAATTCAGTTGAATACTGTACCAACCATTAGCTATTTTCCGTGCCGTGTTTTCATCTGTGATCGTTTCGTTCGGTTGAAAACCGTTCAAATCACCTGTTGGCTTGGAACGCACGCAGCATTATGATGGACACGAGCGGACCTAGCGAGAGTGGGATGTTTGGTTCCGGCAAGAAACGCATGGAGCCTCTCGTGAATGAAATCATTGATGCACTGACGGATAGGCAGGCAGCGATCCATACCTAATCCTCGAAGGTGAGAAGGCTGTGGATCGGATCGACGTTATGGACATGGATTTTTATAAGACTTTTGTTTGGATGTAAACTACAGAGAACTGCACGTGCACGCCGCCGCCCTGGCCGGAGATTCCTGGCGCCGCCGCCGCCGGTGATGCCGACGTGCACAATGCTGTCAGCTTGCCCGACTCCTTCGAGCTCGCCTCCACCAAGCACAAAGCACAATTCAGATTTAACTACTTGATCTGAACAGGGGATTCTATGCATGAACAATTGATCATATAGTTAAAGATATTTGTATTTTCCAGATTAAAAATGCTCAGAACCCAGAAGATTTTGCTCTTGTTTCCCCATCCTGAAGTCTGAACACAAGCAAACTGATAACGCACTGCTCTCCGCACGATTTGGCCATCGACGGTCGCGATCTCACTGGACTGCAAGATCTTCCTCACACTAAAGCATAGTGTCACAGGGAGGCCCCACAGCTCCTTATCCGCTCCACTTGAGCTAAAAAGAAAAATCACTCAGCTCGGATGATGGCGCCGGCCGCCGTCGCCGCCGCGGCGTTCCCGTTCCGCCTCTTCTCCGTGGAGGCTCGCCGCAACACCAAGAGCGTCCGCGGCAAGCGGAGCGCCGCGAGGCCTATCAAGACCGCGCCCCCTCCCCCTCCTCGCCCTCCCGCCTCCTCCGTCGCCGGCAGTGGCGTCGCGGCCACCACCTTCACCCGCCTCCCACTCCGCGACGACCCCGACTCCGCGGAGGTCTCGCTCGAGCGGTTCCCCACCGCCTCTGCCAACCCGGAGACGCAATCGCCCGCTTCTGCGCGCGGGAATGCCGAGCGGTTGGGCGACGAAGAGGAGGAAGACGTGGGCTTCGATGCTACCACGTTTACTCGGATTCCACCCAGGGGATCGCCGGAAGGTGTGGAGCTCACCGTTGGCCAGTTCGACGCGCGCGCGGCCACGGGGAGGAGTTCGGGAGGCCGCGCGTTCACGCGGCAAATGGTCGAACACCTTGACGACGAGGAGGAGGAGGAGGAGGAGCCTGTCGTCAGCCGCTTGGACATCTTCGAGGGCGCGAAGGACAGGAAATATCGGGCTGTTCCGCCCGAGTTGCTTGGCGAGGACGAAGAGGACGACGGCGACGTCGTAGTGTTCGACCCTGACTACGGCGTTGATGACAGCGACGACGAGGACTTCGACGCGTTCCCGTTCAAGGGGAGTCAAAAGGACGATGCCATTGCAAGCGCGGAGCTCGGGGAGATGGAGTCCAATGATGAGGATGACGAGGAAGTCGTAGTGTTCGACTACGACGAGGAGGAGGAGGACGACGTGCTTGAAGGCTACGTCGACGAACATGACTACGAGGAGGACGAGGAGGAGGAAGGGGAGGTGAAGGAGAAGGGCGTGCCCGCCGTGATGCGGTGCTTCGACACGGCCAAGATATTCGCCAAGGCCGGCGACGGCGGCAACGGCGTGGTGGCCTTCCGGCGCGAGAAGTACGTGCCGTACGGGGGGCCTTCCGGCGGCGACGGCGGCCGCGGCGGCAACGTGTACGTCGAGGTGGACGGGGAGATGAACTCGCTGCTGCCGTTCCGCAAGTCCGTGCACTTCCGCGGCGGCCGCGGCGCGCACGGCATGGGCCAGCAGCAGGCCGGAGCCAAGGGCGAGGACATCGTGGTGAAGGTGCCGCCGGGGACGGTGGTGCGGTCCTCCGATGGCGTGGCGCTGCTTGAGCTGATGAGGCCCGGGCAGCGCGCGCTGCTCCTCCCTGGTGGCCGTGGAGGCCGCGGCAATGCGGCGTTCAAGTCCGGGGCAAACAAGGTGCCCAGGATTGCAGAGAAGGGAGAGAAAGGTCCTGAAATGTATGTTCCCTTGCTGCCATATACTGTTTATCTTCTCTCTTGTATGGTTGTTCGTGGAATGATATGAAATTCTCACCGTGCTTACATTTGCCAATCCTGATCTGGTCATTCTGTCGAACAGAGTAGTTAATTTGTCAATTAGGATGTCGATTGTTGTAACCATAAACAAGAATCAGAATAGGCGTGGCAGAATTTAGCAATCGTTCCATTTTCATACCCTTTGTGAGGAGTAATAAGCAAAATCAAGCCGCTAATTGGAGATGTTGATGGACTGGTTTACATTGTTCCTTCTGTATTTACAGCTTCTACCTAGCATACATTTAAACATTCATATGTTGAGCGTGAATCTGAATGTGTCATTAAAAATTATTGGAATAATTAGCTACCGTGCGACCTATTACATACCAAATGTACTTATTTAGATGTTGCTTAATTCATGGGATTTTAGAGCTGCCTGAGTCTCTTTGATTCACATTTGTAGAAATTTCTTGTTCTTATAAATTTCCAACCGATCACATTTGATGTTCTGTAAATTTCAGCATAAAGAATTGAATGTCATCGGTGCATCACGGCGAACTACTCAACTGACTACAGAATTATTTGCATGATGATGATGCACACCTGAATATTGATGCCACTAACAGCTTGCACTTCCTATATATTTGTTTATCGTAATATCTGGTTTTGTTTTTTTATGAGCATTAATCTAGTCCAGATCTCTGTTTCTCTAACTTTGCATCCTTGTGCTTTGCTGGTTGTTGGCAGGTGGTTAGATTTGGAGCTAAAGTTGGTCGCTGATGTGGGGATTGTAGGTGCCCCGAATGCTGGGAAGAGCACTCTCTTGAGTGTTATTAGTGCTGCCAAACCAACTATAGCCAATTATCCTTTTACGACGTTACTACCAAATCTTGGAGTGGTCTCATTAGATTTTGACGCTACAATGGTAGTGGCTGACCTTCCAGGTTTGCTGGAAGGCGCTCATCGTGGATATGGTTTGGGTCATGAGTTCCTAAGACACAGTGAGAGATGCTCCGTCTTGGTATGTGGCTTTTCCCCTTTTGTTGTTCTAATCTTGGTATCAATATCTCCATATGTGTTTTGTTAGTGTGAGGATTTATCATTTCCAAAGTAGTAGATTGGAAATCTATGTATGGGTTAGCACTGATTATTTGTTTGTTGGCTTATTGGAGTCAATAGGTGCATGTTGTTGATGGTTCTGGACAGCAACCAGAATATGAGTTTGAGGCGGTTCGTCTGGAACTGGAGTTGTTTAGCCCATCTTTGGTTGATAAACCCTATGTGGTAGTGTACAATAAGATGGACCTTCCAGAGGCGGCTGAGAAATGGAACGTATTTAGGGAAAATCTACAGGCTCAAGACATTGAGCCTTATTGCATTAGTGCAATAAACAGACAGGGAACACAGGAAGTTATTCATGCTGCTTATAAGCTTCTGCAGAAAGAGAGACAAAGGATGAAGGAAACTGAAGGTGACTCTTTATCCTCTTTGTTTTATGATAAGTTGTAGCCAGCCAGTACCAATCACTAAAGCTTGAAGGTGCTTCTTACACAGCCCTTTATTTCCTTTGACTCTTTGAGCTACTCATCGCGACACTGCTTGCTGCTGCAGAATGGAGTGGGCCAGAAAATCTGAACCATGTGGCTGACGCAATAAAAAAGGAAAGGCGTTCGGCGATGAATGAGTTTGAGATCTTTCATGATAAGGGTACAAATACATGGAATGTTGTTGGAGCTGGAATTGAGCGTTTCGTTCAGATGACTAACTGGCAGTAAGTACTTTGTTTTTCTCAGTGCTAATTGTTGAGGACACTAGGTTTTACATCTCAGACCTATCCTCCTGATGCAGGTACTCAGATTCCTTGAAAAGATTTCAGCATGCCCTAGAGGCATGTGGTGTCAACAGAACTCTCATCAAACGTGGAGTTAAGGAGGGAGACACGGTAATAGTTGGTGAGGTATGTAATATACTAATCAGAGCATGATCAATTGCTGAACTGAAACGAACCGCAAGGGTTGCCCGCCCGCTGTGGCATGCCAGCACATACAGCTGGGCTTGCAAATGGAGTTATCTGTATCCATAAGATTCGTGTTCATTGCAGATGGAAATGGTTTGGAATGATGAACCTAAAAGCACCCGTCCATCGAATACGATTAACTCTAAAGACGATGCTGTTCGGTGGCCTGAATTTGGTTAGAGAAACACTTCCAACCTCTGAGTGATAGAGGTAATTCTGCCCTGAATCTTAGCTCTAGCTTACTGAAAATTTTGGTGCTCTGTGTTTTTCGCATTCCTACAGTAAGACCTGTTCTCGGTAGAATAACCTATTACAATTTATGATACCTGTTCACTTTACATCAAATTGTGTTAGGACACCGTAAAGGACTCTCGACCATCTTTGTTTCGTTAGAATTGGAATAATGTCTCATTAGTGCATCTGTTTTGACATCCGCAGGAAGAAGCTAGCTAGTAACCGGCCTGCAGATGTTCGTGCAGGCTACACGCAGCTGACACGATTGGTCGAGAAAGAGGAGAGAGATGCTTCGGATCAGTAAGCCCATTTTCGTGGTGGTTTGAGCTTGGATAAATCCAAATGGACGAAAGAAAAATCACCTTGGGCTCCGAAGTTCCATCACGGTTTTGCCCGCCCTTGTACGGAAGGCAAACATAGACCGACGCATCTGTAACATTTGATGGGGAATGAAATTTTAATGAATTTATTTTTGTCCAGTTTACAAACGCAAAATAAGAAATAGAATCAATGTTCATTTATGCTTATTTTTATATTAGAAAAAAAGGACGTATGCTGCCTCAAATTGGCTCCAGGCATTTCTTCCTCTCGACCATGACATAAGCGGGCCGTCCATGCACGCGACTTCTCTCGGCCAGACCCACCCGGCCCGTCAGGGGGAGTACGTAGCCACGGACGCGACGCCGTCTTGTGTTTCATTGTTTCCTTTAATTTGTGGAGGCCGCGGGCGAGAGCGTGACAACCGCGCGCGTGATGCCCGGCCGGCCGCCTGCGTCAGCGACCTGACCACCTCTGTGTTTCGCGTCACTGGTGCACGCGTCGAAACAAAGAAAGAGTCACTGTACCACTTACGGAGCATGCATCGTTGTCTTTGATGCAAAACTACAGCTGCTGCTAACCCATCTTTTCTGAAAAGAAAAAAGGAAAAGAAAAGGGCAAAGCGCCGGGGAACTCAATTCCATGCTTTGGAAAAAAAGAAAGGAGAGCAGATGCCATGGCGTGATGAGAAGCAAGGGATTGATTACCCGGCCAAACACCATACCTGTTGGAGAGGAACAAGGGTACGTGGCTGCCAGAGACCGTGGTTACACCTTACACCTCAGACCTCCAATCTTTCATATCGCATTTCCCTATTCCATTCGAGAGTGCTGCGGATTGGGATTAATGATGGGTTAGGCTGGCTTCTTGTGCCGTCCTTCCTTTCCTGATCATTTGACAGAGGCAGTCTTCAGTCATCCCGAGGAACAGGTGTGTGCTCCTGTTAATTTGCACCCTCGAAAATATTGTACTAGTGTGACGAGGTGCAACTCGTCGACAATATATTCAATGCTGAAGCATAAGCCTAGTACTGACTAGTTGAATTGTTTTCTGGGCGCAGGGGCTGTCGATGGGTCACGAATCACCACTGGGATACTGATGGGTTTGATATAGGAATCTCGTCATGGGAGAATCGGTACTACTGCTATAACGACTGCAAGCCTCGTGCTTTTATTCAAATTTTCGGAATCCACGAATAAAATTTAAAAGTGCTAGTGATATTTATCAACTTATTTGCTGGTTGGAGTATTTACTGACTAGGCTGAAACAAATTAGGTGGCTTTCTCACTTTTCTTATGCCCCTATTCAGGGTTTCACCGACGGAAGATTTGATGTTGCCACGAAGGGTTTACTTATCGAACTCCAATTTGACAATGACAAGATTATCTATGTTGATGGTTGGAATAGCCTTGGGGCGGTTCCGCTTCTTAGGTCCATAGCACAAGAACTTCAATCTACGAATGCTCATCCTCCGAAATTATGCTTTGATAAAATAATTTATTTAGATTGCTCACTATGGGAAAGTAGAAGGATGATGCAGAGGAAAATTGCGGAGGAGCTAAAACTTGACCACGCAACAATGAAGGTTTTCGACATGCAGGATGAGGAGGATGACTTCTATGGAGTGGACAGCAGCTCTAGGGATGAGATACAGAGTGTTGCAACATTGATTTATCAAGTTCTGAAAGATAGTAAGTTAATGATGATTTTCATTAGTGGAAGTGGTGATGGGATTGATGTATCTACTTTTGGCGTTCATTTGGCACCATATCTCAGCAATAATCTGTTGTGGACGTTCAATAGAAGGCTAATGACCATTCGATACAGAAACCAAGAAATACAAAGCAAGGTAAGAGACACCCACCGTTTTCTTTACGATCTCGATGGCATCGGCGGATTATCAAGTTCAGAGTTTAGGGCACTGCTTCATGAAGAGATTACCAGCATAGTGGCTCGCCACTCATGTATGCAGGCTGTCGACCCAATAATGGTCACAGATTGTTGTCTCTACGAGTTTTTCTTGCATTATAGTTTTCACAGCAGCACTGGATTTGATTGGGCAGCTCATGCTTCCAACTACTGGAAGTGCGTTGGCATCATTGAAGGAAATGCAACAAGCAGTGACATTGTTAATGCGTTGCAGAAAGAAATATATTGGAAGTGTGATGGTCATCTGCTTCAAGTACTGTTTCGTAAGTTCATGGGAGATCCCAAGGTTTCATTCTTCAGTGATATTTACTATTATAATATTGGAACACAAGAGAGGAATAACTATCAAACAAGGCCTTACGATTGGGTTTGTATCACTTTGAAGTATCTGACAGTACCAGAGAAGGATATTTAGATTGTTCTGGAAAGGCCATCATCTTTATTCGTCATATTTGACAAGGCTAATAACCCACTACCAGGGTTACCAAATGGATTGTTTAAGCACTGCAGCAACCTTGTCGTGCTAATACTCTCTTTTTGCGCCTTCAGTTTTGTATCACCTCCTTTCCTTGGGTGTCGGGCAATAAAATTTCTCGGATTGGAACATTGCACAGACAACAAAGCAAGCAAAGGAGATTACCCTACCAACTGGGCACATCTGCATAGCCTTTGGGTGCTTGACTTACGTAACACAGACTGGGGTGATATCTTATCGGAGGAAAAACTTGAAATCATGAATAACCTCACTGAGCTGAATATAGAGGGGTCCAGATGCTGGCAATACTTGAGTCAATTAAAGGATAGATTACCTTGCCTTGAGAGGCTCCGTATAATCAATCCTATACATCAGGCAGCGGCTCCAACAGACTCCATAGACTCATTTATGGACAAGAAAATGCTGCATATACTTGATTTATCTGGCAACAAGGGCATGAAATATCTACCAACAAGCATAACAAACGCAAGTAACCTCGAGGTGCTTGTTCTTGACGGCTGTGATGAGATAGAAAATGTTGTGCTGGCTAGCGAGTTCACTTCCTCGCTAAGATCATTCAGCTTTTATGGCTACGGGCCTATAGCACAGTGGAAATCAATGGTTGACCTACCTCCAGAAAGTTCCAGTCTGAAGCGCCCATCTGATGCAAATAAGGTGGATGTCAAAATCTTGAAAATATCCCTACAAGGCTTCAAGCAGCTAGAGAACTTGTTCTTGCGTGGGCTACCCAACCTTGAGGAATTGGACCTCTCGGGAAGCACGATCAAGGTACTTGACTTCAATACGACGGTGGTGGATGTTCCAAATCTCAAGCGACTCTTCCTGCTAGGTTGTGAGCACCTTCGTGCGATAAAATGGGTCTCAGATAGGCAGCCAAAGCTTGAGTTGCTATGCATACACACACGTCCTGGGTGGTCAAGGTGTGCCCGGCCATCCCTTGACAAGCATAAACCCTACCGGTTGCAGGTGCATGCTATTATTGTGGATGCAAGTCTTCTTAGGTCCCTGTGCATCTGGAGCAAAGAGCCGTATGACTGGAAACCCTTTGGAAATTTGCAGCATCTACACTTGCGTTCCTGTCCAAGGCTCCAGTTCGTGTTGCCGGTGTGGGTTCCCTCCTTTCCCAACCTGAGGACCCTCCACGTCATCCATTGCGGCGACCTCGAGCACGTCTTCGTGCTTGACGACGGACCCTACGCGAAGCAGCAGGTACCCATCCCCGGCGTGCCATTTCCAAAGCTGACCACCATCCACCTCTATGACCTGCCGAAGCTGCGGCAGATAAGCGAGCGCAGGATGCTCGCTCCCGCACTGGAGACCATGAGGATCAGGGGATGCTTTGCCTTGCGACAGCTGCCGTCCTTGGAGGGCCGTCAGCCAGACGTGAAGAGGCCGGTGGTGGAGATGGAGAAGGACGTGTGGGACGCACTAGAGTGCGACAGGCTGGCCGCCGGCCACCACCCTGACCTCTTCGAGCCGCCGGTGCCGGCCCTCCAAGGCCCTGACCTCTTCGAGACGCCGGTGCACTCGCGCCACTACAGGAGTCGCCAACTCAGGGGCACCGTCCTCAGGTATACGTACTGGCTCTCTCCCCGTTTCAGACGTGATAATGTAATAATGCAGCTATCCTTGTTAGTTTTGCTTCGTACTGATCAATAGCGCAAGTCCTTCCTTGTAAGCCAGCTAATAATTCATATTAACTATGATTTGCTTCGTTCTGTGCCTCGTACCACTGGCCAGGTGAATCCTGAATGTCGCATCTGCGGCAGCCACACAGGGGATTGTCAATTGGACTACTGTTCGTCATCTCGTCTCTTTGTGATGGATGCTGCTGCCTGCTGTTCTGTTGATGCTGCGTCGAGCTACTGAAGTTTGTTTGTGTGGTGTGCCTGCGTGGCTTGCTTCTGGCTTGATCTGTTGGTTGGCAGAGCCCTTTGGCTTGTGTCGTCGTTTGAGTTTGTTTCGGCAAAGTAGGGACCTCAGGTTGGCTCCTGCCTGAGTCGACGGCTTGGTTGGCCAGCGTCGTCGATCTGCTGCGTGTTTTGGAATAAAAACCTTCGGCCTTGTTTGAGCCTGCGCGTGTGTTTGCGCTTAGGCCTGGCCGATGATGTGTGTGCGTGCTCGAGTGTTTTGACTTGCGGTTGAATCTGACATTCAGAGTGGAGATCATGGAAGCCAAAGGGTTACATCTGTGACAGGTCACACAGATTTGCTATGGGGTGCTCTTAGTGTTCTTCCAGCGATGTTTACAACTCTCCTACATCAATAAAGTTGTTGTTATTCAAGTATAGTGTTGTGAACCTCTAGTGTTTATCTTTATCTATTATTTATATAATTGACCACAAAAAGAAGCCTCCACGTTCGCTCTCAAGACCTAGAAATTACCACGTTAACCCGAGAAAATAAGAAGAGAAAATTACCCACCACTGCCATTATAAAAAAATAGTCACAAAACCCCCTAAAAATATTAATAAAATAGCTAAATTTGGAATAATAAAAATAGCCAAAAATACCCATCGCACCTATTTCTATTACCCACCTTGCCATTATGAGTCAAAAAATAGCTAAATTCGAAATAATAAACAATAACAAAAAAATACCTTTCATACCTATTTCTAAATTACCCTCCATGCCATTACAAGTAAAAAAACTAAATTTAAATTATAAAAATAGCTAAATATATCCCTAATTCTTATTTTAACTTACCCACCATTCTATTATGAGCCCAAAATAGAATAATAAAAATATCTAATTTCAAAATAATTTCAAAATACCCTTCACACTTAATCCTGATTTCATCATACACCGTGCTATGTCCAGCTAGCATAGCATATTTTCTTATTTTTAGCATGACATATTTTCTTTAAAAGATTTTTTGTGACATGACACATTCTTTTTTCCTACCATGACATATGTTAGTTGTTTAGGATGGCACGTTTGAACCGACCTTACTTCTAAAATAAAATTAAATACACTGTTAGCTAAGACATAATCCAAGAAAAAAATAATGACTCATCTCACACTCAAATTGAATCAAATTGAGGGATGGTGTGAAATACTCCAATTTATTTTCTACTATTTTATAAATATAGAGTATAAAATAAGATAACAATAAACTATGTTAAACTTCTATAATAATATAAAAATATTTTAAATAGTTTACTAAGCTAGCTACGCAAATGCGCGGGCAGCACTTGTGAGTTCAAAAAAAGCTAAATTTGGAATAATAAAAATAAGAAATACCCTTCACACCTGTTTCTAAATTACCCGCCTTGCCATTATAAGTTCAAAAAACAATTAAATTTAGATAAAGATAGCTAAAAATATTCTTAATTCTTATTTCTAATTTACCCACCGTACTATTATAAGTCCAAAATATCTAAATTTTGAAATAATAAAAATATCCAAAACACACTTAGTTCCTATTTCTAAATACGCCGTTATAAAAAGACACCACCATATGTCTAGCTACCTCTTTCGAAAAAACCATATGTCTAGCTAGCTGCACATTCTCTTATTTTCAATATGACACGTTTTTTCATAAGATTTGTTTGTAGCACGACACGTTTATCTCTATTTTGACCATGCATCTCTATCGTCCAGTTGCCATCGTCCAATTGCCACAATGATGATCTTTATATGCTACTTATAAAAAATTAAATATAGCATTTAGGTAATGATGACTCATCAGATACTTAAATTGACATAGTCGGTGAGAACTTTCTCCAATCATTTTTAGCTATGTTAGAAATATATTACTATAAATACTAATAATAAATTGTCTTTAAACTCCCACAATAATAAAAAAATAACTTAAATAATTTAAATAAGTCTAGCCGCGCAAATGTACGGGCAGCCATACTAGTATTTCTGATAAAGTTGTTGTTATTAGATATAGTATTGTTTATCAATGATGCAGGGCCGGAAATATTTCTCAGTTCACATGATCAATGGTGAAGGAAAAAAAAGATCTCTCGTGTTTTTGATAGATTCATGCCATCAGAATGGATGGCTAGTAGTGTTCGCTATCTGCAGTTTCGTTTTCAGTCTTCAGAAACTAAAGACCTGTTTTCTTCATAGCTATGTCAGACCAGCAGCTATTCCCGTCGCTCTCTTTTTGATGGTTTTTCCTTGTGTTTTCTTGTAATAAAGAAAGAAATAAGGGCAGGTACAATGCTACACGTAGGCGTCTCATAGCCCGTCTCATGCAACTTTATATAGAATTTTTGATGATGTGGAAGAGAGAGAGGGTGGTGAGAGGAAGAGGTAGTTGTTTCGCGAAACAACCACCTCATGCGCTAAAATTTAAGAGTATGAGACGGCTTACACACTATTATACGAGTGGTAGTTGCCATGCAACTCATAACTTTGCTCACCCACAAATTAAGGAAAAATGCAATTACTACGAGACAACCAAAACAATCACCTATTGTATAAGTGGTCTGATGAAACCGTCTAAAGATTATGAGACGGACTATGAGACAACACCTTTGTACTTGCCCTAAGTAGGAATGATATCAGAATTGTCTGTCTTTTTTTTTTTAGGAACATCAGAAGTCGCCAGATCTGCCTTCTGAAATCGCCGGAGCCCTTCCTAAATCTTAGAGGCTGTTCATTTTCTCTAGACTTAAATTTAGACTTATAACATCAAAGAAAATCTTGCTTTTTATGAGTGTTAAATAAAGTCTAATTACAAAACTTTTTTGACTGGGTGCTAATTTACGAGATGTATCTAATGAGCTTAATTAATCTATGTTTTGCTACAATGATGCTACATTAACTATCGTCTAATCATGACTTAATTACCCTCATTAGATTATTCTCGCGAATTAGCCTAGAGGTTCTGACTGGGTGTTAATTTACGAGATGTATCTAGGGATGGCAATGATTATCCGATACCCGACACCCGACGAGTAAATACCCTTTATAGAGGCGGATATAGGATCTATTTTGTACCCATTGGTACAAAAATAGGTAAAAATTTGTACCCATCAGGTATGACGGGTTTGGGTATGGACAACTGTAATTCATACCCGCCCCACCTAGGGATGGCAATTCGTGGCCGGGTATCGGGTACCCGGCGGTACCCGACCCGATGGGGTCGGGCATGGGGCTTGTTTTTCACCCATGGGTGGCGCCCTTGCCACACGGGACACGGCTGCTTGCGCCGCCGCTGCATTCACATATCCTATACATTTAATTTTTGTATTCTTTACTATTTTTGTTAGAAGATTCCAAATCATTTATTGTTTTCTACAAGAATATATGAGTCCGGTGCAAAACTATACTACATTGGATTCATAGATATTAATTGAAAAGAAGATCTAAGATTCTTGCTCCATATATAAATATAAGTGTGCAGTGCTCGCATGGTGTTCATAAGAATCAACATTCATCTTTATGTCCGCTAAGCCTTGCTGCAATATTTGATCCCAGCCCGTACATTCAACACCGAAGTAGTCCATGATGGCCGCAGTAACCCTTAAAATCTTCACTGTTTTTTTAGTGGTTACCGTGTTTACAGGACATCTGGCTTGGGCGGAGAAGGATTGTCATGAAGAGAAAAACTTAGTTATGAGGATATGCCACAATACCATCAAGCTTACAGGCCCCTACGCCCCTCCAAGTGCTACTTGTTGTCATGACGTCGAAGTATGTGACATGGAATGCATATGCCGTGCACTAAACTATAAGGACGAGCGTGACATAAGTGTGGTTCCTATCAAACGATCGAATTTTTGTGTTCTTGTTCCACCATTGGGTTGCAAATTTCATCTAGTTTTTTTACATATTTTTGTTTCAAATTTTGTCAAATTTTTAAATTTTTTTGAATTTTAAACTCAAAAACCGGAGTCCCGGGTAAACCGGACTGGACGGTTTTTCCGATTTTCGCGAAAACCGGTCCGGTTTACCGCGGGATTGAGAACCTTGGTTAGATTCCTAACATTACTTATCTCCTTTCCCCAGGCTGTTTTTCCATGACAGAACAAGCTACAACACCATTTGAGAATGTTTCCAACGTACAGAGATCTTGAGAATGTTGCTTTTGTAGTTGAGAAATATAGCGAATATAAAGCTGATAAGGCCGCTGAGGATTTTGCAGACAGCACTAATTCTGTCCGAGGGTCATATGGAACAAAGGTACTATTCCATCTCCTTTATGTTTTCCTAATCTGTTCTGCATTGAAGCTCTGTAATTGTTTTACTTATGGTTGATTTGTAACTTGCAATAACTACTGTTCATGTGTATCAACATGGGCAAATATCTAATTAGTCGTCTAATCCCACAAGATAGGAAAACAAGACTCTGTTTGTCGAGTTTCTTTCACAATTTTAGTGTTAAAGTACACTGCTATTATGTCCTTTACATAATGAGCACTTGCCACTACATTAAATATTTGCAGAGGAAGAAAAAAACTTAGGCCATATACAAGCTCTGTCAACTCAAGTTTGTTTGGCTATTATATATTGATGTTGGTGCAATAATCACATTTTGGCCCCCTTCTTTTCCTGATGAAGATTGAACCTGTCAGTAGAAGAACCTTGAGAATCACTTCAACCGATGCAACAGCCAAAGGTTCTTGTTTTCTCAAGTTGGAATGATGTGCTTGACGAGCACTCTCTGTCTGCTAGCAAATTAACAATGTTTCTTATGTACGCATGAAAGGAGGAAGGTGAGATAGTCATAGTAGAGCCTATTTTTTGGGGGCTAATTTGTTGGTAATCTTCTGGACGTTCACCTAGATGTAAAGCTATAGGTGTATATATGCTTAGGTTGTGTTACTGATACTGTACGCTGATAGTAGTTTGGACAGCTGAGAGCATTCATCGAGCTATGTAAGTCGGAGACAAGACAAATTGGGTAACATTATCTTTACGTTCTGTCAAGACAAATTGGGTAACATTATCTTTACGTTCTGTCAAGACAAATTGGGTAACATTATCTTTACGTTCTGTCTGTTTAGTACAATTTTTAGAAAAGATATGTTTTGGAGGATGTGGGTGCAGATGCTCTCCCCTCGGTTTAACGCGGAGAGAGGCCGTGGGCTTGGCGCCGCGGGCCACGCGTTGGGCGGAGAAACAGGAAAGCGCGCGGCCGGCGTGTCCGGCATGACAAGGAGTGTCGAGGCGCCTTCCCGGCCGGCGGCGGCGGCATGCGGCGTGTTCTGAAAGGGGAGGTAGCTACGCGTACGTCAGCAAATGATATCTGCATACGCGTACGTCAGCAAATAATTTCAGCTAACACATTACAGCAACTTCAATTGAAGTTTAAACAATTGTAACATGCGTAGTCCCTGCTACTATTGTAACTTCAATTTGCATGCTAACACATTACAGCAACTTCAATTGAAGTTTAAACAAGTATAGTAGCGTCTCTGTCCATGATACTATTGAAGACGCTACTATACTAGAATTTTATATATGAACTATACTTATGATAGTTAAAATTTATTTGGTGTTTGATGAGGAATGTAGTCTGACAAAGCCAGAGAACTAGCAGTGAATGTTTGCTTCAAAGCTTTAATGGCTATTGATTTATCTATCAGAGTTGCGGTACGTAACCACAATATAATCTCTCTCTCTCTCTCTCTCTCTCTCTCACACACACACACACACACACACACACACACACACACACACGGACAATGATCTATTTCTGTTTCTCACGGCCATTTTACTAGGCTAATGCACACTTGAGAGTTGATGCGTCAAGTGAAATGTCACCCTACACGGTCAAGCAGGTAACAATTCAGGTGTATTTAGGCTGTTAATTAGATCCCATTTTGAAAAAAAAATATATATTGTTGTGTTTATTAAATTTTGCTCAAAATTATAGATCATTCGGACGTATGTATCAGTCTTTATTAAGACTGCTGAGGATGCATGCCGTAGGAATCTTGACAGGACGGCTTTCATCTCGTTTATTGATGCTCTTAGAGGTTTGGCTGCAATTAGCCATATATTGTTTGAGGATACCTTGGCAGTCGTTAATAAAATTGAAGATAATTCATCATATTATAGCCCCGGATGTGATGTGGAGGCACTTAACCATGAATTGCAGTTTAGCATAAGAGAAATGCTAACAAGCTTAACGACCGCTCCGGAGAGAAACACATCTGAGGTATGCTATAACTGGTTACAAAATTGTCAGTCTTCATTTGTCACTGCAATGTTATTGATCAGTTTATGATTGCCTTACAGCTTTTGTGGCCTACATTATCTGATGCGACAATGCACGTATGGGATTTTGTTATCCGAATAACTGATTTCCGCAACAAAGCACTAGCCCACGCCCAAGGTAATTTGTTCTATGGACAAACATCACACACTGGATTTTGTTCGGCTTATAAAGTCTATTCAAAAACTTGAAATTGTATCAATCATTTGGAGCATTGTGCTTTGTAGCTCGCAGCAACGATAAGGATCGAAGAAACAAATAACACAAAAGATGATGCTTCAGTAGAGATGGATCCTATCCCTAGTGGCGTTCATAACGTACAAGCCAAGGAACATGTGCTTAGGATGGATATCCCAATCCTTATTAGTATGGCAGTCGTCCTGTATGCGGTGAATGCACAGCCTCTCAGAATAGGCTTAATGCAAAAAAGCACATGCGTTACGGCGGCCTCTGGGAGCCAACTGCCTGTTTCTTGGAGTGGAGGAAGAGATCGCTCGAGAAAAGCGCCGTGCTGCACCGCAAGCGGCCGACCGGTTGTCAGGCCGGGAGGAGTCTGAAAACCAGGCTGCACAAGATGTATGGCAGATCACCGGCCGGCGGGAATCCACGGCTCTTGTGCGGCGGACGTGAACGTGATCCCGCGCAACGTGTCCAGATCAACGGGTCAGGATCGCGCTGTCAGTTCCTAGTATTAGCAGAGCCATGACCAGCAACCGGCGCGCAAAGCCTGGAGAAGACATGCATGATAGTACTAGTACTAGAGTACGACGGAGAATTCGAACCCAATGCTCTGTTCTGCCTCTGGGTACGGGGCCCACGGAATGCTGGCATAGCCAGAGCGTGTGAGGCTCTCTCTCACCGTCGATTTTCGCTAGGGCAAATCGTTTGGGTAGAAAATGAAACCGAGGAAAGAAAGAAAGAGGGCTGGATAGAGGAGAAAACGAGTGGAGGAAAGTAGTTTTACAGTTTCCGTCGTCTTCTGTTCGATCCATACCAGCTTTCCTCTCTTTTCCTTTTTCCTTTTTGATTGAGAAGAATCGACGACGGTCAAAATAATTTGGAAGCCAAGTAGTACTCTGTACTAGCTCTCTTTTTGCTTTTTTTGCGGCCTGCTGGAACGGAAGGCTTTGCCTTGAGGGCGACTAGTATGGTCGAGAGAAGATGGCGTTACGGCCCTGCGAACCAACTGCCAACAGATCGATGTACAAGAAACAGAATTCTGTGTGGGCGGCCGGGCACCGGACTGTTTCTTGGCGTGGTGGAAGAGATCGCTGGAGATAATTAAGCGGAAAGAAAAGCGCTTGTGTGCAAAGCACAGGATGATGCCCGGCTGGAATCCATGGCGGACGTGAAACGTTTTGCCCGGAGTCGGAGTGCCGTGCTGGAAATTTGCGATCAACGGATCAGGCAGGCTCGGGCTGTAGGTTAGCAGAGCATGACCAGCAACAACTGGAGTAGCAGTACGACAGGGAATTCGAAAATCCCAATGCTCTGATCTGCCTCAGCTGGGTACGGGCCCTGCTGCCGCTACAGGACGCTGGCATCGCCAGAGCTCCTCTCCCACCGAGTCGATCACGTTCACGTTTCGCCGCCCACGCCTGGCTGGTGCAGCGGTGCGGAAGCAAGCAGGCGGGCGGGGCGCGGGGATGGCAACTCGATCGATCCAAGTCAGTTGCTACTCCACCTAGTACTCGGGAGGACCCGTACGTCTTCGCTCCATGCATGCTCTCATTTTACGTAGTAACTTCATGTTACCACATCACATGCAACCGTGCCAGTATCACATCAGAAGGACCTTTGAAACTGCCATACATGGCCGGGCGGCAGATGACGGAGAAGACGTGAACGGAGCGGAGCGCGCGGCGGATCGGCAAGATGATCGACCGATACTTTCTTTTCCTACGGCTGCTGATTGCCTGGACAATTACGACGGAAAGGGATTTTGGCCAGCCGGCCCAGCCGGTGAAAAGAAAGCAGACACCCGACCCGAACTTGCATGCAACTCTGGAATCTCCTCGCCACAGCTCTCCCTCTCTTGTCGTTTTTCTCTTCATTCCTCCCACTCCACCTGACCCGACCGCCCGAAGCGCAACAACTGATCGTGTGTCGCGTTGCCAAAAGCGCTCTGCGCACCACTACCGTGCCGTCGAGGCCGGGCAGGTCCGTGTCGTGCACCAACAAACTTTCACGGCGTGATCTCCTGCGCGCGGCCTGTCCTCGCTGATCGGTGCTTGATCCCGTGGGCTTGGGGCGCGCGGATAAAAGAGCGCTGGCGGCAAGATCGAGGAGGACACGAGGCGCAGGCATCGCCGGCGGTTGGCCGATGCAGGGCCGTCTATGAGAATTTGAGGCCCCGGTGCGAAATGCCAAATGAGGCTCTAAAATTTAAAAACTGTACGACTCTAAAATATTTTTAGTTATTTTACATAATTTTAATACATATTATTTTTTATAGTATTAAGAGGGACTTGAAGGAGTGAAATGTCTCAAAAAATTAGCTATGGATAGGAGCATTTGGAGACTCGCAATTTAACGTGTCTAAACTATGATTTTTTAACACTAATTCTACCTTTTGCCCTGTGTCTTTTTGTTTTTGGTGTTTTTCTTGTTCTTGTCTCGTGTGGGTTTTATCCCTAGCCTATCTCAACTTGCTTGGGACAAAAGGCTACGTTGTTGTTGTTGTTTTATAATATTAGTAATATCTAGTATGTATCATTTTTTTGGAAAATACGTAACAAATAGCATAGCTAATGTTCTTTGTTTATTGTTACCCTGTTCAAAACAAGAATCATATTTCCTAGTATAATTAAGAAGTTATAAAACTTAATGGAAGTGAGGCCTGTTTGATATACAATTTCAGAGTCTTAGTCTTCTTAATATGTTGTTAGCACAACAATATAAAAAGAAAAAAGGCTGAGTCGCAAAGTTACTTTGTCCAACTTTTTTTTTGAGCTAAAGCTACTTTCTCCAATTGCCTCTGCTGCTAGGTATATTCGTAATACATTGTTTTTTTTTTACATCATTCGTAATACATTGTTGGCTGCTAGTTTTTTTTTTTGAGATTACACAGTACAACTCAGACACTCACAACGCACGCACACTCACCCCTATGAACACACGTACGCAAACCCTACCCCTATGAGCATCTTCGAAGACTGAGCCGGCAAATCTAGAGATACGAAGTCACCACTGGCGCCTCGCTGTCGACGGGAGCGTCGCCTACCACTGAAAGCACAAATGCCGTTAAATCCTTGAAAATTCGCTCCCACAGGGAGTCGAACCCAGGACCTGAGAGGTGTTACTCAGATGCTTTAACCACTAGGCCAAGACCCCTTTCGCCATTGTTGGCTGCTAGTGCCTGGTGCTATCTGAATATTGAGCTCAATTAAACTATTGGGCCATAACGGTAGTTGGGTTAGAAAAGGGATTTATTGGTCCATGGCTCATGCCCCCAAACCCAAACTTGCTGCTTCTTCCTCATCGTGAGTCAGACAGCACCAGCAGCTAACAATGGCGAAACGCAGAAGCTGCTGAGCTCAACGGAGGAAGCTGGGGGGTGCCCGGGCTGGAAGGAGGCCATTCGCTCATGACCTGGACTGGAGGCATCTCGTCTTAATCTTCTCTAGATGGTTTTGCTGGTCCTTTTTCTCATATAAGCAAGGTTAGGAGTCGGGGCCCCCAATTCTGTGCCGTCGGCCACTCTGGCCTTGCTAATCGACGGCCCTGGCCGATGGCCCCATTTCAGTGGGACTGCCAGTCTCGTCAGGTTGGCCGTCACGGCCGCAGGAGTGGGCCGTTCTAAACCTAAGCCGTAGTACGTGCATGCACGCGCCATGTTGAGGCAGCCAAGGCCTGAGAGGAACATGTAGCTAGGGACGCGACCGCAACGCATTTTCGACTTGAGACGAGTCCTGCGTGCACTCTCATCATGCCTCACGGTCTTGGCACTTGGATCATACGTGCGTGGCTGTCTCTCTCCCCTTTCCCGTCCCGGAACAGACGAAACGAAAAGCGAGACTACTCTACTACGCGGCAGGCAGTCGTTCCGAAGCGTCGGTAGAAACTCTTCTGTGCGCATGGTCATGGCCTTGTTTCTCTCTCTCTCTCTCTCTCTCTCTCTCTCTCCCTTGCTGTGACGCCACGGCCCGTCAACCTCGCAACCGGTTCTCGTTCGTAGCTCCGCGCACTGTTCCATCATCAAGGACTAGCCGGATACGTACGTACGCGCAAGGACCTTCACTCGATGCATGGCGCGGCCACGCGATCTCCTGCACGCGTACGTCCGGCGCGACCGCACGGTGCCACCCATGGAGACGACGTGAATGGAACCCCGCGCGAGCCAACGCGCATACATGGGATCGGCATCCTTGAAATTGTTGGACGCTCATCCTCCTGGGATCTTGCAGCAAGCGCGCTGCCGGAGCCCTTGTTACCGCGCGTGACACGGGCCCACATGAACGGCACGCGGCCATCCAGCGAATGCCGATCCCATGTGCGCCGGCGCGCGGTCACGACGCCGTCTCCGACTCTCCCGTTATCTGCAGCGAGGCCCCGCCACGGCAGTTTGTGGTGATGCTGCCACGATCGTCGTGGTGGAGCGCTACCTGGTGCCGGCCGTGCGAGATTCCTGGTGCCGGCCGTGCGAGATCAAGCCATCGTGTTCCCCCGCGAGATCAACGGCGCAAACGAGGTGGGAAGGGCACACGTCCGCCGCACAGGCGCCAGTCCAGCCGGCCGGTCTTCTATCCCTGCAACGCAGCTAGCTTTGCAGACCGTTCCCTGACACCCTGTCGGCCGGTTGCGCAGCGAGCGCCGCTTCTCTCCGCCGATCTTCTTCCACCCCAAGAAAACAAACAGTCACTGCACAACGGCCACACGGAATCTTTCTGTTCGTCTGCACCAGAGGACCGAGGACCGAGTCGCAGCTACTCCCTTTTCTTGTCGCCATTCCATTCCTTCCCTTCCGCTTGTTGGGGCAAAGTGGAGGCCGGAGTCTCCGTGTGCCAGCAAGGCATGTGCCGGGCCACACGCAGAGACAAATCAGGACCTCCTGTACATAGGACGTCTTACAGGATTTAACTTGTAGATCAGCCTAATAGCGTATCAAATTCGGCTCACTTAAGGCAATTTAGCCTATTAAATAACTGTCAACATTTTTTAACACCAGTTTCAACATTTTCGTAAGCCTATGTCAACATTTTCAAACAACTGAGTCAACATTTTCGCTAAAAATGTTGACATAGCACATCTAAATGTTGACGCAGTGCAAAAAAAATATTGACACGGTACATTCAAAATGTTGACGAAAATTTAAAATTTTAAAAAATTCAAAAAATATTCAAATTGGATCTCATTTGGTAGAATTAATTGTAACAAACACGTAGGTTCAAACGGATTCAAAAACGAACTTATAGTTTAAGAGAAAAATACGTTTAAAGTTTGCAATCGTTTTTTTTCTCCCACCTCCCACCCGCTCCAATCAGAATGCGCCACATGTCGCCTATCTGTGCTCCCCCTCTCAACCAGCAGCGTGCGTGGGCCGTTCGATGTCTATTCGCACGAATCTTAAAGCGTTCTATCAAAAGGATTTTATAAGACGGACTACGTATAGGATTGACGGACAAATCGGCGTTCCAGCCCAGAAGTCTATTGCAGCCCAGGTGCCAGAGCCCAGAGACCCCCTTTGTCTTTTTCACTGTACAAGTACGGTGGGAGACTGATCTCAAAAGAGAAAAGAAAGTACTGTGAGAGACAAATCTAAACAAAAAGCATAAAGAAAAAAGGAACAGCTACTAGTACTTTTTTTAACCAAAAAGAGAGCTACTGCTCCTCTTCTCATGCCTGCTTGTGGTATCACTCCTCTTTGGTCTTGTGCCTCTGCCAATAAATTACCACTTGACAAACGTTCAAGTAATTTTCCCAGAGTTGATTCTTCAACAAGAAAAAAAAATAAAAATGGCAGCAGCAGTAGGGGGATTTGAGGGAACCACCTTTTATAGGCCGCCACCCCCTCCTCTCCGCTTCCTCTCTCTCGCGTCCGACACTGCCTGAAACCCCTGCCACCTGCTCTCCGCTCTCCACCACGCACAAGCACCTGCCCTCCTCCGCCGTCGCCTCCATGGCCACCACCCCATCTCCCCTCTCCGCCGGCCGCCTGGTCGTGATCGACCCTCCCGTGGGCTCGCTCGGGCCACGCCGTCTCGTGGTGGCTCCGGCCGGGGCTCGCCTGCCGCAGGGCGTCCACCCGGTGGCGCTGGTCGCCGTCTCTGCGACCCGCAGCGGTCGCGCCGTGTACGCCGCAGACGCCGACGGCGTCGTCTCGTACGTGGCGGTGCCAGCTGCGACCGGCGGCCCTCTCACGGGCCACGCCGTGCGCGGTGGCCACGTCGCGTCCGTGGCCGGCGCCGGTGGATGGGCCTCGTCCCGCGGCGAGGACGCCGTGGCCGCGGCTGCGGCGGGCTCTGCCGCGTCCGTGGGGTTCCGGGCCAGCGCAGGCGACCGCGCCTCCCGGGTCGCTCCTCCCACCGCCGTCGGCGTCGGCCTCGTGTCCCCGGCGGTGGCTACAGGCGTCCTGGAGGGTGCGGACATGCGCGGCCCCCGCGTCTGTTCCTTCGCCTCCGCCTCTGCGTCTGCAAAGGGCAACGGCGTCGCGTCCGTGGCCGCGACCTGCGGCTCCCTGACGGGCCGGGTCGCTCTGGCCGAGGTCGGTGCTGGCCAGGCCGCTGTCTGCTTCGGCGTCGCGGGCGCAGGCGGTCAGGCCTCACGCGGTTGCCAGGCCGCGCTCAGCCTCACGGCTCTGCAGGTTGGTGGTGGAGGGTTCCGCTCCCCACGCCGTGCCGGTTTCGCCGTGCCGTTCGTGGCGGTGGCAGCCGGCACCAAGTCGCTCAAGACGGGCCTTCTCGCTGGTGCGGGTGGCCTCCGCGCCTCCCGCGGTGCCTACATCGTCACCGCCGCCGCCGCCGCCGGTGTGCCAGGGGAGGGGGCTGACGACGACGAGATCGTCATCACGGCTGAC
Organism: Eragrostis nindensis; assembly: GCA_012490785.1. NCBI lineage: Eukaryota > Viridiplantae > Streptophyta > Magnoliopsida > Poales > Poaceae > Eragrostis > Eragrostis nindensis. The sequence continues at coordinate 1,238,836 of JAAXCT010000049.1, read as the reverse complement.
GCTGCGCCCGAGGAGGGGGCCGCCGCCGACGAGAACGTCATCACCCCTGACGGTGCGCCCATGGAGGAGCCAACCGTCGACGTGACCAAGGTACGGAGTAATAAAACAGAGTGAAGGATGTACTGATGTCTGGAATAGATGCTAATGTTCAGGCCTAATAGTTATGTTGGCTGACCCAATTCAGTTGAATGTGCAACATTCAGATATTGTGCAAAAGTGCAGTTACATATGATGTGCCACTCATTTATCTGTTTGCTTAGACAAAAGTATAATGGTTGTTTGGAACATTTAGCTTGAATGCACTAGGATTCATATTCTTCACTTGATTACAACGTTTGTATTAGTTTGTTGTTGACCCCTAATTGTACCACGCTTAGAATTCAGCATTTGGTGCTGTTCGGTCTATAAACAGTAGAAGTCTAGGACAAACTAGGACATGAGGAGCACTTGGTCTGAGCATTGTCTATAGAGTTGCTATCTCTGATCAAGAACGTCACATATGCATTCATGACGTCTGTTCTTTTTATAGTTCAATGTATCTTTAGGTCAGACAACACTTACTTATTCAGATCGACATAAACATGAAGATCATGCTGTCTATTGTTGGGCACTCCTATGTGTTCACATGATAGTTAAATTTGTAGCTTCTGCTGTCAGTAATGCATTTTGAACTTTGCAAGCAATGCACTTGAACTGTATAGACTGAAAACATACTCCCTGTTATATGCTCTGCATATGCATTGCTCTGTTAAGCAAAACTATTTCTATGGACATAGTTTTTCCTATATGGATCTGCAAAGAGAAGCTGCCTGTTCAGGATGTACTCCTTCGAATCTAGTTCACCTCGTGGCTCTGCATATGCATTCGTTCTGGGTTTTCTTCGCCATGTTTATCTTACTATTTCCTACCAATTCATGAACAGGGCGAGGGTCAGGAGATTCAGGACGATCTGGAGGGAAAACCAGAGTTCGTTATTTGCATGCCTTACTATGATGACAAGGTTTGTTTCCTGATTCAAAAGAGCGCCATATGTGCAATCGAGCTCCTGGGGACTGCAGTGGAGGAGGACTCGGCCTACAACTCTGATGGAGTGAGTACTGCAGCAACCAAACGTTCTTTCTCACGTTAGGAATTTCATGCTTTCTCACCGATTGAGTCTTTCCCCCTAAAATAGAACTAACTGATTATTGTTCTTGCTTGGCAGTGCATTGACTGGGCACTGAGTTGTTTGCGTCGTGTTGAGCTCCAAGCCGAGCAGGGCTTCGTGGTGGCAGAGGACGTAGTTGAGGCTACACGCTCAATTAAGTTGGTTTACCATGCTGTTGCTATTGACCGCCGGAACGTCCTCCCATTCCCCGAGTTCCTGGACGAGCTGCCGATTTATGTAACTGCAGATCCAAACATCCTTTTCACCGTCTTATCAGAGGATCTGGCCCGAGGTGTAGCCGCCGTTGAGAGGGTATTGTTTGATGTGGTTACCAGATTTGTGATCGTTGAACCTTGTTGTTGAACCTTGTCGTCGGTCGTTGGGTTATATTTTGCTTCAATTAAGAGTTATTTATGTCGTTGGATAATTTGCTATGTGCGATCTTAGATTTTTGCCTTGGCTGAGAATATGGACTCAATTGCCATCTGTGCATTGGCTTGTAGTTGTGCCACCGAGATGTGTACGTATATTTTATTGCTTGCTAACTATTCTCATGAGCCAACGGCGCCAATTACTGTTATCTAAGTAAATTGTTGCCCGAGAGCTGTCTCTTCCCGATGCTGATCAAGGAGCAAGCAACTTTGGTCTATGCACGGCACACCGAAAAATATGACAAGGGACATTCGAAGGTTTTTTTTTTTTTACCCAGGCCATGTCAAGGCATGAAGGCAAGATGCTAGTTATGAAGCACCAGTCGATAATCTTTTGTATGGTTCTGCATTACTGTGGTTCGGAAACAAAGCACTGCCCTTCGTGCCACGGACCTAGAGTTCGTACGAACCATCGTTTTCCTCTCTTCGACTGCACAAACTGTTCCAATCTGAACCGCGGCGTAGGGCCTAGTTTCTCGCTTTGTGTTGGAATGCATGCTTCTTCAGCTGATAAAACAATAATGTCATGGCATGGCAGCCCGTGGAGCTTTGATCAGAATATCAAAACCAGTATCAAGTTTCAATTGGCAAATTATCAAAGTGATGATCGTTTTGGTCCCCAGCTCAGCACGAAAAGAATCGATCAAAAAATTATGAAAATGAATAGTATATGTAACGTTTTCGAAAAAGAGAACAATCAATATTCAGCTCAAGAGCCGACCGTATAACATCATTACACAAATATGTGCTATATGTTCAACTGAAGAACCCATATTATATATATCATATCATCACTATAGTCTATACATAGGAATAATCCCTACTATTATCCCTGTTTATGTTAAATGATGATTTGCCTTTCCTTGCTGGCCTGGCCTATTCGCACTGTCTGTCCTTGCCACCATGTGAATAACTATATTTACTTAGCACATTGACCAGCACATCCACATGCTAGGGCTCAAAAGACTTCTTTGTTCAAGCATCATGTTGCGCGAGCTACCATGCAAAAAAAAAAAAGGTTAAAGTTTTCATTTGACTTAAGAGAAACAACATACTAGCAAGCCACAAAAGGTTACGATAATAAAGCAAATTTACCTTGGGCATGGGCGATTGCCCTTGCGCGAATACGAGTCATTTTTATAACAAAGAGTGATACATGATCTGTTGCCTCATTCAGTGTAGGCGCCAGAAGCTGCAAAATGATGATCATATTAACAGATCAATGGCACAGCAGCGTGGAAAGGAATACAGGGAAAACAAAAAGAAAACGAATTTGTGATATTGTACCCTGTTATGATATTACCTCATACACTTTAGTGTCTGAAGTCTTTGAAGCCACCATAATTTTTCTTTCCAAATTTTTCATCTTATGCTGCAATTCATGATTAAGGGCCTCTACATCATGCTTTGGGATGTAATTTGATAAACTCTCTTCTGAAGTATTGACGGCCGCCAGAGCATCTTCAAGCATGATATGGCTAATTGCAGCCAAACCACCAAGAGCACCAAGAAATGAAATAATTCTTGAATCGTTTTCAACCTTCCTGTTCCATACGTCCTCTGCAAACTTAAGGAAGGACGATACATACGTCCGAATAATCTGTATTTTAGAAACATTATTGGGTGAGCACAATATAAAATCTTAAAAGAATGAGAACTAATATCCAAATAAAACCGTAAGGATTACCTGCTCTACTGTATGAAACGAAATTTCACTCGATCCGTCCACTCTCAGGTGTGCATTTGCCTGGAACAATAACAAACAGTTGGTGAGAGAGAGAGAGAGAGAGAGAGAGAGAGAGAGAGAGAGAATTTGGTTACCGTGATCATATTAGATAAACGTATAGCCATTGAAACACCCAAGCCAACCTGCAGCGCCACCCTTCTACCACCTTCATTGTACTACATTCTCAAGAAACGAAATCATATAATTAATAAGATAAAGGTGCAAACTGAATGATATGCATACATATAGCATAGCACTGGATCGGTACCTCCACGGTTCAAATAACACATGCAAATCAGTCCTCTCTACTATATATCATAAGAAATACTAACCAAAACGCAGCGGTTGGAAGCTATCTTTCTCACGTAGGTTAGAGCTTTTTCTTTCTCATCACGGAACAGTGTGCGCTCCAATTCTGCAACCTTTAACATAAACAACAAAGACATTGAAAAAGGAAGAGAAAGTAAGAATATCAACTGCAACAGTGAAATAAGCTCCGGTCTTGAGCTAAAGTGCTACGCAGAGAAGCCATACAGCCGAACAAAATGCCAACCACAGAGCAGAGCACGATGCGGCTCCCTGTGTGCAGCGTTAATTAACCGAGCCAAAGCAAAAACAACTAAGCTTATACAAACCTTTTCTTGTTGGCTAGAACATCCATGCTGAGCACGCAATTGAGCTCCATATTCCTTGGAGAACTCTTCCAGCCTCTCGCTACGTCTTCTGTATCTCTCCGCAATGTCCGCATCCTGAACAAACAAAACCATTAGACACCCAGCGTGTAGAAACCAGAAAAACAGGGCATCAGAGTTGCAGCACAAACAGGCACATGCAGGACAAAGGTAAACATGGATTATTTGGGCACAAACTTGACAAAACATATTTGGGGTCTGACGATCGATTACCATGGGATCATCCTCCGGGCTGGGGTCGTCGCGCGGGCGTGGCTGGTTGCCGGCGCAGTTGGCCACGACAAGGCGCGCGCGAGCCGGCCCCTTGTGCATCCTCAGGCCGGGCAACGGCTGCCAAAACGAGCTGCTTCTGCCGTTGTTGCACGGCAGCAGTATGGGGCCCGGAAGCGTTGCCGATGATGGAGTTGGCGGGCGAGGACACCAGCGGATGCTCATGGTGCCTCCTGTTTCTCGTCTACTTGCTAGTTTCCTCAATCGATTTGTCACGAGATTAATACATAAGTACATCGTACGTGTGCGTACCGAGTAGGAGGGTGATATATGGTCTCAAAAAAAAAAAAAGAGTAGGATGGTGATACGTGATCGGTGTACCAAACAAGCCCGAGCGTGACTCGACTCTACCGCCGATCGGTTTGAATACGTTACGCGATCCATGGCCCCGTTGTTGCGTTGTCCGCCCGGCCGGGTCCTTCGCCGCACGATCTCTCTCGTCTTGCATACGTTTTTTTTTTTTTTTTGTGAACATCTCGTCTTGCGTAAGTGAGCTAGCAGCTCTCGTCCTTGGGCCCCCGGCTCGCCGGCCGGGCGCCATGCATGGCCACCAAAGACGCGGCATGCGCCTGCACCAGCGACGAGACCCGTGCTGAAGAAGCTGGTCTTGGCTGCCGGCGCCAGGGCCCCGACGCTGGAGTCGCCACGGGTACGATGCCGAAGCTGGCAGCGGCGTACGTGCAGGCCACGAGGGACTCGCCCGCCTGCGTCGATCGAGCGGAACCGCCACGTGCGCGACGCAGCGTCGACGGCACGACCTCGACGCGCTGGTCGGGACAGACACCACAGCAACGCGTGCACGCCGAGCCCCCGCCCGCCGGGGCCACCATCACGCGCCACGGAGAGAAATGCATGCGAGCCCGGCTCCAGCAGAACCAGGCGGCCGGCAGAGCGAGAGGGAGGAGGACGCGGAGACGACGTGAATGGAGTCCCAGCCAGCCGGCGCGCATGGGATCGACATTCGATGGACTGCGATCGACGTGCTCCGAGTCCACCGACAGCGCGCTTGCTGTAAGATCGAGAAGGACGCCAGGGAGGACGTCAGTCACGTCACTGGATTGGATGACACAGATTCAAATCAAATGTAAAATGCCGTCCCGGCCCATTCCGCCAAAGCAAAATCAACCGTGTGCTGCTGGCCGTGTTCGGAGATGAGGATGCCATGCCATGGGCACTGAGATGGCCGTGTTCGGAGATAAGGATAGTTGCGATGAACGGTGAGATGGCCGTGTTTGTTCATATCGGAGTTTTGATCCGTATCATATACATAGTGGTCCTAAATGGTGAAATTTGTGACTTTTTTCAAAGTTTTTTTTTTCTCATCAATAGTGTTGAAGTTGTTTGGCTTGATTTTGTAATCAGAAGAGGTAACATGCTTTAATACAAAAAGAAAATCAGTAAGGACCTGCCGGTATCAACCGTGTAGTTAAGCACAGATAAGACTATGGTCCAAAGTAAGTAAAATCTCGATATTTTCTTTACGTTGTGGATAAAAGATATTTGATATGTGGCAATGCTACAACAACTGAACTTACTATAAATATTAGATGGAGCCTAAAGTTTTTGCTTCAATCTCCCAATTTTTAGGAAATATATAAAATAATTAGAGTGAGATAGATTAAGCAACGAAAATATTTAATGTTTTGTACACTCATTCTTACCTTCATGTATAGAGGCCAGGTACTCCTCGGTGTTCTCAATCAAGCTGCGCACGATTTTGATAACCCTAAAGTGAAGCTTGGTGCTCGCTGGAGCGGCTGATGGCAAAGCTCTTGCTAGGCTAATTAAAACGCAACCACACCTGTTTCAAAAGAAAAAAAATACCACCACACCACCATATGAAATTAAGCAGGAGAACAAAAAAAAATTAAAAGTTCAGTTGAGACTCCTTTTAGGTAGCATTAAGCACGCCAAACTGACATAACTACGAAGTATACATTAAGAGTTGTTGTAAACAAAAGCAACTTTGATCTGAGAGTTACATGCGAAAAGGAAATGGGCTAGATACAAATAGCTCACCAAGGTCTCTAGCGAAGGAAGGACACCAAGTTCTTGGATGACGTGGAGTTCGCCCTCGCCGAGGCTTGAGTCCTTACCTGTATTTGTGTTCTAATTTCAGTGCCCTGTCGCTCTTAAGGAGCTAGTTGTATCTGTGTTTTTGTTTCAGTGCCGTATAATGTTCGTGTGATGCCTTTGTACGGGAAGGTTAGGTTGCCAGACCTTGGATCAAAATTGGCCTTTGGTTTATTGACTCATTATTGGTGTTATGCTATCACTCTACTTTTTTTTTTCTTCTAGGATTAATTGCAAATTCCACCATATAATGTGCTTCTAGTTTGATATCCCCCTCCTTCAAAAACTACCCCGCCCCACTCCTGTTTTGGTTGAAATAGCCCCCAATTTCTATGTGCTCTCTCAAATAGGCAAAAAATTGTCTCCGCGGATGCTTGACTACATGAGCGATTAATTTAGGTCGAGTAGAATTTTGTAGTTTGGTCATAACTCTTATCTGATACTATTGTGGACCGATCGCATTAAAACTCACAGCTTTCATTGTCTTTTAAACGTCTGCAACTACAGCCGAATATAACAAATTCAACTGCTCGATAGTCCGACCGTTAATGTCCTAATTTAGTGGAAATGTGGAAATTTAACTAGAATGAGAAACTACAATATATAATGTATTGTACACTGATTCTTACACAGATGATTCTACCTTTGTGATTTAATCACGTGCAACATGTTTGAGTTGCTCACTATCTTACCACTCTTCGAAAAAATCAATGTAATACTTGGTAACAAGAGGAGATTGGCGCACTGTACATCATGTACCGTTGGACACATGGCAGTGCAAGAAGGGGTCGCGCGATCAGTTGCGGCGCAAGAAGGAGGCCCCGTTTTCCTCTGCTGTATTGACCCAGATTGCCACCTGCTAACCACGTAATCGCCCTGTACATGCTTCCGGCCGGTCATGTACTGTGTACACCTATCGTACTACTGAGAAGAAATACATCCAGACTACACACCACAACAGTCTGCAAACATACTAGCTGCATGCCACTTGTATATTGTACACGTAGCTCTGCTGTGGGTGCAAAAGGGCAAATACATGCTTTTAATCAAACCGTCGGATTTTATTTTGGCGCGCCTTCTGTACTAGTGACATGTGCTCGCAGGGCTTAGAGAAACGAGAGGCAGCAGGGCAGATGGACGAGGAAGGCGTCGGACCAGCGGGGGCGCCCCGGACACAAGCAGAGGAGGACCTGACGATAAAAGGTGCGCAGTGCAGTAGGGATTTAGGAATGCTGAGCTTTATTCATTTTGAGGAACCTGTCGGGAAGGATGCAGAAGATGAACGGAATGAAAACAAGTTTTTTTTTTCTCCAGGCGCTTGATATATAGCAGTTCCTTAATTATTTTTGGGCTCGATCGGCTCTGCGTGACCAGTCCCTGACCTGACGTACGCTGGGATCAGCACAAAGTACCCTGACGAGAGGGTTGCTTGCTTGACACTTGTCGCTGGAGCTTTCCGTTGAACCGTCATGCCCTCGGGCATGCTCCTTCCCTTTTCCACCAAACTAGCAAGATGGCCCGCGCAAATTGCGCGGCTAGGCATATAATTATCTAAAAATAATAATATATGCTATTGCTTTTATAATATAATTTTAATTGTATCTTTCATCGAAGTACAAATTTTACAATTTACAAAGTTTCTCATCTGGCTGATTTTGCAAAAGATAATGCTGTAACTCAAGCTGGCTAGAACTTGAATCAAGCAAACATGCATTCGTATTCGATCGTAAACAATTTTCGGCATGCGTAACAAACCTCCTGTAATCATTCTAGGTAATCTACAAAACAATAGACATCTGTTTTCATCATTTCATACCTAATTTCATCATCTTCTTCATCATCTTCCTTCTGATGGAAAACTATTGATCTCTGCAGGATTTCTAGCCATCCGTAATTTATACCCATATATATAAAAACACACACCACACTATATTATGTGGGGAAGCAAGACACACAAAATATTCATTTAGCAAGCTGAAATTTCAACTGCCAGTTTTCTTCTTGGCTATGGTTTGAGGGCCGGGAACCTCACCAATAGTGTGACAGATGCATTCTAATCCTTGTCCACCGCTTAAAGTTCAAACCTTTTTCCGTCAAAAAGAAAAGTTCAAACCTTAATTGTTTCTTTCTTCGCCTATGTTACTATGAATCTAAGGATGTGCTGATCGAGTGTGGTCGTGCGGGTCGTGTATCCATGGTCATGAGCATGACGTACACAACCTCTCTGCTTTGTGTCTGCCGTCCACTCCCTACTCATGATCCTTCCAGCAAGGAGCTTGACTATAGTGAACATGTTATTTTGCCTTATCATCATCACCTATTATTTCTTTGACGGACCAGATAATCTTTTAAATATTTTCTCACCATAAATTCATGCCCGTCTTACCAATTTGCAGTACGGACATGTTTTTGCTTAGTCTCCTCATCTCCATGAGCCTGTAACTATTCTCATTTTCTTTTTAAACTCGTGCTCATGCATTGCCAACGGAAACCACCTAAATCGAACCCTCATGGCTCATTGCCCAATAAAGTATACCTTTGTTTCCCCTTTAGCCAAGGCCCGCCAGTGCTCTCCATCTTGGATCCTAGTGCGAAGGTGGAGCAACGCCTTAGTCCTCTCTATCCTTCCGTTTCAGGAATAAGATGGAAGCCATGCTTTAGCTCAATACCTCCGCCATGATTATGACGACCCGCTCTTGGTTTTATTAAGGCGCCACGCACAGTGACAGTGTGCGCAATGTTTTGCGGCCTGTGCTTTCCGTGACCTCAATGTATAGGAGTGGTCTCATTGACGGGGAGATGTTCCTCCTTCCAAGAATTCCATTTGTGTTTCTTCCAAATCAGACTGCTAATTGTCCAAATAAATCTTACATAGAAATCACTCTCGTAATTGGCCAAAAAAAATCTTACATAGAAATCACGGGCAGGGTCGATCTCATCAGAGTTCGTGGTAATCGGCTTTGTTCTACCTTCCTGCACTGCTACATTAACCCCCTTTCAACGTGTTTGGAGTTCTATCATGCGTAGGTCGGCGACATGTTTGCTTATGTCTGATCTGTTGCCGTTTGATGGAGCTCACGTGCAATCTCAGCAGGTTTTGATGTTCCGTCAGCCGCGCATCTCGCGACATCCTTCCATGGATTCTATATGCCTTTCTTTCAAATCAGAATCTTAATTGTCCAAGTAAACTTACAGAGAAACCATATATGTTGATGGCACTGCGTCTGTCATGTCGTAGTTCCTCATTGATAGCACCTGCCTTCCTTCGCATGCATGCATGTATGGCTTCAACTCTCACATGGGCACGGCCCTTTGAACTTTGTAGGACTCGCAGGGGCTAGAGCTATTTTGCCGGTCTCGCCCAAACGTGTCGAGCTCGTCGATGACCGCTCTCCAAAACCTTACGCATTACTAACACCGAATAGTTAGTGATAATCTTCAGTGTGTCGTGCTTCTCGGTCGTTCTTGTACTCGGCCTCCTCTGCATGGCGCCTGCTTCAGTTCTGCGAAAAATCATCGGGGGCTCCGGGCTCGGGGCAGGGGCTCCTCCGCTTCTCTGCCTTGGCTGCATTTTAATTAGCACCCAAAAGCCTGAGCCATGAAAGTCTGATTCCGATGCCGAGATGTACTATGTGCCGCCAGCCTTTGACTCCGATATTGAATTATTGATGGACTTGTATTATATCCAACATCGAATATTATCTCCTTATAGACACCTGCTAGTAGTATAGTACCAAACGGAGGCCATATAGAGTCCTTATCAAGATTAACAATTTTTTCCGCATATCAGGCATACGTTATCTAATCTTGACCAGGGGCTATCGAATCAATATACGGTGTCCTTTATTTGATTTGTAGAAGGACTTCCCTTTTCTAGCACCCTGGCATGATTTTATTTATTTTTATTCCGAATTATATATATATTGTTTGTATACATGGACTCTCTTATTTAATCTAGGCCCTTCAATCTTCATAAAATCTAATGGTTCACATCTTTCTCTTTTTCCCGATTAATGTAGTAATTTCGTGGCCTTGAGAGCGAACGTGGTGGCTTCTTTTTCTCTTCAAATACTAAGATAATAGACTTTTCGGTACTTGCCATGTTCCTTATCTGAATCCGGCTAGCAACATCCGTTTCTCCGAACACTGCAGAGGTGACTTGGTCGATCACCCAACAGTCAACACGCACGTACTTGCTGCATCTGTATCTAGTGCTGTCTAATGATAATATACAGAGTGCTCAAGCTGATCGGTCGTACGTACACGATATTAGCCTGAAGCCAGAAACTAATAGGGAGATGTACAACGGCATGCATGAAAAGATGAACTGAAAGTCTGAAACTCTTAATACGTAGAGTAATACTAGAAGAGCCTAAGTACATGAAGAAGCTAGGGCGACAAGCCACTCTTGCTCTACTGCCGCTGCTGCTAAATGCTAATGCTATACTAACTCACTCACTGATCGATGAACTCTCAAAAGAAACTGGGGAACTACTCTGGCTGAGATCGATCGTAACCAAACTAACGGAGCAACGCAGAGGCAATGACGATGCCGTGTTGCATTCGTGCGCGGCGTGACGCAGTTCGATCAGTGGGAGAGGAAGCTGAAGGGCGAGTAGGAGTCGGACCCCTGCGACGACGCGACCATGTCCCCGCCGTGTCCGCCTCCCGCCGGGAAGCCGCACACGCCGAGCTGCTCCGCGTCCCCAGCGCCGCCCCAGAACCCGGCCACCATCTGCGCCAGGTCGTCCACGTCCTCCCGGAGCCCCATCCCCATCCCGTACGCGTCGGCGTCGGAATACCGCCGCATGTCCTCCGCCGCCGCCGCGCTGCTCCTGGGCCGAAGGCAGCTCTCCGGCACCACGCTGCTCAGGTACCCGGAGTTGTCGTCGGCGCTGGAGAACAAAAAGTCGATGTGGCCGCCGTCCAGCAGCGCACCGTCGGCGCGATCGACGGCCGCCGGCGCCATCGAGCGCTCGCCCGCCGACGAAGCCGCCGCCGGAGTGTGGTAGTGGTGGTGGTGGTGGTATGACGAGCCAATGTGCGACGCGCCGCCGCCGTGCTGGCCGTAGTGCATGGTCGACGACGCCGCGTGCGCGGCGTACGACGACGGCTGCGCGTGGAACGGCGCGAGGAAGGGCGGGTAGTTGTAGGCGGCGGCGGTGTGCGTGTACACGAAGTTGGTGCGCGCCTGCGCGCCCTTCATGGACAGCGCGGCGCGGTCGTAGGCGAGCGCCGCCTCCTGCGCCGTGTCGAACGTCCCCAGCCAATGCCGCTCTTTGGTCGTCGGGTCGCGTATCTCCGCCGCGTACCGCCCCCACGGCCGCCGCCGAACGCCGAGGAACCGCCCGGGCTCCTGCGCGCGCCGCCGGCCGCGGGGCGCCGCCGGCGGCCGCTCGCTCGGCGACGACGGCGGGGACGACGGCTGCTTCGGCTGCTCGGAGAACGCCATGAGCGTCTGGTTGCTGCTGCTGCTGCTACCACCTCGAGAGTTCATGGCAGCACGAGTGAGCGAGCGAGCGAGCTAGGATTTAGCTGCTGTGACCGTGATGAGCTACCTAGCTAGCTTATTGACTGGCCTGTTGCTTGAGGTTTTTGTGTAGTGTAGGAGTGCTCACAAGTGAGGGAGGGAGGGGTGCTATTTAAATGGAGCTCGGAGGTGTCCTTTAGGAGGCCGGGGAAAGGATGAGGGGCACTGTGGATGAGATGGCAGCAGGGTGACATGCAGGCCCTGCACTTGTTTAGTTCTAGGAGGAAAAGAAGGGAGTTGAAAGTTGGTTTGTGCACCGTCTCTGCTCTCCATGTGTGTTTGGATTTGTGTGCCCTAATAACCTTAGGACCAGTAGAGAGGAATGTTGTTGCATTGTGCCAGATGGCCGTTGTTGCCAGAAAAGAATTGTTGGAATGTTCTCTTCTCATCTCCTTAGTTTCATACACTTCATTTATGACAATGTCACGCGCATATGCAGGTTTAATTAGTATATATCACCCTAGATGTATATATGTATGTTGCATCCTTGCTTGTTTAAACATATGTAGTCAAACCAAGGCCAGCATCTGTAGTAACATTTACAAAGCTACAAGTGACCAAGAATCAACAAGAAGCGTACGTATCTCTTTAGCTGGTCCTACACGTAAGACTAAATATTGCACGCATGCTGTGATGATTCCCTACAGAGTTCCGAGTGTCACAATTACAAACTAAGCAGGTAATGAAAAGATGCCTGCCACTGATGGGAAAAGAAGATAAATAAGAAGAGAGCATACGTACCTAGTCATCGATCCTTTTAAACATTTTGTGATCTATACTCCAAGATGCTACTACCGTAGCTATTATCAGACACGTCAAAATGCTACGCAACAATATAAGGTGCTTCTTTCAGGCCATGTGACTTCTTAGCTTTCTTTTGTGTGCATGTGCTTGCTTGCGCAATACATTCAAACGACTAAAAAAAAATTGCTTCCTTGCGTGCAAGAAGCTTTCAAATGGAGTTGTTAGCTTGCCCTCAAAACGAGATAAAAACAACAGCGTGAAATGTGTAGAAGGCACTCTTTCTGATGCTAATATTTTGGTGCGTGTTCTTTGGTTCCTTGCATACAACCTTGAGTGACTCTCACATGAGGTGAGGGTCCAGTGGGTCTCCCCTCTTTGACTCCTTTTCTGGTTGAAGCTTGCTTTCCTTTGCATGAGCTAGACAAATCCACGGACAACGATCATTATCCCTCCCAATCGCATTGAGCTTACTCCCATAATTTATTCCTAATGGACATTCGATAGATTAGTGCGCATGTGCGTGCCGGTGCGAGGTTCAAATGCAAACAAATTGGATTATCGAAAGGAGTGATAATAATTCAGGAAACAAGAGAACTATCCCTTTCATGTCTCTCTAGACCATTTTTAAGAGCCTAATCGATGGCTTTTTGGGTCAAAAAGATGGAGAGAGAGCCAAACCGAAAGGGACGCGAGGTAATGTATCCAATGAGCGACGTCAATCGACCGAATGTTAAGTGTGTGGCATGTGAGATCGATTGACGCAAAAGAACACACGAATTAGTGGATAGCACTTTTTACCCACCGATTTTTTCCTCGGGTAATTAAACTTGAATATCCTGCACAAGACTTTTCAAACCAAAATTAGTGTTCTACCGTGTTTCTTGAAAGGAAAATTTCAGGGTGATCAAGAAGAGTGCAACGAATGAATTGATCATACACGGTACGCGTAGATATAAGCGTCGTGTACTGTTTTTTCTTATCAGTCGAGAGGCGTACGTGGACCCCCATTTTTTGTACAAGCGACTTGTGCTATCCTTGCCGTTTCAAATAGCTCAATATTGTAAATAGTACAAGGGGTCAGATACACGAGGGCCAAAACCGCGTTCCGTCTGCTTAGTTTGAAGCATCTGGAAAAGGCTGTTCTTGGAGTGTACAAAGCCTTGACTTCCCTTCCTCATGAAAACAATGGGTGTTTGGATTCTTATGACGAGCTGCATTTGGTGCAATTCTTGCATCTAAGGCCGTAGCTTCTACAAATGCAACTGGACAAGATGAGGAGGATATATATCGACACGCATGTGTGTAGCAGAGTGTACATGATCTTATCTGATGACCTTGACCTCCCCTACCCACTCTCTCGTGTGAATTTGGCATATGTATGTTGGCGTGTGATATGCAACACATGTGCATGCATATGGGTCAAGCCCTAGCTAGACATCTGAAAAGGCGTGAGGAGGAGAAGGTGTGGTCTTCAACCGGAGAGAGATGGATGGAGAAAAAGGCTTTGCAGTTGGAGCACAATCTAAGGGCATGGAGGCTCCACACAATGTGCATGCATGACAAAGATCATGTACTAGAAATAATGTGATTATCAAGTTTTGTTAATTTGCGCAGCAAGAGACCAGAAGTAGTAGTACTAATTATGATGTGGAAGGAGGAGAGCACAGCACACAAGACACATGTCCTTGTCCATTTCACCGGGTTTTGTGGGTGGCCTTTGCACTACGCTTTGACTTTAGGGTTTAGGCCTCTTTATAGAACAAACAAGTGTTGGGGAAAAGGGAGGGAGGGAGTATGCAAGACAAGCTCACTAAACAAAATTAGGGAAAGGTAGAAAAAGACCACTTGGGGCATGCACATTTGTCTCACCAACTTGTGGTTTGAATAAAGGGACGAGGAGAGACAAGGTTCAATAGTGAAAAAAGTACACTCACAAGAAAATTAATAACAAGCCTCTCCCGAGACTGGTTGCTTTAATCATTTCAAATTCGAACGCTCAAATTACATTACAGGTGATCAATTCAAGTACAACACTTCTTCCCTTTTGTTTTCTTTTTCTTTCATTTGCAACATTGCGTTTCTAGCTAGTCTCTTCAGGCTCTTTTTTTTTTTTTTTTGTCGTTGCATGCTTTTTGCAACCCTGTAATTGGGAATTGAAGCTGACCACTAAGTATTTACAACAGGATCATGGGACAGAGATCGGACAAGCAGGGGGACCAAGAGTTTGCAGGACTGGGACAAAGGTTCTTGTATTGGTCAAACTGTTGGTGTACGTAGAGCTGTTGTTCCCACCATTATTCAAAGAAGGCGACCAAGTACCAAGAGGGGAGTATCATTTTTGCATCGATCACCAAGCAGGCAATATATTGGCTCGGAATTTCCTATTGGCTCGTGGAGCAGAGAGATTCTGCTTCCCTCTCCAAGTTCCCATGAACCCAACCGTGTTAGGCTGCCTGATCCCCAGTTCCACGGCTGCATTTAACTAAGCAATGATTAATATGGATAGTTACCGCCAGGAGCACGGTTAGTACTACTTTATTACCGCCTTGGGTGTTTCGACCTTGGGATCGGTAGCTGCAGATCATCGGTGCAGTGGTAAAAAGAAGGAAGGGGCACATGCAGTGCATGCAGGAGGAGGCAGAGCACGCCGACGGGTGAAATGTTGGAGCAAAAACTGACAAGTACGAGAGCACAGCTCGTTGCGAAAAGGGGCTCATGACGACCATACGTAAGGTCGGATCGGATAGCCCGTCTGCCTGCCTTGTACAGTCCGCTACGCTTACCTCCACAACAAGATCAAGCCGAATGCATCATTTCACAGTCTCCACTTGTGCATGCCATGCGGTGAAACAAATGCAGATTCTCTCCCTGTCTGTCTCTGTTTTTCACCAGCCAGCTGAGAGTGAGAGATACTACCAGACCGGTCGGCACTCGGTTGGAGTGATGAGTCTGCATGCATTGCACACGACCAATGCACCAACCACTCCGATCCCCTGCAGCAGCAGCGAAGGCAGCCATAGCATAGCCGCTGCGTGTGTACTCCAATCGAGCAGTGACAACGTATTTAAAAAAAATGATGAATGGATGGCTGGGCTGGATAGATAGGGTAGAGGTACGGTACGTAGACGTGAACAGTAGGGTCGTGCGAGTGGCAGCGTCCGGCCGCAACGTGTCGCCGCCGCATTGCGCACTCGCGGGAGGCCCTGCGCTCGCCTTGCGCCAGCCACAGGACCATACGGCGCCACACGCGCGCATGCGGCTGCGATGAGATAAGAAGGTTAGCATCACGCGATCGAGGCGACGTCGTGCGTGCGACCAGCCGCGGCGCGCACCTAGCCCTCCTCGACACCGCCGGCTCGGCGCCGCTCGCCGTGACGTGCCCCGCAGGCCGCTACCTCTCCCATGACGCTGCGCTGCACCCGGCCGATCGGCGCCGGCGCCATTCCTCGTACCAAATCTGCTCCGATGCTGACTCCGCGCAGGGGCTACGTCTTTTTTTTTTCTTTGTTCAACAGACAGACTGAGCAATCCTACCTGAAATGCAAAACTTTCTTTTCTCCATGTACGAGGTAACTAAACATATGCATGCGCTCCAAGCTAGCAAGAAGAGGCAACTTCTCCGATCCAAACCGAAGCAAGCTGCGAGCAACTATTTTGCCGACAGATATCACAGCAGTACTAGTACCGATCGATCGATCGATCAACACGAGTCCTCGGATGGGAATGTTACGAGTGGTGACACCGATCGAAGTGATGGTTCACTCATGAGGCCGTGCGTGCGGCCATGTACTACTACGGTGTCAAAAAGCAGCGAGACTTTTCCCGAGCTAGGCGAAGCAGACCAGGTGTCGTGCGCGGGATGGGGCGCCTCGCCTGCACGCCCAAGTTGATGAAACGGGCCGGGGAGTAGAAGGATAGCGAACACTGTTCACGCAGCACATGTCAGGCCTCGGGACGTGTCGGGCCGCGGGATGGTCGAATCGCCCGCGCCGGAAATGGTAACCCGACTCCGTGTTTGGTTTGCTTTGGAACGCCCTTTGCACGGGGGACAAAACCTCTTTGCTCGATCGGTTCACTTCCGCTCACGATGAGAAGAAAGATACAAACAGAAAGAGACACAGTACTAGTAGTAGTACTATTCTGGAGCTGAAGTGCCCAGCCCCAAGCTGCCACTAACAGCTCTGATGTGGGAGCCATCTCGTTAATAAAGTCACAGGATAAACAGGCAGGCTGCATTGGATGGGGTTTTTTAGAGCAAAAACTTAGACTCTAATAAAGCGTTTGGGTTGTACGGACAGACCCCATGCAATGGCTATAGCGCAACGCTCGAAGGAATGGCTGCAAGTAAGGAGATGCTACGCAGCTGTAGCAGTGTAGCGCAGGCAACACGAGCGGCATGGCTGTCGTTAGACATGCTGTTGACTCCTCCTCGGGAAACAACAGGCATGACAGGCCAACCCGTGGATCTCATAATCCAGGAAAAGACAGATCAAGCAGGAATTCTGCAAGGGGATGGAAAGGAGCCAGACAGGTTTGCCATTCACGTGACTCGGGTCGTAGAGAGAGTATCCAGAATAAAGTAAAACACCTACACTCGTGCTGAATGGGAACTTGATCGTCTGCTTACTGCATACCATCACGGGAAGAAAAGCAATCACGAACAAATGAAAAACATACAGTGCGTACCGAAGACAATGGCGCTCCAATGAGCAATGACATTTTGCAAACAAAGGCTGCTAAATTCAATTCTGCAATTTGGGAATTCCCACGTATGTATCTATGTCTATGATTGTTTCCTATCCTCTTCCATACAGTTACATACATGCCTGCCTGCACTTGGCCGGAAATGAGATTTCTCCCAGAGCCTTCATATGGCAGGCACACCAAGTTTACAACACCGACCTTCAGATAAAACTAAGAAACTTGAAAAACAAAATAGGAGGGCTGCCTGGTTTTCAGCTCCCTCGGACCAGAGAAGTTAAAGAATCATGGTGTCATAGGTATTTCAACTTTTTCTTCTTTGATCTGGGACATGGAATCCTTAGCAACCTGCATCATTGAATACAGGATGTATGAGTACAAGACTTTGAGCATTCACAGCAATATTCCGGAATACTAAATACTAAAAAGGAATATCATTGCACAATGCACAAACGTCACGAACCAAAATGTTTCATTCAGGTGGTATCTGCTAGAACAATCCATAGTTACCTCCGTCCCAAAATAGTTGTCGCTGTTGACTTTCGATTATCACGTTTGACCATTCGTCTTATTTGAATTTTTAGTGCAAACATTAATTGTTTTTTCATCACATGTTTTTTCATCAGTATTAGTTTAATCATGGCATATTTGTTTTAATCTCTATAAAAAAAATTTGAATAAGACGGACGGTCAAACAGTGATGATCAAAAGTCAACAGCGACAACTATTATGGGACGGAGGTAGTACATAACAAACTATTTACTATGGGTACAAGAAGCAATCTGGCGACACAAGAACGCTATGGACCATTTAACATGAAGGTTGTGCCAATGATAATGGCATAGCGTCTTAATTTCAGATCATCGCACTAGCTACCAAATAAGTTTCAATAACACATGAGAAAAGAAAAGGATTACATGCAAAATAGTCAGTACCTTTGCCCTTTTTCTTCTTTTTATTTTTATTTTTCTTCTTTTTCTTGCTCAATTCGACATTATCTTTGTAAGCTTTAGGCTTCTGAGGCAGAGCGACAAAATATGACCATGTCAAAATACAGCTCAAAAAATGATGCACACATTAATATACATCAAACATTTTAAGTGAATCTTCAACATGCACACCTTATTGTTCCTTTTCCTTTTGGTCCCCTTGGCTTCTGCTTCATCATTAGAATCTCCAGAATCCTGATACTTGAAATGTCAAATGTGGAATCATGTAAAGGGCTTATATGGGAAAGCTATCATCAGCAGATATACCTCGGAGCCATCTCCGAATGATGAAACATGACGTACTACTCTTCCAGAAGTAGAAGGCTCTCCTGTATCGGCAAGACAAAGGCATCAAAACGTAGGCCAAATGTGCATTCAGAGGATGTACAGAAACATGGCTAGTGCATAGGTGCACGAGAAGTAAATTCTGAAACATCAATGACGACAGCAACAATGGCAGAGATAAACCATAAAAGGTTATCTTAGCACTCAATCCTAATTTTATGAAAAATGTGCATTGCTTTGATGGATAAAATCAATCTAGCATCAAGCCTGATGTTGAGTATTTCAGGTGTACAGAGTTTTTGTCTCACGAGCAAATTACACCTACCTCACATGATGCTAAACAAAAGGTAGCCCTCATCTGAATATTTTCTATGTCAGTCATCAGGTCATATCAAAAGTATTGGACAGTCTTCTACTAAGAACACTAAAGCACGAATAAAGTGGGAAATAGAGTATGGAACTGTAACATAAGGCTCATTTGACACTCCTATGTTGCACCAGGTGCCAAATGGAACCCAAGATAAATGTACAGCAGCAATGAATGACTTAAATTGTTACACATTATTCTCTTCAAAGAGATCACTAGTGTGGTAGTACATTGGATTTTGAAGGACAAAATATATATAGTTGTGGAATGATAGGAAATGCATACCCTTGCTAGCTTTTATGGTTTCTTTTGCATTTTTCACGGCCAACTTTACAAGGTCAGGGTTCAAGGAGTCCAAGCCTTCAGGTTGCTGAAGTTTTCTCTCAAGGAATTTTGCTAAAGCAGCAGCCTTATTTGTTGTTAGTGGTCCTCCAGGATGGGCCATCCTATTAGATAAAGTGAAGACAATGTTATGCTCATAAACAAAAAAATAAATGGTTTCAAAGAGCAATTCTGTTAAATTCAAGGTAGTTTACTCACTATCGGTGTAGGAGGGGAAAACAATATCATGCTATATTGCCACTATAAGATCTGTCACCGTATAACTCTACTTCATGTCCCATAAGATGAGGATTTGGGATTCAGTCAGTTCTCATCTTCGTAGAAAAAAAATCCGTGTATGTGTACAGATTAGTATTGCAATGACAGAAGCAAGCAATGAAGCACTCCTAGCTACTTCAAAAGCAGTCACATATGGATTCAGAAATGACAACCGATGGCACACCAGTGTTGGAAATTTTGAAATGCACAGGTCATTTTGTGTGCGTGTATGCCTATCATGACCAAAAAGGGTGCTAAACTACTCCTGTATCCTGATTACATTCCTCATTCGGAACTGCAGTTCTCAAATTAAGAGTAGGAACTACTCAAAGCAATAGTACCAGCATTTGTAATATGCAATTTTACTTCGATTATGCGCAGTTTCCATCGGACCAAGCAGCCAGAAAGCAATTGGCGAAACCCTAGTCCACAGGGCCTTCACTCATCAATTAGTTCGTTGAAGGCGTCTAGCGAGCAGTAACCGGTGGAATCCAGCTTCCAACGCAAGCTAAACGAGAAGATACGATTGAATCCGCGAACAATATGCTACCCAGTGGATCTGGACGCAGGTGACAGAAAAGGGGCTATACAGTACCTTGGCTGCGGGCGGGAGGAGGGAGGTGGCGGCGGAAGGGGCGCGAACTTGCTGCCCCGGAGTGCGCGCCGCTCCTCGTCGGATAGGTCGCCGGCCGCAGCCGCCATGTCGCCGCCGCACGGGAGGAGGAGAAAGGGAGCCGCGACTGGTTCGGCCGGTTCGGCTATTGCGGTCTGGTCGCACCAGCTGAAAAACCAGACCGGGTCACCTGACCTGACCACCGTGCGAGCTCGAATCCTCTGCTTTCCTCTGCTTGACTCCTGTGCGGAGAATGCGTGACATTCAGGCCCAATCCCCATGAACACCGATATGCATTTCTTCAAACAAAACTTTTTTTGTGTCATCAAAGAGGGGAAATAAAGGGGGCAAAACTTCCCACGCTTTTTCGCTTTGTGTCAAAACAATTTGGTAGACGAATTTCGTTCAGAGTTTTTTCTTTGTATTAGTCCATCACGAATCGGTAGTGCGTGTTTTGTGATCAGATTATAGGAGGTCGCTACTATCGAAATGCGTGTCAATTTCATGTGAAGATACAAGCAGTAACAGAGAATTATGCTCAGAGGTGTAAGCATAATATGCTTTCGATTATATGAATCGAAAATGTATTTACATGGTCACCGGAGTTCCTGAATTCAAAAGGTGGCAACCGGCGCCAGCTCGGGCATCCTGTCAGATAGCTCGCGAAGCTGAAGATACACTACAAGCACATACAACAGACTAAACTGGTATGTTCAGCAGAACGAAGGCTGAGTTCAAAGCAGCTATAATAACACAAAATCCGCAGCATGACTACACGTAGTAGATCATGCCGACCTCGATGAGGCTGATGTGTGGGATGTGCAGCGTCACCGAGGGCCCCCTGCAGTTCTTGCGGAGGAACGAGTAGGCGTAGTTGATGGCGAACGTCTTGAGGAAGTTGGAGTTCTTCCTGGCCTTCACGTACGAGTGGCCGATGATGTACGCCACGCCGGCCTCCTTGGCCTGCAGCAGGTCAGACAGCTCGTCCCTCACCCGCGGGTCGATCCGCTGCTCCTCCGCGATCTCGAACCGCACCCTGCGCCGCCGGGACAGGTTGCCCCCGGCCTCCTGCTCGTAGATGGACTGCAGGCTGCGCAGCGTGTCCGACCTGCTGCTCCTCGTCAGGGACTGCAGAGACGTTCCGGCGTCGTCGGCGAAGGAGTCCCTCATCACCAGCCCAGTCCCCGCGGCGTCCGTGGTGTGCACGACGGCCATCCTCCCGTCCGTCGACGACTCGTAGCTCCCCGACGAGGCGGCCTCCTCGGCCTCCATCTGGACGAACTTGGCGATGCTCATCACCAGGTGGTTCTCGAAGTTGTCGTCGTCCTTCTGCACGTCCTTGTACCCGTACCGGACGATGCAGCGGTACATGCGGTACTCCTTTGGTCCGATCCGGCCGATGAGGTACCGCTCGTCGGCGGGGACGTACGGCACCGGCACGGACTTGACGCAGACGAACACCAGCACCTGGTGGAACGCCGGCAGGTTGGTGACGAAGTGCGAGAAGATGGCCGGCACGCCGGTGACCAGCTCCGTGTAGATGAGACCGATCCCGGGCACGCGCATGATGCCCAGGCTCGGGCCCAGGTTCAGGATCCACTTCATGGACACCTTGTTCTGGAGGTCGAACATGTACTTGCGCCGCGTGCCGTAGTGCCACACGTACATGACGAACGTGAACACCAGCGCCATCGCGATCGGCGCCCAGCCTCCCTGCGGGATCTTCACCACCGCCGCCGAGAAGTAGACGGCCTCGATTGAGCCGAAGAACACGAGGAACAGGAGGGCGATCAGGAGGTGCTTGTGCCACACGAATATGATCACCAGTGCCATCAGCCAGGTGGTGACGAACATCACAGCGATGCACGCGAGACCTGCGATTATATACGAAAACAAGGAAGCAAACGTTAGTCATGGCAGGAAAAATTACTTCTGAATAATGGCACATGACAAGATCATGATCACAGATTAAAAAGTCATTGCAAAATATGAAAGCTCTCTCTAGTGGTAATCCGAGGCTATGCACTTCTGAAAAGCTGCTATTCGCCCAATTTGGCAATATCACGGGAGCTGATACACGATGCAGAGTGATTTTACGACCGTGCAAATATGTGCTGACAGAAATGGGCATGATACCAATGAGGGAACAAAGTCCAGTCCAGAACATAATTCATGTGTTTGATACAATTGTTCAGTCTCTGCAGTACTGAATTTGTCAGACTTACCATAAGCATTTCCGATGACTGTTGTGTCGCGGAAGCCAAGTGTCACAGCTAGACAAAGAACCATCAGAATCCAGTTTATCTCAGGTATGTAAATCTGGCCATAGATCCACCTTGATGTATGCACAACCTTCACCCGTGGAAAGCACCCCAAAGATAAGCACTGCTTAACGATCGAAAAGGTTGCAGATATGATAGATTGGCTGCCCACAACTGCAGCAAGAGTTGCTATGACAAACATAGGCCAAAACAAAGGTCCTGCAAACATTAAGCAATCTAGTCTCACTATTCTTTGCAATATATGAAGCAAGTTTCTAAAATATGTGCCGAGATCTGAATCTTACTTGGAACAGATCGATAAAAACTATCTTCCACAGCTGCCATGTTTCTGGACAGGAAGGCAGCCTGCCCCATGTATTGCAGCACAAGACAGGGATATATGACACCAACAAAAGCCACCTAAAGGAGGAAAAGAGACGATACACAAAGAATCAGTATGGTGATGATAACTTGGGTTGCAATTTGCAGCTCATATATACAGTTTCGCGTACCCTGATAGACGCGGCACTAAAGTGGCCAAGATCAGCGAACATAGCTTCAGTTCCTGCAAGTGTTACACAAATTTTTTAAGGCAACCTATGCACTCAAAACATTTATTATAAATGGTTTCAAATTAAGGCCTATTCGAATTCACCTGTCACAGCAAGAAGCACTCCTCCTAGAGAAAGCCAACCGTCTTTTCCTGTTATCTTGAAAAACCTTACAATGTAGTATGGAGAAAGAGCACGGCATATTCTGGGATTCCAATGGATGATATTATATAGCCCGATTGCACCGATGCTCAAGAGCCAGATTACAACAATGGGAGCAAACATGAATGCCACCCTGTGAGTTCCTCTATGTTGCAGGGAAAACAGGCCAACAAGCACAACACAAGCGATGAATACCACCCAACCTGTATGCCAAGAAGTAATTCAAAGTAATGAACTGACTGCCACTCGTTGAAAAAAAAAACACTAATAATGGATTCTGTTATTTGTAGAGGCACAAGACAGAGAAACCTTCGAAACTGTTCCAGGGTGGAAGTTTGTTTGGCATCACGGTTCTTACTGGGTCAGACCTAGATATTCGTACAATGTTTTCTAGATTTAAAAGCATCCGAGATGGTTCTACCAAACTCATGGACATCAATTAAGCATCTCATTTGTTTCAAATTTCTGTACAGGTTTTATCCACCAACTTTCTTGAACCCCTGACAAATCATTTGACACAGGACACATCACTGGGTGCACATTTGCCCCCATGCTCTCAAAATTCACGCTCTGACAAATAAACACATGGCATAGAATCTCAAAGTCGTTCTTTTCATTTTCAGCAACACGAGATCCTATAGTATTCGTTCCAGAATTAAGGCTAATCGACTAATCATGACAGTTACAGAGATGTTTTGTTACTAAATTTCCTTCACAACTACAAAACCTTCAGTTAAACTAGATTGTATTAACAGGACAGTCAACGTAAGTGTGAAACAAGCCATGGGCTTGTATGAAAAAAAATAAATCAAGCTTACCATCAGGTATCCCTCCTCCAACAGGGTTCTGTAGCCCAGATACAGCTGATAAAACTGTTGCAAGCACAAGATGGCATTAGTTAACAGTCACATCGTTAACATACAAAAGTATGTGTTGAATGAGTGGAAGAAAATGATAAAAAGGAACACGTTAACGTTGCTTATACCTGAGATGGTGGGTGTAAGGACTCCGTCACCTATCACCATGCATGCACCGAATAGAACAAAGAGAAGTAAACAGGTGCGCAGCTTCCTGTGCTTCTCAAGAAACCTTTTGAATGGAGAGGAGATAGTGGTGCGAGAGGCTCCAGGTTGATAGTATGTCGAAAGCTCTTCATCTGCTGCTTGTTGGTTCGGAAGCAGACTGAACTTTGCATGTCTGCAAAGCAGTGAGTACAAAGCAAATGTTCCACCTGCATAACAAATTTATGCCATTCAGTATATAAACACGCATGATGAAGAAGGTCAGCAAGACAAAGGAAGAAACTAGATAACTGAAGCTAAAGATCTCTTTAAAGACAAGGATCAAATGTTCTTTTCCACCAAATGCACGGGAGAGCTGCAGTGTCTGTGTGGGTGTGGGCGGGCGGGGGGCATGTCCCCTCTAAAAAGGTTTATGGTTTCGCCAAATGACATGTCATATGTGAATGTTACAGCACAGTCCTTTTTTTTTTTATCATTGTGGCCTAACACAAGCAACTGACGAATTATACAAAAAGTGCACTTCTACAAAATCCAGCAAGTCAAAAATTGAATGCAATGTACATATTGATTGTCGACAAACACAAGCTAGTGCCTTAGAATCTGCTCACCTTCCCCGTTATCATCAGCGCTCAAAACGATCAGGACGTACTTGAGCAAAGGAATGAGCGTCAGGGTCCAAAATATCAGCGAAAACAACCCAAAAACGGTTGCCTCGTCACGGTAACTGTCCAGCCTCCCAGAGAATGCGCTTCTGTAGACGTACAGAGGCGACGTACTCAAGTCTCCATACACCACACCAAAGCTCTGAAATGCTAGTAGGGAGAGAGTCTTGCAGTAAGTTTTCCACTGGCCCTGCAAAAAGAGCATCCACCAGCGCAGCAAGCCCGTGAGTCACACAACTAGGGGAAAGAAAAAGGTCAACTGGCGAGCATCCAGTGCCGAAGACGAAGTTAGTGAACATAATGGGAAGTCAAATTTCTCGCGACCTTAGCCAAAACTGCGCACGTATTGCTGAAAGAAACTGATGTGCTAGCAAACTACAATCATACGGGATGCGAATTTAAAATTCTCGGTTAAATTAACAAAACGGTACACTTGTCGGTAGAAAATTGATAACGATGCATCAACGCTGTAAAAGGGGGTGTAAAAGTGTGGGGGAGAAAACTGAAATGGCCAGTTGGTGTCCGTGAGCAAGCGGCAAGCAAATCGTTGACCCGATTCAGTCACATGATGCAGATGAACCCCATCTTTTAGAACCAAACCAAACGATGCAACGAATCGACCCAACGCAGAGCTGGCGCACCACCTCGTCAGGCAGGCTGCAACCTCCACTGCTCCGCTCCAAATCGGAATGGGATAAAGGCCCACTCCCCACGCGGAATCGAACGAAATCCAAACGCGCCAGCACCAGCACGCGTCACGGATCACAGGACAGGACTGACGGTTCAATGGGGGAACAAAATCCAAAAGCTCGAGCGCTCGACGCGAATTCAGAGCGAGGAGGGGGGCCATGGGTCGAGTTGGTTACCTGCCGCGCGTCGGCGCCGACCTCCTCGTCCATCTACGGCAGAGGCAGGGACGCTGGAGCCGAAGCGGACACGGAAGCTAGAAGCGGAAGCTGAGCCGCGAACGCCGGCGCGGCGCTAAGAACGCCCGCGAAAACGACGGCCGGGTAGGAGTACGAGAGAAGCCTCCCCTGCCTGGTCAGGTCGCACGAGTTTTATAGGCGCAGCAGCACAGAGGAAGCGAAGGAGACCACGGGCGGAGAAGGGGGGAGGGCTTGATGCGCACGTCGCCGTCTCGGGGATGCGTCGGAGCCGCGTGCGGCGGCGGCGGGTAATGGGGGCGGGCCGGGCGGGACCATGTCGTGTGGAAAGTCACTGCCAAGTGGGCCTGAAAGGGTAGGACGAGCTGACGAGGCATCGTGGGTAGGAATGGTAGGGTGCGGCCTGCGGGCGTGTAGAATGGAGTGCCTGTCCGGTTGCGGCCTAGGAAGAGGTAGGGCCACCTGCTCTTGCGGGCCCACAATGCGTGGCACGAGCGTCTGCTGGATCTCCTGCAGCGGATGTTGATGTGGTGCGTATGGTGTAATCATTCTCTTACACAGATTGGTTGTACAGCTGAGTACACAAATGCTTTTCTTCGGCAGCAATTAGTGACGTTGCAAGACGAGAAATTGATAAAAGCATTATTGACCTGATCTCAACACAGAGAAAATCTAACTAATCGGTCATGTGTTATGGACCATTGGACACATTCCTATTCAATCTTTCAGCGTATCAACGTGCATATATATTTTGTGTTTCATTATGTCACTAATGCACACGAAGTGTTTTCAAAGAAAAAATTAACATGGAATTATAAATAAAGATTTGATCAGTTACTTAACACTTCATGTGCACGGTTGTACGGATTGATCTATGACTCGTGAAATACGGAGTTGCGTCTGTTAACACGATAACAAAATTAACGAAGGTCAGACAACATCATTGTGACAATGTCGTCTCATCTTTCTGAGCCCATGATTGCTCTTCCTTTCAACATTGGATGTGACGACTTCAGATTTTTAGCAGCTGCGGCTGTAGCAAAGTGTACGTTGGCTCAGTAGCAACCAACAGACGCAGCCTGGAGTTGCAGCTATCAAATTCTCAAACGATCGCTCCCATTTAATTTTTGGCATGTTACAATTGGAAGCTAAAATGTTTGTTCGCGAGGGTCAAACAATCAACAATAAGTTTGCTTGACATTTGCGAGGCACAAGCATATACTCTGCATCTTAAAGAAGGATCGATTGATCATCTATTATCTTAGTATTTGAAGAGAAAAAGAAGCCACCACGTTCGCTCTCAAGGCCACGAAATTACTACATTAATCGGGAAAAAGAGAAAGATGTGAACCATTAGATTTTATGAAGATTGAAGGGCCTAGATTAAATAAGAGAGTCCATGTATACAAACAATATATATATAATTCGGAATAAAAATAAATAAAATCATGCCAGGGTGCTAGAAAAGGGAAGTCCTTCTACAAATCAAATAAAGGACACCGTATATTGATTCGATAGCCCCTGGTCAAGATTAGATAACGTATGCCTGATATGCGGAAAAAATTGTTAATCTTGATAAGGACTCTATATGGCCTCCGTTTGGTACTATACTACTAGCAGGTGTCTATAAGGAGATAATATTCGATGTTGGATATAATACAAGTCCATCAATAATTCAATATCGGAGTCAAAGGCTGGCGGCACATAGTACATCTCGGCATCGGAATCAGACTTTCATGGCTCAGGCTTTTGGGTGCTAATTAAAATGCAGCCAAGGCAGAGAAGCGGAGGAGCCCCTGCCCCGAGCCCGGAGCCCCCGATGATTTTTCGCAGAACTGAAGCAGGCGCCATGCAGAGGAGGCCGAGTACAAGAACGACCGAGAAGCACGACACACTGAAGATTATCACTAACTATTCGGTGTTAGTAATGCGTAA
The DNA here is from genome assembly GCA_012490785.1 of Eragrostis nindensis. Taxonomy (NCBI): domain Eukaryota; kingdom Viridiplantae; phylum Streptophyta; class Magnoliopsida; order Poales; family Poaceae; genus Eragrostis; species Eragrostis nindensis. The sequence goes on along the minus strand of JAAXCT010000049.1, from coordinate 1,211,191 downwards.
GGTTTTGGAGAGCGGTCATCGACGAGCTCGACACGTTTGGGCGAGACCGGCAAAATAGCTCTAGCCCCTGCGAGTCCTACAAAGTTCAAAGGGCCGTGCCCATGTGAGAGTTGAAGCCATACATGCATGCATGCGAAGGAAGGCAGGTGCTATCAATGAGGAACTACGACATGACAGACGCAGTGCCATCAACATATATGGTTTCTCTGTAAGTTTACTTGGACAATTAAGATTCTGATTTGAAAGAAAGGCATATAGAATCCATGGAAGGATGTCGCGAGATGCGCGGCTGACGGAACATCAAAACCTGCTGAGATTGCACGTGAGCTCCATCAAACGGCAACAGATCAGACATAAGCAAACATGTCGCCGACCTACGCATGATAGAACTCCAAACACGTTGAAAGGGGGTTAATGTAGCAGTGCAGGAAGGTAGAACAAAGCCGATTACCACGAACTCTGATGAGATCGACCCTGCCCGTGATTTCTATGTAAGATTTTTTTTGGCCAATTACGAGAGTGATTTCTATGTAAGATTTATTTGGACAATTAGCAGTCTGATTTGGAAGAAACACAAATGGAATTCTTGGAAGGAGGAACATCTCCCCGTCAATGAGACCACTCCTATACATTGAGGTCACGGAAAGCACAGGCCGCAAAACATTGCGCACACTGTCACTGTGCGTGGCGCCTTAATAAAACCAAGAGCGGGTCGTCATAATCATGGCGGAGGTATTGAGCTAAAGCATGGCTTCCATCTTATTCCTGAAACGGAAGGATAGAGAGGACTAAGGCGTTGCTCCACCTTCGCACTAGGATCCAAGATGGAGAGCACTGGCGGGCCTTGGCTAAAGGGGAAACAAAGGTATACTTTATTGGGCAATGAGCCATGAGGGTTCGATTTAGGTGGTTTCCGTTGGCAATGCATGAGCACGAGTTTAAAAAGAAAATGAGAATAGTTACAGGCTCATGGAGATGAGGAGACTAAGCAAAAACATGTCCGTACTGCAAATTGGTAAGACGGGCATGAATTTATGGTGAGAAAATATTTAAAAGATTATCTGGTCCGTCAAAGAAATAATAGGTGATGATGATAAGGCAAAATAACATGTTCACTATAGTCAAGCTCCTTGCTGGAAGGATCATGAGTAGGGAGTGGACGGCAGACACAAAGCAGAGAGGTTGTGTACGTCATGCTCATGACCATGGATACACGACCCGCACGACCACACTCGATCAGCACATCCTCAGATTCATAGTAACATAGGGGAAGAAAGAAACAATTAAGGTTTGAACTTTTCTTTTTGACGGAAAAAGGTTTGAACTTTAAGCGGTGGACAAGGATTAGAATGCATCTGTCACACTATTGGTGAGGTTCCCGGCCCTCAAACCATAGCCAAGAAGAAAACTGGCAGTTGAAATTTCAGCTTGCTAAATGAATATTTTGTGTGTCTTGCTTCCCCTCATAATATAGTGTGGTGTGTGTTTTTATATATATGGGTATAAATTACGGATGGCTAGAAATCCATGCAGAGATCAATAGTTTTCCATCAGAAGGAAGATGATGAAGAAGATGATGAAATTAGGTATGAAAATGATGAAAACAGATGTCTATTGTTTTGTAGATTACCTAGAATGATTACAGGAGGTTTGTTACGCATGCCGAAAATTGTTTACGATCGAATACGAATGCATGTTTGCTTGATTCAAGTTCTAGCCAGCTTGAGTTACAGCATTATCTTTTGCAAAATCAGCCAGATGAGAAACTTTGTAAATTGTAAAATTTGTACTTCGATGAAAGATACAATTAAAATTATATTATAAAAGCAATAGCATATATTATTATTTTTAGATAATTATATGCCTAGCCGCGCAATTTGCGCGGGCCATCTTGCTAGTTGTATGTATTTTTGCTTCGCATTTTATTAACCCGCCTAAAATTTGAACTGATCACATGACATCACGCGAGTCCATCATGCGGTTCCTAACCACCTCACAAATAGTTGGGCCCACACAATTATTCGACACATAGTTTGAATTAACTAGCGATGTTGTATTTTGTATTTGCCTAGTGGAGGAAATAATGGTGTGCGAGATAATAATGAATATGAGTGTTTGGCCTGTTTGACAAAGACATTATTTTTGTCGCCTTCCATTTTGTTCATAAACCCAATTGTGTACATATGCCTCTGTTTTCTGTTCGGGTTGTGTACAGACAACACATGAATTGTGGCCATCAATATCGCTCTTTAGGTATTTAAGCATTTAAAAACGATACAACTAAATTTATCTTGAATAATAGTTTCAATATCGTACAAATTTATTGTATATTGTAAATGTTTTACTCATTGTGCTAGGAATTTGACAGTCAACGTAGTTAAGTGTCTGTCAATGCCCAAAAATATATATACTATGTATTTGTGAATAAGAGAAGTTTGTAAGTGATTGTAGGTTTTGGCTATACATACGCCCCCACACAAATCTTGATTGTTGGTATAATAGTGACAGAAGTCTTGCATGCGAAAATAGACGCGCACAACATGCCACGTACGGATATTTTACTTACTCCTTGGAATTGAGTATTTCAATGCAAGATTTAAATGTGTTGTGTCTGTAGAGACCCGATGACTCGTGGTAGTACATGACGAACTTGATTTCGATTTTTTTTCTTTAAAAAAAAAGCGTCTGAACCTAGAAACACGGTGTGAAATTTCAAAACTCACAGCTAGTAGAATCTCGAAGCTTACGAAAGTTTGGATGAAACTGCCCTTCCTGAAACCGTAGCCGACAAGACCTGAGATCTTGTTGCAGAGGAATCTTGTTCCTGTGGGCTTCTTGGCACCCGCGAGTCAACGGGGCCGTGCACTCCTTCCTTTTCAGGTCATCCATGGAGGCGGAAGAGTGCAACACTGATGGACAGGTTCAGTGTTCTCGTGTGCAGGGTCGAGGCACGGAGTCAGCAAGTCACGCAGCGCGCTTGCGACGAGACGAGGCGCGCGGCTGCTGAATTCGCACCGGTCAGGTAGAGCGGCAGAGGTGAGTCAGGATTGAGACGACGACACGCGTTGTTCCCATGTCCAGCTTTCGGACATGTATAGCGGATCACCCGGCCCGTGTGAGCCTGCGCAGTTTGGCCGTTGGCTGCACGGTCAGCCGCCATGTGTGACGCGCAACAAGTTTTCGCGCGACTCGTATTTGGACAGACAGAATGACTACATTGGCCAGGCACAGCGCAACTCTCTCACTCTAAAACGGCGACTTCAACATGCGTTTGACTCTTCCACTCTCATCTGCTTCCATTCATTCGTGTACCTACACTAATCAATCATAGTCATACATGTACAGGTTAGTTGTCCAAGCACACAATCAATTGCTAAATCCACTCGTACCAGGACCATGTAATGTACCTAAACGCCCATACTGATCCACATCATGTTGTCTTGCTGGCTTGTTTGTGGTCTTTGCATTGGGTCCTCCTAGCAATGAATGTTAGGTCGTATAAGTACTCCTACCTGCCTGGCCTATGCTCCCAAAAATAATTTTCGATCATGCCCTAAGAAACAGTTGTTAGGCATTTCGCCGAAAAAAGAAAGAAAGAAAGAAAAGAACCAGTTGTTAGGCATGATCTACATGCCCGCTTGTCTCATCATGTTTATTTTGTTTTGCATGCTCATGCGGAATTCATTCACTCGACCTCAGCAAAACAAATACTATAGGAATAGGCAAGACACGCACGGAGCTTTGAGTTTTGCGTGCTTTCATCATTTCGCCACACTTAAACGGGTAGGAATTAGCGGGTCAAAGCTAGTTGTTAGTTTTTTTTTTCGGGAGGAAAGCTAGTTGTTAGTTCCTTCGTCGCCGAGAGGGAAAAAGAAAGGCTACCGGTTCCTAGATTAACTTGAAATCTATAATATCTATAAAGGTCATACCATCTAAAGCTCAACTCTCATGCAGCCACATCATCTGAAAAATGTCATCCGTTGGATCACAGCTTTAATATCTATAAAGGTCATACCATCTAAAGCTCAACTCTCATGCAGCCACATCATCTGAAAAATGTCATCCGTTGGATCACAGCTTAGAGACACATCACATCCATCCATTTCATGAAGCCTTCAGCCAATGGGCTTCCTGTTCTCTCCACAATTGCTCTACCGAAGACTATGACATAACTCCAAGTAACTGATAAGGAGAGAAATGGTGCTAATTTACACCACCTCACAGTTCCTTCACAATTCCTTCGACAATCACTCAGGCTATAAATCACAAAAAAGAAGCTATTTACAATACCAATCCTGTATTGTTGTTGCCTGCAGTTTACCGCTGCAATTCATCTACTGCCTCTTCCCTTCCCACTGCCTCCCTTCTTTATTTTCGGTTTTCATGCAAGTAGAAACTGTCTTCTTTACTTTGCTTTCATGCTATGAGAAATTACGAGATTCCTTGCATGCAGAAAATATTGCCACCATCAAAAGACCTGTGCCATCAATAGATTCAATACTCCTCCTGGATACTCCTAGGTAATAGAGCTATCTATTGGTTGTGGCTGGGCCTGAAGAAACTATACACTACCGCTCAACAATTAAGAGCCAATGCCATCAACGGAGCTTTCCCTCATTCGATCTCTCTCCCACTCATATATTTATCCAAGTCTGCTGCTAAAAATTGAAGCGTTCCACAGTGCTTTTGGTTGAGTTTGTCACACACCGCAGCAGCCGCATGATTTGCATTATACTTTTTCATGGATCTCTTTCATCCACTGAGGTGTTATCAGATTGCTTTCAGTCTGTAGGTTAGGTGTCAAGATTGGACTCGATCCACATTCTGCTGGTCCGATCATAGAAGCCGATCAATATCCAGTCTCCTTTTTTTTCATCCAACTCATGCGGATGATGAACGCACACACTATGCCCTGTTCTAGAAGTTATCCACACAAGTTGCTACTTGAAAAACAGTATGGTGTGCACTATTCATATTTTTCTCTTTTTCTTTTATTTTAACGGCTGTTTAGTTCATTTATTTGAAACTCACAATTGTAAAATAGTGTTTCTGTCACCACAATATATATGCTTACGGCTTACCCGTTCAACATATTTATGTTCCTGGAAAGTGATGCCACATACAGCTACATTTGGTTCTACTATAGTTTGATCATTGAAGATATCCGAATATATGCTTCTAACTAGCTCTAGCTGGGTCCACAATATTTTTTAATTTTCATTTCCACTGCTCATTTAAAGTAAATCTCAAGTCCCGCAGCAACGCGCGGGGAATTCAACTAGTAAACATTAAATATGCATCCCAAATGTTGCTGTACAGAAATGTTCCGACGGATTACGAACAAGACCATGTGGTCCGGACTACACACGTGTGTGATGGTATGGAAAATATTGCACATCACGTTTGCAAAAAGGTGCTAGCACTAGCACGTATGTTTATCTACCCGATTCAAGCTTTTTGGAAGTTGTGATCAGCAGCCATCGTTCTGATTGGAAGATGGTTTGTGGATGTGAAAGGCGCCCGGGTCCGAAAATCATACTATCACGGTACAAGCTCTGACGTGGATTGATGTTACACTTTGCCTTCATTCCATCAGGCAAGGATCACGTGAGGGAACATCAAATTACGTGTTAGTGAACATGGTGACTTAAGGGCAGTGATGTTTCTGTTTCTTAATCAAATTGAAGATGTTTTAAGTTTTGGAAAGTAGACAACCCTACCTTTCATTGGACTGAATGTGTATTCTATTCGAGTGGAAGTTGGAAATGCACACATTGGATTTTTTTTATCGTAAAAATGGACACGAGTTAATCTGGTCCCTCTATTTTGAACTAAAGTGTTATTTTGAAGAGACATTGTTCTCTAGGAGCTCACTGCATGGGAAGTTAAGAAAACGTAGTAAATGTTTATATGTAACACAATAACGACCTTCCATATCATTTGTCTGGAAATAAAAGAAAGCCAAAGAGGTTCGAACTCGTAGGTGTGCATGAAACCACAAATAGAAACACATCTATGTTAGTGTCAGTGCATGCATCACTTAATAAGATTGAGAGATAAGATGATGCGTTTGGGAATCGTTGGATCCGATCACATTGTATATAGCTTAACTTTTTACGGTCGGCGGATCCAGCGGGGGCTGGGGGCTCCAGCCCCCCCCCCCCCCCCCCACCCCACCCCCCCTACTGGTTGTTCCTCCATTGATATTGAGGAGAGAAATTAGGGGAGAAAAAGAGGGAAAGGAAGAAGAATGTGGAGACTAGAGGAAGAAGAAGAGAGGAGAGCCCCCTTAATCTCTGTCCTGCGTCTGCCACTGACGGTCGCTTAGAAGTACAATTCTAAAAGTAGAATATTTTGATAGGAGCAAAAAAAAAAACTAGTACCTAGCAAGACCATAATCGAAGTATCTTAAAGATACACAAGACAAGAGGTCACTGTAAATCTGTTAGCAAGTAGGCGAATCTCACTCCAAATGCAGACATACACAAGGAAAGATATTGGTTTATCTCAAAAAAATTAACAGCTTTTGGTTTCGGCTCTGATGGTTAACTAACAAATATGGAAAGAAAAAATCTCATCGCAAAAAAATAAAGTAGAAGTAAGAGAAATGCATATACTAAAAAAAATACAGTGAAGATAATAACAAGGAAAGCTGTAACCGAAACCCACCTGTGGCAACGCAGAACCACCTTCCCAAACGGACACACGCAGCCATCAGGCCGGAAGCAAGGGACATTCCAATTATTCGCATCCCGGCAAAAAGCCGCGGGGAAAGGGGAGAAAAAGGGAAAACAATCGTCTGGGCGGGCAAACGAAGCCAGCGCCGCCTGTCCGCCCCGCCCCCCACTCTACCAAACGCCAGGGGGCGCCTCCAACTCATGTACGGCAACGCAAGAGAAGTGAGCCTAGACAGAGGGAGAGAGGGACGGCAAGGAAGGGAGCTGAGCCGCAAAAAGCAGGCCTTGTGCTCACGTAAAAACATTAAAAAAATTCTCGCGTGCGACGAAACCTCGAGACGCCGAGGCCAAGGGGGCGAGAGGAGAGAGGACAGAGACAGGGCCGAGAGAGAAGCTCCCGTCCGAATCTCGCGATCCCCAATCCGGAGGCCTCCGATTCGCCGATCCGGGCGCGGCCGGGGGAGAGATCCCGCCGATCGGTGAGGTCGGGGGCTCGGATTCCAGCTGCGATTCGGAGAGGGGACCTTCCTCAGCTCGGCGGCGGGGGGCCGGGAGAGAGGCGGCGGTGGGTAGCTCGTGTGGGCCCGCCGGGCCGGGCTGGATGCTGTCGGTGAGGAGGCGGCAGGAGGATGCCGGCGGCGGCGTAGGGCAGCTCCGGGGCGGCGCGGCCGCGAGCAGGGGCATGGACGACGACGGCGAGCTCGAGGAGGGGGAGGCCTTCGGCGAGGACACCGCCTTCGTTGACCCCGACGTCGCGCTCTCTTACATTGTGAGTCGCCTCGCCTCGCCTCCTCCAGCAATGTCGCGGCCTTGTCGTCGTTGCTGCTTCGGTGCCTGCCTTGTAGTATCTGGTAGCCGTGCTTCCATTTCTGTGCTGTGATGACTTGCTTGATCGCTCCGATTCGTATAGAGAGCTGAGTAAGCATGCCGTTTCGGTTTCTCATCATGCTCTGTTCGAGTGACGCCGCTTTGGCTCTGGAAATAATTGGGTAGCTGGATCATTTAAAATCTGCTCAGTTTGTTGCTTCGGTTTACGGGTAACGGAAGCGGTTGCATTTGGTGGTCTGTTTATAGTTGAATCCGTTACGCAGCTTGTTGCATAGCTGATGGTGACGATGCTAATCAAGTCGATCAAACACGCTGATGGTACTGATTATTATGTAAGGACAAATGGTGCTGGTTACATTCGTTACTCAGTTTGTCGCGTAGCTAATGGTGGCGATGGTAAGTTAGGCGATCAAACACGTTGATGGCGCTGGTTATTATGGAAGGACAAATGGTGCTGGCTAGATTCATTACTCAGTTTGTCGCGTAGCTGATGGTGACGATGCTAAGTTAGTCGATCAAACACGTTGGTAATTATGGAAGGACAACTGGTGCTGGTTAGATTCATTACTCAGTTTGTCGCGTAGCTGATGGTGACGATGCTAAGTTAGTCGATCGGACACGTTGATGGTGCTGGTAATTATGGAAGGAGAAATGGTGCTGGTTAGATTTGTTACTCAGTTTGTCGCGTAGCTGATGGTGACGATGCTAAGTTAGTCGATCAAACATGTTGTTGGTGCTGGTTATTATGGAAGGACAAATGGTTCAGTTTTACAAGGGGTTGCGTAGTTCACTGTTTTTAGGGCAACGAGTATTGTGAATGCAACATTCACCAGCAAGAGAGTTATTTTATCTGGAAGATGATGTACCATAATCAAATTTTGTAGTAACTTTTTGTTTTTATGCTATGGTATGCATTCATTCCAGGACGAAAAACTTCAAGATGTATTGGGTCATTTCCAAAAGGACTTTGAAGGAGGCGTGTCTGCAGAGAATCTAGGTGAGGAGGCGTTGTTGTGGCCAGCTTGATTTGGGTTCATTCGAGATAAACATTAAGCGGAACGCTAATCTTTGGCAGGGTCGAAATTTGGTGGATATGGTTCATTTCTGCCTACATACCAGCGTTCTCCTGTTCAAACCAGAAGCCCACCTAGGGCAGCAAATGTCACTTCAAGATCTCCTTTTCACCAGTCAAATGAGGTGCTTGAGCTGTTTTTGGCTGTAAACACGTGTTGTTATAGAACAGTGTTATCATGAACATACACTCGTGTGGCATTGATGGTGTGATTATTTGTCATGTAGGGCATGTCTCAAAACCCTTCGGCTGTGGCAGTTCCATATGTCTCACAGAATAATGGTTCCGTGGTGCCTCTATCTGCTGATTCCAGTAAGAAGGAAATACGTTCAAGCACAAAGGCTGAAAGGGGCTCCAGTTCTCAGGATTCTTTGTACGGGCCATCTAAGAGTAGTGATCAGAACAGGTTTAAAGTCCGGATAAAAGTTGGTTCGGACAATGGTTTGGCAAGAAATAATGCCGCTATTTACAGTGGTCTGGGACTTGATATTTCTTCACCTTCATCCATTGAGGATAGCCCTGATGGCCGAGGAAGCCTCTCCCCAGAAGTTAGCAACGAGCCACTTGAGTCTCCACGTACCATTCTTCAGGTAACTACTGCATGGAACTGTTAAGGTTATTTGTACGTCTATGACCTTACACGTATTCTGAAGGGTGAATAACATCTTACATTTCACTTTGTTATCGAACAGATCATGACATGCTTCTCAGTTCCTGGAGGGTTCCTGTTGTCCCCATTGCCGGATGATATCCTTCAATTGACTAAAAAGGTTGTGCCTTCATCAAAGAAGTGGGAATCTAATGTGGATGTAGAAAGTGTACAAGAAACATATGAAGGCCATGTGGCTAAAAAAATGAAATCTGATGGTAAGAAGAAGAAACTGATAGATGCGAAGAGTTCAAAGAACAGAAATGATATTAGTACAGTTATGAAAAAGGAGATTGATATAGAAACAACTGCTGGTCAGAAGATAGTTTCTGAAGCTCTCAACATACCGTTGCTGTCTGATTTCAGAACCAATGAGGTAAAAGGTGAGAGTCAGTTTGAAGAGGAGCCAGCAGGAAACACCTTGGGCAGAAATAAAGATGCTCGGTCGAAAGAACGGGCCATCAAGAGTGACTCCACGACAATAAAGGCGGATTCTGTCAAATCGGAGGCAATGGAATGCGTGGACAACAGTGATTTTGGTACCTCAGAAATGGATACACCAAAGGGGGAGCTGAAAACGAAGACAGAAAAGACAGATAGAGCTTTAGAAGAGAGGAATGCAACTACTGATAAATCCCTTCTATTGGATAGGAAACAAGAAAGGAAAATAAAACCTGATAGTAAATGTCATGCCTCTGGGATTAATTATGAAGTTGACAATGCTATCAATGAAAGAGCTGCTGTTTCCCGGAGCATAGGAAAAGTTCCTGGTAAAGAATCTTTGCCTTATGATCCAAATGGGGAAAATAAATCCAAGAGTGAGGTCAAAAAAGTGCAGAGGGAGCAAAAGACCAGTGCTTCAACATCTTCTGATTTCCTGGAGGATGACAAGCACATTCATTCCTCTGCTGCCGCTCAAGAGAGGAAAAGTGACATGCAAACCAAATCTAGCCAGGCTGGAAAGAAGCCCAAAGTTAAAGCGCATAGAGACGTTAGGGATAACTTACTTGAAGGTTGTGGAGGCAAGGAGCATGATGATATATTGGAGACTGGAAGTGGCTTAGGAGATTCGCGATCAAAGGAAAAATCTTGGAAGAATGACAGTGAAAGGGATTTTGATATGCCTGGGACATCAAGGAGGGAAATTTCATCGAATGTAAAGCATGACAGGCACACAGCTTCAGAGCATAAGATGCATATACCTCCACCTGCTAGTGTATCAACTGCAAATGCAGCTCCTGCCCTTCCAGCCCCAGTCATAATAGAAGAACAGTGGGTGTGCTGTGACATATGCCAAAAATGGCGTCTCCTACCATATGAGATGAATCCTTCTAATCTTCCTAAGAAGTGGAAATGTAGCATGCAACAGTGGCTGTAAGTTCAATTCCATTTCTTGCAGCCTGAAAATTTTATGCTTTTTTTTGTATCTTCTATTTATGTTTCCTCTCTTGTTTGCTTCCTTTTCCTTGATTGGCCAATGACTGTATAGTTTGATTGTAAACCTATGCCGCCTTACCTATCTACAGCTGTTTGGGTTGATTCCTTTCAATAAACCACTAAAATGTTGTTATACAGGAACATTTTTTAAGGAGCAGCTGTTTTCTGATAAGATTTGGATTGAAATTTTGAGATCTTACTGCATGCCCTTTTGCTAAAACCTGTCCAATTACGCCTTTTGGTCACAGAAAGGTGTTGTTTTGTGTATATAAGCATGAGATCCAAATATCGTGCCCCCCCCCTAATTTCAATGTGTTCATTATACCGGGGAAGGTATATGACAAATTCGACTATGGGGCAAGACATACACCCGATCATTAATATGTAGAAGGTGAGAGTCGAAACCTGGTTGGCTGAGTGACATCCGCCCCCACTAGTCAATTCATCTTAGGGAGATTCACACCGGGAAAGATATATTAGTACGAAAGTCTTCGAGACAAGTCCGCATAGGTAGTTTTTATATGTTTG